>JAUDYJ010000009.1:15692500-16292500 GCA_030761175.1 Masticophis lateralis
GCTTGATTGGGTGCACTCAGAAAAATTAACTGGGCAGCCTTGGGAGGAACGTGAGAAGGAACTTTGTTGGATCAGGCCAAAAGGCCCATTCTCCAGGATCTTGCTTCTCATAGGAGCTTCCAGGCAGAGAATCGAAACAAAGGACTTCCCCTTTGGTTACTTTTCCCAGCGACTTGCAAATTACCATTTCTGCATGCAAAAGTCCCCTGGAACAATAAATCACTCTTTTCCAACAAGGATCCTCTGCCAACAGAAAGGAAGCCAAAGCTAAGGCATGGGAAATGAGAGGGCTGAATCAACAGGCTTGGGGGCAGTTCGAGATTTGGCAGAGCTATGTACTAAAATCCTAATAAGGACCTTCTTGGGTAGAACACACAGGCACTTTGCAGTGGGCTGATGTCACATTTCGGTTTTGTTTCTTTTTCCTTGCCGGTTGCGTTGTGACCTTTATGGAGTCCAAACTCTTTAACTTTTGGGGACAGTGAAATCTTAGTCAGCCTCCCACTGTCTGACTTGGAATGGCACGGGCTGGGAATGTCTGCAGAACATCTAGCCTATAACAAGATGCGTAGGGTGAGGTTTCTAACCATGATAAAGCTGGGCTGAATATAAAGAGTGAAAGAAAGAACAAATAGTGTGTCCAAAGGCACTTTCCTCTCTTCCTTTCCTAGCATTACCACTTTCACTCTGTTGCCAAAATCAAGTTCTTGAAGGAAAGATGTTCAACAAAGCCCAATTGCATGACGTTTGCTGGGAGGATAGAGGTTGATTGATTGACATCAAATGGCTAGCGGCATGATGGTGAACCTATGGCATGCGTGCCATAGGTGGCATGCAGAGCGATATCGGTGGGCACATGAGGGTTGGCCTAGCTCAGCCTTCTGGGCCCACCGGAAGTCAGGAAACAGGCTGTTTCCAGCCTCCGGAAGACCTCCAGGGTGGGTGGGGAAGGCCCATTTTTCACTCTCCCCAGGCTCCAGAGGCTTTCTAGGAGCCTGTGGAAGGTAAAAATGGCCTCCTCCTCCCCCGGGAGCCCTCAGGAGGCCGGAAATGGCCCCACGGGAGGGGGGGTTGCATGTGCATGCACATTGAATTAAGGGTGTGGGCACGCATGCATGTGAAACCCCGCACTCCCCCATTTTTGGCAGACCACCGCAAAAAGGTTAGCCATCACTAGGCTAGTGTGTCTCTGGCCTCCATCCCTCCATCTATGCTCTTTCTTTCTCGTTTTCCCATTCCAGGTCCATTCTGTGGCAGTGCCTATCCTCCTCACTCAATCTTGGTGATGAATTCCAGCTCCATAACTGTCTTATTCAACAGTACAAAACATCGCTCTGGTCGTGGCTTCCTTCTTTCTTACGCCAGCGGCAACCGGTCAGGTAGGACAAGCATCTCCATTGCATATTGCTTCATCTGCCGATGCTGCACACTGTTAAAAGCCAAAACAACACCAATGAAGTTACCTAGCTGGTTAATGAAACATCTGTGAGAAAACCACCAAGCTCGGAGAGCACCAAGGACCCCACAGTTCAACCCCGAGTATTCTCCTCTATGGGTACAAAAACAAAAGATTGCAACCAAAGTTGCAAAAAACAAAAGTAAAAGTTGCACGCAAGGGGCAACCAAAATGGCAAAAAGGTGCACATTGTCAGCTGCAAATAACAAAAATGTCTACCAGCCATTGATTTATCCAACATCAAATGGTAGTTCTTGAATTATAACCACAATTTTTCCTATAATTTTTTTTTTTTACATGTGAAAGGACCATGGTATATTTTCTAGTACTTCATTTTTAAATGCAGAGGCAAAATAAATGTATTGAAGTTTACTTACACCAAACTTAAAATGAATGGACATATGAAAGACTAATGAAAGAGGAAATTTCAGGATTCAGAAATCCATGAAAATAAACATTTTAAACAAACAGATCAGACAGCTCCATGTGACTCTACAAAACATTCTGGGACTTGCACATTTTTCCTCAGAATTTTTCTTAATAAATTGCTGACTGGTATATTTGATGTACTGATTTGATTCACTTGGATGTAGTGAAAGACAGAGTACAATGTTCAAAGTACATCACACACTGTCCAAAGTACATTGCACACTTAGTTTTTAAACAATATTTATGGTGTCTTCTATTTTCTGTATTAATATTTTCGCTGCCTGCTTCTTCTAATCAGACTAAAATGTAGAAATACTCCATTCCTGAGAATTCAGCCACTATCTTTGTAGCCAGAAGGAAAAATGTTGTGCAATGTTTACAAAAAATTCAACAAACGCCTGACGATTATGTAAACAAAGTCACAGAGTCATTCTCTGCATATAAGAAACTCCTGCAGTAAACTTGTACCATCAGCTGAACAAGAGTTGACGCCATCCTTTTGCTCCTAAAGATGATTTTAGCCGTATCAGCACCTCAGAAAACCAGGATGGAAACTTGATCCCATTGCAGATTAGTTCATGAGCCATCTTGACAGGGGCAGAAAAAGTCAGGAACCAGGATAGAGTTCACGAGTAATACAAGTTTATTTCATGCTACCTATACACAAGAGTTTGAACTACTAATGATCAGGGCAAATTGGCAGACATCAAGAGGGGCTGGATTTAGGTCTCTTATGGGTATAGAGACTCTAAACCAGGGGTGTCAAACTCGATTTCATTGAGGGCCACATCATTGTGTTTGACCTCTGGGCGCCTAAGTGGGAGTGGCCAGCTTGATGTCACTTGTTTCGGGGTCGCCTGTGGCCCAAGTGCTCTGCCAGCAAAAACAGGCTCCCGAGCTCCATTTTTGGCTGGGACAGTCTCCTGCAACCCTCTGCCAATGAAAACGGAGCCCAGGAAGGCCATGAGCTCCATTTTCACTGGCAGAGGAACTGGGGGTCCTTTGCTGTTTGCAGGGTGGCCTCGCGGGCCAGATCTAAGCACCCCATGGACCAGTTCCGGGTTTGAGTTTGACACCGCTGCTCTAAACTGATGATGCATTTGATCCCGCCCTCAAGCTCAGCCTGGTCATCTCCAACATCAACAGGCTGCATAGAAATTTTCCCTTAATGACAAAAAACAGATTGAAAATCCACCTTACTTATTTCTCCAATGTAAAGATGGGCTTTGTTTCCATTGCCTGAACTTTTATGACAGATTTCTCCTTGCCTTGCTCCTAAATTTATTTATCAATTAATATAAATACTAAATGTTGAAATGGAGGTGCTGCATCCCCCATGATAACAACACCACTGGTGGGTTTCAAATTTTTTTACTACCGGTTCTGTGGGTGTGGCTCAGTGGGCGTAGCATGGTTTGGTGGGTGTGGCAGGGGAAGGATACTGTAAAATCTCCATTCCCTCCCCACTCTAGGGGAAGGATACTGTTAAATCCCCATTCCCTCTCCACTCCAGAGGAAGGTTACTGCAAAATCCCTATTTCTTCACATTCAGCTGGGACTCGGGAGGCAGAGAATAGATGGGGTTGGGGCCAGTCAGAGGGGGTATTTGCCGGTTCTCCGAACTACTGAAAATTTCCTCTACCGGTTCTCCAGAACCGGTCAGAACCTGCTGAAACCCACCTCTGAACCACACCCACCTTCTAAACTGCTGTGTTCTCCCATTCTCTCTTTCAGATTTGATTTCATGCTTGCAAAAAGGCATCCATTATAACACAGAACAAATCAGGTAGGAATTTCTGATAAAAAAACCCATCCTGGTTGCTTCTAAATAAAGGAAGATCTCTTCTGCAATAGAACAAAAACCAAATACAGCACAACTAACATGCAGCCGCAAGAGGGGAAGGGAGATTAAACCTGGCTTAATTTTCTACCAACCCTGGTTTTAATTTTCTAATTGTTTCACAAATGGTAGCTTTGGAAGCAATTTTCAACAGGTCAGGGATCTGCAGACCTTATTTCTGTAAAGAAAAGGACACTTTAAATATTATTTCCATCAGCTATATCTGATCATTATCCTTAAATTCTCTGCCTTTTGTTTTAAAAAATCACGATGGTGTCCTGCCAATTTTGGCTGCTCTCAAAAAATGCAAGCAGATGCAGTTTGTGCTGAAAGCCATCTTGCTGTATTTCCTGAGATCAGGGTTTCTCAGCCTTGGGGGGTTTTAAGATATATGGACTTCAATTCCCAGAATTCCCTGGCATTTTTCAACCCTAGCAACTTCCTCAGCAGTCTGGCTGGGGAATTCTGGGAGTAGCAGTAATATCTTAAAGTAATATCTTAAAGTGGCGAAGTTGAGAAACATTGCCTTAGATCAGGAGAGTCAAACTTAGATCAGGAGAGTCAAACTCAATGAGGACCACATCAGGGTTGTGTTTGATTTTGGGGCAGCAGGGGGGCATGGCCAGGGTAGGTGTGGCCAGCTCGACGTCACTCGTGTTGGGGTGCCTGTGGCAGCCTGAGTGCTCTGCCAGTGAAAACAGAGCATTTGAGCTGTTTTTGCTGCAATGGTAGCCTGCAACCCTCTGCCAGCAAAAAAGGAGCTCAGCAGGGCCGCCCGAAGCCTTCACAAGGTCCATTTTCGGCTGTGACGGCCTCCTGCAACCCTCTGCCAATGAAACCAGAGCTCCATTTTTGCTGGCAGAGGAACTGCGGGCTGATCCTTTGCTGTTTCCAGGGCAGCTACACGGGCCAGATCTAAGCATCCCGCAGGCCGGGATTAAGTTTGGCACCCCTGCCTTGGAATGGAATGGAATGGAATGGAATGGAATGGAATGGAATGGAATGGAATGGAATGGAATAGAATAGAATAGAATAGAATAGAATAGAATAGAATAGAATAGAATAGAATAGAATAGAATAGAATAGAATTCTTTATTGGCCAAGTGTGATTGGACACACAAGGAATTTGTCTTGGTGCATAGACTCTCAGTGTACATAAAAGATACATTTGTCAAGAATCATAAGGTACAACACTTAATGATAGTCAGATCTTGCTGCTACCCTAAATTAAGGACTGTCTGCTTTTTGGTGCAATTGGCTCATTGTGTGTTTTTATGCAGTTTGATGAGTTGTTATAATGTGATAACAAGGAACCCCACACCCCAAAACATAAAAATACCTTCTGAACTATTTGAATCTTAGTTGGCTGGCAGTCTTGCATCTGTCTTTCTCTGCCTCTCTCTCACACAGATCATGTCCTTTTCTATTATTTTTATGTAGAGTTTATTGTCCTGCAGGCTGCAAGGGAGTGGCAGGTGACATCTGGGGAAATGTGAACCAAGGATACAGAGATGTGAGTTGCTCATTGTGGATCATGCATTCACATGTACTCTTGCTCAGAAAGTGGTGGCTTCAGAAGGTTATTTTCCTGAGGACATGGAACTTCCGAAGGCTGTCTCATTGCAAGATCATTCCTGTTTCCACTTTAAGAGAAGCTTTGCTTGAGGCAACCAAGTTCAATTTTCTTTGTGAGCAGCCTCATGGTGCGCTGACCGTGGTCCTGACTTTGTTGGCCTTGATCTTTGTTAATTTTGGCTAACATACCCCTATATCAGTGATGGCTCACCTTTTTGTTGTCGCATGCCAAAAGTGCACACGTGCGAGAGAGTGGGCGTGTGTGCCTGCACCCATAATGTGTTGCACGCACGACCTCCCCGCACTCCCCCCCCACATGGACATGCTCCGACCGCCCCTGCCCATGCGCATGTGACCCCCCCCTTTCTGCCATGCATGCGTGTGCGACTTCCCTGCCCTGTTTTGGGCCTAGCAGGCCTTCCTGCAGCCTCCTGGGATCAAAAACAGGCCACGACCTCACATGGCCTGTTTTTGGTCCCAGGAGGCTGCAGAGAGGCCTGCTAGGCCCAAAATGGCCGCAGGGGGGGCGCACCACACCTCCTGTGCGACCCCTCACCCCTGCACATACATGCGTGACCCCCCCACGCATGCGCGCATGTCTCCCACATGCGCCCCCCCCCCCACGCATGCACAGCAGAGACCCGAAAATCATCTGGCCAGCAGGAGGCACACGCGCATGTGAGGTGGAGCTGAGCTGGGCAATGGCTCACATGCCTGTAGAGAGGGCTCCACATGCCGCAGGTTCGCCATCATGGCCCTATATGCTTCAGTTTAATGATATTGATTTCAAATTGAGACCTGGGGAAGGAGTGAGAAAATGGAGTCCCATCCACAAAGTGTAGTAGTTTATGGATGGTGTGATTAATGGAATCGACTCCCCTTGGAGCTCTGGTTGGCTTCGCACCTTCACCGCGAATTAAAAACTTGGTTATTCAAGTTCCCCGACCTGGACTGATGGGGTTTTAAGGGTATTAAATTTTAGTGGGTCTAACCAGATTTTAACTCTGTATTATGGCTTGTGAATTTTATCATTGTGAGCCGCCCTGAGTCCATTGGAGATAGGGCAGCATATAAGCCAAATAAAATAAATTAAATAAATAAATAAATAAGTAAATAATGCCTTTGAGTTAACGAACTAAAAGATACATTGAATAGATATATGGCCAATAAACCACTGCAGAAGATCTAATCAAGAATAGGATTGTTTCAGTGAGGCCTATATTTGTGGAATCCTAACCCAAGAAAGATTTGCATATCTCATAAATTCTTCCTTGAAATTAGTTCTAAATACTTTTTGTTTTAACTAACTTTCTTCTTCCACAATTATCAGCTACTGCTATTTTAAAATTTATTTCGATTGCCTGTAATTGTATTTACTTGACGTTAGACTCTTTTTAAAGATGCTTTATTCTAGTTTAAGCTGTTTGAGTATGGTTAATGCTGTTTTTATATATTGGAAGCCACTGTGTGAGATCAGAGTCCTTAAAGGCAGCCTAATTATATCTCTAATTAAGAATAAATATTTTTATGGCCCACCTTATAAGGAAAGATTAGAAAAGCATCATGATTCAAGGCAAGGGGGGGGAAACCAACCAAAATCTGCAACAAAGTATAGCAAAAAAAAAAACAAACCACCCAACCCCAGAGCATTTTAAACAGCAGCAAAATATATAATAATGCCACACAAAATCTATTTAATGGTTAGTATTATTATTTTTATGTTTATATTTCTCTCGGGTGGCAGTTTGGAATCTGGCCAATCCATTCCATAGGCCGAATCGGTTGCTCTGATCAACCCTTCAGCTCTTTCACCAATGTGAATGAACCCAGCCTAAGAAACTGTAATGAAGAGCAGAATTGTTCTCCTGGCACTTTTTCCACTTGATTTCTGTTGCCTGGAGATTTGTCACAATCGTCCCCTTTTTATTTATTGCCCTCCAGACATCTGTTCTTTGCAAAGCAGCTGTCCATGCTGGTGTGATCTTGGACGAGCTGGGAGGACCAATCATAATATCGCAAGAGAAAGGAGTCACTCTTTACAAATCCAGTGTTGCAAACGGACTGAATTCAAAAAGGTGAGCATCCAATGGAATTGTAAAACAGCCTACAACAACCATGAAGCAATTGGTCCTTTTAGATCAGGGGTATCAAACTCGATTTCATTGAGGGCCACCTCAGGGTTGTGTTTGACCTTGGGGGGGGGGGCAAAGGTGAAATCCAACAGATTCTGACAGGTTCTGGAGAACCAGTAGTGGAAATTTTGAGCAGTTCGGAGAACCGGCAAATATCACTTCTAGCTGGCTGCAGAGTGGGGTGGGAGTGGAGATTTTGCAATATCCTTTTCCCAGGAGTGGGGTGGGAGTGGAGATTTTGCAATATCCTTCCCCTGGAGTGGGGTGGGAATGGAAATTTTGGAATATCCTTCCCCCAGGAGTGGGGAGAGAATGGAGATTTTGCAGTGGAGCCTGGGTAGCTCAGCAGACTAAAAGCATTGTGATTAACTCCAACTGTCTGCAATTATTGTAAGTTCGAATCTCACCAGGCTCAAGGCTGACTCAGCCTTCCATCCTTTCTAAGGTGGGTAAATTGAGGACCCAGTTTGTGGTGACAATAAGCTGACTTTGTATAAATATACAAAAGTATGAAGGCTATTGCTTAACGCATTGTAAGCCACCCTGAGTCTCTGGAGAAGGGCGGCATATAAATCAAATTTTTAAAAAATCCTTCCCCTACCACAACCACCAAGACACTCCCACCAAGCCACACCATGCCCACTGAGCCACGCCCACAAAACCAGTAGTAAAAAAAAAATTGGATTTCACCACGGGGAGGGGGGGCAGGGGGCATGGCTAACTAGCTCCATTTTCGCTGACAGAGGGCTGAAGGAGGCTGTCGTGGCCTAAAATAGAGCTTGGGGGAGGCGCGTGTGGTCCCTCCCGAACTCCATTTTCACTGGCAGAGGTGGAGTCTCCATTTTCACTGGCCGGTCCTTGGCTGTTTCCAGGGCAGCCCCACTGGCCAGATCTAAGCACCCCGCGAGCTGGATCCGGCCCACAGGCCTTGAGTTTAATATGCTTGCTTTAGATGATCAGTTGATAATTTGCAGTTTGGTCTCAGATAAATTAAAATAATCTTTATTTTGCTACATAGTCTGTCGTTTTTCATAAAAATGAAAATCCTATAGTATCTTAAGTACTGTGGCTATATTATGGAAAAATCAATATTCCCAATATGAATGCACAACGTATTTATCATTTTTTGTAAAGTAAACAAGATACAAGATACTAACTGGCAGATTGTAGAAAGACACGATCCTCTGAGATTGTTCGTTACAGTGCTTGCCCTTACAAAACATACAGTAGTTATTGTTCACGAGTTAAAATAAATAAATAAAAATAAAATCCTAGTGGACAGCAGAACCAATTCTCATGCCTTGCCTCTTCTCTAATGTCCCAAAGGTGCTTTTTCAGGAGGTAACTGGATTTTCTTGTTTTTTCTTTTGAAGATGTTCCGCTTCTCATCCCAGAAGCTTCTTCAATTCTGATAGGATAGTGGGGAATGGAAGGATTTATATCCCTTGCAGACAGCTGGTCGTTTGCATCCTTTTAGAGGGTCAACATGGGACAACCATGAGCTGAATGACTGAGAATCTACAGACTTTTAGCTGCACAATTTGGGATGAATACTTTTTGAATGGTGTGGGAGTAGCAATGGATTTCCAGAGGAAAAATGGCAGACTACAGGAATCAGGAGCACTAATCAGGTGATCCTGAGGATATAGATAAACCTCCAAGGGCTTCAACTATCCTGTAAACCAGTGTTTCTCAACCTTGGAAGCTTGAAGATGGGTGCAGCAGTGCTGGCTGGGGGATTCTGGGAGTTGAAGTCCACCCATCTTCAAGCTTCCGAGGTTGAGAAACACTCCTGTAAACGGATGCAAACGACCAGCTGTTCTGCAAGGAATATAAATCCTTCCATTCCCCACAATCCTATCAGAGCTGAAGAAGCTTCTGGGATGAGAAGCGAAACATCTTCATAGAAAAAACAAGAAAGTCCAGTTGCCTCCTGAAAAAAAGCACCTTTGGAACAACCATAACCTGGATGCCTGAGAATCTCTTACAGACTCTTCTCTGATGGTTTCTACTCATAAAAAAAAAAAGCTTGAGGAATTCTGGGAGTTGAAGTCCATAAGTCTTAAAGTTGCTAAGGTTGGACACCCCTAATATAGAGCCTAAACTGGAAGACCTCCGAGGTCCCTTCCATCTCTGATATTCTGTATTCATTTATGTGTGCTTCATTTTGAACAGGGGATCATTATCTGAAAAACGCCTTATCTTTCACAAAGGTAAGTCCTTCAAGCGGCATCGATTTCTTTTGCATGCCTTCCTTGGGGGGGGAAAAAAACATCTGTTTCCTCCCTGTTTCCAACAATCAAAATTGCAAAATAATCATTTACAACAAACTGATGCTATTAAAGCAGCAAAGTGCTGTTGAGATCAGCAATTTGGGTTCCCTCTAAAAACAAACAAAAAAGCAACCAGGGAGAATTTCTATAATAGGAGTGCTCTATTAAAAAGGGCCTCTTGATGGATGGCAATGGAGCAGAAAGCTATTGAATTTTGGATTTTTAAAAAAAATCAGCTATATTTAAAGGATGTTCACTCCAATCTATTTAGGGGTCCCTTCCCAATCTAGAATATTTCAGCTGTCTTGAACTAAACCTCTTGTCCAGGGGTGGGTTTAACTTACCTTTACCACTGGTTTGCCATGTATGCACCCGGCCTCAAAAACATGCCTAAATAGCACGACTTGGAGCCGGGGCAGGTGAGCACCGGTTTAGGTGAATCTGTCCGAACCGGTTGAATACCACCTCTGCTCTTGTCTCTTCAGACAGCATGACAGGGAGTTATAATTCAACATTTTTGGAGAAATCCTGATTGGGCAAGGCTGATTTATAGCTAAAAGATCCAGGGGAGCACTCCGTGTCAACATTAGGAACAAACCAGCCTGCAAAAGTCAAGCGATAGGGTCAGATCCATGGACCACTTCAACTTTGGCAATTTCATCTTGGATCATTTAAGTTCCCCACAAAGTCATCTTATGGAAAGCGGATTGCAACAAGGCATGTTGGAAGCATCAAAGCCAGAGCTGCATATCCTGAAAGACTTTATTTATTATTATTAGACTTTTATCCCTTCTTTATTACTTGATAAGTAACTCAAGGAGGGGAACATTCATAATACTCCTTTCTTCTCCTATTTTCCTGCACAACAGCCCTGTGAGATAGGTTGGGCTGAGAGAGAGGGCTGGCTCAAAGTCATTCCTATTGTAGAAGTGCTTTCTGATTATTTCTTTTTCAGAGAAAACCCAGTTCCAGTGGTATTTTCAGGCCTAAAGTGGAATGAGAACTCACAGTTTCTTGGTGATTGGCCCAAAGCTACCCAGTCAGTTTTCATGCCTAAAATGGGATTAGAACTCAGTCTCCTGGTGATTGGTTCAAAATCATCTAGCTGACATTCATGACTAAAGCAAGACTAGAACTGACAGTCTCCTGATTTCTAGGTCAACATCTTAACCACTACATCAAACTGGCTCTCTTTGTCCTTTAAAATGTCTTAAATCCATTATTTAAGAAAGTATGAAATACATAGCTAGATCTTAATAACTATACTGAAATTGAATTACATTTACGGTAAGCATGTATGAGATGGAGATCTCATGTTTTTTAGTTTGTGTCCTGGCATCATTGCTACTATATAGAGTGATCCCCAATCTTGGATGAATCAGAGTTGTGAAGCTACTAATTTTGAACACTGTTCTGACCTAGGCTTCCTGATACAATAAAACCACACAATGAGTCCCAAAAACTCTCTTTTTATTTCCACGGCTGTGAATTCTGCTCGTTCAGAGCCTGTTCATCCCCATTCTGTTCATTCACAGGGGAGTCCCAAATTATTGTAAAGAGTCCAACAGAAATCTGCCACAGTTCTTCGGGATAATGGTGATAAGCACCCACCTTATCTCCCTTGACATGCTGCCAAGACCTAATTGGCAATTAACTTTGCAAAGTCACATGGAACACAGAGTCAACACAGAGCTGCAGTCTTGAAACTGGCCGGGACAAACAACAGTTGCTTCATGCAAAGGGCTCACATGCCTTTGCTCCTTCTTTACGTCTTATGGGAAGGGCCAATCATCTCCAAGACCTACTCCCAAGTTGTCTCTTTTGTTTTAACTGTTCTTGGCGTCTGGCAGCTCTGCACATGTGCACACTGGGAACAGGCTCCCCCTGTTCCTCTGCCTCGCTGATGTCTGACTCTGTAGGCTCCGGAGTCCACACATAACTCCCAGATGGCCCTGGCCCCATCTCTGCCTCCGATGCACAGCCCTCGTCTGAGCCTTCCCCAGGCTCCAGGACTGGCCCATGTTCCTCCCCAACCTCCTCACTGTCTGACTCTGCTGCCAGCTCTTCAGGCCGGCGGCGGACCACAACAGATACAAAGGAGGTAAACGTTACACACAACCCATCTCCATTTCCACTTTTTTTCCCCTATATCCAGTGGTGAGATTCAAGTAATTTACCAACCGGTTCTCTGCCCTAATGATTTCTTCTAACAACCAGTTTGCCAAACTGCTCAGAAAGTTAACAACCGGTTCTCCCGAAGTGGTGCGAACTGGCTGAATCCCACACTGCCTATATCACAAATGCAGTGATTAGGGAATTGAGCTTTGACCAGATGAAGACTTAGGTTCAAGTCCTTGCTCAACCATGTAAGCCACTGGGTGAGTGCAGCCAATCCCTCTCAACCCAACCTATCACCTCTTTAAATCTTCTTGAACATCAAAGAAAAGGTGGGGGGAAAATGCAATACTAAGTAAGTATTTCTTATGAAAAACAGACAATATTTCTGGGACAATAGAAATCACGATTAACTGGCAAGTAACTGTGAGGCTGAATGAAGAACATCTGCTTCCTTGTTTCCTCAGACTGTGCCAGGGCTTTGGAAGTTGCCAGTTTCAATGCTTCCTCCTGCTGGCATGAACAGAGTATTCTGGGGGACCATCACGCTTGGGCCGCTGAGCGAGCAGCGTTGGCTATTGATGGTTCTTCTTGGGCAGCAGATCACAACTCTGCAAATGAGTGGCTGGAAATAGATTTGGGTGGAAGGAGGAACATCACAGGTCAGTAAGTATCACCAGCCTTTTCCTTTGTCTAAAACAACAATGTCCAACTTGGGAGAGGTTTAAGATTTGTGGATTTGAACTCTCAGAATTCTTCAGCCAACATGGCTGGCTTGGGAATTCTGGGAGTTGAAGTCAACAAGTCTTAAAGTTGCCAAGGTTGGACACCCTTGATTTAAATCAAATCATATTCTGGGACACTGTCGGATCTAACCACCTCCTCCTTTTTCGGGGGTGGGGGGGTTGGTCCAGTTTTGGCCTCCACCCTTTCATTCTCCCTGCCTTGCTTTTCCCGGCCCTCCTCCCTTTCCGCCTACCCCATCCTGTTCCATATGAAAGATGGGTGGACTGAACCAGCCTCATATATCCTGGCAAATCTGCCTTTTGTTTCGAGATGCCTGAGGCCACATGAGGCTTTGTGCAGCCACCCTATAATGGAGCTTGTTTGGAGAAGAAAATGGAGGCATTGTAAGACCGAGGAACTGGAGGCCAAGTGCAATGCAAGATGGGAGAAGGAAGGTTTGGGCTTAGACAATTTAGAACTACGCCACCTTCGGTCTGACCTAAGTACACAAAATTATCTGCTACAATGTCCTATCTGTCAATGACTACTTCAGCTTCAACCACAACAATACATGAGCATACAATAGATACAAACTTAAAGTGAAGCGCTCCAAACTCGACTGCAGAAAATACAACTTCAGCAACAGAGTGGTCAGTGCCTGGAATGCACTAACTGACTCTGTTGTTACATCCCCTAACCCCCATAACTTTAACCTTAGACTGTCTACTGTTGATCTCACCCCACTCCTAAGAGGTCTGCAAGGGGCATCCATAAGCGCACCAACGTGCCTACCATCCCTATCCTACTGTCCCCATTTATTCATATCCTTATCCTGTATTCATAATCATGTTTATACTGATATCTGTTATCTAATACATGCTTGACAAAATAAATGAATATAAAATAAACCTTTAAAAAAAGGTTATTGAACATCTCTCTCAATTGGTGTTATGTGGAGCAAGGAGGCAGCATCAGACATTCCTGTTGACCAACCTGAAGCTTTCCAAGAAAAGTGCTCTGCTGAACATCTATTTTTTTCCCTTCTGACTGCAGTCCTTCAGTTAAATAGGAAAGAAACTACTTTTGATTTTTTTTTCTAAAGGAGAAAAAATGTTACAGAAATTCCTATGGCTGAGTGGTTGGATTTGGTACTAATTGCTATTACAACAAGGTGATTGAATACTCTGCCTTTCACCGCAGTCTAGTCTCTCCAGATGCCTGCAAACTCCCTGGCTTCTCTACTGCTATTAAATGTAAAGGAAAGACATACAGTAGTGACCAAAATTGTGGAAACCTTTTGGGAAAAGTGTATTTTTGAGGTTTGATGGCTAAAATAACACCACTTTCCTTCCTTCCTTCCTTCCTTCCTTCCTTCCTTCCTTCCTTCCTTCCTTCCTTTTTTTTTTTTTTTTTTTTTTTTGGAGTTTCAAGATAATCATATTCCACTGCTGGAATGGCCTGGGAATAGCCCAGACCTTCACCCAAATGAAAATCTATGGAGCCGAATAAAGAAACTTGTTAGTCAGAAGTGCCCCAGCAATAAAACCCAATTAATAGAAGCAATCATTCAATCTTGGTTTCACATGATAACAGCTGCAGAACTCAAAGACTTGGTTCACTCCATGGGAAGACATTGTAAGGCCATAATTCATGCTAAAGGTTACCCAACTAAGTATTTACTGACATGGTGATAATTTTTGTATATCTCATTTTTTCTACCTGTTTCACTTTTCTTCTTTATACTGTAACTGCTATTTTAATAGCAAATCCTTCATAAAAGTTATTGCATTACATTCTTCATTAAATTATCTTTCCATTGATACATAATTCTATGGTACTACTTCAAAAAAAAGTGCTATTAGCTAGTTTTAGAAAATACACTTTTCCCAAAAGGTTTCCACAATTTTGGCCACTACTGTAAGGAGCAGCAGCCAGGGAGTCAGTTCAATGGTGAAATTCAAATTTGTTTACTACCGATTCTGTGGACATGGCTTGGTGGTTTGGTGGGTGTGGCAGGGGAAGGATACTGCAAAATCTCCATTCCCACCCAACTCTGGGGCCTGCCAGGGGTGGTATTTGCCGGTTCTCCAAACTACTCAAAATTTCCACTACCAGTTCTCCAGAACCTGTCAGACCCTGCTGGATTTCACCCCTGAGTCAACTGTAATATTTTTACTTCCTCCTTCTTGAGTAGAGGTCATAGCTGGACTGTTGAATACAGTTCCATCATAAACATGCTTGACTTGTGCCTATAGTTTAGATACAAATTTTAACCTCATCTATTCTAGGAATTATCACCAAGGGGTCTTCTCATAAATACAACTACTACGTCAAATCCTACCAGGTTCAATTCAGTAGAGATGGCAAGAACTGGAAGACCTACAAATCCGGCAGCACCAAAGAGGAAAAGGTGAGGTGGATTAAAATGAGCAACTGCTCTTAGTAAGGGTGGAAAATACTGATTACCATTATTGGTTATTGAGATGATTCGCCTTCATTTGTGCGATTATTGAGTCTTGTCATTTGTAATTCTATAACTGTCTGGTTTGGTACAGCAACCAAGCAGGGCAGATACCGACAGATTGTTACGACGGCAGAAAAAGCTATTGCAACCAGCCACCCTGTTCATAGAGGACCTGTATATTGCAAAGGTTAGAAAGAGGTCTGAGAAAAGCAACAGAGAAGAGCAACAAAGATGATTAGGGGATCTGGAGGCTAAAACATATGAAGAACGGTTGCAGGAACTGGGTATGTCTAGTTTAATGAAAAGAAGGACTAGGGGAGACATGATAGCAGTGTTCCAATATCTCAGGGGCTGCCCCAAAGAAGAGAGAGCCAAGCTATTCTTCAAAGCACCTGAGGGTAGAACAAGAAGCAATGGATGGAAACTCATCAAGGAGAGAGAAGCAACTTAGAATTAAGGAGAAATTTCCTGATAGTGAGAACAATTAACTAGTGGAACAACTTGCCTCTATAAGTTGTAAATGCTCCAATACTGGAAGTTTTTAAGAAGATGTTGGATAACCATGGTGGTGGTGGTTTTCCTGCATAAGCAGGGGGTTGGACTAGAAGACCTCCAAGGTCCCTTCCAACTCTCTTATTCTATGTTCTATGCGGCCGCGCGGGGGATTATGGGAGCGACGGGACGCTCCCATGTGACACCTCTCCTGCGCGAGCTGCATTGGCTACCTGTGGACTTCCGGGTGCGTTTCAAGGTGTTGGTGACCACATTTAAAGCGCTCCATGGCTTAGGACCAGGGTACTTACGGGACCGCCTTCTGCCGCCAATAGCCTCCCACCGGCCGGTGCGTTCCCACAGAGAGGGTCTCCTCAGGGTGCCGTCAGCCAGACAATGCCGGCTGGCGACCCCCAGGGGGAGGGCCTTCTCTGTGGCAGCCCCTACCCTCTGGAACGATCTTCCTCCAAAACTGAGAACAATTGCTGACCTCCGGACTTTTCGTCGGGCCCTGAAAACTCATCTCTTTCAGCTTGCTGGTCTAGCCTGACCCCGCTGAATTTTTAAGATCTGTATTATAGGGTTGGGTATTTTAAATATTTAATGGTTAATGGTTTTAATTTTTAGCCAAAGTTATATGCTTTTTTAAAGAAATTGTTTAACTTTTGTGTACTATTTTATTTGGCTGTTCACCGCCCTGAGTCCGCAAGGAGAAGGGCGGTATACAAATCTAAACAAATAAAATAAATAAATAAAATGTTCTGTGTAGTTTAAAACATCTGGAGCACAGAGGCAAGGGTGCCTATGTTAGACTATGCTTCATTTGAAGAGTTATGATGTTGCTTTTTCTATTCTTTTTCTTCCCTCCCTGAAACCTTCCCAGATCTTTGAAGGCAACAGCGACAACTACCAGGAAGTCTCCAACACCTTTATCCCACCCATCCTGGCCCGTTACCTGCGCATTGTACCCCAGAGCTGGAACCAGAGAGCTGCTCTGAAAGTAGAGGTGCTGGGATGCCAAACCCTTCGGCAGAAATACATCGAGACTGAAGGTAGAGAGTTCAACGATCTCTTGGAGGGCTGTAACTTCCCCGTCCTTGTTCTGAAATTGAAATGAATGGGTAGCATTAGCAGGCGAGATACCAGTGATGTGGGGCAGCAAAAGACTTGCCTGAAATTACTCCCTTTGCAGGCCAGAATAACCCAAAAGTGTTCCTTGGTGTGACCAGCAGCCCAACCATTTTCACAACAATCTCAGGAATAATGATCAATCCGGAGAAAACAGGTAAGGCTTCTTATTCATAATGCCCAGAAACATTTAGCCAAACATTCAGATAAGCGAGGTTGGGGTAGGAAAGAATTAACAACTGTTTGTTTGCAAAAATAAACAAGCCAGGGATAATCCAGGCAGTGGTGAAATCAATTTTTTTTTACTACCGATTCTGTGGGTGTGGCTTGGTGGGCGTGGCTTGGTGGGTGTGGCAGGGGAAGGATCCTGCAAAATCTCCACTTCCACCCTACTCCGGGGGAAAGGATCCTGCAAAATCTCCATTCCCACCTCACTCCTGGGAAAAAGGATATTGTAAAATCTCCATTCCCACCCCACTCCTGGGACCAGCCAGAGGTGGTATTTGCTGGTTCTCTGAACGGCTCAAAATTTCCGCTACCAGTTCTCCAGAACCTGTCAAAACCTGCTGGATTTCACCCCTGAACCCAGGGAACCACAAAGGCTGTGATCTTGTCCACCAGTGGTGGGTTTCTACCGGTTTGCTCAGGTTCGGGCGAACTGGTAGTAGCGGCAGCGGGAGGCTCTGCCCACCTGCCCGGACGTCATCACAGATGCTCTATGCATGCGGAGAAGCATCGTGCACAAGCAGTCACAGTTCTGAACTGGTAGCAAAGTTAAGTGAAACCCACTACTACGGTCCACCCATCAGACTAAGAATGGATTTATACCAGGGGTGAAATCCAGCAGGTTCTGACAGGTTCTGGAGAACCGGTAGCGGAAATTTTGAGTAGGGGGCGGTGCTCATCTCCATTTCAAAGCCGAAGAGCCAGCACTGTCCGAAGATATCTCTGTGATCATGTGGCCAGCATGACTCAACGCCAAAGGCACACGGAATGCTGTTACCTTCCCACCAAAGGTGATCCCTATTTTTCTACTTGCATTTTTTACTTGCTTTCGAACTGCTAGATTGGCAGAAGCTGGGACAAGTAACGGGAGCTCACCCCTTATGCGGCACTAGGGATTCGAACCGCCGAACTCCCGACCTTTCGATCGACAAGCTCAGCGTCTCAGCCACCGAGCCACTGCGTCCCCTTATCATTGACTCTTATCTACCGTCAATTTGAAATTCTGGTTGAGAGCTAGCATGGAATAAACCCGTACCCATTTGAACAATCTTGACTCCTGATTTCTTGCACCTGACAAACCCTAGAGTATTGCTGGGGGTGGGCTAGAAGCAGCTTTTGGGTGATTTAATTCCTCTTTCTGCAGGCCCTCCATTACTGGCGATGCTCCTAGTTGGAGGTTCACTCCTGATTGCCGCAACTGTCTTGTTGCTGGTTTTTCTCTGTTATAAGAAGAGGTGAGTCTCTTGCTCCTTCCTGGCTTCCCTTTATCCCTGGATTTTTCTGAACTCATCCCCGACAGAAATCCCACTGCTGCAGTCATGGGTCCACACATCATGTGAAGCTCAAAACGAGCAAGTCCCATGCATTTATTTCTATCCCACCTTTATCATATTTGTAAATAACTCGAGCCAGCATGGCTGGCCAGGGAATTCTGGGAGTTGAAGTCCACATATATTAAAGTTACCAGAGTTGAGGAGCACTGTGATCTGATCTAGGCTTCCCAAGAGACAATCAGACTCTTATCCTGACAAAAATCCCTTTTTATTAAGTTACTGTGAATTTCTCTCATTCACATCAAGCAAAGTCTTTCAAGGGAGAATTTACAATCACAGACCTTATCTGGCTTGGAGAGCTGCCAGGCTGATATCTTCAAAACTTGGCAAGGAGTCTCGGAGAGTCATGAACCAATTAAGCGAACTAATTGTCTCCTGCAAACTCCCCTCCCCCTTCGCTCCTCTTTATTTCCTATGGGAGGGGCCATTCACCGTCCACCTGTGGCTTTACTCCTGAGTCAACCCTTGTTCCTTAGCTGTTCCCTTTGTCTGGCAGCTCTGCACATGTGCACACTGGAAATAGGCTCCAGCTGTTCTTCTGCCCCACTGATGTCCGACTCCAAAGGCAGCTGACAACTGTCAGACGGCCCTGGCCCCCTCTCTGCCTCCGACGCAGAGCCTTCCCCAGACTCCAGGACTGGCCCATGTTCCTCCCCAACCTCCTCACTGTCCAATTCTGCTGCCAGCTCCACAGGCTGCTGACGGGCCACAACACGCTGGCAGAGAGACACTCTAATCCACTGTATGCTTTTCAATCCAACTGTTATTCATCCCTTCTTCTGTTTGGCAGGAAGGCACCAATCCAGAATGATGGCAGCTTTATAAAAGGTAAAGTATCGAACAATACAGAGCGTTAAAATACAATAATAGGAGGTTTGTCCTGTTTGGGGGTACCAATAAAGGAAAATATTTGTAGCTCAGGGTTGACATGAAGGGTCCTTAGTGCTCTCTGAGCTTAATTGTTTTCTTGCAGATGTTTCATTAACCTAACTAGGTAACATCATCACATGACAGTAACAGAGTTGGAAGGCACTTTGGAGGTCATCTAATCCAACCCCCTGCTCCCGCAGGAGGCCTGTAGTAGGGATCAGTGCTAGAAGGGGTGTGGTTTGCTATCAGTTTATTTTCTGATGGATTGCCTGTCAGTGTTGGTGGGTTGATCTAAGACCGGGATCAGTAACCTGTGGCTCTGGAGCGCATGTGGCTCTTTCATCCCTCTGCTGCAGCTCCCTGTCACTCAAAATATGCACCACAGCCACCAATGTGCGACACCCACTGACACGCGATTTAGTGAGCTTTTCAACCCCCGGTAGGCCAACCATGGATAAATCCAAGAAAAGAAAAATTTCAGAAGAAAACAGAACGTTAAATTCAACTACATATGCTAGTTTTGTGGCCACTCAAGAAATAGTCAGGCACGGGAAGGGTTTTGTGGCTCCCAGTGTTTTCTTTTCTGTGGGAAATGGGTCCAAATGGCTCTTTGAGTGTTTAAGGTTGCAGACCCCTGGTCTAAGACAGGGGTGTCAAACAGGATTTCTTCATGGGCTGGATTAGCATTGTAGTTCTCCGCAGGCCAGCCATGGGGTGGGGGTGGGGGGATGGGAGACAGTTTGGACGGCCTTCTGCAGCACTTCTCCCCATGCCCTGTTTTGGCCGGCAAAGTGCTACAACAGGCCGTCCAGGCTGAAAATGGGGCACAGGGGGAGACACCCGCGTTGCCCCATGCCCCATTTTGGCTGCAAGAGGCACCGTGGGGCGGTCCTTTGCTATTTGTAGGCCGGCCCTGCAGACCACATTTAAGCACCCTGCGGGCCAGATCCACCCACGGGCCTGGAGTTTGACACCCCTGCTCTAAGAGATTTTTTGGTTGGGCTGTTTACTGATGGCTCTTTGGCAGTTTCTTGATTGGGATATTGCTTACTTGACTGTTGGTCTGAAGTTAACCTTGTTTGGGGTTAATGAGCAGATGCTACCTACAAAACCAAACTGAAGCTGTTGTGGAATTCTAGGAACTGACACAGAATTCTGGGATCAAACAGAAAAGGTTTATTGCGCAAGGTTCAATAGCAACATAAGAAGCAAAGACTGAATCCTGAAGGGTTCTGATGCAGTTACTCTTATACTTACTTTTGACATCTTATGATTGGTTACAGTTCTGACAGCCCCCAGCCCCCCTTGTTGCTAAACTATAGAAGCTAAATAACTTGTTCCCCATTCTAAGTAGGTCACAGGTATCTTGCAAACCTATCTAAGTTTCCTGCCTCTTTAGCTAACCACCCCCCCTCCCCTATTGCCTGTGGTTTGGCTTCTTGAACTCTCCAACTGTAGAAAGTTTGTTAATTCTGCGGTTTAACTTTCTGAACCCAGTATTTGTCTCTTATATTTACTAGTTAAAGGGGTCCTTCAGAGATCCTCTAGGCTGACCCCATATTATTTCACTTTTATATCCAATTTCATCATTCTATATTAAAGCAGACCCCCTGATTTGCTTATCTAAGGCTTTTTTTTCACATCGGGTTGTGCCTTTTGCCTTTTCTGAAACAGATGGTCGAAATTTCCCTTTGCGTTTCAGCACAGGGAGTCATGACTTTTTATGAATGCTTCAGGATTTATTGGACGGATGCTGATCATTGTGTGTTTTAAGCTGCTTTATTGATTTTACAGAGAGAAGGGGGCTTTGTTTTCTTCTTACATCCGCATGCAACTTTGGGATGGCATGAGAAAGTGCAGCAAGCACATCATGTCCTCAATAAAAGGACAGCTTCCTTCTAGCCCGTGCCAACTTTCCCATTTATTTTTCTTCCTTTTTTTGCAGGCTCTTGGTTTTATTTTGCTTTTTTGCAACAGCTGTGTTTGAGAGGAGTGGTTTGCATCCTGCAAGTGGATAAACACTCAGAATATCTTTCTCTAAAGCTGGGGTCTCCAAACCTTGGCAACTTTAAAACTTGTGGACTTCAACTCCCAGAATTCCTCTGCGTTGCTGGCTGAGGAATTCTGGGAGTTGAAGTCCACAAGTCTTAAAGTTGCCAAGGTTGGAGACCCCTGCTCTAAACCCTTTAATTTGCCCTATGGGAACTGATATGAAAGCACTAAAAGCAGAGGTGGGTTTCAGCAGGTTCTGACCAGTTCTGGAGAACCGGTAGCAGAAATTTTGAGTAGTTCGGAAAACCGGTAGTAAAAATGCTGACTGGCCCCGCCCCCATCTATTCTCTGCCCCCCAAATCCCAGCTGATGGGGAAGAAATGGGGATTTTTCAGTAACCTTCCCCTGAATTGGGGTGGGAATGGAGATTTTACAGTATCCTTCCCCTGCCATACCCACCAAACTATGCCCACCAAACCATGCCACGCCCACCAAACCACATAGAACCGGTAGTAAAAAATTTTGAAACCCACCACTGACTAAAAGGTAGTGGTGTAAATTAGGGGACAAGGAGGGAGTTTGTAATATTTGCTTTGCTGTGTCACTTCTTCCATCCAGTTTGGATGTAATTACTAGCTGTAATTCAAAGGTTTTCCAACCTTTTTCTGGCTGCAGAGTGTAATTGTTTTTAAACTCAGGTTCGCCCATCTTTTTGGTTTTGCCTGGGCTTTATGGCGTGAAGAGAAACTTTGGAGCTATCTAAAAATATAAATACTATTATCTAAATAAATAAATAAACTGCCTTGGTCTGCATATAAAATATATAATATGGCTAATGTATAAAAAGAACAAACTTCCTTTATTTTTGAATATTTGTATTGTCTATAAATCTATAGGTTTATATTACTAGCTTTCTAGGGCTGCTTGTGGCCTGCGGCCCCTGGATTGGGCATGTCTGTTTTAACCTATTAGCTTTTTAAAAAAAAATTCCCCGAACTCCAGACAAAGAGGCAACGTTCTAGGGATAGAAAGTTGGCCGTGTTCTGGTAAACTCTGCTCTAATTGCATTTCCTTGTTTTGAAGTCAGTTTCTGACTCTCCCTCTTTTTTCCCTCCTCACACTGAAATTAATTCATCTGCATAGTGCAAGTCATAGCAGATATATTCATAGTGCCAGCTATGAGTTCTTGTAGGGTAGAGGTATTCTTGATATACGACCATTCGTTTAGTGACCATTCAAAATTATGAACGAATGAACTTATAACTGAAAATCGTGGCTGTTGCCTATCCCCCTGTAGTCATATCATAATTTGGGTGCTTGGCAGCTTGCCTATATTTATGACTGCAAGGGGAGCTGTAACTCCCACCATCCCAGGTATCTGGGGCGCAGTGGTTAGAGTGCAGTACTGCAGGCTACTTCTGCTGACTGCCGGCTGCCTGCAATTTGGCAGTTCAAATCTCACCAGGCTCAAGGTTGACTCAGCCTTCCATCCTCCCGAGGTGGGTAAAATGAGGACCCAGATGGTTGGGGGCAATAGGCTGGCTCTGTAAACCACTCAGAGAGGACTGTAAAGCACTGTAAAGTGGTATATTAGTCTAAGTGCTATTGCTATCTCCCTCTCCCATATATGCCTCTTTGGGGCCCATCACCTAGCCTTGTGGTGAGGGGGAAGCCAACTCAGAGCTTTAGCCAAGTGTTGCAAACAGTGGCAGGAAAAGCTGGGTCCTAGAGGACTTAATTAAGTCAGATTTAAGACAAGCTTACTTTTCCTTCCCTTCTTTGGTATTTCTGAAAATACTGAGGCTTTATAAGGCTGCCCCCACCTTCCTCTCTCTGTGTAACATACACAACGCTACTTTGGATACACGAAGATCTGTATACGGAAGGTGAATTTATAAATACCAGATGAGATTAATGGTGGTTGAAGACCAGTGCAAGTCTCACAGAATAATTTATCTGTCCAACCAAATGTAAAAAAAATGCTTTTTCTCCAAATGTATATTTTTTTTAATCATTTCAATGGCCATATACCCATCGGCTTCTAGCTTCTGTTGGTTTGTATAGGTGACCCTGCAATTCCATTTTAGGTTACTTGATAGCAGAAGCCAGCCAGGTATGTTCCAGGGGGAACTTGCAACTGTCTGCCTCTGAAATTGCCTCCTTTCCTGGGCCAGCAACGCCAGTAGATCTTATAGGCGCTCAGTCACCAGGTAAGTTGCTTTCTCCTAGGGCCACCTAAGAGATCACGTATCCTCTTCTCCAGCCATTAATATTGGGAGGTGCAGAAACATAGCGAAATCCCATACATGTTCAGGAGGATCTATTACCAGAGATGGCCAACTTGTGGACTTCAGCTCCCAGCCTTGGAAGGAACATCCATCTGGTTCAATTCCAAGCTGGGAGAAAGACGCTGGAAACAACATGGAGGCTGATTGGAAAGAAAACTTAATGATGAACAGAACCAACAGCAGTTCTGAATCAGCTGAACAAGTGGTTGAAT
The DNA here is from genome assembly GCA_030761175.1 of Masticophis lateralis. Lineage (NCBI taxonomy): Eukaryota > Metazoa > Chordata > Lepidosauria > Squamata > Colubridae > Masticophis > Masticophis lateralis. The sequence continues at coordinate 15,716,052 of JAUDYJ010000009.1, forward strand.
GAGTGGATGGATCTTTATAGGTTTCTGTGACTTTGAAGTTTGAACTGTTCTGGGGGTGGGGCAATGAAGGGGCTTGTGTTCTGAAAGGGTCTTGGGCAATTCCTATTGTGGCTCATGGCTTCCGTCCTGTGTTGGGTCTTCGGTGAGGGGCTGCTTCTAATCCTATCACTGTACTTTTATTAGCTGTCAAACTTTGCTGCAAGGAGTTTCGAAATCCATTCAATACCCTGTCTTGAATGGATTTTCTGCCTGCAGCATTTGCTTTGCTTATGAATGGGGCCATCTAGATAGTTGGCTTCCTCTTTCAATAAGCTCTTTATCTCCTTAAGTGCTGGCATCTGTTGTGGGATATTAACTAAGACTTGGGGGCTACTTTCTGTCTTTAAGAGCATGTTTCTCCATTTCTCCTTTAGGGGAAATACAATATTCTGCCTTTTTTAATATTTCCCTAAATATTTCATTCTTCGGGGGTGAGGGCTTCCCACACCAGAATTTCCCAGCCAGCTCACTTACTAACTGTCTTTCCTAACAGTGGAAAATTTGGGCTTTATTGTGGTCGTAAACCAAGGAATACCGGTAGTGCAGAATAAATCCTGCATTTTTTTTCTATCATGCTGGTGGAAGATTAGGATGGGTTGTTGTCTTCTGCCTTTGCCTGCAGTGGAAGATGTGGCTACTATTGAAATAACATTCAACTTTTGATCCAGTCCGTTTTGATATAAGGAATGGGTATGCTTCTTTGCTTTACAGCATAAGGGTCTCCAACCTTGGATGGTTTAAAGCCAAACTGGCTGGGGAATTCTGGGAGTTGAAGACCATAAGTCTTAAAGTTGCCAAGTTTGGAGACACCCTGCCCAGGGGTGAAATTCAGCAGGTTCTGACAGGCTCTGGAGAACCGGTAGTGGAAATTTTGAGTAGAATAGAATAGAATAGAATTTTTTATTGGCCAAGTGTAATTGGACACACAAGGAATTTGTCTTGGTGCATATGCTCTCAGTGTACATAAAAAGAAAAGATACGTTCATCAAGAATCATAAGGTGCAACACTTAATGATAGTCATAGGGTACAAATAAGCAATCAGGAAACAATATCAATATCAATCGTAAATCGTAGTTCGGCTGGCCCCAGAGTGGGGTGGGAATACCCTTACCCCAGAAGTGGAGAGGGAATGGGGATTTTGCAGTATCCTTCCCTTGGAATGGGGTGGGAATGGAGATTTTGCAGTATCCTTCCCTTGCCACGCCCACCAAGGCCACACCACACCATGCCCACCAAACCATGCCCACAGAACCGGTAGTAAAAAAAATTGGGTGACCCCCACCCCTTGCTTTAGCACATCCAGCAACCTTGTGCATCTGATCAAAGCGGAAGAATTGGTTTGTCAGTCAAGACAGAACTGTCACTCAGAGAACATTCAGGGGGTTCTCGAATCATGTCTCCATCATCCTGCAGAAATCTCCTCCTTCCCTCACCCTCTCCTTCTTCTCCTTCTTCTTTGCAGAGTATGCTGAGCCAGACCTGGTCCAAGTCAGTCCTGGATGCCAGGTGGCCCCATCCACTTTCAAGCCAGCCATGGAAGAAGGTTACACGCTCCCCCTGGTGGTGAATCCTTACGATGTTCCAGGCAAGCAGCATGAGTACACAGAGCCCTTGCCCCTGGAACCGGAATACGCCACCCCATTCATGGAGCAGCCTGCAGATCTGGGGAGAGGCCCTTGCAGGACGAACCTCGGTGTCCAAATGCTCCCTTTCTCCGAAAGTCTGGAGGGCTGCCTGGCTGCACCAGGCCTCCACAAATCTTCACTGCAATATGATTTCCCAACTCAGTGTCCGGCAGAGAAGCTGGAGAGTCAAGCAGGTGACGCTGGCCAGCAGGAAAGATCTATCCAAACTGATCTTGGCTGCCTGCCTCCTCCTCCTCCTCCTCCTCCTCCTCCTCTCCCAAGCGAATGGACTCCAAACCACGGAGATAAAGCCCGTACAGCCTCATTTCAGAGCCGCCATTTCCAACAGAGAAATCCCCCCTATGAACACGTCTATCACAAACCCTTGTGAATCCTGCAGGAAGGAAACCTTCCCATCAGGCTGCGGTGAAAAAGGCAGTCCCCTCTTGAAGGACCCAAACCTCCACAGCTTTATGTTCGAACTGACATGATCTATCACAGTCCTTCCATCTTGTAGACAAAGGTCTAGCCAAGCAACTGATGCCCAGTCTTTTTTTTTTAAGCAAGAATGCTCCGGTCGATAAAGCTGGGGCCTTCTTTCTATGGGGCGGCACGGTGGCTCAACAGTTAAGATGCTGGGCTTGTTGGCTGGAAAGTCGGCAGCCTAGGTTCGAGACCCGAGTGTCATGTGACGGAGTGAGTTCCCATCCTTGCTCCAGCTCCTGCCAACCTAGCAGTTCGAAAGCATGCAAATGCAAGTAGATGAATAGGTACCACTTTTGTGGGAAGGTAACAGCGCTCCGTGACATCATGCCGGCCACATGACTTGGGAAACATCTTCGGACAGCACTGGCTCAATAGCCTTGAAATGGAGATGAACATCGGTCCTCCCCCCACAGCTGGCAATGACTAGCAGAGTAAAATCTGCAAGGACTCCGTTATCTTTACCTTCTTCCTATGAAATCTTCATTCAGCATCTTGCTGTGCTCCTAGAATGACCTAAATGTTTTGCAAAGAACAAAATATCACCGTCTTTCCTTTGATGTGCAAACATCTGCCAGGGAAGGGATTAAATCTTACTTTATGAGGCTGATGATAAAATTGTATTTTCCAGTTAGACTGGTTTGGAGAACACCAGTCAACCAGACAAAGGCACACAGGTTTTCCTCCCCATATATCTTGCTGCTACCTCTAAGGATTTTCCATCTGAGGACACGGCCTTACTCTACCTAACAACAGGGTCAGCTGATCTACAGTACATATACAAAGGACAATCCTTCATTGGATCCAAATTTTGCTTTCCCTGCCCAAGCTGGGGAACTTTCTAACTAAGTCTTGGGTTGATAAACTCATGAGAATGACAAGTATTCCAACAATCCTTGCTTGCCTGCCCTGTAGTCCAAAAACAACAGTGGGGAATGGGGGTGTACAATTGCATTTATAATTTCTTTTGGCTGCATTGCCGATGTAATTATTGTTAAGAACACAAGTACAACATGTTATGAGATTCCCAGATGAAGGAAAAGAACAAAACATCATTCAGCGGAACTCATTAAACTTACTTTCTATTCTTATCCCCTTGAAATATATTTTGTACACCAAATTTTAAAAATCTGCTTCCCACCCCATCCCCATCCTCCCTTGCCATCTATTACTAACAAATCTGCTTGGAGTTTTTTAATTTTCGCTCCTATTCAGAAATGAAAAATCAAAATTATTTTCCTGACTGTAATCAATGTTTGCATTCTGTTTGATACCCAAATGTAAATGCCCTCCAGGGGTCAATATCCATGAGAGATTTCCAAGAAGGAGGAGCTGAAAGCTAATGAGATCATCACAAGCAGGGGTGAAATGATTCCAGTTTGGACCGGATCGCCCAATCCAGTAGCAATGGTGGCGGGTGGTTCAGAGAACCAATAGCAAACATCCCTGCCCGCCCCCCATGCCCAGCTGAGCCGCGCAATCATCAGAGACATTTTTTAAAAAATTAAAAGCATTTTTTCTGCAACCTCTTCCACCAAAAAAATGCCTTTAAAAGTAAAAAAAAAAAAGTATCTGATGATCACACAGCTCAGCTGGGATTGTCAGAGGCTTTTAAAAGAGAAAAAAAGCCTCTGCTGATCAGGCAACTCAGCTGGGATCGTCAGAGGCTTTTAAAAGCATTTTTTTACAATCTCTTCGGCTGAAGTGTTTGTAGAAAAAATGGTTTTAAAAGTTTTTTTTAAAAGAAGTTGGCCATGCCCACCCAGTCACATTACCCCCCCACACACACCAAGCCACACCCACAGAACCAGTAGTAACAAATTTTACATTTCACCACTGATCACAAGGTTTATTAAAGGTAAACACAGGAGTAAACACACCATGCTCCCTGAGCCAGACAATAGGCATGTACTGTGGGTCAAGAGCTGGTTTGTAAATCTTTTATAACCATGTGCAAAACAAGATATATGAGAAACCAGTTTAGCAGTGAAATGCCCTTCCTGTAAATGCCTCAGTGTCTATGCACCTGCCACGCTATGCATCTTACTATATTTTAAACCAGGAGTGTCAAACTCAAGGTCTCAACACCTAATTCCCAACAGCACTGTCTTATGTCCATGTAATAGGCTGTATTACTATTATGCTTCTCATCTTTCTTATTACCTACTTCTATTGCAAGGGTGTCAAACTCAAGGCCCGGGGTCTGCATCGGGCCTGCAGGGTGCTTAGATCTGGTCCGTGGGGCTGCCCTGGAAACAGCGAAGGACCAGCCCGCAGTGCCTCTGCCAGTGAAAACAGAGCTCGGGACGGCTGCATGCGGCCTTCCCGAGCTCAGTTTTTGCTGGCAGAGGGTTACAGGAGGCCGTTGCAGCTGAAAACGGCGCTCGGGAGCCCATTTTCGCTGGCAGAGCCCTCGGGCCTCCACAGGGGCCCCTGGCATGAGTGATGTCGAGCTGGTCATGCCCACCCTGGCCACGCCCACCCCAGCCCCCCAAGGTCATACACAGCCCTGTTGTTGCCCTCAATGAAAACAAGTTTGACACCCCTGTTTTAGACTGAAAGTTTCACAAAGTGGTTAAACATCACATTCGTATGTTTCAGTGTATACATAGTTACATGCATTTTACAGTAGTGAAAAAGAAACGTGTTTAGGGGTGGAGATTTTCTCGCCTCCTATATTACATATTTAGATATATGATACATGAGGGTTCCTCGTGGGCGCTAAAAGTACCAGCCTTCAACCTGGCTGTTTCTCTCTGCCTGGCTTTCCAAGGACCCAAGGCGCTGTGCTGCGAAAGGTGCTCTCGCTTTCCCAGCAAGAGAGCGGTGGAGAGAAAACAAGTCGCCGGAGAATACGTGGAGCGGCTCCATGTGCTTCCGGGTCAGCGGCTGCTGCTTCTCTCCACCATTCTCTTGCTGGGAGAGCAAGAGTGTCTTTCACAGCACAGCACTTTGGGTCCTTTTAAGTAAACCAGAAAGCCAGGGAGAGAGAAACTTTCTAAATGCTGGCCGAGAAGCCAGCGCACTGGCCAGGAGGACACTCACAGGGGCCGAGAAGCTGCATAGCTTCTCATCAAGATGCCTCTCCCTCCCTCCCTCCCTCCCTCCCTCCCTCCCTCCGCATCGTAATGGGCCCCAGGAGAAGGAGGAGGGAACACCATCTCCCCAGTGTCAAATGCACTAAGTTTAAGTGTTGTACATGAGGCACTGCAAGAGCAGCAAGCACCCATAGAAGCAGTGAGATGAGCAACTTTCTCTCTGCCAGAGACACCAGCTGGGCTGAGAGAGAGAGAGAGAGAGAGAGAGATGAGAGCGATAAGAAACAGAGAGGGGGGAGAGAAAGAAAGAGAGAGATGAGAAAGAGAGATGAGAGGGAGAAAGATGAGAGAGAGAGGGAGAGAAAGAGGAGAGAGAAAGGGGCACAGAGAGAGACACCTGTTTAAAAGAAAATACTGGGAGCCACAAAACCTGGGCAGGTGTGCAGGGGGTCATGTGACTGAGTGGGAGTAAGTGATGTCGAATTGGCCACGCCTACCCAGTCACATAACCACCAAGCCCACCCACCAAGCCACACCCAAAGAACTGGTAGTAAAAATTTTGAATCCCATCACTGCTATAAATCAGCTATCTCCAAGCAAACCTTGAGTCCCATTAGATGTTACATATGGCAAGATAAAATGCATGTATCATTTATGATTTTTTTTCTTGCACATTTCACCCTAGGAAAGCGCATGAAAACCTGTTTAGTCTGTTCTAAGACTTGACAATAAACTGGCTCATTGTTGCACCTATTCTCATTACTTTCTGAAGTGCTAAATTTGCTATATTTACTCTTGTGCCTCTTTAATAAAAAAAGAGACTTTCTTATACCATTGGATTTATCAGCCTAATTAAAGCCATTATCTTATGATAGTTGAAGTAATCCCTCTGAAGATCAAAGGCATGATGGAATGACAGTTATGAAAGTGAAAGCTGAATGCTGAACTTCCTGAGGCCTTGTCAATTGCAATTCTAGTTAGATCAATTATTTAATAACAAATACATAATAGAATAGAATAACAGAGATGGAAGGGACCTTAGAGGTCTTCTAGTCCAACCCCCTGCTTAGGCAGGAAACCCTACACCACTTCAGACAAATGGTTATCCAACATCTTCTCAAAAATTTCCAATGTTGGAGCATTCACAACTTCTGGAGGCAAGTTGTTCCACTGATTAATTGTTCTGTCAGGAAATTTCTCCTCAGTTCTAAGTTGCTTCTCTCCTTGATTAGTTTCCACCCATTGTTTCTTGTCCTGCCTTCAGGAGCTTTGGAGAATAGCTTGACTCCTTCTTCTTTGGGGCAGCCCCTTAGATATTGGAAGGCTGCTATCATGTTTCCCCTAGTCCTTCTTTTCAGACATACCCAGTTCCTGCAACTGTTCTTCATATGTTTTAGCCTCTGATCCCCTAATCATCTTTGTTGCTCTTTTCTGCAACAAAGAGCCTAGAAAGAGTCTCCACATCTTTTTTACACTGTGGCAACCAAAAGTGGGTGCAGTATTCCAAGTGTGGCCTTACCAAGGCATTATAAAGTGGTATTAACACTTCATGTGATCTTGATTCTATCCCTCTGTTTATGCAGCCTAGAACTGTGTTGGCTTTTTTTGGCAGCTGCTGTACACTCCTGGCTCATAAATAAAGCTTACTGATTTTTTTTTTAAAATTGATTTATATGCCGCTCTTCTCCAGAGACTCAGGGCGGATTACAATGCGTTAAGCAATAGCCTTCATACTTTTGTATATTCATACAAAGTCAGCTTATTGCCCCCACAAACTGGGTCCTCAATTTACCTACCTTAGGAAAGAAAGATGGAAGGCTGAGGCAACCTTGAGCCTGGTGAGATTCGAACTTACAGTAATTGCAGACAGCTGATGTTAATCACAATGCTTTAGTCTGCTGAGCCACCAGGCCCTTAGATTTAATAGAGTATCTCACAACAGTCTATTCCAAAATTTAAGGGGGATTTCTCCCTCTTAAATTGGGAAAGTTAATTGCTATGGTATTAAAATACCACTGTAAGAAACATTTTAAGAATCACAACTTTTCTTTGCACTGTAATCATCTCTACTTAATAATCGACATAATACACAATCAGCTCCACTGATATAACTGGTAAGGTAAAGGTTCCCCTCGTACATATGTGCTAGTTGTTCCTGACTCTAGGGAGTGGTGCTCTTCTCCATTTCAAAGCCGAAGAGCCAGCGCTATTCAAAGACGTCTCCCTGGTCATGTGGCCAGCATGACTAACCACCAAAGGCCCACGGAACTCTGTTACCTTCCCACCAAAGGTAGTCCCTATATTTCTACTTGCATTTTTTACATGCTTTCGAATTGATAGTTTGGCAGAAGCTGGGACAAGGAATGGGAGCTCACTCCATTACACGGCACTAAGGATTCAAACCGCTGAACTGCTGACTTTTTGATCAATAAGCTCAGCATCTTAGCCACTGCGCCACCACATCCCTCTGATATAACTGGTAGACATATTTAATTTAGCAGAAAGAATGCTGCATCTTATCCTGAAGAGCAGTGGTGAAATCCAAAATTTTTTACTACCAGTTGTGTGGGTGTGGTGTGGCTTGGTGGGCATGGCAGGGGAAGGATATTGAAAAATCTCCATTCCCATCCCACTCTGGGGCCAGCCAAAAGTGGTATTTGCCGGTTCTCAAAATTTCCACTACCGGTTCTCTGAACTACTCAAAATTTCCGCTACCGGTTCTCCAGAACCTGCTGGATTTCACCCCTGCTGAATAGTGTCGAACCGCAAAAATACTATGAAGACTTTTAATAAAAATAATGAGCTATTTTTTATCTGAAATGTCAAGCAAAATTCTCCCAATTTTTTTGTAAGTTTTAACATTACTCATTAGAAATCCACATTATACATGCATCATGTACCTTACTGTCATCTAAATAAATCCAAATATGAGGAAAATAGTTGCTGGCGTTATTTTGTATGAAATATTGGTTGGGATAGTTGGGAAAAAAATATGGGAAAGCTGAGAAAACCATTAACAGATGACAACCATGTGTCCACAGCTCCCCTACGTGTACCGATGTAACAGTCCCTGATGAACTAAAATTTGTGATTCTTTTTTCATAGACTTTTCATTTAAAGGCTATTTTAGCAGTGACACACAGATCACTCATTCCTGTTTACAACCAATTCATTTTCACTTCTAAAGTTTGGTAAGACTTGATGTTTGCATGAGTTTACAGCTTGGCTGCCATGACCCTAACAAACTGAACTGCCGATTGGTTTCTTTGCCAGAAGAATGCCCCTTTACAATTCTACTCCGTACAATGGCATGTATTGTGTTGACCCAGCAGATGTTTGAAACAGTCAGCACATACACAGACTTGCTAACAATGATTTTTTAAAAAAAAAAAACCAAAACTGTTCTAAAGGGCACACTGTCCTGTAATTTTGTTGTGGCATCAATATTTTCATGTCTTTTCTTTTTGGAGTTATGTTGCAATTTTCTAAAATCATGTTACCATAGACAAAGATTAATTTATGGAAGATATTTATAAACCAAAATAATTAAATAAATATCTGTTGTTTCTCTTTGCTGTTTCAAACCCATTTGCTATCTCAAACCCTTTGCATGCGCACAAGGTAAAAAACATTACTTCCTGATTAAAACCAGGAAGTAATGACACCCAGGTGGCGATCGCTACCGGATCGCCGAACCACAGGGAAAAATTGCTACCAGATTTAGCAATTCGGTCCTATCCAGGAGCATTTCACCCGTGTTACTCCCTTTGTACAACCCTGTAGTACCCATCTGGGATAGAGTCGGGGCATTTACTAACTGGGTGCCCTTCCTGACACCTACATGGAGTTCGCAGATTTTTTTTTTCCTTTGACCCACTAAACATCTACCGCTACCTAGGATTGAACTCTCAACCTTCCAAGTAGGAGGCAAGCGTTGTCACCACTAGGCCACAATGCCGCTTGTTATGAAAGGATAAAATAGTCTCAAGTTTATAAAAGCAGCAACATAATAAATTTTCACAAGATAGATCTGTAATATAAAGCACATAGCATGATATCTACATGAATGTTTGGAAAAGGTCACTTAATATCAAATATATAATTAAATCCCATTTTATTTATAAATATTTTAACATAATCTATTTGCATCCGTTTTATACAGGAAGTTGATAAAAGAGCCAGCTCATCTATGGCTGCACTGCCCAATCTCTGAAAGTACTTGGAAGATCTGGTCTTCATTTTGCAGAAATGATTCCTGTATGCTACCACATTAGTATGCCTGTTATTAGAACCGTGCAATGATTTGGAATTGAAGACAGAAAGATGCTTTGGAGACACAGAAGCACAAACAGCTGCATGATTTCAGGGTAAGCTGCAGCCAGTTTAAAAAGCTGCAGACAGATGCTAATATATATTTCTGCCTTGACATTCAGAAATGTGAATTACAGTAGCTTTTAAACCCAAAGCGTCACATAGCCTTACTATTTATAAGTATTTAATTTATAACCATCCTCTGGGAAGTACACAATCTATTGTTTTCAGATCCTGTTTAATTCCTGGGAATTCCTGGTAATAAAGTCAACACTTAAGGTCACTGCAATTCACCAACACCCACAGAAACAGGTCAGTGGTGAGTTTCAAAAATTTTTACTACCGGTTCTGTGGGCGTGGCTTAGTGGGCATGGCAGGGGAAGGATATTGCAAAATCCCCATTCCCGCCCCAATCCAGAGGAAGGTTATTGCAAAATCCCCATTTCCTCCCGATCAGCTGAGACTTGGGAGGCAGAGAATAGATGGGGGCGGGCCAGTCAGAATTTTTACTACCGGTTCTCCGAACTACTCAAAATTTCCGCTACCGGTTCTCCAGAACTGGTCAGAACCTGCTGAAACCCACCTCTGAAACAGGTTGCATAAATCATTGCTTTAAAAAAAAAAAACCTTAACCAAATGCATAGGTTTAGTGATGTTCATATGTTGAATTCCTACACATTACTATAATTAACAAAGCATGCCACATAATACTTTAAGCAGATTATCTTATTCCTCTCCAGTTCCTTAAAAATAAGTTTTTGCATTATTCCCTGCCTTCCAGCATGACACTGATAAATAATAAATAGGACATCTAATTATCAATCCAGAAATAAGCTGTAATTGTTGTGGTAGCTTTTCTCCTACTTTTGTATTCATCAAATAAATATAATAAAGGGCTGTTAGAATTTGCTGGCCTTGCCACAGTGGTGGGATTCTACCGGTTCGGCTGAATCGGTAGTTCCCACTTCCTGCTGAGCAAACCGGTTCTCTGTTGCTGTGAAAGTGGGCCCTCCTGCCCACCCACCTGCCCCTGAGTTACACTGACCTTTATTTCTGCTTCTGAAGCCCAGCTGGGAGATTGAATTGGCCCTCTTCAGCTGTTGTCCTTGCTCCTTTCCTTGTTTGCAATGCGGAAGTTCAATTTTATGGAAACTGCGCACGCACGCTTTGCAAACCGGTTGTTTAACAGGTAGGGTCCCACCCCTGCCTTGCCAACATCAGTGAACTCTATGCCATTTGCAACCAAATATGAACATGCAGACTAGAGACGAAGGTACAACATTATTTTGAAAAGCTATTGCAATGTGACGCACCGATGTTTCCATATTTTAGTTTGATTAGTCTTAGCCTGCAGCATCTTAATTACAACTTTTTTGATTTAAAATAGAACCAACAAGGCTGCAAAAGACACACAAAAGAATCAAGACACTCAGGTTTTTAATAGCTTTATTTAGCATATGAAGTTGCCACCAAATGTTTTAAAGTGGCATAATTTAAATGTAAACCATATATGAAAAATATTTAATACTGCAATAAAATGGTTATTATGCTTTGAAGACTGAACAAGTTGTTGGAGAGTCAAACCGTTATCGACAAAACAAATGGCTTCTAGAGTGTGTTCGTCTTTAGGAAATTTAGAAGCATTTAGAAATATTCAAAATAATGCTACTGTTATAGCCTGATTGGAATGTTTCATCTTGCCCGCGTTAATAACCAATGTAAGCTCAAATGTAAAAACTGAAAAGATTGCATGTTCCACTAGATGATCTAATGGAAGGCAATCATTTTGTTTCAAAAGAATTAGTGTACAATGAACAATACAAGATCTATATAAACCAAAATACATTGACATAACAAAAAGGTAAAGCATAAAAATAAAGCTCAACGGAAACATCATTTTCAATATTTCATAGAAGTGGACTCAATATAATTGAGAGAAAATATATCTTAAAAAGCTGATTTCTTCAAGCCAAGGATTTATATGTTTTTTTGAATTGCATATGAAGTAACTAACAGAAGAACGAACTCCTGCTCTGCATTATCATATTGGGATGAACTAATAACGTGAGCCTCTGAGGCTCCAAGATTTGTATCTATAACTGAATAATCCAAATTAAAAGAGTTACAGTTTACATCTTTTGCTCAAACATGGACAGAGAGTCTATGCCACAGCAAACTAGTGATTTGCTCATGTTTCAAATAATTGTTTCTTTTAGGAGGTGGGCATCATCCCTGCCAACCAGCATTCTCTGGAGTGCAACCTGGGTCAGTCACATACAAATAATGCCTGTGTCGCAGGGACCCTGCCATGATCTTAATTCAGATTGGAAATATTAGCAAAGGAAAATGTTTTTCCCCACTCTGCTTTGCCTTGTTTTCCCCACTGGAAATGGCTGATTGCAACACACGAGGAGGGAATACTTTCCTAAGAGTTCACACTTTAAGAATACCAATGATAACTTGCATGGCCAACGAAGTCCTGTGTGCGCTCGCAACACTTTTGCACATGCGCAGAAGCATCCGGGCGGGTGGACGGAGCCTCCCGCTGCTGCTACCCCGATCCGGGGTGAACCGGTAGCAACCCACCACTGGTCTTAGATCTGGCCCACACGGTTAGCCTGGAGCCAGCGAGAGACCACCCCGCTGCCTTGGCCCCGCCCCCTGAGCATGCACACAGGAAGCGATGAGTGCATGTGTCCTGGATGAAAGGGATATGCTCAGAACACAATCAGCCTGCAGGGCAAGACAGTCCCCGGGGATGCCAGGCCCCGTGTGCACCCCATCACTGGCTTCAGGTGGCCCCGCGGATCTAAGGCCAATTGCATTCTGGCCCAGATGGCTGCCACCAGGTTATAGATCGGCCTGCGCTGGGCCAGTCCTTCACTGTTTCCAGGATGGCTCCGTAGGACAGATCTAACATTGCGGGCCAGATTTGACCCGCGGACCTTGAGTTTGACACTCCCTGCTCTAGTATATTGTTATTACACAAAGGAAAATTATATTAACACTGACTACTAACTCTGTCCAGGTCTTATTTAAACTGGAGGAGTTATTATTTTGTTGGCTGATTTCATTCCAATGACACTGGCTGCCCTAAAGAATTCACTTGTTTTATGTAAACGGTTTTGGAAGAAAGCTTTATTGGGAAAATAAAGACATTATAGCCCTTACTGAGATACAAACCAGTGTGATTACTCTTCTGCAAGCCTTTATGCTCAGTGCACAAATGACTGAAGAGAAGCCGTTGTCATTGGAATGATGCCAGTCAAGAGAACAGAGAGAGTCTCCAGAATCATAGTCTTTAGGGTGCTTACAAATGGAAATGTAGATCAAAGCATTACAAAACTTCTTTAACACTCATCTGAAGAATCAAATTATATTGTGCTTGAATATAGTTAATCATCTACACATTTTAATCAGGGATGGTATTCACTTACCTTCACCACCAGTTCAAATGTGAGCGCGCACCTCTGCGCATGCCCAGGGCCCTCCACGCATGCGCAGAGCATCAAAAACGTGGATAAATGGGACATGATTACCTTCAGGTGGGTAGGCGGCGCCACCTGACGCCGCTGCTACCAATTCGACCGAACCGGATAGAACCGGCTGAATACCACCAATGGTTTTAATGAATGTTCCCTGTAACAAGTAGAAGATTTCAGAGACAACCCTGACTATTTCTATTAAATGATTTGCTTGTTTTTCCTATGCAAAGTTTCCGAAAATACTTATTTTGAGGGGGAAATCGTCAGAATTTCTTGCTGTAATCCATTTTGTTCAAGGTTGTCTTTTTCAAGCTCGATTTGATTTCCAATTTCATGGATACATTTATGTAGTTTTCTTGACAGCAACACAGAAGTGGTTTACCTTTGTCTTCAATATCTTTTCTTGACTTTCCGAATTTAGTCTACAGTCTTGCTATTATTCCCTGGAGGTTTCCCATTGGAACAAAAATCAAGACCAACTCTCCTTAATTTCTGAACCTAGATAAAACCAGTCCTGTTTTGCCATCTGCATAGACAATCTATTGTGATAATTGAGTCATTTATTAGCACCACTTTCAATAGTAGAAAAAATAGTAGAAGTAGTAGATTAGCACCACTTTCAATAGTAGAAAAATAGTAGAAAAGTATGCCACAACAATGCCATACCTAGTGTTAATATCTAAGTTACGCTGAAGACTATTTTGTTTCCCCAAGTGTAGGGATTCTCACAGAATAAACCCAAATTTAGAGAGTAAGAATCGGCATAATACAGTAGAAATCTTTGAAACATCAAGCTGCAATAAAGTGCTAAAAAGTGTTAGGGTTCATTTGCTTGGAAACGAAGGGAGCCTGTAATCGTTCTCTTTCATTTGATGTTAACATGAGGGACTGAAATGCTATTCACAATGTCCTCATACGGAGGAGGTGGATCCAAATGATTTGCAGATTCATTTCTGTGTGTGCTACTTTCACCAGCAACTTCCTCATAGGATGGTGGTGGCTCACAATTCGACAACCGGGTTGGTAAGAAATCCATAGGTCTCTCTGTGTAGCTCAGGTACCCTGGGGAGTGTCCACTGTCTTCAAACATTTCTTCTTGGGCAGAGTGAAGAATGCTGAATGACTGAGGGATAGGATTTCTCCCATCAGGAAGGACTCTGCCATCTGTATCTTCCCTGCTTCTGCTCTGTGCGTACATGGATTGTCCATGTGGGTGTTTTTGGAACAGGCATCTCCATGTGACAAATATAATAAGAACCACCACCAAAAGGCCAATGACTAGAGGAAACGTTAGGTAAAATGGGTACCAGTTCTGTCCTGTGTTACTTCCTCCATAGAGTCCATTGGTGTAGTCTTTCCAAAATTCTGCCTAAAAAAAAGTTAATTATGGGTTGTTATTATAATCAGTTTTTACCTACTGGTACTATAATTATGGTTGTTTTGCCATTAGCTTTGATTTTGTATTTCGTTTATAGCAGTATGTTTGAATGACAAGTGGAATAGAAGCATTTGAAATGAAGAAAACAAGACAGAGACAAAGAAGAAAGAAGAGTTCCTTTTTACAAATTAACCTCTAAAAGGAGGAATTAAAATTTGGGATCCCTAGAAGTTCAACTTGTCTATGTTATAATAAAAACAGCTGAATAAAAATAGTCACATGATGAAATCTCATAAGCCTGCTGAAAGATCATTCTGGAATGATTCAGCAAAAAGGAACTGACTCACAGTAAGAATCATCTAGGTCCAAAATCTAAAATTTCATATTTAGTAGTTATTTTCTGGCCTCATTCTTTAAGATGATAACACAAAATATGCTATAGCTCTAATGTAGTATCCTGTATTACCATATCTTTCGGACTATAAGACACACTTTTTTGTTTCCCAAAAGGGGGCGAAAGACATTTTCGTCCGTCTTATAGACTGAATATTGCCGAAGCCCCACCCACCCGTCAGCCATTTTTTGGCCTCCACATACCCTATTTTCAGGACTTTTTTAGGCCTTTTTTGGCCCGTTTTCGAGGCTTTTTTCAGCCTGTTTTTGAGACTTTTGGGCCCATTTCAGCCCATTTTTGAGGCCTTTTTCAGCCCATTTTCAGGGCCTTTTTTGGCCCGTTTTTGAGGCTTTTTTCGGCCTGTTTTTTTCCAGAAAAAATAGGCCGCAAAAAGGCTTGAAAATTGGCCTAAAAAAGACTAGAAAAGGCCCGAAAAAAGCTAAGCCAAAAACTTTTTGTTGTTGTTTTCCTCTTCTAAATTTAGGTGTGTATTATAGTCTGAAAAATATAGTATGCGGAAAAATATTAGATAAATATTTTTAATATTTTTAGTAGGTAACTTACTGTCTTTTCATCATTTTCAAATGCTTCTCTTGCCTCTTCTTTATCACAGCGTTCTTCATAACATTCACGCTCGATGTTTCCTTTTTTAAGTTCTTCCAAAAGTCCATTAGCCCGTGGGTATCTTTTTAAGACGGAATTGGCCTTCGCCTCTATGAGAAATACTGCAGAAAACAAAGGTTTACTAGTACTTAAAAGTTGAGAAATTTATGTTCATGATAAATAATAGTCTGCAGCATGAAGATGTACTTTGGGTCTATTTGTCACTCGTGTCAGGGGCACCTGTGGTGGCCAAGTGCTAAAGCAGGACTTCGCTCAGACCCTCCTTCGCTCTCATTATTATCTCCTTCCTTCCTTCTTTCCTTCGTTCCTCCCTTTTCTTCTTTTTCCTTCCCTCTTCATTCTTTCTTTCTTTCTTTCTTTCTTCCTTCCCCTCTTCCCTGCTTTTTCTTTGTTTTTCCTCTTTCCCTTTCTCCTTTCCTTTCCTTTATCCTTTGTTGCATGCTCAAATGCAAAAAGGGAAACATTTCTCCTTTTGTTTTGTTTTTAGTTCGTTTTGCTAACTTCCTGCCAGCAAAAACGGAGGTCGGGAGGATAGAATGCAGTCCACCCGAGCTCCATTTTTGGCTGGGACGGCCTACTGCAGCCCTCTGCTAGCGAAAATGGAGCTCGGGAGTGTGGCGCACAGCTCCCCTGGACCCTATTTTTGGCCAGGATGGGCTCCTGCAGCCCTCTGCCAGCAAAAATGAAGTTTGGGACAGCCGTCCGTGGGGCCCCTGGAGCTCCGTTTTCAGCCGGGACAGCCTCCTGCAACCCTCTGCCAGCAAAAAGGGAGGGAGAGGGCTGCAGGAGGCTGTCCTGGCTGAAAACAGGGTCTGGGAGGGATGCACGCGGCCCCTCGACTTCCCTTTTCACACTGGCAGAGACACTGCGAGCCGGTCCTTTGCCATTTCCAGGGCAGCCCCATGGGCCAGATTTGAGCACCCCATTTAATGGTTGCAGGCTGTGGGCCTTGAGTTTGAGTTTGACACCCTTGAGTTAATCAAACTGAAATCATAAGGATGAGAGTATAGTAAGATTTAAAACAGCATCAAATAACATGTGTCAGATATTTCAGATATAAACCTCATCCTATGTCTATAATGCTTGAATCTACTGGACTATGCACACACAAACATTTTATGTGCATACCATACTCATAAATATTTGGGGTTGTTTAAATGCTGGAGCTAACGCAAAGTAATAAAAAAATGATTGAGGACACTCAAAGTCCAATTCCTAAGTGTTAAAATTTAATAGACAATTAGTATTTCAAACATGCTCAACTGATGTATGTTGTACTTAGTTGATTGCTTACTTTAGGCAGGGATAGAAAAAAAAAGGCAGCTTTCACAAAACAAAACAGGAAGTATTGGCCCCCTATTTGTCCTATATTCAATACTTTTTTTCTATGCTGGAGGAGAAACCCATATTCTCCAGCAATTTACCTCCTTGCAGCAAGCAGCAGAGGTCTGTGCAAAACAGCTGAGAGCAAAACAGCTGAGAGTTGGGAGGCCGATCCAATCAACTTGTGCTAATTAGGCTGTGCTGAAGATGAAAGGAGCTGTTTCTTCTTGCTGTTTGCTGCAAGGAGGTAAATTGCTGGGAAGGCCAAAGGGTGGGGGCCAGTGGGTGGGTGGGGCTACTGGTGCATAAGATGCACCTAAATTTTCACCCCCTTTTGGGGGGTGGGGAAGTTGTGTCTTATACTCTGAAAAATACAGTATATAGAATTTAGGGCTGGATAATAAATAACTATAGAGAACTTTGGGAAAAGAACCTCTGTGCAGCTACAAATAATTTTCCCTCGATAATCTGATCTAAAAATGCTTAATTAGTGCCAAATATTAGAGGGGGTGGGGTGGGGGAGAAAAAGCAGAGAGAGAGAGATATGGATGATAGATAGATAGATAGATAGATAGATAGATAGATAGATAGATAGATAGATAGATAGATAGATAGATGATAGATAGATAGATAGATAAATAGATTAGATAGAATTCCTTATTGGCGAAGTGTGATTGGGCATACAAGTAATTTGTCTTTGGTGCATATGCTCTCAGCGTACATAAGGAGAATAAAATACATTCATCAAGAATAAAAAGATACAACACTTAGTGATAGTCAAGGTTACTAATAAGCTATCAAATAAACAATATAAAAACAATATAAATTGAAAGATACAAGCAACATGGTTATAGTAATAAGTAGGAAGAGATAGCTACTAGTAAGGAAGAGAAGAATAATGGAAATACAGTCTTAGTAAATTATTTGACAGTGTTGTGGGAGTTAGTTGTTAAACAGAGTGATGGCATTCAAGAAAAAACCATTCTTGTGTCTAGTTGTTTTGGTGTGCAGTGATCTATAGCGTCTTTTTAAGAGTAGAAGTTGAAACAATTTATGTTCAGGATATGAGGGGTCTGTCTTTTTGACTTGTGCAGTATACATGTATACAGTATACACACACACACACACACACACACACACACGTGTGTGTGTGTTTTTCTTTAAGCCAGGTTTTTCCTACGTAACCAAGATTTTTCTGCAACCCTAGTTGAGTGAAATCACATTCACTACTTTTTGAGCTTTTTTCCCTTCTTTTCCTTCTGGCAGCCAGCAGGTTTTGTGCTGCCTAGTGAGAGACATATATATATATATATATGTCTGTGTGTGCACACACACACACGATAGTTGGGCAATGGACATGCAAAAATATATATATATTACCCACAAAGATCAAAAGGTATTTATACAGCGTTAAACATTTTTCAAAGTGAATGGTAAGTTTTATTACGGAGCACAGATAGATAACATGCACTTACCACTATCCATGTTTAACACTTTTCTCTAGAAAACACTGAAAGGAAAAGAGAAACGATTTTTGTTAATAGGATAAAGCAGTTTTAAATCAAGAAATATTAAGTGGCACAAATCGAATTACAGGTTTATCTCTTCCGATAATGCAGATCTTATTGTTTTATTTCTGAATTTAGTTTAATATGACTATATTAACACCATATTTTTATTTTAGAAATTAAAAAAACCCTATGCTATGCTTTTGTCAAGTCTTTTTCACATCCGAAATGACATTTTGGCATTTTGGCTAGGAGCCCTTTTCCTTGGGGTACCCCAATAAAAAACAATCAAAACCTGCACCTCGTGTCTGGCACCTTCATTGGCTTTGGCACCAGGCTCAGACCCGAATTGGGGACAACAATCTGGGGGCTCGTTCCGGGATTCCCACCTGGATTCAATTGGAAGACACCAATGACTACCAGAGGAGAGCTCCTGGATGGGTAAGACCTAGTGACTGAAAGGTGTGTGAATACTCTGAAATAAAACTCCTGGTCCGGTGAGCTGCCCTCAGGGCTCATGAGTCTTTTGACAGTGATGGAGTACTCTGAAAAGCAAGGGGTGATGCAGAGATCCGCCTGTCTCACTGATGCAAAGAGTGGATTGATTGAATGCAATGAGCCACTGTCTAAATGAACGTCCAGCCTTGGTAAGATCCTTGGTGATTTCTTAATTGAACTCAAAGGCTGAAGCCCTGAAGAAAGCGAGGAGCAGGAGTAACCACTGGTGGAGGAAAAGGAAGAGGCAAAATGTGGAGGAAAGGTAAGGACTGGACAGGAGACGTCCTAGGGGATAAGGGGTATCCACCTGAGATCCAGCCCTAAGTAAAAGGCTAACAAAGGCAAAGACCAGACAGGAGACGTCCCAGGGGATAAGAGGAATCTACCTGAGATCCGGCTTTGAAATGGGAAATCGTGGCTACAAAAAGGCATCCAGTTGAGGGGTGTTCTGCTCCAGCTTCGGATTCCCAAAGAATGTGACACACACCAAGCTTCACAAACACTGTTTAATTCCAAACAAACCCCTTTCAAGAATGCAGGCTTCCCGTGCAAAGGGTCCTTATCAAAGTTATTAGGAACAAAGTCCGACAAAGGTTGGCAATTAGCCCAGAAAACCAGATATGAGAAGTAGCTCACTCTCCAAGATGCTCTGTAGTAATGAGAAGTTGTTTCTAGCAAGAAAGCACTAGTTGCGTGTGACTTAAATAGGCTAAGGGAGTGGCCAATTATCCTCAAGCCCTACTCTCGAGTAGACCTCCTCCTCCTGAGTAGCCACTCCTGCTTTTTGGCAGCCCTGCATGCCCGAGCATTGAGGAGAGGCTCCTTCACTTCGCTCTCTCCACTGGAAGGAGCCTCTGGAGGTTCTGAATGCCCTGGCTGAGTCTCTGCCTCTGGCATCACATCCTCTTCAGCCTCCTCACTGTCTGACGCGAGCACCAGCTGTGCAGGCTGCTGGCACGACACTACACCAGCCTCCTTGTCGTCGGGATCAGCCACAATCTGCACAGGCCACTGGCGGGCCACAACAAGGGATAACAAGAGTTGCCAAAAGGGAAGCTGCCCAAACATACACTGGTGGGTTGTATTTTGGCTAATTTTGAAATATTAGGGGGATTAGATATAAGGACTAAGGCAGCCTTTTCTCATTATTGTGTGTCAGTATGGCCATACTTAAAATTAAATTTTGTTGTATGTGTATACTGTGCATATACATACAATGACAATAAAGTTATTATAAAATTATTATCAGATAAAGCAGATTTCTGGCCACCCCAAGGATCGATCAATCAATCACCAATTAATTGAAGAAGTGAGAACTTCCCTCTTGGAACAGAAACAGCACACTGAAATTGAATATCTGGAACTCTTCGTGAAATTGGCAAATGGCCCATCTCTGCTACAAGACTGCAGTTGTGAAGAAACTTTTCTTTGCACAGCACAGGATCCTAAGTTAAAGAAACCCAGTGCTCCTCCCATGTATACTGGAGGACTCTGAGACTGGTCTGCCACCCTCTTCTTACTCATGGAATGGGATGCCCCAGAGAAGGAGATCCCAGAAAAGGGGGGAGGCTGAGGAACAACATAATCAAACGGTGAATGACTCCTCTGACATCCAATCTCGATCAAAACTGAAACCGGAGATGCAGGCTCCACTTAGAGAAGATATAGCAGTAGGAGGAGGAAATGCATTCCATTAAGTGCTAGTTTACACACAATTTTCTACTTCAGACCTTTATAACTGGAAGCAACAAAATCTCAGTTATAGGGAAGACCCAGAGAAAATGCACTCTCTGTTCTTATCTAACTTGTTTCCCTGAAAATAAGAGGCTGTCTTATATTTTTTTGAACTCTAAAATAAACGCTTGGCCTTATTGCCATGCGCTCAAAAGCCCGATTGGGCTTATTATCAGGGGGTGTCTTATTTTGGGGGAAACAGGGTATTATAAGGACACATAAGCAGGGGTGAAATTCAGCAGCTTCTGACAGGTTCTGGAGAACCCATAGCGGAAATTTGGAATAGTTCAGAGAACCGGCAAATGCCACCTCTGGCTGCCCCCAGAGTGGGCTGGGAATGGAGATTCTGCAGTATCCTTCTCCATTCCCTCTCCAGAAGTGGGGAGGGAATGGGGATTTTGCAGTATCCTTCCCCTAGGACTGGGTGGGAATGGGGATTTTGCAGAATCCTTCCCCTGGAGTGGGGTGGAAAAGGGGATTTTGCAGAATCCTTCCCCCAGGAGTGGGGAGGGAATGGGGATTTTGCAGTATCCTTCCCCTGCCACGCCCACCAAGCCACGCCCACAGAACCGGTAGTAAAAAAAATTGAATTCTACCACTCCATATAACCTCACTTGGGCAGACATTTAGACATTGATGGATGTCCTATTAACACCAGAGGAACGGAGACTGGTGAGGCGGGCAATGGAGCGACAGTTTAAAAAAAAGAGCATAAGAATGACAACCGCTGGGAATGCCCCTTCACAGAGCCAGAATGGGATCTGGATGATGATTGGAACAATATCAGACTATGAAATTATCAATCCTTACACTTGTATGGAATCCAAAATGGAGTAATACTACCCCCCATAGTTGGTATCTCAATTAGAAATGACTTTAAATGGACAGCTAACATCAAAAATATCATCAAAAAAGCTCAACAAACAATGTTCTTTCTGCGCCAACTCAGAAAGCTCAAAGTGCCCAAGGAGCTGCTGATCCAGTTCTACAGAGGAATTATTGAGTTTGTCATCTGCACTTCCATAACTGTCCGGTTTAGCTCTGCACCCAAACAAGACGAACGCAGACTTCAACGGATAATTAAAACTGCAGAAAAAACAATGGCTATCAACCTGCCTTCCACTGAGGACCTGTACACTGCACGAGTCAAAAAGTGGGCTGTGAAAATATTTACAGACCCCTCGCATCCTGGCCATAAACTGTTTCAACTCCTACCCTCAAAACAATACTACAGAGCACTGCACATCAAAACAACTAGACACAAGGACAGTTTTTCCCCAAATGCCATCACTCTGCTTAACAACTAATTCCCACAGCACTGTCAAATAATTTACTAAGACTGTATTATTATTATTATTCTCTTCCTTACTAGTCTTTCAATTTATATTGTTTTTGTTTCCTAGTACAATTTGATAGCTTGACTATCACTTAAGTGTTGTATCTTTCTATTCTTGATGAATGTATTTTATTCTCCTTGTGTACACTGAGAGCATATACACCCAAGACAAATTCCTTGTGTGTTCAATCACACTTGGCCAATAAGGAATTCTATTCTATTCTTAAAAAAAAAATTAGTAGCTACCCACACTAGAACAAAGGGATTTACCATACTTTTCCTCTGCTCTCTATCTGTTTAGCTGAGCAAACATTTCTTTGGCCTCCCCCAGCTAATCAACATTACGAGGACAGGAAGAGCAAACTGGTGCAGCCTCATTAGTCTCTGAGTCACTCTTTCCATGGTTAGGGGAGATGGGATAAATGTTTGTGATACTTCTGGACCTAATCTCAGTGGACGGCACTTTAATACATTCATAGCAACGTCAGAAATGGTTGCCACAGCTATGGGACAGTCCAAAGGTTGCATATGCACCTCGATGCCAGCAAGCTCAGAACATGGACTCCCTCTGATTCCTCTACCATTAAACTCTAATCAGATGGCAGAACGGGGAGAAAGGTTAGCAGATCCCAGGTGGCTTAAGGATAGAACATTTGACACCTGGGAAAATTCAACAAATGCAAAGAATAATAACACCAAGTTCTTACATGTAGTGGTAACTAAAGGACATCGGTGTTTTCGTAGCTCTGGGTTCAGCCACAACACATAGATCTAGGATCCTCCACCTGGGATTACATTGTTGATGACCAAAGGCAGGTGGTATGGAACTATGCAAATACCAACAGGCAGGAAGTTGAGAACATCTTTTGGGGTTCATATTACACCCCATTTGACAAAACTGGAAAGCTGGCCACGGGTCTGGATTTAATCACAACCCGCACTAGATGCATTCGACCCAAATGGACAACTATATTCAGGGGTGAAATGCTCCTGGTTCGGACCGGATCACCCAATCCGGTAGCGATGGTGGCGGGTGGTTCGGAGAACCGGTAGCAAAAATTCCTGCCCCCCCGCCCATGCCCAGCTGAGCTGCGCGATCATCAGAGGCTTTTTTTTTTAATTTTTAAAAGCATTTTTTTATCACCTCTTTGGCCAAAAAAATGCTTTTAAAAGTTAAAAAAAAAAAGCCTCTGATGACCGTGCGGCTCAGCTGGGATCGTTAGAGGCTTTTAAAAGCATTTTTTTACAATCTCTTCAGCCGAAGAGGTTGTAGAAATAATGGTTATAAAAGTTTTTTTAAAAAAAGTGGCTACGCTCACTCAGTCACATTACCCCCCCCAAGCCACACCCACAGAATGGGTAGTAACAAATTTTACATTTCACCACTGACTATATTCCAGTGTCAGTCTATGGCTGCTACTTATGCATTATGGCAGGGAGAGCTTGCTCCAACGTGGAAACCAATTAACTTAGCTGGATATTATACAAACTTATTTACAAAAATGGGACAAAAATAGATACTATGATAAAAACACAATAAGGTGCGCTTAATAGGACAGCATTTTGTCTGTGGACAGTGAGCCTATAAGTGCTCTGGAAGGGAACTTGTTACACAGGTGTGGTCCTCCAGCCCACCTATATTACCCCCACTTCATATCTCAAGACCTAAAATGGATACCTAACATCAAAAACGTCATCAAAAAAGCACAAGAATATTCTTTCTGCACCAACTCAGGAAGCTCAAACTGCCTAAAGGGCTGCTGATCCAGTTCTAGAGAGGAATTATTGAGTCTGTCATCTGCACCTCCGTAACTGTCTGGTTTGGTTCTGCAACCCACAAGATAGACAGAGACTTCAACGGATAATTAGAACTGCAGAAAAAACCATGGCTACCAACCTGCCTTCCATTGAGTATACTGCATGAGTCAAAAAGTGGGCTGTGAAAATATCTACAGACCCCTCACATCCTGGACATAAATTGTTTCAACTCCTACCCTCAAAACGACGCTATAGAGCACCGCACACCGGAACAACTAGACACAAGAGCATTTTTTCCCCGAACGCCATCACTCTGCTAAACAAATAATTCCCTCAACACTGTCAAACTAGTTATTAAGTCTGCACTACTATTAATCTCATCATTCCTATCACCCATCTCCTCCCACTTATGACTGTATGACTGTAACTTGTTGCTTGTATCCTTACAATTTATATTGTTTCCTAGTATGATTTGATTGCTTATTTGTACCCTGTGACTATTATTAAGTGTTGTACCCTACAATTCTTGCCGAATGTATCTTGTCTTTTTATGGACACTGAGAGCATATGCACCAAAGACAAATTCCTTGTGTGTCCAATTGCACTTGGCCAATAAAGAATTCTATTCTATTGAAGGGAAAATTAGAAACCACAGGGATCTTATTTATTTATTTATTTATTGAATTTCTATACCACCCTTCTCCTGAAGGACTCAAGGCGGTGAACAGAATAGGATTTCATATACATATAATAATTTTTCTTTCTTGACTAATCCAGAAAATATCTGAAGGATTATCAACCCCTTTCCTGGTTTGGTGGACTCCGATCCCTCAATAATGCCATGTATCCTCTACAGGCAGTGGTGGAAATCCTAGCTAATGAGACCGGGGAGTTTTGAATTGCTACAGCAAAAGAACAAGAAGCCATACAACAATGACTGTTCAGAATAGAATGGCTCTAGATATGGTATTGGCATCCAAAAGAGGTGTGTCTGTGCTAATTGGACAACAATGCTGTGTGTATATTCCGGACAAATTCGAGGAATTCCAAAACCGAGCTAAACACATAGCAGAGATAGTTGCGACTCTTTCCAAGGAAGAATGGAAAGGCTGGTGTCAGCGGCTGACAAGATGGTTAAGAACCCTGGTAATGACCCAGGCATGCATAATCATTGTTCTCTTAATCACCTGTTGTGGATTACAGTGCTTTCCCCTTTGCCTTTCCACCTGTAAGCAAACTACGGGGTCTCCCAGTACATACATACATACATACATACATACATACATTTCTTTCTTTCTTTCTTTCTTTCTTTCTATACTGCCTTTCTCCCACAGGACTCAAGGCGGTGTATAGTCAAGAAAAAATAAAAGATACATAAACATCATAAAATTGATAATTAAAATTATAGCATAGTTTAGCCCAAATAAATAAAACCCAGAATTATATAATATTTTAATCATTCCCAGTTAATGTGCTTAGCCCCGCCTGAGTGAACATCAGGGTCTTGAGGGCACAGCGGAAAGCACGGAGATTAGGGATGTTTTGTATATCAGGGGGCAGTTCATTCCAAAGGGTTGGAGCCCTTACAGAGAAGGCCCTCCCCCTGGAAGTCGCCAGTCGGCACAATTTGACTGACGGTACCCTGAGTAGTCCCTCCCTGTGAGAACAAACTGGTCGGTGGGAGACTATTGGTGGCAAAAGACGATCTCGTAAGTACCCAGGCCCTAAGCCATGGAGCGCTTTAAAGGTGATAACTAACATCTTGAATCACACCCGGAAGACTACCGGGAGCCAGTGCAGCTCGCGTAGGAGAGGTGTTACATGGGCGCAACGAGATGCACCCATAATCACCCGCGCGGCTACATTCTGGACCAGTTGGAGCCTCTGGGTGCTTTTCAAGGGGAGCCCCATGTAGAGAGCATTGCAGTAGTCCATACGGGAGGTGACTAGGGCATGAGTGACTGTGCGCAAGGCATCCCGATCCAGAAAGGGATGCAACTGGCGGATCAGGCGAACCTGATAAAAGGCCCCCCTGGCCACAGCCGTCAAATGGTCTTCTAAAGATAGCCGTGAGTCCAGGAGGACACCCAAATTGCGGGCTCTCTCTGTGGCAAGCAAGGTCTCATCTCCAATTGTCAGTGATGGTACCAGCTGACTATACTGGGATGCTGGAAGCCACAGCCACTCAGCCTTGGAGGGGTTACATATAGATAGATGATGTTGGGTGAATCTTGGAAAATTAAATCATTTTCAGATTCAAAGGAGGGAGATGATGGGCTGTCTGCTAAAATAAAGCCAGGTCATGGCACACACTTGAAAGTAAATCAGGAAGACTGTAACTGGAGTCTGTCTGGCAAGAACAAAGAATGCTTATCCAAAGGAAATAAGCATGTGTAAAGCTTGTAACAATTCTGGGTAGTTAGAAAACTGATAAAAGTAACAAAGAGTTAGGCAACTTGCAGACCTCAGCTAAAAGTTAGGAATAGAGATGGCCTGCAGCCAATAAAATGTGTGTTAGATAACTCCTGGGGCATTCATTAGCCAAGGCTTAGGAATAGGGACAGCTAGAGACCAATAGACCAAATTGTAGAATTATTATTAAAATGTTTATTAGATGATATTTCTTATTATCTCGCCTTGTCCTACCTTCTCCTTTGGTGAAAATGTATAAAGGTTACTTAAGCCTTGGTTCTTAGCATTTTGGCCAGGAGCCCTTTTTCTTGGGGGACTCCAATAAAAACCAAAACCTGCATCTCGTGTCTGGCGTCCTTCATTGGCTTCGGCACCAGGCTCTGACCCAAATTGGGGGCAACAATCGCATTAGCCTACAGGCATGGAAAATTTTTGGATCCTGTCATTTTATGGCTGTCATGGCACATTCTCTCCGAAAGTGATTAGTTCAAAGTCATCTAATTTGAGTGAACATAAATTATGTATATATAGTGAGTATATGTGAAGAGAATAAAATATAATACTGAGAGTACAAGTTTAACTTTGATTTACAATAGCCAGTTTCTCATAATATGGAACTGATTGGATTTCCAAATTATTTCTAGGAATTTATTGTGTAAAACTACTATTTTTTTTGCAACTGAAATGTAATACCTATTTAAAAAAAAAAATTAAAAGATTTTTTAAAAAAATCTCTATATTGAGATCTAGAGCCTGCTCTCTATTGAGCAGGCTTAAATGTTCAAAATGCAGAAAACATCTTAAAAATACATTACAAGATATATTTCTTCCTCAAATGTATATATCTGTTGAGTTTGATGTATATAGAGAGATTGTCTCTTACACATTGCCCATGTATTTTAGGCCCATTTCACACTGCAAAACGCAAATGCTTAAGCAACTTTAACACGTTTCTTGAATTTTAAAGAGAAACAAGTAAAGAAGCATATGCCCTTTGATTCAAAGTACAGAATGTACATGGATTCTGACATAAATAAATCATACACTTGTAGGAACTGCTGTCACTGACTATACCAACACATTAACAAATCTGAAGATTCGGCGATCGGCTTGAAGCATATGATGTAGCCAGCAAAAATCTATTATTATTCGCTCACAAAAGATGCAGCCTGTTGTTAACAGACGCCACAAAGAACAATAGTAATGCCACCTCTATGTATGAACTGGAGCAAACCTTATGAATAGATAAAAACTAAAAGTGAAAACAGCCTTTCACAGCAGAATATTTTCCAGTTGGACTGCTATTCCCATCACCCCGAATCAACGCGGAAGCTGCGTGAAGAAACAAGAAGTCACAATGGAGCCAGTTTCCTGCTTAACTCGACAGGATTGGATTGCGAGGAAAGTAAGCGATTCACGCCCTGAAGAGCAGAGAAATTGAGGGAAATTAATTTTTTTAATGTCACTTCATTGGGATGAAGGAAAGTTCCCAGCTCTCTAGAACTCTAGAGAACGGATAAAGACTCTAGTCTAGGCATTCCTCTAAATTTTGCAGCGTCTGCTTTAAAATGCATCTTTGTATGAAGACTAATTTACAGCTAGATATATTAGCATGCACTTCCTGTCCCGAACGCTTTCCCAGATCCTCAAAACTGCAGCTCCCCACCGAGGTTTTGGCTTCCTAACGTTGAATTTACTGCGAAAAGAAGGCTGGATGGGAGTGCATTTTCACAACCAAGTTACCACTACTGCAAAGAACCGCTCACACCATACTTGGGACCACCAGCTTCATCCAGAGCATCAGCACGAGGTGCCTTTTGATAAAGCAGCACAAGAACTTCTTCAATAACCGAGAATCCTCGAGTTAAGGGCAGGGAGGGAGTAGTACGAGACTAGCCCAGAGATCTTCAAACTTGGCAGCTTTAAGGCTTGTGGACTTCAACTCCTAGAATTCTCCAGCCAGCATAGCTGGCTGGAGAATTCTGGGAGTTGAAGTCCACAAGCCTTAAAGCTGCCAAGTTTGAAGACCTCTGAGCTAGTCTCATAGCCAAAGTTCTCCAAAGCCACAGACCTCTACCTGGGAACCCCTTTTGCGCCATGTAAGAACAATTTGTTTTCCCGCAGATTGCAATAAGTGCTCCTTTCCCCCATCCGTGCAGAGACCCCTGTCGACAAGGCGCCTGTTAACAACCCCAAACCCACCTTTTTTTTTGCCTTTCAGACGGCTTCGCCACTTCAACTCGCCCTTATAGCAGCTCGAACACTTTGGAAAAGCTCTGCGCAAGCGTCATTCCAGCAATTAACTCCACCCTATCATTCCTAATGCTTGGGGGGGGGGTGTGTGGGGGAGAGAAAGGGAGCCAGGCTGCAGAGCATGGATAAGGGAGGAAAAGCTGTTAGAGAAG
The DNA here is from genome assembly GCA_030761175.1 of Masticophis lateralis. Classification (NCBI taxonomy): domain Eukaryota; kingdom Metazoa; phylum Chordata; class Lepidosauria; order Squamata; family Colubridae; genus Masticophis; species Masticophis lateralis. Next base: position 15,744,404 of record JAUDYJ010000009.1, read on the forward strand.
AGGCTGTAGCCCCGCCCTGTTTTATTCTGATTGGTTCAGCACAGTAACCCCTCCCCTGTTCTTCTCCTTTCTCTCTCCATAGACCGTATGATAAGTTTGTGTTTTCAATTCAGTTAAGGGCGGAAGGCAGCGGGAATGGTTTTAGTGTTTAGGCATTGAGTTACTTTCCCTTTAAAGAGGTTTTTTCCCCCAAAAACGCAACTAAAATGCAAGCGAATACTTCGGAGTTTTGTTCCTGGAAAGGCTGCAGGACTCATGATAGGAATTGGTATATAAATGATCTGAGATAGGGGGATCCCTCAAGGATAGTAGCCCTATATACCATGCACCCCGCTTTATAAGTAACGGTTATAGAGTTCCTTACAGCCCTAGCCAGCATTAGCCAACAGCAAAGGAAAACTGTGGGTAAGTAACATTTGGAAGACCACAGATTCCCTGCTGCACAGCCAGTGAAGCAGGGGTGCTATTCATCAGGTTTTGACAGGTTCTGGAGAACCGGTAGTGGAAATTTTGAGTAGTTCAGAGAACCAGCAAATACCACCTCTGGCTGGCCCCAGAGTGGGGTGGGAATGGAGATTTTACAATATCCTTCCCCCAGGAGGTGGGAGGGAATGAGGGTTTTGCAGTATCCTTCTCCTGCCATGCCCACCAAGCCATGCCCATAGAACCGATAGTAAAAAAAAAATTGAATTCCACCACTGCCTATATACCATGCACCCCACTTTATAAATAACAATTATCTACAAAGACAGGACATGTACCATAAAATAAAATTAAAAAACACTTTTGAATCAAGGTCACTTCCTGATGACAGCATGAATCATCCAATGGCCAACATAGAGAAGTTATTTGCTCCCTCAGACTATTGGGGGGAAGGAATTCCCCCCCCCCCAAATTCCTCAGACTAGTCTACAGCCCAGAAACACCCTTGTGGTCTCCAGTACAACTACTAACCATATCCAGCTGTAATTAGCTCAAGGCCAACAGGCACTGTTACCTAGCTTAATGTCCACACAGATGCAGTTATAAAATGACTTGTTGACTGTTTGTCAGAAGATAACTTGGGAAGATTGGAAATGGTGATCATGGGATCCTAGGACACTGCATGTCCTAATGATATGACAAGTGCCAAGCACCTAAATTTTTAATCATATGATTGTGGGGATGCTGCCACGATGGTAATCGTGAGGACTAGTTGTCACTTTTAACACTGATTAACCATGAGAACAATTAACCAGTGGGAACAGCTTATTGTCAGAAGTTGTGGGTGCTTCATCACTGGAGGTTTTTAAAGAAAGACTGGACAGTCACTTGTCTGCAACGGTACAGAGTCTTCTGCTTGTGCAGGGGGTTGGACTAGAAGACCTCCAAGGTCCCTTCCAGCTCTATTCCATCGGAGTCCACTCTTTGCAACCCCATGAACGTCATTGAAAAACAACGTCCTCATCCACCGACGGCTGCCTTACCTTTTCCCTTCAGTCTTTCCCCACGGTTCCTCTTTCAGGAGATAAACCAAATTTACAAAAACGTTACTGCCGACACATCCAAAACTATCATTATTTAACAGCTATAAAGCGGGGAGCCAGAACAAGCGATTACCAGCTGCCCCCAGTGGCAAAAATTATGCTTCCGAAATCTCTTGATAGCGATTCCGCACAGAAAAGAGCAAGCCGCAGCCACCCCACTCCATGTGCTAATAACAGCAGAAGCCCTTTTTTAAGCGAGAGTTCCGCGAGCACCGCTCCCCTTGATCCCTGATGCCTCTTCAGATTACAGCGAGGAGACTACCAAACTGCAGCTATTCCAGTCAATTCCACAGAGGTTTGATTGCGTAATTGCCACCACGACGGTTCCAAATCTGGTTCGATTTTAAAACAGGGCAAATATTTTCCCCTTTTTCTAGCCAATATGCAAATTAACATGCGGCATTCTGGGTAGAAAGCCTGGGAGTTGAGCTTTTCCGTGCTCCAGACAGTCCTGTCAAAGGCAGATGTAGCGCAGGAAGCAGAGGGGATTAATTAGCTTTGCTAATTAACTTCTGTTGACAGGTGCACCAGCCCGGATTGAGAAAATAAAGCACCTTTGCTGGAATACATCAATTCCACCAAAATATAAGGCAATTCCTTTCCAAGTAACGCTCATTCATTTATATTTGTCTTCTGGTTTTTCTTGAAAGTTGGCCTTAACTTTAATGCACAGAGATCTTCCAAATTAAACCTCGAATCAGCCCAGATGCAGAGCCTGGCTGCATTCGCATAATATGCTGATCTATGGTTCAATGGCAAATCTAGACAGAATACTAAAAAGCAAAGAGACATCACCTTGCCAACAAAAGTGCGTATGGTTAAGGCTATGGTTTACCAGTTGCAATGTATGGCTGTGAAAGTTGGACCATAAGGAAGGCTGAGCACCAAAGAATTGAGGTCTTTGAATTATGGTGCTGGAGAAGACTCCTGCGAGGCCCTTGGACTGCAAGGCAATCAAACCAGTCAGTCCTAGAGGACATCAACCCTGCCTGCTGTTTAGAAAGTCAGATCCTGAAGATGAAACTCAAATACTTTGACCACTTAATGAGAAGGAAGGACTCACTGGAGAAGAGCCTAATGCTGGGAAAGACTGAGGGCAAAAGAAGAAGGGGACCGCAGAGAACGAGGTGGCTGGATGGAGTCACTGAAGCAGTCGGCGTGAGCTTAAATGGTCCCCGGAGGATGGTAGAGGACAGGAAGGCCTGAAGGAACGTTGTCCATGGCTCACGATGGGTCAGACACGACTTTGCAACTAACAACAACAGCGGAATGAGTTCCGCTTCTTAGATTTGTATGGCTGGCTGTACCATAAACCAATCATGGCATGCCTGGGTTGCATAACCCAAAAGGGGGGGGGGGTGTCGTCTAGTTTGCGATTCAGTGGGTCGTGCAAACGCAGTTCTAGCTCATTTGGCATTGGGACCGCAATGTCCCTTCTCCAAATCGAGGATTATATTTGAGGGATGCAAGTGTTTATTTCCCTTTCCAAGATATTAGATGCAAAATCCATTGGTTTTCCCGCATTTTTCTCTCTGCTCTGTGAACTGAATGTCTGTAGAGATTCTCAGCCATCCAGGTCATGGTTGTCCCAAAGGTGTTTTTTTCAGGAGGCAACTGGACTTTCTTGAGGGTTTTTTTTTCTTTTGAAGACGTTTTACTTCTCATCCAAGATGCTTCTTCAGTTCTGACCGGATGCTGGGGAATGGAAGGATTTATATTCTTTGCAGACAGCTGGTCATTTGCATCCTTTTTGAGGGTCTTTGAAGCACTTGGAGGTTTATCTGTGTCCTCAAGATCACCTGAGTGGTGCTCCTGGTTCCTCTAGTCTGCCATTTTTCCTCTGGAAATCCATTCCTACTCCCACACCATTCAAAGCCTGGTTTAGCTCTGCAGACTAAAGCACCGTAATTAACATCCAGCTGTCTGCAATTACACCAGTTCGAATCTCCCCAGGCTCAAGGTTGACTCAGCCTTCCATCCTTTCTAAGGTAGGTAAATTGAGGACCCAGTTTGTGAGGGCAATAAGCTGACTTTGTATAAATATACAAAAGTATGAAGGCTATTGCTTAACGCATTGTAAGCCGCCCTGAGTCTTTGGAGAAGGGCGGCATATAAATCAAATAAAAAAAAAAGGGGGTGTTCATCCCAAATTGTATAGCTAAAAGTCTAAAAGTGCCCTGAAGACACAGATAAACCTCCAAGTGCTTCAACTACCCTGTAAACCAGTGTTTCTCAACCTTGGAAGCTTGAAGATGGGTGGACTTCAACTCCCAGAATCCCCCAGCCAGCGCTGCTGGCTGGGGGATTTTGGGAGTTGAAATCCACCCATCTACAAGCTACCGAGGTTGAGAAACACTGCTGTAAAAGGATGCAAATGACCAGCTATTCTGCAAGGAATATAAATCCTTCCATTCCCCACCATCCCGTCAGAACTGAAGAAGCTTCTTGGATGAGAAGCGAAACGTCTTCAAAAGAAAAAAAAAAACCTCAAGAAAGTCCAGTTGCCTCCTGAAAAAAGCACCTTCGGGACTGCGAAACTGAATAAAATCCGTTTCCGAGCTGAAGAATAACTAACCCAAAGAAGTCAGTTCACCAAAAATAACTAATCTTAGGTTGCACAAAGGAACCCTTTAAAATTTACAATTCCCCTGGACAGGCAACGTCCTGCGAGCGGGCAGTGCCGTCTACCTACCTGCACAGAACAAGAGCCTCTATCATCCTCGCATTACGGCGGGGTCCGTCCGCTTCTGCACGGAACAAGAGCGAAGCCCATGAAAGAAAAGGAGCGGGGGGGGGGGAACTTCCCCGAGGCTGCTCGAACTACAACTCCCAACCCAGCGTCGTTTGGAGTTTGGCGCTTGCGCAGTCAAACCAGACCCGCCCAACGGTCGAAAGGCAAAAAAAAACAAAAAAAAAACAAAGGACGTCCCGATTGGTTGGTGAAGCAGGCCGGTTGGCGCGCGGGCTGACAAAAAGGGTGTTGCCCGGCACTTCCGTGCCTTCGCGGTCGTGACCCCGGAAGTATTGTGTCGGCGGAGAACCCGCTGAAGGCGAAGGTGGCTGCTGGTGGTGGTGGTGGTGGTGGTGGCGGCGGCGGCTTCTCGTCCGAGGGAGCGCGAGCGAAATGAGAAGCTAGGCGGCTGAGGCGCCGGTAAGTAAGTGAGGGAAGGCGTGGGCCGTGACAGACAGAGGGGTGGCCGGGATGAAACCCTGCTTAAATTTAAGACAAGGCGACGAAGAAAAGGAGTCAAGAGATGCCTATTTGCTCTTTAGCGCCATGTTTCAGTGTAACCCAAGGACTGGCTTTCCCCTACACCAGGGGTCTCCAACCTTGGCAACTTTAAGCCTGGTGGACTTCAACTCCCAGAATTCCCCAGCCAGCTTTGCAAAGCTGGCTGGGGAATTCTGGGAGTTGAAGTCCACCAGGCTTAAAGTTGCCAAGGTTGGAGACCCCTGCCCTACACAACAACCCTTCAGGGTAGGCTGGCCTGAGGTGGTGGTGGGGGGCTATAACTTATTCACTCACATCTGGGAGTTGAAGCCCGCCAGGCTTAAAGTTGCCAAGGTTGGAGACCCCTACCCTACACAACAACCCTTCAGGGTAGGCTGACTTGAGGGGGTGGGGGGCTATAACTTATTCACCCACATCTGGGAGTTGAAGTCCACCAGGCTTAAAGTTGCCAAGGTTGGAGACCCCTGTCCTACACAGCAACTCTTCAGGGTAGGCTGGTCTGAGGTGGTGGTGCGGGGGGGGCTATAACTTATTCACCCACATCTGGGAGTTGAAGTCCCAGATGTGGGTGAATAAATTACAGCCCCCCACCCCCTCAAGTCAGCCTACCCTGAAGGGTTGTTGTGTAGGTTAGGGGTCTCCAACCTTGGCAACTTTAAGCCTGGTGGACTTCAACTCCCAGATGTGAGTGAATAAGTTACAGCCCCACCACCACCTCAGGCCAGCCTACCCTCAAGGGTTGTTGTGTAGGTTAGGGGTCTCCAACCTTGGCAACTTTAAGCCTGGTGGACTTCAACTCCCAGAATGGGAGTGGTGGTGGTGGTGGTGGTGGGCTGTAATTTATTCATCCACATACTGCCAGCCCAATACTGCCTCCACATCACTCAGGCTCTCTTAATAGGCTTCCAGCCCTCCTCCTCCTCTTGACAGCACTTTCCTAGATGTTACTTTGGTATTCAAACGCCATATATCACCTTTTGCCCTTTTTTAAAAAAACAAAACATTGTGTGTTAGTGTGTTATTGCTATTGGCCCTGTGTTTTGTGGTGGTCGATGTATGCACTTACTTAAACAGCACATGAAACTCAATGAATAGTAACCACTTTAGAACCAAATCAAAGCTTGTTTAGTCGTTTTGGGCTCTTAATAACTTGATGAACATCAAAAGGATCCTGTTTTTGTACTACTGCTTTGGTTTCTGTAAGTTCATGCTTGTGCTGTCAGTGATAATTCAGTGAAATATAAGTCAGATAAGCCAGAGAAAATAATTCCCTCAACACTGTCAAATTACTTACTAAGTCTGCATTACTGTTATCTTCTCATCGTTCTTATCACCCATCTCCTCCCACTTATGACTGTAACCTTGTTGCTGGTATCCTTACGATTTATATATGACTATGACTATCATTAAATGTTGTACCTTATGATTCTTGACGAATGTATTTTTTCTTTTATGTACACTGAGAGCATATGCACCAAAGACAAATTCCTTCTGTGTCCAATCACACTTGGCCAATAAAGAATTCTATTCTATAATATCTTGTCACCTTGACATGGGTTGGCAAAATGTTTGGAAAAGTAACCTCCAAAATTATAAAACCATTTTTAAAGGAGCCACAAGGGGGGAAAAATCCTGTGTTTGTGCTTTGTTGCATGTCAAAGTCTCTTATTATTTTTTATGTTGGAAGCAGGAACACAATGTTCTGAAAGAATTTTATAAGGGTGCACAACCAGGGAAGAACTGTTATGTAGGTTAATTCTGACTATTTACTTGCAGGAACATTTTTCTTTTCTTTTTTTGAAAATGGCCTCCCCATTCAATGGGCCCACAGCAGTTTCTGATGTAATTAAAGATCTAGATACTCAGATAGCTGTAAGTAAATTGGCTTGAAGTGACCGTCGCGTGGCATGCTAGCATCATAATAAAAAACTGCAGGTTTGTTACTAGTTCATTTTAATCGTGTGCTGAGATTGAAATCTGATGGTAAACAAGCTTTGCAAGGATATATTGCTTTCCAGTTTATTAACAGAATATATTATGATCTGTGTGCAGTTTCTTAATTCAAGACATTGAATAGGTGACTGAAATCTCTCTTCCAAGTCCTTGTACGGATTAGATCTTAGATTTGCTTTATTATTCTAGCACAATGTGAATGGGGCAAAGTAATTAAACTTTGCCCAGTATTGGATAGGAAAGAGAATCTAAAGCTTATTCTGGCTTTCAGTTCCATGGCCTTCCTCTCTTTCATAGCCAGCTCCTTTTAATGGCAGTTGTATTCTATCTTGACAAGAAATATTTGATTATATTGAAAGCAGTTCTAGATGAGAATCTTGCCCCCAAAACAATATCATTGTCTTTTTGTCAGTGTGTTGACCAAAGTAAATGCATGATAATAAGAATGGAACATTAACATTGTAATCTAAATATTTTGTGTATTATTCTGTCTGGACCTTGTTCTTAAAACCGGAGTAATAAAGATGATATTGAACTTGCTAATTTTGATTGTACATGTACAGCATGGTTTGGTCTTGATGTGGTGTTACAAGTTGCAGTGTTAAAATAAACTAATTATAATCTGAGCTGAATTAATGTATTACATTCAATAATTTACAGCTCAGGAAAAAACTTAAGAAGTGGGCTATTTACACTACTGGCTATATTTTCACTGAGAACTTGCTTTTGTAGTATAACAGGTTCCTGAACTCCGTTAACACGTCCAAGATACTGACATTTCAATTCTGCCATCTTGTTTTTAACTTTGAGGTCTGTTTCTTCTTCTAGCTGATTGGTTTGGGCCCACATAATCCAAAAAAGAAGCAAGATCTGGATAAGCTCTATGACCTCAAAGCTAAAGCTCAGCAGATTATGAACCAGTTTGGTCCATCTACCTTGATCAATTTATCAAACTTTTCTTCAATCAAAGCAGAAGCAGGCAACACTCCTCCTCATAGTTCCATGGCAAACAATACCTCTGTGGCAAAGATGCCTGGGACCCCCAGCAGTGGGGGGCGCCTCAGTCCTGAAAGTAATCAGGTAATTGGCCATATGTGAGATGTAGTCAGCACATCTGGAGGGCTCTGGGGGGAGGAGGTGGTTTTAGAACGGGTGGGGAATTATGGCCCTTTTATGACTTGTGGGCTTCAACTCCCAGAATTCCCATGCTGGCTCAGGAATTCTGGGAGTTGAAGTCCACAAGTTCTAAAGGGGCCATAGTTCCCCTTCTCTGCTTTAGAGGTTCCATTTAGGGGCACCGTCATATGTGTTGCTGACCGGAAGTGCTCTTGAAGCCAGATCTTTTGATCTTAACTGCACAGAATGCAGTTCTGTGCAGTTAAAATGTACTGCTATTTTCTATAGATATTAACGAAGAAGAAACTGCAGGATCTGGTTAGAGAAGTGGATCCGAATGAGCAGCTGGATGAAGATGTGGAGGAGGTAGGCAGGCCTTAGCTGAAACGAGCATCACAAACATCTAAACCACTCCTTGGTTAAAATGGGCCATTTTATTCCTTCTAATTTTTCTCTCTGGTGGTGGGGGGAGGGGTCCCAAGAATGCTCTGTCAGTACCTTGAATTGTCAGAAGAATAACCACCTGAAGCAAAGTGTTGGTGACCTCCGCCATTCTTACTGATGCTGATTTCCGTTTTGACAGATGTTGCTCCAGATTGCTGACGACTTCATTGAAAGCGTGGTGACTGCTGCCTGCCAGCTCGCACGGCATCGCAAGTCTAACACTTTGGAAGTAAAGGATGTCCAGCTGCATCTTGGTCAGTGCAAAGACATACATGTGTCTATTTCATGCTAGCTGCCAGCTTAACCTATCAGTTGTTTTGGATTGTTTTGTCTATAACCTGCAGCGTTTCCTCCTGGGCAGAGATAATCTGCAAACTTTCTCCCCCCAGTTATGTTGATTCTGTGCCATCAAGTTATTTTTGACACTTAGTGATTATATAGAAAAAATTTCTCCATAATCTATCCCTAAACAGTTCAGTCAAATCTCCGAACAGGGCATTTATTGCCACCTTGGCTGCTGGTCATCCTCTTCTTGTTTTTCCCTTTTTTGCTCCTATCTGAAGCATAGTAATAAATACTGTCTGGAGTTCTCAGGTCACATTTTAACCATTTTAAAATGTGTGGACTTTTACTCCCAGAATACCCCAGCCAGTCCACACTTCATAAAATTGCTAAGATTGGTAAACACTGTTTTTATAGGGTAATGTGGCCTGGTAATTTTTGCACAGGTACACCACTGATTGCTGCAGTCTCATTAGGGCTCATGGAAAGAAAATACCAAATGAGATTTCAATCTCCTGCAATGACAGGAGCACCAAAAAAGCGGTTTCCAGATTCATTCTGGTAACCATAAATGGCATCATGGTTCACTTTTCCAGTCTTTGCATGCAAGCTTATCTTTTGTCACTCATCTGTCAGCCCAGAATACAAAGCCCATATTGGAAAGATTTAAGATCTTAGGTATTTATTTTTTATGAAGTGCCTCACAGGTTTGCCAGAAGAGATACATAAAAGGGGCTCGGGGAGGGGGGGGGGTCAGATTCCTGCAAAAGCATATATTTTTTCAATGATACCTCTGGTAGTGGCCAACTAGTAGGCCGTTAGCTGTTTGCAACTCAGCCACAGGAATGGCGAGCACACACGTTCACACATCCCCACTTGAACGAGGAGCAGGTGAGCAGATGCACATACGTTCCATTCGTGCACGCCATTTGCACGGAACCATCCCTTCTTCCTACCCCCACCACGGTTTGCAAATCTGCAAAGGTTGGGGAACTGTGATGTAGTGAAGTATTAATTCATTGCTTTCTAAATGGCTGGATCTGATTCTCTTGCCTGTTTTTTATCCCTTGTTCAAATCGTCGTCTGCTTATGATTCATTTCCTCACCACAACCCACTCTGATGCTGTTGCTGCCCCCCAGAACGCCAGTGGAATATGTGGATCCCAGGTTTTGGCTCTGAAGAAATCAGGCCATATAAAAAAGCCTGCACTACAGAAGCTCACAAACAGGTAAGGATCTCTCTCTCCCCCCCCCTCCCCACTTCCCCACATAATTCACACCTAAGTGAAATGATGCAGTGTGAAACAGATATTTTCTGCTCCATGAAACCAATGATAATTAGCAAGAAAAGGGAAATACCTCAAATGAAAAATAGAGCTTGCTAACAAATTGAGGTTTCATGCCTAATTTCTACTGTTCAAATTCCACTTGAGTTTTTTTTTTTAAAATCACGATGCATGCCTAATTTTTTCCTTAATTATATGATTTAAAGTATTTTAAAAAATAGTATCTTCTAGGCTGCCCTCTCCCTGTCCATTTAAAATATCATTGCAATTCTATTTATTGAAAAAGAAAATTTGTGGGGAATATTGTTCTAAACCAGGGCTGCCTACCCTGAAATTACTTATTTGGCCTGTAAGGAAAGAAACGCAATTGGCCTAGTATCTTTCCTGCAAGCTCAAAGGGCAAGTTTGGAGATACGTTGGTATGTCTTGGGAGTAAGTTAAAGCGGGCAGAGAAGAGATGGACGTCTTTAATTGGAACCCGAAGCCAACTTGGGAACTCAATAGCTGCTGGTATTCTGGAGAGGTGGATTGTTGGGTGAACTGTAGTTTGTTCCAAGTTCCATTAATCATATTCCTAGTTTAACTTATCAAGTCTAATGGAAGTCATCCACACATCTCTTCTCCAAGGTCATCCACAGCTTCTATTACATCCAAGAGACCCGTCTTCATACTGTCTTTCTCCTCCTTCCCCCCCCCCTTTTTTTTTTTTTTTTACTTTTCAGAGAATGGCATTGATCCGCAAAACAACCAAGAAATAACTCTGGGGAAAAAGACAAAGAAATTAAAAGGAAAAGAAAAAGAAAAAGACTCTTCTATGAGAAAAAGAAAAGAAAAGTCTGCCTCTGAAGCTGTGGAGTTACCCTTGAGGTCATCTATGGGATAATTTTTTTTTTTTTTTTGCAATGCTTCATAGGGAAGCATCTATATTCACAGTGCAGCAATAAAAGGGTTATTAGAGAAGATCTGCCAACCATCAATGACTCCTCGCATCTCTTGCCCCAAAGGAACTTATCTCGGAGCCTGGACTTTTATTTTCCTCCTTCCAAGCGATATTACGGTATCCATGATTGTCCAAGGGATAAAATATTTTGCTATTTTTGAGAACAGTATTAGAAGTGGCCATAGACAATTTTTTTTTCCATCCCTTTCCTTCCCCCCCCCCCCCCCGCCCCCACCCCTTTTCCTTCCTTACTTGTAATGTTGCTATTTATGGTATTCGGACTTCTTTCAGAAAATGAATGATGGATCTCCAAAAGCAGACCACAGTATTGACAGGAGCTTCGGTTGAAAGCAAATTCCTTTCTTTCTTTTTTTTATTTAACGCTCAGGGTGGCGGTAGGGGAAAAGTTGAATTCTTTTTGTACGACAAGTCCTGTAAAAAAATGGAGTAGGAACAAGACTTGAACTACAAAATCAAAAAAAAAAATTTTTTTTTAAAAACAGTCTGCAGGCCTGGTTAAACCCACCTTACTTGTTCCCAAGATAATAGTCTCTGACAAATGGCTGTGGAGTGGGATCGCTCATCCTTCTTCGCATCTAGAAGTTTGTGGTACAATCTGTGGTTTGTTCTTTTTTTCTTCTTCTTCTTCTCCTCCTGTAAGAGTGAGTGAAATACACCTTTTGATCAGATGCTGGCACTCTTTTTTTCCCAGGAAGGTTCTGAATTCTTAAAAGCACACTTGACATCCAGCATTTTACTGGCGTGTAGAAGTATTTGCTGCTTCAGATATTTGTGCATTGTGAAAACGACTTCACTGGTTCTGGAGGGGGAAGGTTGTTTCTGAAGCAGGCGCTTGCAAGAAAGTGTGTTATCATTTCCTCCCCCACTTCACACTTGATAAGCTACATGGGAGCAGCTGAGGGGGTGCTTGGCCAATACGCTGAATTGAGAAAACCGCCATTGATTTGGGTTCCCCATCCCTCATTGTCTTTTGTTCTCTATCACATAAGTTCTGACTGCATCAGCTTTGCGTTGAGCCATCCAGCAGGGACTTCTAAAGAAGAATTTGTGTAAGTTTCCACTAGTTGAAAATGTAACAATAAATGAATACCCTATGTATCTCCTTTTCTAAGGTGTCTCGTGAATTATGCTAAGGTGACAACCACAATTATTGAGTGCTTTGCGTAAGAAAATGGCATCAACAAGCTGGGAAGGCCACAATGTTTCTCCTAGTAGGGAAACATAGTGTAAAACATTCTTATGTTCCTATTCTTTTAGATCTTCCCTTTTCTCAGAGTAATGCTTAGCATAGAAGGGATATTAGCTCTCATTCTATCCTCAGAAGCTGTAGAATTGAGAAATAACGAGCAACCTAAAAATAATTCAGAACTTCACAAGGGGATTGGAGCTGTATTTTCCCAAGGCGCAATCCACTTCTTTAACTGTGGCAGTTTAAAAGATGTATGGACTCCAACTCCCAGAATTCCCCAGCCATTATGCTAGGGAAGTTACCATGCTTGAGAAACACTGCCTTGACCAACATTAGCACATGGATTTACGTTCTAGCTATCTCCTGGTTAAAGCTGCCCATCTCATGTGGGCCCTTTCATCTCTTTGCCTCTGGGATTAGCCACTGACCTGTATCCAGCTTCTGGCCCTGATCAGGAGCTATTAACAGTGAAGATCTTTCCATGGGATAACAGGAGATATTTTCATGCAGGGCTGTTAATGTACATCTGCTTATTTATGGGATTTAATGGAAGCTGTAGAATGCCACATTAATAGTCCAGCTTCTAGTGCATTCCTTGGATTTTTTTTGTTTTTGTTTTTTTATTGAAAAAAGTTAAGGGAAAAAGGATGGAATAACCACTGAATGGATTTAGATTAGCACATTTAATCTGCTTTCCTCCATCCAGGTGTATTAAGATGGAACTCTCACCACTTCTAACCGGCAGCCATGCCACTGATATATATGTGTGGGCTGCACCCATACGCTGAAGAGGACTGTATTTTAAATGTACCTGCAAAACAAACGTAAAGTGAAATTATGGGTACTTAAAAGTTACTGTTGTCCCAACAAATACCATGCTTCAAAGTCAGCTTCTCCTAATCCTGATATCAATAACTTGTAATTCCATTTGTTTTTTCAAAGCCGCCCTGTCCAATGTCATCTACATAGATCTGAAATTTAGGAATCTGAAATAACATCAGCTTCAATGTCTTTAGTGTCTACATTGTTACTGAAAGCTAAATTACCAATAAGAAGTATGGAAAACTCCCCCCCCTCTTTATGCCTGATAGAACCTGTGAATATTTTACAGTTGTGATACTTAAGTATATCATTTGGTATTTCAGGAAATTACAACAGGTTCCTTTTTATTTTTCTTCCAAAAAATCAAATTGTTAGTGCTTTAAAAGGGGAAATCTATTTACATCATTATTGCATCACTGTGGAATTAAGCATGTTTTAACTTAAGTCTGCAAAGTACCTCTTTCACCTTTAAAGCTGTTGTGTGTACTGCATTTGTTCTGAGGAAAGCCCAAGAAAATTACAAAGGAAAGATGACAGTATGAGTGAAATAAGCGGTGCCACTTAATAAAAGCTTTACCCAGAAGAAAATTATTTCAAACTCTGCTACTTTTCATTTGTTGCTGGGCTTGGCATTAAAAGCATTTTAATAGAGATAGCAAGTTTATGTAAAATGACACCAACTGCTAGTTCTACATCTTACAAAACCAGAAAATGTTTCTCTTTTTTTTCCTAACCACATGATAAAGCGCAATCTAAAATCTGTCACTTAAAACTGGAGTAACTGAGTTGGTTACCAATCAGAACAGAAAGTGATATACTGTGTGCTATTAGGTATGTTACATGACCCTTATGTTCATCGTATTTCAAGCTGACTCTTCACTGGAGAATTGAGCACAGCAAATTTTGAAACAGTGTAATAATGTGTTAAACGTAAGTATCTCAAGGACAATATATTGTCAGTTGGACACAATGCTCTGATCATCCTTTAATGTCCCAGAGTAGTGATGACATGCAATATTGTGCCCTTAATCACACGCTCAGAAATCACACTCCTTACAGCACACTCTAGGCGGTTTACAATTTCAGCATATTGCCCCCAACAATCTGGATTCTCATTTTACCAACTTGGGAGGAGGGAAGGAAGGCTGAGTCAACCTTGAACTCCGTCAGGATCAAACTCCTGGCTGTGGGCAGAGTTAGCCTGCAATGCTATATCCTAACCACTGTGCCACCATGGCTCTAATAGAGTAGACTGGACTTTAATAGGTTTTACCGAATAAACTCTCTGTAAACAAGTGTCTGGAGATGTAAAACAATGGCAAAGTGCAAATTCTTGAGAGTAAAACAAAAGTTACAGAGATCTGAAAAAAGAATTACCATATTCTTTGGAGTATAAGACACACCTCGCCGCCCCCAAAAGTGGGTGAAAATGTAGATGTGTCTTATAGACTGAATACAGGCATTTTTGGCCTCCCGAAGCCTCTGTGCATCACGTTTTTGGCCTCCCCGGCCACCAGAAGCACTGCAGGCCAAAATAGGGTGCGTTTTTGTTGAAAACGTGCCTGTTTTTGCCAAAAATGGACACTGCGGAGGACTGCAGAGTGCTTCTAGGGGCCTGGGAGAGCGAAAATCCGACGCGCAGAGGCCAAAAACTTTTGTTTGTTTGTTTTCCGCCTGTAAATTTAGGTGCGTCTTATAGTCTGAAAAATACAGTAAACAATTTTGCACCCCTGAAACTGAGAAGGAATTGTGTTTGAGATTTAAAATAATTCCAGCATTAGAAAAGTTATGGAGTGTGTGGAAATGGATAAGCTCACAAAGGAGATACAAGATGAAACAGAATACTATTTAGTCTGGGAGAAATGGTATAAATAGTTGGAGGAGAAAGGGGGAAAAGAAAAAAAAAGAGAAAAGAAAACTAAACAATGGTTAAATTAGGTGGAGAAATATAGCAACAAATGGGAAGATATAAATTGTGGAAAGGAAACTAGGTACCTGTTTGTTAAATGTAAATAAAATATTTAGATTAAGAGAATATATATATATATGATATACTAGAAATATATGTAAAAAAGATAGGTTTAAGATAAGAAAGAGAAAATGTATAAATATAGATTACTGATGTGAAGATGTTGAAAAGAAGATGTAAATATCTGTTTTTGTTTGATGTTGTTTTTTTGTTTGTTGGCTTGTATGTATGTTTGTTTTTTAAATGTTCCATAAAAATTTAAAAAAAATAAAATAATTCCAGCATATTCTGGTGTAGATATTAGAGAAAAAGTATTAAACTTTTAGGAAATTTTTTGGTTTGGGATGAGGAGGTATCGGAGACATAATTTGAGAATAAATATAAGGTTTTCAATAATAAATACAAAAGACTAATAATACATATGTAACTTAATAGAGGTAAATTTATAATTCTGTTTTTACTATAAAGAATGGAAGTCACCTCATATCTTTTTTCTTTCTATTTTTCTTTTACTATTTTTCCTTTCTTGTATTAGCTTTCTCTTTTTTCTTACATATGTCTGTATCAGTTTTTATCTTTTTTTTAATTTAAAAAGATTCTGTATCATCCCCACTGCTTCAGTAACTATGGGTAGATTGCGAAAGGACCCTTCCTTACCACTAGATAATTTATGAAAACAATTTTAATAAACATAATCCATTTTTTTAAAGTCCCGAGATGTAGTTCCTGCAAGAGAAAATGATTCTCTAAATAATAGCTCTTGTGAAATGCAGTAAGGAGCTAGAAGTGTGTGAGGTAACTACCAAGGAAAGACAAGCTGAACTTAACCGTCAATGAATCCTTGTTTACTGTTAGAGGTGTGTATCGAAAGTTGACCAAAGCCGCCACACCAAACAAGGTACCTCACAGGTATCCCAGCTTGATTCTTCATGAGTTTAAAGCCTAGCTTGGCAGCTTCACTTGAACACTTTTTTTTTAATATTTGTGACTTGCAAGAATAAATAAGTTTGTAAGCCTCTGTGATGGAGTCTTCAAGATTTGTGCCTACAAAGAAGGCTTACAAACTTTGCTTTGCAGACCCCATTGTCCACATATAAATCATATTTAAGGACTCTGCAGATTGGGTTGTACTTAAACCATAGTGGCTTAGTCAACAAATTATGGCTTCACAACTCACAGTGTGGCACAACGTGTAAATTCTTTTGCAAAATTGTTAACGCAAGAAGGTTGTCCCGATTGCACAGTGGCTCTTGTCTTCAGCTAGCAAGAACATTTCTTTCTCTTTTCCTGAGCGGGAACCTCTGACTGAACCAGCGATGGCAGTTTGGTTTTCACTCCATCCCACTGTAGACCAGGTTTCATCACCCCACTTTTCAAGGCCTCGTAGATGCCCAGAGTTAACATTTGGAAAACTGTCTCCACATTGCTGCTGCTTTTCGCCGAAGTCTCAATATACTTTGCTTTGAAAGAAACAGCCAGCTTCTCAGCCTCTTTTTGTCCCACCTTCCGTTCAGCCTCCAGGTCACTTTTGTTCCCCACCAGCACGAAAACTGGGCAGTGAGGTTTGACTGTGTCCACCACTTCCTGGTGCCAGCTCCTGATGTTCTCAAATGATGCCCGGTTGGTTAGGTCAAACATCAGGATTCCCCCAGCTGCATTACGATAGTAGGAACGGGTCACTGACCTACATCACAGAAAGAAGATTTGTTGAGCGTGGAAACATTGCAAGAAGTCAGAAAGCTTAAGAGGAGAGGAATGGAACTCTTTATTGACCAAGCGTGATCGGACACAGAAGGAATTAGAAAAGAATTTTCCGAGCTATATTTGAGTTCAACAAGAAACTAAAGACAAATCTATCTCTTTCACCCAAAATGGAGCCAGAAGCTTTCATTTCTATCTTTCATAAGGAAAGTACCCGGTCAATGAAGATTGATTTGTTTGGCAAAAACATTAACTTTCTAATTTTATTTCCAGTTTTATCCTAGTGCTTTGTAAACATTAATTTTGTATTTACAATATGCACTTTACTGTTTACAGTTACAATACTTGGAGGAACTTTCTGGGACATTAATTGGGGCATCTGTTTTTTGTAACATTCCAATAACTTTTTAATATATACCTTTGTGTAAATACATTAGAATGAGCACAAGTCTCATCTCATCACTTCTGGATCACTTCACGTCTTTCTGGATCACAGATTCCAGATTCTTTTTAAACAAAACTCACAACTTCCAGAACCCAAAAAAAGCCCCTGGTAACGAAAGCGTTCAGTCAAATTAGCCAACTTTAACTAAGCTTTCAAGTTCTCCATTAATGTGGGATATTGCTCTGGTATTTTATATTCCTTTGGGTGTGGTGGTAGAAGTCTTGACTCCAGGAGTGCCATACTCTGTAATCCTTGAGAGTTTCTGATTGACTCACAGAATACCATCTGGAACACCTAGGGCCAAGTAACAAGGATGGTTTGGGCTTTTCTGTGGTCACACGACTCATCTACAGGGAGGGAAACCAGTTCCTTGTCTTACCTGGGTGCTGAGATTCTTAGATTACAGCAGCTCTGACTCATCTTTGTGTGGTCAGTTGCAATGCCATTTTTACTTTTGGGTTTTTTTTATAGGGTGACTCCAGTGGAGTGGAGTCTTTGCCGATTGCCAAGTACTGGAATTTCGATCATGTGACAGTTGTTAAGGGCAGAAACCAGCTGTAAGCAGAGGTTGGCTTCAAAAATTTTAGCAAGATTTCTCTGCCCAGTTGCTGGGTGGGTGTGGCCATGGTGGGCATGGCCTAGTTGGCCTCCTGCATCATGGTAGCGGGGGGGGGCATTTTTGCCCTCCCTGGGCTCTGGAGGCTTTTCTTGAGCCTCTGAGAGGGCAAAAACGGCCTCCTCAGGCTCTGGAGGCCCTCTGGAGGCCAGAAACGGGCCTGTTTCCCTAACTTCCGGTAGGCCCGTTTTTCACCCTCCCTGAGCCTCCATGCGTGCCCTGCACTTACCTGCATCCAAAACATGCTGCATGGGGACTCCTGGGAGGGGAGGGGCAGGATGGGCGATGGGTGAAATCTACTTACCTTCCTTACCAGTTTGAAGTTGCGCATCACGTGCATGCACAGACCCCCTGCACATGTGGAGAGGCTAAAAAACACATTACTTCCTGGTTAAAACCAGGAAGTAACAACACCCGGGCGGGTGGTCGGAGCCTCGCGCCGCAATTCCTACTGGTTCTCCGAACCACCGGTCACAATCACTACTGGATTGCCCAATCCGGTCCGAACTGGGAGAATTTCACCACTGGTGGGTGGGGACAGCCAGGAGTGAGATTTGGGGGTTCTCTGAACTTCAAAGAATCTTAGCTAGAGGTTCTCCCAAACTCCTGCAAACCTCCAGCAACCCATCCCTGGCCTTAAATCACTTTTTTCAGTGCCATTGTAACATCGAATGGTCACTAAATAAATGGTTGTAAGATGAGAACTACTCGTAAGGGAAAGAAGAAAAAAAAAGCCAGATTCTCTTAGACTAAATAGTTTTGTTCTTTCTTTCCCTGGGGACATCTAATCATCAGACGGTTGCAGTTAGTAAGATCCTTATCATAACATTGCTCTTTTAGTTCTTTTCCTCATGCATCCCATCTGTTCCTTTGTTTGCTTATTCCTCACATTTACACAGCCACCCATCTCAGAAATGTGACCCTTGGGAGGCATACAATTAAAAACAACCATAAAAAATTAACTTCCATAATAAAAAGCATCAATACTGTATAGCTAGTTTTCAACTTACAATCACTTTTTAGTGACCATAGGAAGTAACAAAGGCACTGAAAAACATTATGGCTGTTTTTCACACTTTAGGACCATTGCGGCATCCCACGGTCATGTGATCAAAATTCGGACGCTTGGCCACTGGCATGTATTTATAACAGTTGCAGCGTCCCAACTCCCAGGGTCGTGTGGTCATATTTTGCAACCTTCTGACAAGCAAAGTCAATAGGGAAGCCAAATTCATTTAACAACCATGTTACTCACTTAACAACTGCAGTGGTTCACTTAACAACTGCGGCAAGAATGGTCGTAAAATAGGGCAAAACTCAAGTTGCTTAGCGACATAAATTTGGGGTTCAATTGTTGTCGTAAGTCGAGGACTGCCTGTACATTACACTGACTGTCTTCATACTCTATGACAGGGTGTCAAACTTGATTTCAATGAGGGCCACATCACGGTTGTGTTTGACCTTGGAGGGCTGGAGGGGACATGGCCGGGATGGGGGGGTGGACGTGGCCAGCTCAATGTCACTCATGTTGGGGGGCACCTGTGGTGGCCAAGTACTAAGGCAGGACTTCCCTGAGACCCTCCCTCATTTTCATTATAACTTTCCTTTCCTTTCCTTTCCTTTCCTTTCCTTTCCTTTCCTTTCCTTTCCTTTCCTTTCCTTTCCTTTCCTTTCCTTTCCTTCCCTTCCCTCTTCATTCTCCTTCCTTGCTCTCTTCCCATCTTTTTCTTTGTCTCTCCTCTTTCCTTTCCTCCTTTCCTGTCCCTTCTTGCATGCTGAAATGCAAAATAGGAAACTCACCTGAACCGTTCTTGGCCCGCAGTATCCCAAAACTGCAGCTTGATACGCAGGTTGGGATCCCTGATCTCCAGAAAGTGGACGTAAAAGTCCACCCCCACCGTTTGGTTCATGGACTCCGTAAAGACCCCGTCGGTGTAGCGCTTCAGAAGACACGATTTCCCCACCGTGGAATCACCCAGCATGATGATCCGGAACTGATAATCCCATGGAGAATCCACAGCCATAGGGAGGCTTGGAAGAGAGAGAGACCCTGGAAGCTGCTATCTTGCGTGTGCCTGGATCGGTGTGGGTCTGTGGGCATGCACGCGCGGGCACTGGTGGAGTGGAGCAAGAAGACTCATGCTGACTCAAAACAAACAGGAACACTCTCCAATCCGGTCCCAAGCAGTGGGGAAAGCTGAGTTCTAACTCAGGGTAGGAAACTGGTTGAGACTTGTTTGAGATTAGCGCCGGTAGTTGCTCTCCCATTGACTGCCTGAGGCTGTGGCTCTCTTATTCCATGTTTGGGCAGGCAGGCTGCTCCTAAGGGAGGCAGGATGTGTGCAGGCTCTCCCTGTCCTGCTCCTCCCTGAAAATGGGCCTGGTTTATCCAAGGCCAAGCCAGGCTATGCACACACACATTTCACCTACATTCCAGACTTCAAAAAAAGGTTTCTCTTCCTTAGGGCATCAAAGCAGCCTTCTTAAACAGGAGACAAAACTCCCCAAATTCAAGAGGAGAATGTTGTGCAAATGCAGCCAAAATGTCTACACACCTGACCAGTAGTGGGTTGCCCCCAGTTCGGACCAGTTCACAAGAACCAGTAGTAAAACTGGCGGGAGGCCCCGCCCACCACCCCGGATGTCATCATCGGCGATATGCGCATGTGCAGAAGCAAGACGCACGCAAGCGAAGCAAGCATGTATATATGATCCCATTGCGAACCGGTAAAGGTAAGTAGAACCCACCCCTGCACCTGACCCCATGTAGTTGAACAATAATTTACTACCCATCTTCAAGCTTCCAAGGTTGAGAAACACTGAGCTAGGAGGTAGGCATGGTGCCCAGCAATGGTGGGTTTCAAAAATTTTCGTTACCGGTTCGGTGGGTGTAACTAGGTGGGGGGCATGTTACTGAGTGGGCGTGGCCAACTTGACATCATTCATGCCCATGCCCACTCAGTCACATGATCTCCCCCTAGCCACGCCCACAGGAAAAGGTAGGAAAAATTTTAGAATTTCCACCTATCTACCCCCACCCTCCCTTCGCCAGTCACTCCCGTTTCCTCTCCTTTAGCAACCCCCGCCCTAGGCCCGTTTCCTTCCCCCACCACCGCCTCTTTGTTTGGGCTGCTTACCTTCCGCAGCGGCTGGTCCAGAGTCTGGAAGGCAAGCTGACCAGATATTTCGGCGGCCCCCAGCCAACCACCACTGCTGGAAAGTGGATGGCAAAGAAGCCTCCCGGCCTCTTTGAGAGCAGCTTTGTGGTTGCGGCGGCTATACTGGAGGTCACGGAAAAAGCTGCTGCCGTCGCCGCCATGTTTTTTGCGCATGCACATCCCATTGGACTTGCAAGGCAATGGGATGTGCGTGTGCAACGAAAATGGCAGCGACAAACATGACGGGCGTGGGGAGGGAGTGGTGACCAGAGGACTAGTTCGGGGGTGTGGCCAGCCGGCCATCACTACCGGTTCAGTGACCTTGGCCAAATTTCTACCAATGGTTTGCGCAAACCAGTGCGAACTGGTTTGAATACCAGTTGGTTTCTAGCTGGTGTCCAGCTAGAAAAGGATACCTAACCACTATTGGCTAATCTAGAAAACAAGCAAGCAGAGCTGGTCCATAATATTTTGAGAGACCAGTAGAAAATCCATCTGCTGTGGGCTAAACTGGGAAGGTCAAGCAAACCAGCCCAAGAAAACACAGGAAAACCACTTCCAAATCACCTGGAAGCTGTAGAAAGGTGTCCCCAACAGATCACGAGTGGATTTCAACTCAGGAAGTTTTTTTATTTTTATTTTACTGTTAGAGTTAGGGTTATTGTTTACCTATCAAACCCAGAGAAAACATCACTTTTCCTTCAGCAACAGGCAGAACAATGTTTTAAACCCTTCTTTCCTTCATTTCAAGAATTACATACCAAGAGATCGTTTATTGTGCTTTGAGCACTACTCAGCATGGAAAAGGGGCCAGTGAAGACTATGACAATAGACAAAGCCATACATATATTATTACTGTTTTAAAAAAGAAGTAAATATTTGTACATTAAATATTTTCAGGATTTTTTTTTAAAGTTAAGCTTAAGTTAAGGAGGTGATATGGTGGAAATGAAGACCGTTTCAAAAAGTTTGATAAACACAAACCTTTTGTGTTTATCTTCTCTCCAGCTCATCTCCCAGGTCTGTACAACAAGGTCTGTACTGAATAATGGAAAGAACCTGTTTTATCATCATCATCTCAGTGGTGGGTTTCTACTGGTTTTATCCGGTTCGGGCGAGCCGGTAGCAATGGCGGCAGGAGGCTCCGCCCACCTGCCCGGATGTCATCATGGACACTCTGCACACGCACTGACATTGGCAAACTGGTAGCAATGGTAAGTGAATCCACTACTGCATCATCTTCATTTAACGATCCCATAATCCCTTGTGGGGTGGAGTCAGGGCAGCTGAATGGAGCTAACTGTTTTAATGGAAATAACCCACAAAATCCAGAAGAAAGCTCCACAATGGTGCTGGGATTAGTGCGGCGTCTTTACGCCACATCCTGACTCAGCAGACATTTCTTAAGCCATCTGAGCGCTACTGTCAGAACTGCCATGAACTATGGGGAGGAGGGAGCTGGATGGGATGGGGGGAAGAACGAACTACTCATTCTACCTTCCAGAGACAACATCTCAAGGTCAAACCCTGGGAGTGGAATAGAACGGCTCACAGACCGTTCCCAAAACAATTTATTCAAATACAATTGGACAGTGAGGGACCAAGAGAAGAAGGGAACTGAATGGAGGGCATTAATCGAGGAGTTTTGGCGTGTGAATTTCAGTTCTGGCTTTGCTACATTGTAAACCACTTGGCTTTTAATCAAAATATATCTTTCACTGCAAATGGAGTCGAGGGTCTTTCTTAACTAGAGGATTAAGCCGGGGCAGGTCTGAGAACCACATCTGTCTGTCTGGCAATCCTTCTCATAATTTATCCCTTCCATCTCCCATCAGCCAAGCTAGCAGCTGGATGAATGAGGACATAGAAAACCTGTGCAGGTTGGGACTATGAACTGCAATTAACAGGATAGCAATGTGAAAGTGGGCTGAGGGTGGGGGGGATTTCTTTTTAGGATCCAATCTGGGTTGGTCACCAGGACCAGAGGTTTAATCTTCAAAGCTTTCGGACACATGCTGGAGCCCATCCTCTGGGGAGAGAGATGTTCCCTGAGGATGGGCTCCAGCACAAGTCTGAAAGCTTGGAAGCAAAAACTCCAGTGATCAACCCAGATTGGATCCTGCAACCTTATCCTGGGACACATATATTTGCCTTCATTTGTGATATCTTTTTAGTTTTTGATGCTAAAAAATATTTGAAGTTGAAAATTAAAAAAAAACACAATGCCTGTCTCTTTTGTATCTAAAAACAACAGAAAACATGTATCTGATTTTCAGCAGGAAACAAGATCTGAGATAATGAGATCAGAAAGAGCTCAAGAGGAGCAGAGGTGAAATCCAGCAGGTTCTAACAGGTTCTGGAGAACCATTAGCAGAAATTCTGAGTAGTTCAGAGAACCGGTAGAAGTAATTCTGAAACTCTGAGTAGTTCGGAGAACCGGTAGCAGAAATTCTGAGTAGTTCAGAGAACCTGTACCAGAAATTTTGAGTAGTTCAGAGAACAGGCAAATATCACCTCTGTCTCGCCCCAGACTGGGATGGGAACGGAGATTTTGCAGTATCCTTCCCCCAAGAGTGGGGAGGGAATGGGGATTTTACAGTATCCTTCCCCTGCCACGCCTACCAAGCCACGCCCACAGAACCAGTAGTAAAAAAAATTGAATTTCACCACTGCAGAGGAGGTAATAAAGTAGTTGGGGGTCACAGGTTGTGGATGGTCTCACCTGGGTAAGGATTAACCCAATGGATTAAGTCTGTGTTTCGTCTAAGGAAGAATTCTATTTTGAGTAACCAGTGTCCTGTAACATCCAGTTCTAACTGAGTTCACCCTGGCATGCTCCTTTGGATGGCTTCTTCCTTTGCAGACTAACTGAGTTAACACTGGCATGCTGCTTTGGATGGCTTCTTCCTTTGCAGACTGCTTGCTCTCCTCTTATAAACGATCTTCACACCATCCCAGCCTTCCTGCAGGTCAAACTCTTTGTTTCTCAGAGCCTCGTAGATAGCATTGGTGATGGTCTCGAAAGCCAGGTCTATGTTGGTGTCAGTTTTGGCAGATGTTTCTATAAAAGATGTGCCTAGAGAAGTAGCCAAGCCCTCTGCTTCCTCCAGGGTGACCCTGTTCATGGACTCGAGATCGCACTTGTGGCCAACTAGGAGGAAAATTACTTTGTCCATCACGTTGGTCACCTCGTTGTACCAATCAAAGATGCTCTCGAAGGACCTTCGATTGGTCATGTCAAAGATCAGCAGCACACCAACCGCATTGCGGTAGAAAGACCTGGTGATGCACCTAAGAAGGGGGGAAATGCCAAATTGAAACGTTAGCTTTTTCTCCAAGATATCAGAGTTATCTAGAGCAAGGTTCTCCAAACTTGGCAACTTTAAGACTTCAGAATTCTGGAAGTCTACAAAGCAGGGGTGAAATCCTACCAGTTTGGACCGGTTAGGGTGAACTGCTAGGGATTATGGGCATCAGTTTGCCAAACCGGTAGTAATTACCGCTCCTTAGCCCCACTCATGCCTGGCCGGTCGTTGCTCACCTCTTCTAGCCGCTCAATATTCCACAGAATTCAACGTTAAATGCAGCAAAGAGAATGCTAAGTTTTCTCCCTCCATTCAGAACGGAGCTGCTGCAGGCTGTCCCTTTAAAGTAGTCCCCAGGAGGGAGGGGGATGGGGGGGGAGCAGCTGGAATGGAGCCGTTTTTGTGAAAGGCAGGAAAATGAGGAAGGGGATTTTCCTGCCTGTCATCCATTCCTCAATCTCAGCATAGACTGAGGATAGGATGGTAGGCAGGAATATTCCCTTCCCTATTTTCCTGCCATTCGCAACAAGGAGTGGCTGGGAGGGGAGGGGCCAGTGAGGAGCCCCTCAATGTGAGTGATGTCGAATTGGCCACGCCCACCCAGTCACATGACCTTCCCTCAACAAGCCACGCCCACAGAACCGGTAGGGGAATTTTTTTAATTTCACCCCTGCCACAGATTTTTTCATTTCATTTTCATTTGATTTGATTTGTATACTGCCCTACTCCCGAAGGACTCAGGGCGGTGAACAGCCACACAATAAAATACAAAAATACATAATTTAAAATGCAGAATAAAATTGAATTAAATAATTTGGCCAGACAAATTAAGACAACTGCATCATTTAAACCAATTTAAAATTTACATATTAAAAGAAGTAAAAGGAAGAAAATTAGGCCAGGCCTGCCTGGTGAAATAAAAAGGTCTTAAGAGCGCAGCGGAAGATGCGCAGATCCGGGATCGTCCGTATCTCTGAGGGGAGCTCAGTATAGCTTGGGCATGCCCAAGATGGCGATTTACTCCTAGGGCTCCGTTCTGCTGATGGGTCGTTTGGCTGGCTTAGAGGGTCCGGAGGGGGTTGCGGAACATCGGCGACCCCCCGCCCAGCCAGCGGAGCACTCTGCCAACACGCTGGTGGGTTTATAGCCCGCCAGCGTGTCTGTAAAGGCCCCCGCCGCTCTCGCCGTTTCCGGGCCTCTGAACAGCTGAGAGGCGCTGCGGAGATGGCGGCGCGGGGGGGGGGGAGCGGCGCGGAGCGGCGCGGAGTGGCGAAACTGACTAGAATGGCGGCGAGGGGCTAGCGGCGGCTACAGTGAGAGGGCAGCCACTGCGAAGCCCTCAGCAGGCCCCAGTAGGTCCTAGTAGGCCTCCGGGGGTTCCCGCCGCCCAAAAACAGCTGGGCGGCGCTGCGAAAGATGGCAGCGCGGCGGGGACCGAGTGGCGAGCGGTGACGGCGGTGAGAGGGTGTTGACAGCTGGCGGGGGTCTGAGGGCGCTGGTAGATGTGGGGAAGCCCTCAGCATCCCCCCCCCATCCCGCTTGTCCTCCGCTGGTCCCCCCAACCTACGCCTATTTACCAACTATTTAGGCCTGGACTTCGGCTTCTTTTAGCCTTTTCTAGCAGCATTCCATCCTCTGTGAGCTGTCCTCCGTTGGCCCTTTAAGTCGGGCTGTTTTTCCATCAGCCGCCTGCGCCTGGACTCCTGGCCTTCTTTATCATCTTAGCAGTATTCCACCATCCGCTGGCTGGCCATTAGAAGACAGACCAGCTCATGGGAGGACCTGTGGAGCCGATCCTGATATTTCCATCGTGAGGGGGTGCCCATCGCAGGATGAATCCGCCGGGCCACGGTGAGAGAGTGGCCTTGGACTTTCCAACGCGCCTGCTGATTGGACCACCGTGAGAGGGTGGTCTGGACATTCCCTCTCTTGAGACAGAATGTGGAGACTCCTTGGCCGCTACCGTGAGAGGGTAGTGGCGTTTTTCTCCCGATTGATCTGGTTTCTGCTTCAGGACATTATTCGAACTATGATCATGGGCCTTTGCCATGCCACTATTTTCTGGCCCACCTCTGTTGGATGCTTCCTAGGTCGACGCTTCTTGCCCTGCGAGAGTCCCCCCTCTCGCGGGTTTGGCCCTCCACACTATCGAGGGCCTACCTTAATGACGGGTTTTGGGACCCCGAGAGGTGGCATGTTGCGAAGAGGGGACTGAGGGGTTTTTTAAGGACTTTTTTAAGGGGCGTTTTAGGGGGTTCTGGGGTGGGGGAGAGTGTGGGTTTGGGGGGAAACCCGGGGGGGAAAGGGACAGGCCCGACAGTCTTTGAGGCCACGGGGGGCTCAGTTTCTGGAGGCAAGGGGGCTCTTAATGAGCCCTCTGTGGAGGGTGGTGTGATCACTACATTATGTGGGAGGGGCAGATATGGCGAGAGCAGGGGACCATATCATGTGTTGGGGGCGCGCACTCGCTGTCTTCGAGCGATTCCGCGCCCCGGTCCCCGGAGCTATCCCTGTTCCCCGGGTTGTTTGGAGTCTCAGGACCCGAGGCTCCGGCTGTTGTTGTGCAATGCGAGGTCCGTGGTAAATAAGGCCCCCCTCATATGTGAGCTCCTTCAAGAGGGGGGCGCGGACCTGGCTGGCATTACTGAGACCTGGTTGGGCCACGAGGGGGGGGTTCCCCTAGTGGAGATGTGTCCACCGGGTTTCCTTGCATTCCACCAGCCGAGAGCCCAGGGCAGGGGTGGGGGAGTGGCGGTCATTATTAAGGAAGGCCTGGGTCCGAGGGAGGCCACTGTACCTCAGATAGCTGGGTGTGAGTCCGCCTTTGTGAGATGGGGCCCTGGTGGGCAGATGGGTCTGTTAGTCACGTACCTGGCTCCCTGCCACGTGGCAACGACCCTGTCCGAGCTTCTCAATGTTATAGCCGAGGTGGCGGTTGATACCCCCAAGCTTATAGTCATGGGGGATTTCAACCTGCCATCTATCGGTGAAACATCTGAGATGGCTCGGGAGTTCATGGCTTCCATGACGGCCATGGACCTGACCCAGGTAATTCAGGGCCCGACTCACATTGGTGGACACACCCTGGACTTAGTTTTTGTCTCTGGTCAGTGGTTGAGTGGTCATGAGATTGGGGATATAGGTGTTGAACCCTTGTCATGGACTGACCACTCGCTCCTTCGTCTCGACTTTCTGACCGTCACACCTCATCGCAGGGAGGCGGAACCAATTAGGTGGTTCTGCCCCAGGCGCCTGATGGATCCTGATAGGTTCCAGACGGAGCTTGGGCCATTTCCTGAGACACTGACACGCGACTCGACTGAGGACCTGGTGGCTGCCTGGGATAGGGCAGCCGGTGGGGCCTTGGACCGGGTCGCGCCTTTGCGGCCTCTGACCCGGCGCCGAACTCACCCATCTCCTTGGTTCACCGAGGAGCTGAGGGAGATGAAGCGCCGGAAAAGACGCCTAGAGAGTGGTTGGAGGGCTAGTCGCTCTGAATCTGACTTGACACTAGTAAGAGCTCATATTAAGACTTACTTAGTGGCAATAAAAGCGGCGAAATCTAATTATTTCACCGCTCTTATTGCGTCATCAGATAATCGCCCAGCCGCCCTGTTTAGGGTGACCCGCTCCCTCCTTCATCTGGGAGCGCGGGAGGATCCCTTGCAGGGACGTGCTGAGGATTTTGTTCAATATCTGGATGACAAAATAACTCAGATTCGGGATGAGCTGGTCTCTGACTGGGTTAGTTCGGGCGAGGTGACTGAGCCCAGTCTTGAGAGTGTTATCTGGGCTGAGTTCGATCCTGTGGCTTCCGAGGACGTGGACAGGATCCTGGGTAGACTGAACGCTACCACATGTTTATTGGACCCGTGTCCCTCCTGGTTGGTGCTGGCCTCCCGGGAGGTTACACGAGGCTGGCTCCAGGAGATTATAAATGCTTCTTTGAGTGAGGGTGTCCTTCCGCTCGCCTTGAAGGAGGCAGTGGTGAGGCCCCTCCTCAAGAAGCCCTCCCTGGACCCGGCTGGTTTGGTAAATTATCGTCCTGTCTCCAACCTTCCCTTTTTAGCGAAGGTTGTTGAGAGTGTGGTGGCGTGGCAGCTCCCCCGGTACCTGGATGAAGCTGTCTATTTAGACCCGCTCCAGTCCGGCTTCAGGTCTGGTTACAGCACCGAAACGGCATTGGTCGCGTTGGTGGATGATCTCTGGAGGGCCCGGGGTAGGGGGTACTCCTCTATCCTGGTGCTGTTAGACCTCTCAGCGGCTTTTGATACCATCGACCATGGTATCATGTTGCGCCGGTTGGAGGGACTGGGGGTGGGGGGCACCGTTCTGCGGTGGTTCTCCTCCTACCTCTCCGACCGGTCGCAATCGGTGTTGACAGGGGGGCAGCGGTCGACCCCGAGGCGCCTAGTATGTGGGGTGCCACAAGGGTCGGTCCTCTCGCCCCTTCTGTTCAACATCTATGTAAAGCCGCTGGGTGAGATCATCCGTGGTTTTGGGGTGGAATTCCATCAGTACGCTGATGACACTCAGCTGTACATTTCCACCCCGGACCACCCCAACGATGCCGTGGAAGTGATGTCCCAGTGCCTTGAAGCTGTGCGGGTCTGGATGGGGAGAAACAGGCTTCGACTCAACCCCTCCAAGACTGAGTGGCTGTGGCTACCGGCGTCCCGATATAGCCAACTGACTCCATCGTTGGTTATTGGGGGCGAATCATTGGCCCCCACGGAAAGGGTGCGCAACTTGGGCGTCCTCCTGGATCCACAGCTGTCTTTAGAGGAACATACGACGGCTGTGGCCAGGGGAGCTTTTTATCAGGTCCGCCTGATACGCCAGCTGCGGCCCTTTCTAGATCGGGACTCCCTACGCACAGTCACTCAGGCGCTCGTCACGTCTCGCTTGGACTACTGTAATGCTCTCTACATGGGGCTCCCCTTGGGATGCATCCGGAGGCTTCAGCTGGTACAGAATGCGGCCGCGCGGGGGATTATGGGAGCGACAGGGCGCTCCCATGTGACACCTCTCCTGCGTGAGCTGCATTGGTTGCCGGTTGATTTCCGGGTGCGTTTCAAGGTGTTGGTAATCACCTTTAAAGCGCTCCATGGCTTAGGACCAGGGTACTTACAGGACTGCCTTCTGCCACCTATTGCCTCCCACCGGCCGGTTCGCTCCCACAGAGAGGGCCTCCTCAGGGTGCCGTCAGCCAGACAGTGCCGGCTGGCGACCCCCAGGGGGAGAGCATTCTCTGTGGTAGCCCCCACCCTCTGGAACGATCTCCCTCCAGATCTGAGAACTATCACTGACCTCCGGACCTTTCGTCGGGCTTTGAAGACTCATTTTTTCCAACTTGCCGGACTTGCCTGATCCCTCCTATTTTTAAATATTTTTAATATTTTAAATTATTTAAATTTTTTAGTTTTTCAGAGTTTTATTCGGTTTGAATCTTCAGCCTAAATTTATATTGATTTTAGTACGTTTTAATCTTATTGTATTGCACTGGTTTTAAATTGGCTGTTCACCGCCCTGAGTCCGGAAGGAGAAGGGCGGTATAGAAATTTAATAAATAAATAAATAAATAAATAAATAAAATATTCATGATAAACTACTAATATCTCTTTCTAGGTTTTTTATGTACAACTTTGCTTGGCAAGTAAATATCCTGGAGTAACTCTGTAGCCTGTAGAACTCATTCTTTTCTGATAGCTATGTAAACTAAGCACTATTCTAAGACTTTTTATTATGTCTGTTATGCTGTGGTTTTTATGAAGTCTGGGTCTATGACCTATGATAAACATCCTACTACTACTGCAGGATATCAGAGCTATTTGTTGAAGCACTTGTCTGGATACTAACTCTTACCATCCATCATGCGCCCACTGACCTTGGTCTGGAGTGGTGTTTGCAAAGCAATTTATTTTTTAGACGTAAACAGAGGTGAAATCTATTGAGATGATATACAGATAGTCCTGACTTATGACTGTAATTGAGCCTGCAATTTGAGCCCTAAGCCACGCGACCTCGTCTGATTTTACAAACTTTTTGGCAGAGGCCATTAAGCAAACCATCGCTTGCTATGGAGCATTTTTGCTGGAAATCAGAAGCCAGCACCAGTTCTACGTAAGAATTATGGATTACAGAACTGATAGTGTTTTTATAATGCTTATAACTACCTGCTTCAGACTGCCTTCCAATAAGCAATACACAGAGATGCCATTTGTAACTAACCCAGATTATACTACCAACATTTCTGTTGGTAGTATAATCTGGGTTAGTTTGCAGTTCTGTTACAACTGCAATTGAGGGACCAAAATTTCCACAGTTAAGCAAGGCAGTCGTTAAGTGACTTTTGCCCCATTTTACGACTTTTCTTGTTGTTCAGTGGATCACTGCAGTTGTTAAATTAGTAACACAGTTGCTAAGTGAATCCGGCTACCCCATTGATTTTGCTTGTCAAAAAGTCATAAAAAGGGATACAATGACCCCAGGACACTGCAACCATCATAAATCTGAGCCAGTTGTCAAGAGTCTGAATTTTGATTAAGTGCAATGGGGATGTTGCGATATTCCTAAGTGTCAAAAACAGTCACTTTTTTCAGTGCTGTTTAACTTCGAGCAGCTACTAAAACAAATGACTGTAAATTGAGGATTAGTGGTACCTGTAATCCAGAATAATAACAGTAACACAGTTGGAAGGGACCTTGGAGGTCATCTAGTCCAACCCCCTGCTCATGTTGTGGTCCGCCAGCAACCTGCGGAGCTGGCAGCGGAGTCAGACAGTGATGAGGCTGAGGAAGAACAGGGCCTAGTCCTGAAGGCTGGGGAAGGCCCGGATGAGGGCTCTGTGTCAGAGGCAGAGATGAGGCCAGGGCCATCGGGGAGTGATATGCAGACTCCAGAGCCTCCAGAGGCTGACAGCAGAGAGGCAGAGGAACAGGAGGAGCCTGTTCCTAGTGCACGCATGAGAAGAGCTGCCAGAAGGCAAGAGCAGCTCAAGCAAAGAGGACAACTCGGAAGTAGGGCCAAGAGATGATTGGCCCCTCCTATAAGGCTTAAAACAGACCAGAAACAGCGTTTGGGCTTTGCCAGAAAACAACGTTGGTAGCTTCGTCTTCATCTTGTATTTATTTTTATATCTGTGACTTCTGAACGTTTGCCAAGAAAGGCCTTTAGCAGCTTGCCTAATTGGACCAAGGTTTGCGATAGGACTGAGGAATTTGTGTTGAGAGGAATTTGCTTTAATTTAGTTGAACGACGCTGGGAATGAAGTAATTCTCCGCTGTTCGAATAAAGTTTGTTTGTTTTTTCACTGACTGATTTTCCTACTACTTACTTGGGCCTGGGTTATAACAGCTCATGCAGGAGACCTATAGGGATTCAAACCGCCAAACTGCTGACCTTTCTGATGGACAAGCTCTGCGTCTTAAGCCACTGAGCCACCTCGCCAGGCACCTTTTCTAAAAATATACCAGAAGCAATGAAAAGTGTATGAAAACAAAACAAGTGTCTCCTTTTATCTCCCAAGGGGTAGTCCCACCAGTGTTTCACAACACAAACAGGAACTAAGATCTCCTAATGACCAGCAACTAACTCATTATCAGATCAGCTTAACCAGGTCATAGTCCATTACTCTGCGAATCTGATCACACAGGTTAGGTCTGTGAAGATTTACAAGAAAAATAAATGGGATGTCTTTAAGGTGCTCCAACATTGTGTCCTTTTTCTTCTATCTCCTGATTAGCCTTGAAAACTCAACTTCAATCACACCCTACCCCTCCCGGCTGCTTGCCTTTCTTTCAGCTGCTTGCCCCACACGTCTTCAGATAACAGATAGCAGATGTGATCAGGAGGAGGATGGGGACAGCTCTCAAGGCCAAGTCATTCCAAGGGGATTAATTTACAACAAAAGCAGAAATTGGAGGCAATCTTCCTGGGACCCTCCTTAACAAAAGCAGAGCTTCCACGCCTAAAGAAGGTGACTGGATTATCACATTTTGAAGAAAAGGACTTATCTAGATCAGGGATCTCCAACCTTGGCAACTTGTAGACTTCAACTCCCCGATTTCCTCACCGAGCAAACTCCCAAATTCTGGGAGTTGTGAAGTCCACAAGTCTTAAAGTTGCCAAGGTTGGAGACCCCTAATCTAGATTTTCACCTAAATGCTGGGGCAACTCTTAAGAGTGACAATTCCTAACTTCTGTGCGGTCAATCTTTTTCACTGTTTACAGAAGGTAAAGCTGTAAATCAGAACTTCAGAAGCAGAAGTTTGCAATTTATTTGCTGCACAAGTATTTTGTGCCTTCTGGGGTGATGTCTGAGAACCTTTGGTTTCTGCAGGTTTCTGAAGGAAAATATGCAAGGTTGTTCATAATTTGTCACCAGTTTCCCAGGCCTTCTCTCTTATACCCCTATTGATGTCGCTTGTCAGATGAAGTTGTGGTCCTCAGCAGGACATCCAATTTGTTTTTATTTTGTTTTTTTAATTTATTATTTGGTAGGTTTATATCAGTTTTCCTCCAGGAGCTCATAACAACCCTTTCCCATTTTCCCAACAACAACTCCATTCGGTAGGAGTTGAGAAAATAACTGGACTAAGTTCCCTGAAGACCTTCTGTGGGTGGGGGAGGGGCCTAGAACCTATGTTTCCTTGCTCATAGTCCACCTTCATAACAACAGCCTGACTAGATGGCTCAGTGGCTAAGACACTAAGCTTATCGATCAGAAACAGTGGCAGTTTGGCGGTTTGAATCCCTAGTACACGTGAGCAGGGGGTTGGACTAGATGATCTCCAGAGTCCCTTCCAACTCTGTTACTGTTACATGTAATACTGGTTTCTACTTTTGGAGCCTTGTAAGAATTCAACAGCATGGTGGTAATGGCTGGCCATTTTAGGTCTGGGGAGGTGCCAAGCCTACCCTTGTTGAAAGATACCACCATCAGTTTCCCACCATTTGTTCTGCTTCAGTTCTGCATGGGGTTTCCCTTACAGTTTGCCCAATGTTTTGCCCTTTAAATATCCCTGCTCTGAAACATTTTTGTCCTGCTGAGGCTAAAAAATTTCAATCTGGAATCATTTAGCACCCTTCTGGGTTCTCCTTACCTGAACCTCTCCTGACCAGCAGTGTCCCAGAGCTGAAGCTTCACTCTGATTCCTGGAGGCAGCTCCATCATCTTGCTGTAGAACTCGACACCCACGGTGGGACATGGGGTTGGGATGAAGCATCGCTCCGTGTATCGCCGCAGCAGGGATGTTTTGCCCACGGTGGAATCACCCAGCAGGAGGATCCGAAACTGGTAGTGCCAATTGCCACTGGGCGGGTGGGCCGGCAGCATCAGCCCCAATTTTGCTTCAGTAGATATTTCCATTGTGGAAAGGTTGAAAATGAGAGCAGGAGAGCAGCCTCAGCATGGAACTGAGAAGAACCCAACTGTCCTTCCTCTGCTGATCTCAACAAAGTTCTGCTACTGACAGAAAAACTCTACAGGATGAAGATAGAGTAGACTCCACCTTAGAGGCTCCCTCCCCGCTACTATCTCCTCTGGAGCAAGGAAAAGCCAACCCACCTCTTAGGAGGAATATGATGCCTCTCGCCCCTCCTCCCTCAGCTCCACCTATCACATTCCCTTCTAGCTTGGCTTCTCCAAACAACAAACAAAAAAAGGTGATCTGATTTCTGCTTTTGAGGGATAGTTAGGCAGAAGTATGGGTTCCCTCAGGCATGATCTGCTTTTAGATTGTTTTTCCCCCTTCTTTGATGTCCCGTTTTAATCAGTCACCTTTGTGAGTTGGGTGGAAACAATCCTTGAATATATAAATACGTCAACCTATTATTTCAGATACCTGCGCATGAAGAACTGTATCTAGTGGGCTTTTCCAGAATATCACCTCCAAACACTCTAAATTGCTGCAATTGTGGAACAATGTAGAATCCTGATTCTCCGTGATCAACTCTGGCTTTTCAAAGACCAGATTTAGGCCGCGGTGGATTCCACTTCTGTAGAAACGAAGTTCACCAAAGAGGGTGCAGATGTTCCATCTAGCACCGGTAGCAGAGCTTGTTGGCTGATTCGGAGGATTATGACCCAAACTTATACCAATGTGGTTTTTTTTAGGAGCACTCAAATTCTAAAAGGAAACAGGGGAGGAGGTAAAGGAAATCTACCAGTTTTCCTCCCCCCACTCCTTTGCAAATTGCCTGTATTACATCTCCACCCAAAGCTCTTGAGCATAATACTGTATGCAAACTTCTTCCCCAGTTCCCCTTCTCTTTGCACGCCAGGCTATTGAAAATCAGTCTTGTTTTGTTATCTATACATTCTTCCAGGCCTTAGCTGATAAAAACTATTTAGATTTGTATTAGCTCCTGTTGAAGAGCTTAAAGGAAGACCTATCTGGAGATTTCTTACAAAACAGCACAGCCTCATCTCCAAAAGCAGAGATAATGCAGGAAGCCATGGGAGGTGAAGGGAGGTCTCCTTTGCCCTTCCCTGCTCTCCTCAGCTGCCTCCAGCTCTTATCTAATATCTTCCCCCAGCCCTGAAGTCATGTGCCAGAAAGCTCCTAATATTTTGCATGAGGGCTAATTCACTCCATTTATTTTGCACATATAAAGGACAAAAGTCCTTGAGCAAGGCCCCCCCTCTTGCTTTTTCTTTCCAACTTCATTTCATCTGAAAGGTAGGTAAAGGTAAAAGTTCCCCTTGCACAGATGTGCTAGTCGTTCCCGACTCTAGGGGGTGGTGCTCATCTCCGTTTTAAAGCCGAAGAGCCAGCGCTGTCTGAAGATGTCTCTGTGGTCATGTGGCCAGCATGACTAAACAGCAAAGGCACACGGAATGCTGTTACCTTCCCACCAAAGGTGGTCCCTATTTTTCTACTTGCATTTTTTTACCTGCTTTCGAACTGCTAGGTTGGCAGAAGTTGGGACAAGTCACGGGAGCTCACCCCGTTAAGCAGCACTAGGGATTCGAACTGCTGATCTTTTGATCAGCAAGATCAAGTCTTAGCCCGAGCCACTGCATCCCGTCTGAAAGGTAGACCTTCCCTCTAACAAAATATTGATAAAGCAATTCAATTGGAAAAGTTTGCACAGAACATCCAACACCTTCTTAACATTTCATTATAACAGCCATTATAGATAGCCACCTCTTCCGATGTCTGGAGAGGTTAAAACTTTATCAGCAAAGTGGGTGGATTTTTAAGTTTTTATCCCATTCTTTGCTTTTGGACTACATTTAAGACTTTCCCATGCTTCCATGGCAGGGAACTGCATTACTAATTTTGACTAATAATTATTCAGAGACCCACAAGGAGTCTGGAAGACCAAAGTCCCCGTCTATTCCATGTCTCACAAAGCTACCAGGAAGCCAATTCTTAACCAAGTGGAGGATTGATCTTGGATCTCACTAGCCCACACCCAAGGGTGAATCCAGCAGGTTCTGGAGAACCAGTAGTGGAAATTTTCAGTTCAGAGAACCGGCAAATACCACCTCTAGCTAGCCCGAGTGGGGTGGGAATGGAGATTTTGCAGTATCCTTCCCCTGCCATGCCCAAGCCACACCCAGTAGTTTAAAAAAAAATGGATTTCACCACTGCCCACACTGTCTATAAACCACACCAAATTTCTCCGTCTTAAGATCTTCAAACTAAGTTAAGACTGTAATTCCCATGCTTGTCAATACTTCTGGAAAACTGAACAGAAATTTAGGTTACATTCTAACAAGCACTCTTATCTTCCTTCACTTTAATACATGGGAAGTATAGTTATTTTAACCAATTTTAAATCCCCCCCCACAAAAAACTTTGGTTTCCTTTGTAACCCAGGTGTGCTGAACTTCTGACATAATTGTGAAAGGCACAGCAGTCCTAAAAATGGAACTGACCAAACAATTACATCTAATCAGCCCTCCTGTTGTAGCCTTGTAGCTTTTTCTAAATCCAGGTGATTTAAGGGTCAACTGTGCATGAAAAGCATAAACTATCGTGTTTCTGTATGCATGCACATATTTTTTGATGCTTCAGAATCACAAGGCATGGAGAAAAATGCTGGCGCGCGTGTGACAGTTTGACCCTTGCATCCATCCTGCCACTGTGGTTGTCAGCGGTAGCTTAAAGCTTGTACACCTTCTATGCATGTCTAACCAACCAGTGTCAACTCGCAAAGCATTTCTAGTCTGCACGCAGACTAGTCTAGACACATAGTTTATAGGTAATCCTTGACATACGACAATTGAGCTCATAAATTTCTTCTTTGTGGCAACCCCTGAGATATTGGAAGACTGCTATCATGTCTCCCCTTGTCCTTCTTTTCATTTAACTGGATATACCCAGTTCCTGCAACCGTTCTTCCTATGTTTTAGCCTCCAGTCCCCTCATCATCTTTGTTGCTCTTCTCTGCACTCTTTCTAGTGTCTCCACATCTTTTTTGTATAAAAGGTTTGGCTGCCAGGATTAACCCAGGCTAGTGTATCAATCAGTGGTGATTAAGACTGCTGGGATGCATTTATGTCAAGGTGTGTGTGTGTATAAAGAACAAGAAGAATGCACAACACTGGAAAAAAGACACAACTCTTTTAATTCCATACAACTACAGAAAGACATAACTATTATCAGACAGCTTTTTAAGAAATTTCAGAAAATTTTGCTGGAGTCCCCCCTGCCCCCTCCCAAAATCTTCACAGCAAGCCTTTGGCTTTTTCAACATGCCTGTAGCAAATTCTAAGGAAATCTCTGAAGAACCTACCAAAAAAAAAAATGTATTTTTTAATTACCCCAAGTAGTTTACACCCCACCCCCATTGCCCTCCCAAACTCCTTCTACACTATCTCAAGCTGTATGCCCCAAGTATCGCCTCTCTGCACTTTGGAATACTAGGTTAGAGAAAGCAAGAGAGAGATCAAAAACTTTGATTTCTGGAAACGAACAATGCCACCAACACTCCAGCCTCATCTCAGCCCCATATCCGCAGGATTCATCCATCTGTCACCATTAGAAAAATGTTTCATCATAGACAAGGCAGAGGTGGCATGGTTCTCATATGCTTCATGTTCAGAGTTATTTAAAAGGTGGCTACTGGATGTTGCATTATGTCATGCATACCGTATTTTTTGGAGTATAAGATGCACCTACCTTTTGGTGAGGAAAAGAAAAAGAAATCTCCCTCTGCCTCTGAGCAATTTTGCCTCCTTGCAGCAGGCTTTACTTTCATTTTCAGCATAGCTTGATTAGCACAAGGAAAAAAAAATCTGCTCCAGCAATTTACCTCTTTGCAGCAAGCAGCTGAGCCCAGCGCAAAACAGCTGAGAGCAAATCAACTGAGAGTTGGGAGGCTGATCCAATCCACTTGTGCTACTTAGGCTGTGCTGAAGCTGAAAGGAGCTGTTTTTTCTTGCTTTTTGCTTGCAAGGAGGTAACTGTTGGGAGGCAGAGGCCAAAGGGTGGGGACCAGTGGGTGGGCGGGGCTACATTTGGTGTATAAGATGCACCTAAATTTTCACCCCCTTTTAGGGGGGGAAAGGTGCGTCTTATACTCCGAAAAATACGGTATCTATGATCAGCAGGAAGCACTCATATTTACATTGCTGTTGTTTGCTGAGCTGTCCACTCCACCAGATGGCCTTCTCCCGGAAGTCAAAAGGAAGGTCACTGCATTGTCCTGTCCTCCTATAGAAAGAATGTGAGAACTGCTGGTCAAATATACAATTCTACAACTAGTTCCACAAAATGGTAGTAAAATTAAATACAGTGCATGCTAATAGCAGGATGTTAAAATGAGACATGCAGGAAGGCAACGTTAGCATATTCATGTGAGATTGGTCCAAAAGTCAACAAGAGTTGAAATACTAACTAAAAAAGGCAAGAGATGATGGATAGATACAGAATGTTTTTTAATATGGGATTTGTTGTATCGAGGATTAGAAAACAGAGGTAGAAATTAGAAATTGGGAAAATATTATGTATACTGTCACACAATATAATTTATTACTACTATGCACACGTAAATTTTAGAAGTTGAAAGATTACTATGTCTACGTAAATATTATCATTTTGTGTAAGTAAATTGACCCAGACAATACACTATTCATGTGGCCGGCATGACTAAATGCCAAAGGTGCACGGAACGCTGCTACCTTCCCACCAAAGGTAGTCCCTATTTTTCTACTTGCATTTTTTATGTGCTTTCAAACTGCTAGGTTGGCAGAAGCTGGGACAAGTAACAGGAGCTAACCCCATTACGCGGCACTAGGGATTCGAACTGCCGACCTTTCGATGACAAGCTCAACGTCTAAGCCACTGAGCCACCACGTCCCCTAGAAAGAGTGTAGGCAATCTGAAATTCCTGATCTGGAGCCAATCTCAAGGCATTTCTCACTCCTCCAGTGTTGAGATAAAACAGATGGCCCAAGGCACATTCTTCCCTTCTCCCAACTTCCCCAAAGGCACATCAAAGCAGAGAAAGGAACAAAGGAAAACCCCATGCAAGTGTAGCCCCAAACCTCTCCCCTCCTGCCAGAATGGCGAAGTCCCGATAAGAGATCAAAGGGACCCATCCAATTTGGCCAAAGCAAGCACACATTTATGCTTGAAGAACAATTCTGGAATGTATGACCATCTGTCTCAAGTCAGCCCAGTTCAATGCTGAATTTATCCCAGCAAAGATGTTAGGACCAGTTTGTTTTTACTTTGCCTCCTTTTTGACCATAAGATCAGTAATTGGATCTGATGGGAAAGGGATAGGGAGGGTCCGGACTCCTGCTAATTCTTTTCATCCCACCTCCACTCTGTCTCGTACAGAAACAACCATCCATCTCCATGAAAAAGTATAAACAGGGAGTGCACCTTGCAGGCTTCAGCTGCTGGCTTCAATATTTTACGAGGGAAATGAGGATAACGGGCATTTTCTCTAATCATCCAGCACTTCCAGACTGTACCTGAAACATAAAAATACCCAACATCTGAATGAAAAACTAGCATTAGCGCCCACATATCTAGGCAGCTACTGTTCAGTGAAAATATTACTTGGAAAAATAAGCATCTGAATGAAAATTATTCAAGACGGCTTATGAACACTGAGCAAATTCCATACGGAAACCGCTTCTGAACTTTGTGCTTGATGTGGAGAAGAATGAAACTCTTGACTTTGGGTTTTACCAAGTAGACTGATAGATCTTTCTAGGAATGGCTTGTTCATATTATTATGAGAAAAGCAAAAAGTTGTGATTTGATGTTAATACCTTATTTTACTGTAACAGAGTGAGTCGGAAGTCAATGCTTCTTTTTCTTTTTTCCCCCATCTTTCCCTCACATCTCTTTTCCTTCCCATGCTCCCCACTGCTTTTCTAATTTGTATTTCATAATACTTTAGAATGCCATAAAAATGTTGATTTGAACACTGAGCAAGATGGCTTTCAAGATCTTTAAAACAAACAAACAAACAAACATCTCATCTTAAAACAAGCCCTTAAAAATCCATGGCAATAAGAAGGAAGTAATTGAAGAAAATATGTCCCATGGGAATTGCCTCTAGTTTATACCTAGAGAGACAGCATAAGAACTCCAAACTGTGCAGCGGTGTTACTCAACTCAACAGCTTTAAGTTCTCCTGCTTTAGACAGGGGATGGACTAGAACAGGGGTCTTCAACCTTGGCCACTTGAAGCCTGGCGGACTTCCAACTCCCAAAATTCCCCAGCCAGCTTTGCTGGTTAAATCCGCCAGGCTTCAAGTGGCCAAGGTTGGAGACCCCTGGACTAGAAGACCTCCAGGATCCCTTTCAGCCCTATGATTCTATGTCCGCACTGTTTTTAACACTGCTCTATAAGAACATGCAGAATAAAGGTGTTCAACCCTGTAGGATAAGATAGGTTAACGCTTGAGAATGTAGGAAGGTCGAGTGACATCCTCAGCTACCAATGGCTGGGAAGTCAAAGTCCTTCCCATCTCATTCTTGCATGTTGTTGGAGATCTTGTGGCTACCGGCTAAGCCACAACTCTTGGTTTAACATGCCAACCCATTTTCTTGACTTGACACAAGGAACTCGGGGATCCTCAAACTTGGTTACTTGCTAAAATGATGAATTTACGCAAATCACATCGCTCTTATGAATACTGTAAAGCAAGTGGGAGCTAGCTATTCTGCTACAGTAGCTAAGGTGCTGGGCTGAAAACCAGAAGACGGTGAATTCTCGTCATTCTTTAGGCATGAGAGCCAAATAGATGACTTTGGGTCCAACCTGCCTCACAAGGTTGATGTTGTGAGGGAAAGAAAAGATTTCTTACGTCTGAAGTTGCACAAAATAAAGACTGAATTGCACAGAATAAAGGCAGGCTATGAAAATAACAAATAAAACACAGAGTGACTTTTTATTAAATCTGCATTTAAGCCCTACTAAGCAGGTATGTACAAAAGTATGAAGGCTATTGCTTAACGCATTGTAAACCGCCCTGAGTCTCCGGAGAAGGGCGGCATATCAAACATTAAAAAAAAATGAACATCACCACTCCACTGCTGAGATCTCCCGAATTAACTAAGGAAGCGTATAGACCAGTGTTTTTCACTCTAGGCCTGTGATGGCAAACCGGTGGCACGTGGAGCCATATCGATGGGCACGCAAGCTCAGCTCTGGCACGCATGTGTGCACCAGCCAGTTGATTTTCGGGCCTTCTGGGCCCACCAGAAGTCAAGAAACACACTGTTTCTGGCCTCGGGAGGCCCTCTAGGGGAGGTGGGGAAGGCTGTTTTTACCCTCCCCAGGCTCCTAGAAAGGCTCTGGAGCCTGGGGAGAGCGAAAAATGGGCCTACTGGGCCCACCGTGCCAAAAGCGGGGGGGGGGGGGGGGGGCAGGGCGCATAGAATTATGGATGTGGGCACACATGCGTGTGCCCCCCCCCATGCTCCCGGCACGCAATGACAAAAAGGTTAGCCATCACTGCTCTAGGCCATTTAATGACGGGTGGACTTCTATTCCCAGAATTCATACTGGCTGGCTGGGATGGGGATTCTGGGAATTGAAGTCAGAGTCCATACATCTAAAAATGGCAAGATTGGGAAACACTGGTCTAGACTTACATGAGCTATAAATCTTTGCTGAGAATAATTTGCAAGTGTCCTTACGTCAAGTTGAGACAGACGTTGATGAACCACCATATCCAGCTCCAAAGCAGTAATCCACTTCATCTTCTTTCGCGCTGAAGGCTGATGGGAAGAAAAAGAGAATTAGACTGAAAGCCAAGCTACTACAGGACGCCACAATTAGGCACAAGTCTCCTTGGGGTCTGCCCTGTTTTTTCTTAAAAATCTTCAGTGATGAAGCATCCACAACTTCTGAAGGCAAGCCGTTCCACTGGTTCATTGTTCTGTTAGGATTCTCCTTAATTCCAGGTTGCTTCTGTCCTTGATTAGTCTCCATCCACTGTTTCTTGTCTTGCCTTCTGGTGCTTTGGAAAATAGGTTGACCCTCTCTCTTCTTTGTGGCAGCCCGTCAAATATTGGAATATTGTTATCATGTCACCCCAGTCCTTTTCATTAGACTAGACATACCCAATTTATCTGTGATTGGTCCAGTCACAGGTAAACAGAAATACGGGTCTAGTCACAGATAAACCCTCAACTGATTTGTTTATGCTGCTCTGCATTCAGCTACAAAATGCCCATCACTGAATATGAAAAATATGTATTTTCCTCAAAATGTTGCTGAAGAGTTATGGGAGAACAAACCAAACAGCGACCGTCAAAGAAAAATATTATTTTCGGCACCTTTTTGACTACATCAGTCACAGGTAAGACAGACGCAGCTTCGATAGGGCCATGGAAACAAATAACTTGTCAGCCTTGCCAGGTAAGCCAGACAAGAAAACACAGGAGGAGTTAAATTTACCTTATTGTAAGGCTACCTTAACAGAATCTTGCAAGTCTGAAAATACAAATTTCCCACCATTTTTACCAACCTGATCCCTTAAGACAGGGGTCTCCAAACTTGGCAACTTTGACTTGTGGATTTCAACTGAATTTCAAGAATTCAGAATACTGGGACTTGAAGTCCACAAGTCTTAAAGTTGCCAAGTTTGGAAACTCCTGCCTTAGGATTTGGTCCTTCCTAAATTTCTTTCTCTGATGGGTAAGCCAGGGGAGCTCCTGCCTCTCATCTGACTGTTTCCTAGGCAGCATCTCTTCCCCTTTTCCCCCCAAAGTCACTCACACATTCTATTACAAAATTATTGAACATTTTTTGCACCCATTTTTTGGCATCATACCGTGACTGCAGCAGCTCTGAAGAGCTTTTCATCCACATCTATTCACTGCAAAATCAACTACGATACACAGTGGCTAATATAACTACATCAATACTATAAGCTGCCAAGAGACCAGCCGAGTGGGCAGCTAAATTAAATTTAAATAAATAAATAAATTAAAAAACGTCCTCCAGTTTAAAAAGAGAGCAGGGTTTATTCTAAACAGGCACTAATGGTTAGATATCCCCATTACTGCTCTTTGTCAATCTGTTTTATGCATGAATGAAAACAGCGTTGGATGGGGAATTTTGGAAGTTGAAGTAATTTTAAAGTTGCCAAGCTTGAAAAACATGATTTAGAATAGAAAGAACTTGAAAAAGGTATAAGTCAATTCTGCATGCTGAAAAGCACCGGAACCAGCAATGTTGAAAAGTGGGAATTGCAATCCAACACATTCACTGAATTTGAACCTCAAGGGCCAGGGGAGATACTCAGCCCCCCTAGCACAATGTTTCCTAACTTTGGCTATTTTTAAGATGTGTGGACTTCAATTCCCATAATTCCCCAGCCAGCATGGACTCCCGTTAATGGAAATGTACATATCAATGCCCAAAACTATGTAAAGCAACCTGATATAAATTCCCGGGAATCTGCAAAAATATCTTTTAATTGCACTACTTAAACCACATCCTTAACGACTTTAGAAAAAGGAAGATTTTCTAGTGGGCTCTGCAAGCCTAATAAAAAAACCCTTTTGAAGACTTTTTCTATTAAAGACCCCTTCCTTCCAACTGTTAATGGCAGGATTCTTTCTGCCAATCTAAATGGGCTCCCGCAGATTCTGCGATGAAAGGGGGAGAGGGGCGTCTGGATGACATGCGAGGAGACCTCCCCTATTAAGCCTCCCACCGCCTAAGCAACACTGACACGGGAAAGAAGGCCCGTTCCCCATCCGCCCACCCACCCAATTATGGAATCTCGCGCGGGAGAGAAATTGCAAGAAAGCGCCCAGACTCGGAACTTTCTTCCCGAGAGTGGAGGAAGGCTCTCTTACTTTGACATCAAGCGTCTAAACAGGAATCGCTTCGATTTAAATAGGAGGATGGCGACGGATGGAGAAGCTTCGCCCCGCTATGAAAACGGACCCCCTACTAACCTGCTTCTCGGCTTCCGAGCACGGAA
This sequence comes from Masticophis lateralis, assembly GCA_030761175.1. Classification (NCBI taxonomy): domain Eukaryota; kingdom Metazoa; phylum Chordata; class Lepidosauria; order Squamata; family Colubridae; genus Masticophis; species Masticophis lateralis. The sequence goes on from JAUDYJ010000009.1 coordinate 15,787,826, forward strand.
AGAACGTGGGATTCGAGGACGTCGCCTTTTATATCGCCTGTGAACGTCTAATTCGATTGGCTCCTTTTTAAAAAAAAAGTCCTGAAAGGGCTCCTGGGAAATGTAGTTTTTATCCCAATCCATGTCAGGTCAGCAGGGCGCACGCTTTCCGAGTTCTTATGAAAAGATTTTATTATATCAAACGAATGAACAAAGGGGAAACGGAAAGGCTTATTTTGAACAATCGATTATTAACATTGAGATTAATCCAGTTTGTCCCAACTGGAAAGTACAAACAAAAGAGCTCCTAAAATACTTGACCAAATTGCTTGGAAAATCGAGTTTTTTTTTTTTTTTTTTGCAAATGGAAAAATTAAACTTTTAGCAACACTTTTCAGCCACCCCTTGCTAAAAATCAGATACACATTTCCTACACTGCCAATTCAATGGATTCCTGGTATCCTATGCATGCTAGGGGCCTATTCAAAACATGTATTCCTTAGCATAAACACGTGGGTGTTTGAATTATCTCTAACTAGAGGAAATATTAAACTTAATACTTGCCTAAAGTTGCCATTTCATGAAAACCAGAATTTGTAACTAAAGTGTAAACAATATGCAGACTTTTTTAAAAAAACAACTTTTTCCATGTTCCATCTACCCATCCCATTGTCTTTGTGAATCAAATCTCAAGTGTTCTGCCTGTGGATTGCATGTTTGAGAGCTACAACCTATCCATAATCCAGTGAAAGGTTATGTACTCTGATTTTCAGATACAACATTACCTGATGGGGGGAAAAAAATCATACAATTCAATATATGTTTACTTGGTTATTCCATTTCACAGGTATATTTTTTTTACAGGTTATTCTTACCCAGTAAGACTTAGTGACTTGCATAAATTTCTCTTCATTTCTAAATTGGAAATAAGCTATAAATGCACACATTTTCCCTTCCCTGCAGAAATTTAACTAGGTGGACATCCACTGGAGACATTAACACCCGTTTGCTTTTAGCCACTTTCCTTTAATCATCACTACAATAAACGCAGTGTAGTCGTGGGAATCGTCCTATTAACAATACAACTTGTACAGCAACAAGCAAGACATCTCAGACTGACATGGCCTCTAGTCCTACCTAGGGATGCTAAAAATGCCAGTTTATAAAACTGGCCCAGCAAAGCTTCAAAATCCCCACCCTTCTCTGCACCTTATAACAGTGATAATATAAAGGACAGTATCTCTGTATTCAAAACTGAAGGAAGCAACTTCTATTCTTCGAATGCAAGATTATTTATTTATTCATTATGGTTGCCCATCTCAATCCAATTCACCTGTAATCAGACACTAGGAACGTCTGTCAATCATTACTGCATTATCTTCATATATTCAGACTGCCTTCAAACTGTGCAGCTCATGAGTGAAATACGGAACCTCGTTTGAGGGGGAATTATATTTCTTTTTCTTTTCTTTTCCTACTGTTACTAGCAGTTTTGAAATCCTAGGAAACGCTGCTGCATCCTTTCGGTGGCTCCCAATAAAGGTATTATCCAGCTATGGAGTACGCAATTAAAATTTCTCTGAACGCCTTAAGACTTCTTCATATTAAAACAGACTATCTGGCTGTTTTAACAGAAGTCACCTGTACATGCTTCAAAACGTAGAATTTGTATCCCTCTTCAGAAACTGCAAAAAGTTTGCCCAAGTTACTCCGCCTGCTCCCTCAAAGGTTTTTTCTTCTTCTTCTTCATAGTGCGGTTTTGCTTCAAAATCATTTCTACAGAGATTTATTTCAGCAAAGAAAAAGAAAGGGCTCCTGGAACTGTTCGATGGGCCTGCTTCTGACTCTTGATCCCATTTACCCTATGGAGAACACCAGATACCCCCACCTTACTGTGTAAAAGATACTTTTTTAAAATTGTAGTTGGAATTAAGATTTCCCATCTTTTATTTAGTTCATAAATTAGAACTTCTTGGCTAGGATAAACAAGTCTTGCCTTAGGATCAATTGGGGGGAGGGGTGGGGGGGGGGGAAGGGAGAAGAAATAAAACTAAGTCCCCAAGTTCTAATTTCATCTCAAATAGAAGTGACCACAATCCTCCTCTGCTATGCTCTGCTGCTCGACGAGTCCAGGAAGAACCCAAAGCTGTCCTCTGCATCCTTAACTTGAGGATCTGGTGGCGAGAGAGGGACCTGTCCGTTTGCAGCTGCAATTTCCATGCGCTTTTGGCAGGAATCCAAGGCCCACTGGCACACGGCTCGGAGGGAGCATTCTCAGCAACATGGCAATTATGCAGCTTGGAGCTCTGAAGAGACACTGTCCAAAGGCTGCCAATGGCATTCTATCAAGGCATCGTAGAGTTCTTCGCTCTGCTCCATAAACTGCTTGTTGGCTTCACTCACATCCGTCTGGGGCATCGGATCTGCCAATGGAAGGAAGCCTACATGAGTGAATTTCGGAAGACATTTGTGTGAGTGCTGAAATGCAGAATTCTTTGTGGTTTGGATCATTGTAGCTTGATTTAATAAGCTCCAATATCAATCAGAATTTTACCTACACAGGCAAACCTCTTTGAACAATCGACAATTAAACCAGAACCCCAAACATTGGTTCAATGTTTTCTCCAAACTGGGATGAAATTAAAAATGAAGGGTTAAGAAATATTTCACTGAACAAAGAGACTGTTTGTGTAAATAAAATGCCTGATTATACAGCAACTGGTGAAATAAAGATACAATTGTCAAAACTGGGCAGTTCTCCATGCATTCATCTCAGGCACTTTAATTTGGAAAACGATGGAGCACTTTTTAATCCATATGTGAGAGAACAAAAATCTATAAAACTCTGTTTCTCAGACTTTTGGAATATAGTCTTAGGAGAGTTACATACATATAGCAATAGCACTTAGACTTATATACCGCTTCATAGTGCTTTACAGCTCTCTCTAAATGGTTTACAGAATCAGCAAATTTTCCCCAACAATCTGCATCCTCGTTTTGCCGACCTCAGAAGGATGAAAGGCTGAGTCAACCTTAAGCAATTCAGGATCGAACTTCTGGTAGCAGGCAGAGTTAACCTGCAATATTGCATTCTAATCACTTCGTCACCATGCAGATGACATAGCATATCAAAAACACGCTTTTGACCAAATTAAATGTAAAGAAACTGGGGTTTCCTTCCCACTACCAGCTCTATATTTGTAAATGCAAATACTTGCTTGGATTAGCAAATATATTTAATTATAATACATCTAGAGAATTCCATATCTCAATCTTTCCAAAAGCTTTCTGCTGGCCAGAACTGATTTGGTTTGAATTGCCAAATTAGAAAAGGAAACATAATTTCTACTTTTAATGAGGAATTACAATGAGCAACCTTACCTTCTAATGCATCTTCACCCACTTCTTCATATGTCTGCAATAGTGAGAATTACAAATTATAAAGGAATCAAAAATTGTTTATTTAGCAGCATTGAACACAAAGCTTTACAGGACTTATATAGCATAAGGACTACACAGTTTTGATAATGCCTAGGAATCTTTACTCTCACCTGCATGGTACTCTGTGTGTAGCCATATTGTGGGTAGCTGTAGCTGTAACTGCCGGTGTTTTGATCGTACCCCCAATGGGCATAGTAGTTCTGATACTGTTGATAGTACTGGTTATAGTTATAGTTGTACATCTGATTATACTCTACCATCTTCAGCCGATTACTTGGAAAAGAAACAAGGGTGGGAGATGAAGAGAGGGTCAATGACAAGAATTCTGTAACATTTCTGAACAAAATTTAATCTTATGACAAAAATCCTAAAATTACACTCATTTCATTCCAAGGCCGTCAGATATATTGTATATACTAATAAAAGTCTCTGTGTTTGTGATCTTCAATTGGGTAAAATGGTGCATCGTAAGGCAAACAATTTTTGAATCGAGGGATCTCAAATGGGCTAATGTAAAGTTTGTATCCAAAATCCAGGACTCCAAAGGAAATGAAATTTCAAGGATCTCCAGACCAGTTGTGTTGGTAAAATTGCGTTCCTTACCAGCTTCTCGCAAGCAAAGTCAATGGGAAAGCTGGTAGGAAGTCAGAACTGGCTCCCACTGCTTTTTTGTCCACCTGTGGTCATTCTGTTTATTTGCTTAGGTAAGGAAATATTACTGAAACAATGATCCACACAGGTTGTCTAGTAAATCGTAACTTCATTCTGCTGAGTAGTGTTTGTGGCCGCTTTATTCACTGCGTCTCATTATCTTAGGAACAGGGAAGCTGTGACAGTCCACATGAGCCGAATTATAGCTCGCAGCATCTTCAGCATTAGACCAGGTTGGCTGGCATTGCTTGGGGAGTCTGGTAACACCTGGAGGCCCACAAGTTACCTGAATTTCTACTAAGGCTTTTAGTCAACCTTATAGGGTGGCTCTCCAAGGAATCCACCCTTAAATCAATGTACTTATCTGAATCTTTTTAGATCACCTTTTAGGAAGCCATTACGTGGCTTTCAACATAAGGGTGCAATCCCAGTGTATGGCCCAAACAAGAGGAACTGCTGAATTAAGCACACCTTCCATCTATACTTACGCTTTCGGTATGGCAACGCTCAAGCGTATCGGCTTAGAACCAAGGCCGACAGCCCCCTGGCACTCTACCAGTGCTCTCTTTTGCTCCAGTTCATCTGAGAATTTCACAAAACCATAGCCTCTGTAAAAACACAGAATAAGCAACAGGAAGGCAAAAGAGAAGATCAGGAGACTGTCAATCATGCAGATCATGGTAAACTTGCACCTTCTAAGAAGTTCTAGCTGTGGTGGTCCGCCGGCGGCCTGCGGAGCTGGCAGCAGAATTGGACAGTGAGGAGGCTGGGGAGGAACATGGGCTAGTCCTGGAGTGTGGGGAAGGCTCGAATGAGGGCTCTGGGTCGGAGGCAGAGAGGGGGCCAGGACCATCTGGGAGTTATGTGCTGCCTCTGGAGCCTCCAGAGTCGGACATTAGCAAGGCAGAGGAACAGGGGGAGCCTGTTCCCAGTCCGTACATGCGCAGAGCTGCCAGAAGGCAAGAACAGTTAAAACAAAAGGGATGACTCAGGAGTAGGGCTTGGGAGATGATTGGCCCCTCCCATAAAAAATAAAGGAGGAGCAAAGGCACGTGAGCCCTTTGCAGGAAGCAACTTTGTTCATGTTGGTCTGTTTAAATTCTGAAGCTCGGTTTTGACTCTGTGCTCTGTGTGGCCTTGCAAAGCTAACTGCCCATTAGGTCTTTGGCAGCGTGTCAAGGGAGATAAAGGTGGCTGCTTATCAGCCTTATCCCGAAGGACTGTGGCAGACTCTTTACCAACTCTTTGTGAGTCATTAGGGTCTATGAATGAACAATAATTCACAGCCGTTGAAATAAAAGAGGTTTTTTGGGACTAATTGTGTGCTTTTTACTGTCTGTTAGGTCAAAATACTAGCAGAACTTTCTGAAGTGCTGTTGACTCATTTGCCACCTCATTTTACTGAACCTCCTCAAAAATATAAAAAATTGTGGTGCTTAACTTAGTAGGCTTAATTCATTAAGAGTATAAAGGGGAATATATGATCCCATGAGGCCAGGGGCAAGGTCTCCAGAGATCTTCAAAATATGCTTTCAATTTATACCTGATATAACAGAGAGGGGAATCATATTGGTTACATTAAAATTTAATGACATTTAAAATGTAGTTTTGTCTTGGCTTTTCCTAGTACTTTTCGAAATGTGATTTTCTCATTTAATCTTGACCTACAAAACAATACGTTTTCATCACTACAAATTTTCAGGATTACTGTCTTCTAGAAGGCTTAACTTTCTTTTATAAAGGCTGTCGAGATTCCCTTTATGAGAAATGGGCATGCAAGTGTTCTGTTAGTCTAAACCAGAGGAGCATGGCTGGCTCAGGAATTCTGGGAGTTGAAGTCCACAAGTCATAAAAAGGGCCACCTCACCCCCCCCAGGTCTAAACCAAAAATGGGGGAACCAGGATCTCTGCTCCTTCGGCATTCGTTTCCTTTACGTAAACATAGGCCTTCACTCTATGGAAATGTTGTAAAACTATGCTATACAGGTAGTCCTTGGCTTACAACCACGACTGAGCCCAAAACTTCCATTGATAAGCAAGACAGTTGTTAAATGAATCGTGTCCATTTTCCAACCTTTTTGCCATGGTCGTGAAATGAAATCACCACAGTTGTTAAGTGAATCATGCGGTCATTAAGCAAATCTGGCTTCCTCCATTGACTTTGCATGTCAGAAATTCCCTAGGAAGGTTGCAAATGACAATCCCAGGACCGCAGGATGCTGCAACCATTGTAAATACATGCTAGTTGCCAAGCACCCAAAATCTGATCACATGACCGTGGGGATGCTGCAACTGTCATCAGTGTAAGTACTGGTTATAAGTCACTTCTTTTTCAGTTTGGCTGTAACCTTGATCATTAAACAAATGGTTGTTAAGTCAAGGACTATCTATACTAAGAACAGATACACGAAAGAATATATGTGGGACTTAAGCTAGCTGCAAATCATCATTTTCTTTTAACAACCCCATAATCCCTTGCGGGGTGGAGTCTGGGCAACTGAATGGAGCTGAGTGTTTACTGGCCGGATGCCCTTCCTGCCACCAAGGCGGAGTTACATTCAGCACTGAATATATTCAAAGTGCCCAGAGAGAGAAATATCTGCGTCTACCTAGGATTGAACTCACAGCCTCCTGATTGTGAGGTGAGAGTTCCACCTCTAGGCCATCGCATCACTCACTTAAGCTAGCCGCAAAAGTTCTGAATAAAAATAGTTTGCACATTGGAATGGATGCTGGCAGGTTACTTTAACTCTGTTGGGCCACTGCAATGAATAAGCCCTCATCACACACAGTTCAGCGAGACATCTTCCATAATAAAGAATATAAAAGTTAAAAGATAATAGTTTACACTGGACAGATAAACGACAGAGACATCAACACTTGTACACATCTATTTTACCTCCATCCCTTGGATTAGCATCTTAATATCAACTACAGAACAGTGTAGAATTCCAGCATGGCTGTAAATTCAGTGCAGCTCAATCTTTTCAGATTTCTCTTAACTGACACATAGAAAGAAGGAGCATCTTCCCACCAGGACAGTTTTGCTTCAACCCTTGCAAAACAGGAGCAAGTAAAGCAAAAACAGATTTTGGAGAAACTTACTTGGAAACGCCCGTCTGATCCACGACCACTTTTCCACCCCGACATGATGGGTATACTTTTACAAAAAATTCATATATCATCCCGTCATCTACATCAGGGGAGAGATCCCCAACAAACAGGGAATATTCTGGGCTGTGGGGAAAAAAATAGAGAAAGAAGGCAGCTGTCAACAAAACTCAAAATTAGCATCTGTGAATTATTTTTAGATCAGCCAGGAATATTCAAATTGTGTGTGTGGGTGTGCGCGCGCGCACAATGGGCCTGTATTGAATTGAAAACCAGTGGTGGCATTTTTTGCAGAATGATTGCAGAGCTTCGATATATCCTAGCCCTAAAATGGCAGCTGTGAGGTATATAACCAGTTAAAAGATTGAGAAAGCTTTAATATTCAATCATATTTAATACCACACCATCTAGATTTATTATAGCCACCTCCCTTCAAAACCTGCTCGGAGACATTCTTGGAAATAAAGGTGATGCTGGAGGCTGTTGTGTTTTGCTTCGCTGGAGGTTAGTTCCTACCATCCTTTTTTAAAGAGAATTTTATCTGGTAAGCCCAGAGTTACTGAGTTTCGTTAAGAAGGAGAAAATGGTGCCTTCTGTAGTTAAAACAGGGAACTACAGGGAAGGGAAGACTAAAACATGAATTAAAACCTATTTAATTCATAATTTGTGCCATAAACACAGCACGAGGCTTCATTTCCTTCTTCTTTTTCCCAAGAAAACCAATGACAGTTGTAACCTGTAATTGTGTTCAGTCTAGGCAAAACTTTTAAGTCAGTGTTTTGCAACCTCAACAAATTTAATGTGTGTGGACTTTAATTTCCAGAATTACCCAGCCAGTGTTTTGCTTGATGGAGAATTCTGGGAGTTAAAGTCCATATATCTTAAAGTTGCCAACGTCAAGAAACACAGCTTTAAGCAACTGTTTAATTTTATTTTACATTCTCCTATCTCTTGATATCTCCAAATACCTATTCAGAAATATACATAAGGGGAAAGGGTTACATTTATTTAGACGCTTGAATGAAAAATATACTGCAAGGTTATTTTTTTAAGGTAAATACCTCCCCCAAACCTTTTAGAGTTTTTAATATTAAGTGTAAGTTGGAACTGTCCTCATGAGGTACCAAGGAGCTTTGCACCATCTGCTCTCTTGTGATAAGCAGAACTCCAACCAACGTTCACTGATATGCCATAAGTTCCTACTTTCTTATATTTTATTATAGAAAGTTTCACTATGTCCTCTATCTTAGTTAACCTCTGAACATTAAATGATAATAGTTTTAATAACAAGATGTGGAAGCTATCTTTGTGTTCCTAAGCATTTCACTGAATGGCAGTTATTAATAATACCAGAAGAAACCATGAACAGAGCTCCAAATGCTTTTACAGTTAATAGAAACAGTCTCAAAGTTTATTACCGTTTCCACCATTCCAACCCCACCCAAATATAATCTAGGGCAGGGGGTCTCCAACCTTGGGAAGTTTAAGACTTTGGACTTCAACTCCCAGAATTCCTCAGCCAGTGAAGCTGGGAGTTGAAGTCCACAAGTCTTAAACTTCCCAAGGTTGGAGGCACCTGATTTAAGGCACTTCTCAACCTTAGCATCTTTAGTATGTGTGGACTTCAACTCCCAGTCAGTATATACCCCCACCCCTCTCCGGTTTGGAAAATCCATTCAATTTCCTAGAGAAATGAAATGGCTTTGGCATAGCATTGCTTTTTAATGGACTAAACCTGCATGAACTAAGGGCCCAGTTCTTTGGAATTCAGGCTGTTGGCGCCATTGAAACTTAATAGTTTGCAGAGTTTGAAATGTGTCACAATCCTGCTTGCTGTGTTATCCAAGAATTGGATTGCTGAGGCTATCAGCTAATGAGTAAAATGCATCCACAATAACCACTGCATTGGATAATAGCAGTGTTAGCAACACGAGCTGGAAAAATATGTTGTACAACTGCCAGGGAATTTTCCTCCATTAGCACAATGCCGCTGCTTGGGACACTTGTATGAGAATTACCCTTCAGGATTTTCTTAGGAAAAAATAAGCTGAACATCACACTGGTGCCCACATAAAAGATAAGAACATGGAAATGCTTCTCTTAGAGTTTAGCTTACCTGTTATCAGGCTGCTTCCCATATGTGGCATAGTTTAATTTAAAGCGCTTTGTCTGAAATACAAAGTAAAAAAGCAAAAACACATTTTAAACATGACAATTCAAGGGAAATAACAATTACAGGGTTTTATGTGAGTTTTGCTACATGGTGATTTGGTTTAGTTCTTTCTGTTCTACTCATGTGAGTAGAACAGAAAGCTCATGTAGATGGAGTACCAAAATATTTTTGTACAGACCAAAACATGTTAGCTGGGATAAGCATCTTCCCTTACTATTATGATTATTTAGTGGACCCAACCATATAATACCATTTTGTGCAGCACAAATGCTGTGCTAGAAACCAGGAGACTGCAAGTTCTAGTTCGCCTTAGGCATAAAAACCTGCTAGGTGACTTCACCAGGACCCTGTGAGTTCTACTTCCACCTTAGGTATGAATGCTGGCTAAGTGATTTTGGGCCACTTATCAGGAGATTCTTAATCCTGTTTAGGCATGAAAGCCACTTTGAGTTGACCAATAGACATAAAAGGCAGGATAAAATATATATTTATATCTTGCCTTTATTATTTTTATACATAACTCAAATAGTTCAAGGCAGGGAACATACCAAATACTCCATCCTCCCCCACTTTTCCCCACAACTCCGGGAGGCAGACTGGACGGAGAAAGATATGATTTAGAAATCCCAACGACTTAAGTGGGGCTTCTTCACAAGTATGTGTGGTTTAGGATTTCAGACTGGCTTTTCAGACGAGCTTCTTTACTTACAGGGGTGGCACCAGGAAGGGGCTTCCCGTTGATTTTATGTAAACATTTCTCTGCTGTGGCCAGATCAGCAAATTCTACAAAGCAATAGCCTGCTGGAATCCTGGAAGGAGAGAAATAGGTCATTCATTGCCTGTGTTTGTGCCTGTCAGTGAAAAATGTTGTGGAGAATAATGCTACCAATGTTTACTAGCCACAATAGCTATATATTACCTCCGGTGTCAAGGCAGTACGCCTCTCAAATCCCAGTTGCTGGAAAACACTAGCAGGAGGGCGCTATTGCTCTCATGTCCTGCTTATGAGTTTCCCAGAGGTATCCCCTTGGCCATTGTGGGAACAGAATGCTGGGCTAGATAGGCCTTTGGTCTGATCCAGCATAATTCTTCTTATGTTCTGCTTTACTGCAAAGTGAGAGATCAGGACTTGGCAATCATATCTCAAACAACGTGTCAAATTATGTTCTGCAACAGAGGCCATAGAGATGGCGACCAGGATGACAGCTTTTCCAGTAGTGGCAACCTGTTTACAGAGTGATGTTCTCAAGACAAATTAAGGCGGCATTCATAAAGATACCAGATTGAAATTACATGCACTTGAAAAAAGGAATCATTCATGATCTGTCTCTTGATTGCTTTTAACAATTTTGCCAGAAAAGTTTTGGGGGCGCTCCCATTCTTAGAAAGGACTAGGAGAGGGAGCTTTGATCGATCAGTGAAAGAAGACTGATCTAATGGACTGACTCTGGATAAGCATCGCATCTTGTCCCTGTGGCAAACTAGATAGGGTTAATTAACAGGGGCTCACTTTATAAGATGCCCCAAAATCACAACATGGCTTGTTTAATTTTAGCCTAATGTGGAGTAGGAACCATAATATACCATAGTTTACTCATCACATAGCAGTTACAATATTAGTGGCTTATTCAATACAGCCTGGTTAAACTGTGGTCCACTAGCACAAGTTAGGAATTAAAGCAGTATCCAAGTCATACAATTTATAAATGGGTTGAAAATAACCTTCCCACCAATATATATATATATATACATCAATAGCCACTACATGAAAAACAAACAATCTATTCTGAATATGCACATCAACAGCCAATAAATTAAAAAAAAACAAGCAAATAACCCCATCAGTCTATTCTGAATATACACATTAACAGCCAAGAAATAAAAAATGATCAATACCCTGTCAATCTATTCCGAATTATCTTCACACTCAGGACTAGTTGTCCCATAGTAGCAAAAGCTCTTGAAATGAAGTTCTCATCCATATAGGGCTCCAGCTAAAGAGAGAAAGAGGGAGAGAAAAATAAGACAAGGGTAACATAATTCAGCAACAATAAGAATAATGTAATTAAGTGCCATTTAAAAGATGATGCTTGACTCTTCTCGCCTGCAGGAAGCTGTCTAAAGTGATCCAGGAATACACCTGTTATTAGAACAAGCTTCCTGAAATGAAGCTGCCAACTGTTTGAAAAAAGGGAAAGGGAAGCTGCAGTAGTTTTCTCATTTCCATGCTGTCAAAACTTGGCTCCAAGCAAATCAAATCAAACATAGTGGAATGATGGAAGAACCAAGAGATGTGCATGGTCCCCTACAGAAAAACATTTCAATGATAGTTAAACCATCCACAACAGGGATAAATTTTCCTGCCTTCATGTATTGTCTTATAAAAAAAATATCTAAAAGCAAGGAAATCGTGTAACCAGACTCTGTTCCAATCCACCAGTACTATGAACTGAAATTAAAACTTAGCATGTGTTACTGAATTAAAATCCTTCTTCCTTTGTTGATCTCTCATTCCTTCCTTTCTCCTTTTGCATCTCTATCTGAAACGGAACATTTCAGATACACAAAGTGTTACTCAAAAGTTAAGAGAGCCACAGGTGGAGGAGACTACAAACAGGAATAAGATAGCACTCTACGCATTTGATGGAAATTGACAGACGGAAATTTAAGCAAAGTGCAGATTTTCTAAGTACTGTCCAGGAGTTTTTGGTATGGCACCCAGTATACCGATTGCATTGGGACCACCGTGGTCTATTATTACTATTTAAATTTATTATGGCAGAGAGCCACATAGCGGTTAAAGTATCAGGCTAGAAACCAGAAGACATGATCACAGGGCAGCTGGGTGACCTTGGGCCAGTCCCTTTCTCTCAGCCCCAGCAAGGAGGCAATGGCAAACCACTTCTGAAAAACCTTGCCAAGGAAACTGCACAGCATTCTTCAAGAGCCAACGCTGACTTGAAGACACACATGAATACATATCTCAGAACAAAATAGAATAACAAAGAGTTGGAAGGGAACTCGGAAGTCTTCTAGTTCAACTTCCTGCTGATGCAAGGAGACACTCCACAATTCCGGACAAGTCAGTCTTTTCTTAAAAGTCTCTAGTAATATGCCGACTCTGTACTTAGTTTACTTTACTGTCATTACACACGGCACAACGAAATTAAATGCCGTCTCCAGTGTACATTATAAGTATAAAAATAAAAACACAAACATACGTCTTTTACATCCTATATAATTGAAATGTGGGGGGGGGGGGAATTGATATTGCACTATACCGTAGAATTCAATATGGTTATTGTCCTGGGATAGAAGCTGTTTTTCAGCCTATTTGTCCTTGTTTTTAATGATCCTGTACCGTCTGCCAGATGGTAATAGTTCAAAAAAAAAAAAAAAAAGGTGCCTAGGATGATTAAGTTTTGAACTTTTTGTAAAACCCCTTAAGAGGGGTTTGTAAAGTCCTGTGAAGTGGTATGTATACAAGTCTAAAATCCTATTGCTGTTGTGCTCACCCGTTTCCAGGCCCCCACCCCAAACCCTCCTCCCCCCCAACAACCCCCCAAAAGCAAAGACCAGGAAGCAGGACAAAGCAACCCAGCCACTGGGAGCCATTAAAATCTGACCCTCTCCCCTCCACCCTCCCACCCCGGTCTGGGAGCAGAGCCAGGACTTTGGGGTGGGGGGTCTTTAAGCCCCCTCCCCCAGCAAGAGGGGCGCCGTCCGGATCTCGGGGGGGGGGGGAGGGCTTCTAATTCCTTCTCAAGAACCAGCCACCCAGCGAGGGGGATCTCCAGGCACTTCGCCACTGCGGAGGGCAGCGGGGACCCCTCCTCAGCTTCATCCTCCCCCCCCCCCGAGAGGGTCTCCTCCTCGCACATCCAGAAAGCCCCTCGACGGCCTGGCGGCACACCCCCTCCGCTCCCGCCCGCCCCGAGGTGAGGACCGCGCAGCGACCCCTCAGCCCCAAGCTCTCCCTGCACGAGGGGGCTTAGCCAGGCAGTCCGCACCCCCCACGACCGACCCACCCGCCGCCGCCGCCGCCACTACGACTCACGTCTCCCATCCACAGGCTGGCGGCCATGCTGCTCTCGCCGCTCCAGGGCGCCCGGGCCGAGGGGCGGGCGACGGGGAAGCCTGCCCCGCTCAACCCCGCCGCCGCCGCCGCCGCCGCTTCACCGCGCTTCCGCGGCCCCCGCCTCGCTTTTTTTCTCCCTCGGCGCGAGCTTTCTCCTCCCCCCCTCCCCCTCCCGCGCGTCTCGGCGAGAGGCGGAAGAAGGCCGGAGCGGCGGGAGCGCAGTTCTTTCCCCCCCCCCCCCCCCCGTGCCCACAGCGGCCCCTGCCGTCGTGGAGGAGTCCCTGCAAGGCCCCCGTCCTCCGGAGACGGAGTCAGCTCTGGCACTGTCTTGCCTTTTTGGACGGCGTTGAGGGTTCGCTTGGGGGCCCGTCGTTCGAAGCTGGGTGGCCCGGCAAGCTGGGAAAAGGGCTCGGTCGGTGGCCGGGTTAAAGGCGTTAAGGGAATTCCCTGAAGCCTGGTTGACTTCATCAAGCTTTTCTTCATGGTGGGTTCCCAGGGTAAGTAAGTGAGTAGAGTAGAGTAGAGTAGAGTAGAGTAGAGTAGAGTAGAGTAGAATAGAATAGAATAGAATAGAATAGAATAGAATAGAATAGAATAGAATTTTTTATTGGCCAAATGTGATTGGACACACAAGGAATTTGTCTTTGGTGCATATGCTCTCAGTGGTACATAAAAGAAAAGATACGTTCATCAAGGATCATAGGGTACAACACTTAATGATAGTCATCGGGAACAAATAAGCAATCAGGAAACAATATCAATATAAATCATAAGGATTACCAGCAACAAGGTTACAGTCGTACAGTCATAAGTGGGAGGAGATAGGTGATGGGAACGATGAGAAGATTAATAGTAATGCAGACTTAATGAATAGTTTGACAGTGTTGAGGGAATTAGTTGTTTAGCAGAGTGATGGCGTGTCAATTTGTGTCTAGTTGTTCTGGTGTGCAGTGCTCTATAGCGTCATTTTGAGGATAGGAGTTGGAACAGTTTATGTCCAGGATGTGAAGGGTCTGTAAATATTTTCATGGTCCTCTTTCTGACTTTTGCAGTATACAGGTCCTCAATGGAAGGCAAGTTGGTAGTAATTGTTTTTTCTGCAGTTCTAATTATCCTCTGACGTTTGTCTGCCTTGTTGGGTTGCAGAACCAAACCAGACAGTTATGGAGGTGCAGATGACAGACTCAATCATTCCTCTGTAGAACTCGATCAGCAGCTCTTTGGGCAGTTTGAGCTTTCTGAGTTGGTGCAGAAAGAACAAAAGAATGCTTGCAGTATAGTCTAGAGAAAAGAAGGACTACTAGAGGAGACCTGATAGCAGTGTATTCCAGTATTTGAGGGGCTGCCCAAAAGGAGGAGGTCAGCTTTTATTTCCAAATCACTTGAAGGCAGGACAAGAAGCAACAGATGGGAACTGATCAAGGAGAGAAGCAACCTGGAATTAAAGAGAAACTTTCTAACAGTGGGAACAATTAGAACTTCAGTGGAACAGAAGTTGTGGGTGTTTCATCACTGGAAGCTTTTAAGAAGAGACTGGACAGCCACTTATCTGAAATGGTATAGAGCAGGGGTGGGTTCTACTTACCTTTATTACCCGTTCACAATGGGATTGCATAGAGTAGGTTCTTCCAGGCTACATGAAGGGATGTGCAGAGCAAGGAGAGATAGTGGGGGAGAGGGCCAAAACTGGATGGGACATCCATTCTTTTTCTATGCCAAACTCACAAAGCATCCCTGGCCTGCTCTCGAGTTGCCATAGGCCAGGGGGGATGAGAAACCCGTGAAACGGCAGGACAGCCAAAGACAGATGCACATTCCATGCTTATCTCACTCAAGGCTGTATCCCAGGGTTACCCACAGCAGCCTGAGGGGAGTGACCTCTGCAACCTATAAAATTGCTCCCTTGGGAATGTGATTGATAACACACCCTGGGGGGAGGGGAGGAAACAGGGTCATAATTGGGGTGTAAATTACATAGGGTCAGAGCTGGCTTCACTTGGGAAAGTGCGGACATGAAGTTCCTAATAAATTAACTGCTTTTCTTTTGAAGCTTGGCTCCTCTGTCGGAACCCTGACACATTCCATTTCTCTCTCTCTCTCTCTCTCTCTCTCTCTCTCTCTCTCTCTCTCTCTAAAGGTAATCCTTGACTTACAACCACAATTGAGCCCAATCTTTCTGTTGCTAAGCAACGTGGTTGTTAAGTGAGTTATGCCCCATTTTACAACCTTTTTTGGAAGAGTTGCTAAGCAAATCCCTGCAGTTGTTAAGTGGATCATAGGTCATTAAGGCAATTCTGGCTTCCCTCATTGACTGCTTATTGGAAGCCGGCTGGGAAGATCACAAATGGTAATGTCAGGATATGAAAGAGTTAATAATAGCTGTAAGCTGATGGGAAAAGCTGATGCAATAGAATGAGGCAGCAGAGTTACTGCCACCTTAAGGAACTGGGTCAGAAGCTGCCTATATAAAGGAAGGGAGGGAGGGAGTTCCTTCTCCTCAAACCCTCTCCTCAAACCTTCTCCTCAAGCCTCATCCTGCGTTATACTTCTTGTTCTCTCGTGTATCTGTAGCTGTAAAGGTATTGAACCACATATATGTTTGTATAGTTCATTATTGTATCTAAAAAGTTCTGTGTACTGTGTTATAGCTCCTGGGTTTATCTAATAATACTAATTATGCTGCCTCAACTCTGACAGGTAAGTTTGGGAGATGCAACGGTCATCAACACATGCCAGTTGCTAAGTGCCTAAATTTTGGCCACGTGATCACGATCAGTGCTGCAATGGCCGTAAGTGTGAAAATCAGTCACAAGTCACTTTTTCCCAGTGCACTGTAACTCTGAACGGTCACTAAACAAATGGTTGTAAATCAAGGACTGCCTGTAGTCACACCACTTTTAATTTCTCTCACTCTCTTCTTGTTTCAACGTCCTTTTTTCTTTCATCCAAGCTGCCAGCTCTGGAGAGCAAAGAGATATCCAGGCAGTTGCAAAGAATCCAAACTAACTTGAAAGCATGTGCACGCACACATGCGCACACCCCCCCCCCCGAGGTGGGTTTCGTATACAGTTAACACTGGTCCGGCCAGCACTGGAAATGTGATTGTGCACGCGCCACCCACGCATGCGTGCGGCATCACAAAACACAGCAATTCGCTCATGTGCATCATCCACACATGGGTGCGATGTCAAACAAGGCAATTTGCTCACACGTACCATCCGTGCATGCATGCGGCATCAAAAAACACAGCGATATAGGATGGGATTGCACCCAGGTGGGTAGGCGTGGTCCAGTGGTGAAATCCAAATTTCTTTCCTACCGGTTCTGTGGGCGTGGCTTGGTGGGCGTGGCAGGGGAAGGATACTGCAAAATATCCATTCTCTTCCCACTCTGGGGCCAGCCAGAGGTGGTATTTGCTGGTTCTTCAAACTACTCAGAATTTCTGCTACTGGTTCTCCAGAACCTGTCAGAACCTGCTGGATTTCACGTCTAGCGCGGGCCCACCCGCAGGTCACTACTACCAGTTCGTCCAAATCAGTCAGAACTGGCTGAATATCACTTCTCTCTCTCTCTCTCTCTCTCTCTCTCTCTCTCACACACACACACACACACACACAAACACACACCTATTTTACAGCCCTGGATTTTCTGGTGGATTGCCATCTAAGAATTGATCGATTCTGATCCCTGTTAGCTTTTTCAGACCAGCCGATATGCCGTTGCCTAACTACCTATGTAATGTCCTGCAAATAGATGGGAAAGAAATGGAGGTAGTGACAGATTTTATTTTCCTGGGCTCCAAGATAACTGCAGATGGGGACTGCAGCCAAGAAATTAAAAGGTGCTTGTTCCTGGGGAGGAAAGCTATGGCATATCTAAACAGCATACTAAAAAGCAGAGACCTCACCCTGCCAACAAAAGTGCCTATAGTCAAAGCTATGGTTTTCCCAGTTGTAATGTATGGCTGTGAAAGTTGGACCATAAGAAAGGCTGAGCACCAAAGAATTGAGGCCTTTAAACTTTGGTGCTGGAGAAGACTCCTGCGAGTCCCTTGGACTGCAAGGCGATCAAACCGGTCAGTCCTAGAGGAGATCAACCCTGACTGCTCTTTAGAAGGCCAGATCCTGAAGATGAAAATCAAATACTTTGGCCACTTAATGAGAAGGAAGGACTCCCTGGAGAAGAACCTAATGCTGGGAAAGTTTGAAGGCAAAAGAAGAAGGGGACAACAGAGAACGAGGTGGCTGGATGGAGTCACTAAATCATGAGCTTAAATGGACTCCAGAGGATGGTAGAGGACAGGAAGGCCTGGAGGAACATTGTCCATGGGGTCGCGATGGGTTGAACATGACTTTGCAACTAACAACAACAACAAACTATGTAGTGACACCTTCTTTCCTTCTCCGAGGGTGAAGTATGACCACAATAGGCTTTGAGTTTACTTAAGAAGTTTAGTTTTTTATTGGCCATTAAAATGAAACTAATGGGAAGGAATGAAGAGAGAGAGGCAGAAGGGATGGGGTAAGGAGTCATGCCACAAATATTTCAGAAATTAAAAGAAAAAATAGCATCTTCTCGAGATTTGGCCAGCGAGGTTGTTGTCTCTCTTTCTTCTCCCTCCTGCATAAATGCTGCATTACGGGGACATGACTAGTTCTGCCAGTAGTAAGAATTCTCTGGAATTCAGATTTTTTTTTTTTCCTGTGCTCAATGTTTGACTATCTTCCAGATTGTCACTCAGCTGAAGTCCCAGCCCTGACATGGAGATCTATTTAAAAGATGAGTTTGAATTCATTACTGTTCAGAAGGCAACAAAGAGGGATGCCCAGAGCAGGGAATTCAGGATGTTTGACCACTCTGGGATAATCATTATTCTGACCTTTTTATTGGCCCGTGTTCCTGGATGGGTATGTACTGTATATTTCTATGAAGATATAGCAGTGGAAATGGGAGAGTGTAGCTTTCTCAAAAGATTATATATATATATATATATATATATAATATATATATATATATATATATATATATATATATATATATATATATATATATATATATATATTTATTTTGCAGGGTGCCTTACTATGGAGAAGAGAACAAGTCTTCAAGTGGGTAGAGCAGAAGTTTTCTAACCTTGAGGACTTCAATTCCCAGAATTCCCCAGCCAGCATGGCTGGATGGGGAATTCTGGGAGTCGAAGTCCACAAGTCTTAAATGTTGCTAAAGTTGTACGTCTCTGGTTTGGAGAGTAAGGAATCTAGGAAGTCTCCTTACACCTAGTCCATGTTGTTTGGCTTCAACGTGGGGAGAAAACTATATGTGTTTATTTCAGCTGAGTCTTGGAAATCTCAGAAATGCCGGTGCTGCTTCTTCTAAACATGTGCTGCCCTCCATAATCTCTTCCTCAACTAAACATCTCAGATTTGGATCCAAGGTGGGTTTCAGCATGTTCTGACCAGTTCTGGAGAACCGGTAGCAGAAATTTTGAGTAGTTTGGAGAACCGGTAGGAAAAGTCCTGACTGGCCCCGCCCCATCTCTTCTCTGCCTCCCAAGTCCCATCTGATCTGGAGAAAATGGGGATTTTGCAGTAACCTTCCCCTGGAGTGGGGAGGGAATGAAGATTTTACAGTATCCTTCCCCTGCCACGCCCACCAAGCCATACCCACCAAGCCACACCCACAGAACCGGTAGTGAACATTTTTTAAACCAACCACTGATTTGGATGGCAGCAATAGAACATCATGTGCCATACAGGAATTCCTATGCCATATCTGAGTGGCATTTTAATGGGAAAAAAAAGATTTCAGCTCATTGTTGTTCATGCAGTACTAAGTCTCTGTCTCTTTTCTAGGTGGCATCCCAGACGTGTTCCTATCCTTGCCAGTGTCCATCACAGGCTCCCCCCTGCCCTCTTGGCAACAGCCTTTTGTTAGATGGTTGTGGTTGCTGCAGGGTATGTTCCCGGCAGCTCGGGGAGCTGTGCTCACTGCAGGAATCTTGTGATCTCCACAAAGGGCTCTACTGTGACTTTTCCAAAACCCAGAAAGACAGTGGCATCTGTTTAGGTGAGTGGTTCGCTCCTATTCTTCTCTTTTTACAAAAGCATAATGTGCATGTCATGGATAGCAATTATTTCGCTCAATGTCTGTGCTGGTTCCCCCATTACTCTCATTTCTGGGAACAATTTGGAATAGCAATGAAGAAAGGTAATGTTTGAAAATGTGGGCTTTCCCCCCAATAGTATGCTTGGTCTGGCACCTGGTGGGAAGAGTTTTGTTTTATCTTGCTGTTTTTATTTGTTAGACTAGAGTAGACTAGACTCAATCCCATTCAGTTTATTACAGTCTTAGACCAGAGACCAGAACAAATAAAAATGCTCCGTAAATATACAATTAAAAATTCTAGTATAAAGTCATATATAACAACTAAAATCTATAATAAAATCCAGTCTGTCAATTAGACATGGTCTAACTATACTACATTTACAATCCATAAACTGTGTGGCCCGTTGTAGGTTCAACGCTAAAAGGGAAAAGACTAAGCAGTGTAAAGGGTTTGCTACATTTGTTATATAACATCACTATGGTGGAGAATCCCCCATATGTTTGGGGGATTCTCCACCAATGTTTGCGACGAATCCCCAGTGCTGCTGTGCAGAATCTGGCCACCTGCGCTGTAGTTATGGACTGTTCATCCTTAAGCAACCACTGAAGATAGGTAGTGTCGGAACGGCCAGGATACCTAGCAGTTATTGGCAGAATATGTTTTTCCCTAATCTCTGTGTAAAAGGAACATCTAAGGAGAATGTGACCCATAGTCTCCATCTCTCTCTCTCTTTCCATCAATGGTATGGACTAGACTAGACTAGACTAGACTAGACTAGAATACATGTTGTGGTCTGCCAGCAGCCTGTGGAGTTGGCAGCAGAGTCAGACAGTGAGGAGGCTGGGGAGGAACATGGGCCAGTCTTAGAGTCTGGAGGAGGCTTAGACAAGGGCTCTGCATCGGAGGCAGAGAAAGGGCCATCTGGGAGATACATGCTGCCTCCGGAGCCTCCAAAGTCAGACCTCAGTGAGGCAGAGGAACACGCATGCACAGAGCTGTCAGAAGGCAAGAACAGCTAAAACAAAAGGGACAACTCGGGAGTAGGGCTGGGAGATGATTGGCCCCTTCCACAAGACTTAAAAGAGGAGCAAAGGCATGTGGGCCTTTGCAGGAAGCAACGTTTGTTCATTCGGTTCAGCTTAAAGCCTGAAGCTCTGTTTGATTCTGGACTTCGGCAGCGTGTCAAGGGAGATAAAGGTAGGTGATTATTCCGAAGAACTTCTCCCAAAGGACTCTTTACAACAAATTGGGACTCATCTGTGAATGAACAGAATTCACAGCTGTTGCAATAAAAGAGGTTTTTGGGACTACTCGTGTGTTTTAATGACTCAGGAAGCCTAGGTCAGAACAATACATTAGATTAGACAGGCAGGTAGATATACATACTGACAGACAGACAGACCATGCCAGAGGAGGAGGGAGTGAAGGAATTGACTGTCTAGCTTTGAAAAATGGGCATACAGTAGAAAGCAACATATGGTAGCATTTTTCAAGTCCCTGAAAGAATATTGCACAGAAGAGACTACTTCTCTGTCATCCCAAGACATAAGACCGAATAGTTTTCTTAACTTATAGGAAGGCAGATCCTTTTGAACATCAGAAAAAGCTCCTTAATACTAGTTTAACACCAGTTTAGTGGAACCAATGATGGAGGGAGTTGGTGGGTTACCTTCAGTGAAGTTTTGCAAGTCAAGATTGAATGCCTTAATTTGGATTTTTGCAGAGAACTGGATTTGATGGTTTAAGTGGCCCTTTCCCATACTCCGAGGCTACAAAAAGCTTGTTCTTTATAAGAAGATTATAGAAAAATAGATTTATAAGAAGATAGATTTCATCTGCACTATAAGGGTAAAAGCATTGTCCAATTACTAAATGGACAATAGGCTAAAATAATCCCTTGTGTGGTCTCTTGATATGAATGACCTACGACAGTGATGTTTCCCAGCCTGGAAAATCAAGATGTATAGGCTTCAACTCCCAGAATTCTTAGTCGTGTCTATGCTGCCTGGGGGATTCTGGGAGTTGAAGTCCAATATCTCAAAATTACCCCAGCTGAGAACTACTGTTCAACACATTTCCCATTTCTTTGGTTCTACAAAGCTATACTTCTATGTTCCAAGATTTCAGTGACACACTTACTAATTTCTTTTCAAGGACTTTAATGTGTATTCATATTGTTCAGGGGGGGAAAATCAAATGAACCAAAGCAAAGCAAGAATTCATTCATTTCCAATCAATGGGAACTTGAATGAATGGAAATGCATCTATTTTTGTTTTTATTACTCTGTAGTGGGAGCATTATTTTGCATGGAAGAAGGAGAACTTTAGTTCATGCAAAGGTCATGAAGAGTAGCCAAAAAGAGAGAACGTTAATAAAATTGTAAGTTTTATTTTGTTTAGATAAGTGGCAGTCTGTGTGTCCATTCTTTAGCACAATATACTAAAAATGGTTACCCTTTGACATCTTCATGGAATTTGGCAAGCCGGGGACTAATACACCGGAAATGTCATGCCATTTCATTGGAAAATACCAAAGGTTACAGACTTCAGAAGACTCATTGGATGGTAATTGAAATGAAAGCAGAAAGAAGGGAGGGAGGAAAAATGATTAAATTGTCTAAAACAAAGACCAATTTCCTGGTATTAATGATAGATTTGTTGACATTTGACTGCTATTGTAGAAAATATGGCTGTATCTATATATATATAAATGGGTCTCTGTGTGTCTGTATGTTCCAGCATAACTCTGGAACGCCTCGAGCAATTTCAACCAAACTTGGTACACAGATGATTTATTCTCTGGAAAAAAATACTGTGGGGGTAAGACACCTCTAACACCCCTCAGGGGGAGGGGGTGTTCTGTTAAGATACAGCTTGTTGTGCCTTAAAATGGCTTCTACAGTGCAGCACAGTAGAGTTGCCATGGTAATGACTTCACAATACTCCACAAGGGGGCTCCCTCTAGTAAGGGGGAAAATCCAACATTAAAAATTACGTTTGGTCCGGATATTTTCAACAAGGCTTTGATTATTCTTGAAAATAAATCTATGGCCATGATCAATAAAACATTACTGCAACTCAGCCTGCCTACACCACTACAAGACTGACACAACATACTTCACACTGATTACATACAAGAAAAGAACTACAATGTCAAACAGCTTAGTGCATATATCGCAGACAAGAAGCTGCTTCTAAATCAAGATCAGAAAAAAGCATACCAAATGATCATGGATCAGCTAGCAAAACAACAAGGTGGTATCACTTTACTTGATCCTTCTGGGGGCACAGGGAAAACATTTTTAACTAATTTAATTCTCGCCGAAATCAGGGCTCAGGGTGAAGTTATTCTTCCTGTCTAATACAGGATTGGGATCAATAAATACCTGGGCAATGCCAGGTTATCAGCTAGTTTATAATAAAATATGCACAGCTTTCCATTCTGTTTAATGCCATCCAATTCAAGTGTGATAGTTGCTTATGTGGACTGTACATATTCTGTGTTAAACTCCTGCTCACACATACCTTTGTGTTCCTCCTCCAGCTTACGAAGGGTCCTCCTGTGTCCTGATGGGAAAAACCTATCAAAATGGAGAGAGCTTCCAGCCCAGTTGTCAGCTGCAGTGTATCTGCATGGGCGGGTCCATTGGCTGCATTCCTCTTTGCCCTGATGGGGCACGTCTCCCACCCCCTGATTGTCCCTTTCACCACTGGGTAAAAGTGCAGAACAAGTGTTGCGAAGAGTGGGTCTGTGAAGGAAGCAGTCAAAAGACCCCTTCCGAGAAAGGTATGGGTGATGAGATGGGAGAACTATGAACGGGGACAGGGAGGAGATGTTGTAATTGCTGAATCAAGGTAGATCTTATGGCTCTGTAGAAGTCATCTTGGATGAAGGACCAAGAGAAAGTCAAGAGAAGCCCAAACAGTATTGAGGAAGAGGAGAACGAGATTGTTTTATGCACTTAGGATTGGTAGGATTGACAAAATCAGAAATGAGATGATAAGCCGCCTGGGAAAGCCAAAACCATTAAAAAGCTAAAGTTGAAATATTTCAGACATGTGATGCAACATCCAGAAAAATATGGCATACTTCACTTAATAGCAATATCAATAACATTTAGACTTATATACCGCTTCATAGTGCTTTTACAGCCCTCTCTAAGTGGTTTACAGAGTCAGCCTATCGCCCCCAACAATCTGGATCTTCATTTTACCAACCTTGGAAGGATGGAACCCTGAGCCTGGTGAGATTTGAACTGCTGAACTGAAGCTAGCAGTCAGCTGCAGTAGCCTGCAGTACTGCACTCTAACCACTGTGCCACCTCGGCTCTTAAATCTTTTAATCCTCCAAGGAAAGATTGAAGGCAAACAAGGTCCAGGCAGAAGAACATCAGGGCTTCAAAATCTAAGGGACCGGTTTGGACAAAACTCAGCAGCACTTTTTCATGCTGCTGCTGATAAAAATAGGATCTCCGACATGATCGCCAACGCCCTATGATGGATATGGCACAAGAAGAAGGACTGGTAGAGAGAGGGTCATAAGAAATTACAGAATTGTTGCTTTGCATGCAGAACTATGATATTTCTTAGGGCTGGGCAATGTTGAAGGAAAACTGTGCTGAACAACACTGAAACAAAATCTTGAAACAGAGCCGGGAGCTTGCCTGCTTACCCCCTTCCAAAAAAAGAGAAAAACAAGAGGGCAATTGAAAAGAGATCTTCAAGAACAAGCAGAACTGTCTGAAGATTTCAAAAGAAGTAGTCTGCTGGATGACAGGAAAAAAAAAGAAGGATCGTCAGTTAGAAAGTTTTATAAACTATTGGCTGAATTCACACATCATATTAAAGAACACAGTACAGTATAATGTGATTTGCTTGGATTTAGAATAAAATAGAATAACAGAGTTAGAAGGGACCTTGGAGGTCTTCTAGTCCAACCCCCTGCTTAGACAGGAAACCCTACACCACTTCAGACAAATGGTTATCCAACATCATTTTAAAAACTTCAAGTGTTGGAGCATTCACAACTTCTGGAGGCAAATTGTTCCACTGATTAATTGTTCTCACTGTCAGGAAATTTCTCCTTAGTTCTGAGTGGCTTCTCTCCTTGATTAGTTTCCACCCATTGATTCTTGTCCTGCCCTCATGTGCTTTGGAGAATAGCTTGACTCCCTCTTCTTTGTGGCAGCCCCTGAGATATTGGAACTGCTATCATGTCTCCCCTAGTCCTTCTTTTCATTAAACTAGACATACCCAGTTCCTGCAACCGTTCATCATATGGTTTAGCCCAGGGATGTCCAAACTTGGTCCCATGAAGAGTGGTGGACTTCAACTCCCAGAATTCCCCAGCCAACAACTTTTTCATCTTTATAGCTCATGCTGGCTGGGGAATTCTGGGAGTTGAAGTCCACCACTCTTCAAGGGGCCAAGTTTGGACACCCCCGGTTTAGCCTCTTCATATGTTTTAGCAATCTATTTGGTTTAATGGGTTGGGTGAACTTCGTTGAGCTGCAAAGATATGTTCAGAGTCTTGACAGAGATTTACATCCTGATCACCTCGATATTCTACTCTTATTTGTTAAGAGAATAGCTTTCTCATCAGTTCACAGAGATCTTGGCAAAGGCTGAAAAAGAAGTTTTCTTAATTAGCTGAGATACTGAATTGAGCCCTGATAATGAAAACCTCTCAGCTGCTAAGATTTCTGTAATTTTTCTCTTCTCTTCTCTTCCAATAATTTGTGGGAAGAAAATTTAAGAGAATCTTGCTTTTGGTTGGAGTGGGCTATCAGGAGCTTTAAGAACCATGGTTTGTGACTTAGTATTTGCTCCTTAAAACATGGGTGACAGATGAAAGCTCAGCATGATGTGTGAACTAGACCTAGTTTCGAAGAAGAGCAAAACAGACAGAAGTAATCCAGGCACACCAAAGTTTGCTGCTGTCCAGTGATTTAAACATGATTACATCTCTGCCTTTTGGCGCCCCCTCTGAGAAGACTTTACTAAATCTCTTGCACCTAATCTAATGAATTGGTAGAACGAGAGGAGAGCCTGTGAGACTAATAATGGACATTAATTTTTTTTAGAGTAGAACAACATTGTCTCCGGCAATCTCTTTCAGAAAGAGATGTTTCAGTATTTGTCTCTTGCTGGGCAATCCTTTGAAATTCCTCTGTAAGTGACCAATCTCCCATAACGATAAAGGTTCCCCTCATACATATGTGCTAGTCGTTTCTGACTCTAGGGGGCGGTGCTCATCTCCATTTCTAAGCTGAAGAGCCAGCGCTGTCCAAAGACGTCTCCATGGTCATGTGGCCAGCATGACTCAATGCCAAAGGAGCACAGAACACTGTTCCCTTCCCACCAAATGTGGTCCCTATTTTTCTACTTGCATTTTTTTACATGCTTTCGAACTGCTAGGTTGGCAGAAGCTGGGACAAGTAACGGGAGCTCACCCCGTTACACGGCACTAGAGATTTGAACCGCTAAACTGCTGACCTTTCAATCGACAAGCTCAGTGTCTTAGCCACTGAGCCACCACATCCCTCCCATATGTATAACTAATTTCTAATGCTGTCCCTCTTGGCCATAAGGTGGATTTCTTTTTAAATACACAGCCCTCCGATGTGCTCCGTTATTGCAGAATGAGATGAAGTGAGTGTGGATTTAGTTCAATGAAAGTCAAGTCTTTAAATTAGTCTTCTTCAGCTTGGTGCCTTTCAGATGTTTGTGGGCTGCCACAGTTTGGCCAAGTGAAAAAATGAATGAGGTTAAGGCAAGCTATATGATAAAGAAATCACATTACTTTTAATCTTTAGAATTTGCTCATGGAAGTTCTTTTGCCCATCTCAGTTTACAGGAACAGATTTGCTCACAAGCCTGAGTTAAAGCTTAAATCCACACCAAATGACCTTCAAGTGAACTGCTTGGTGCAAACCACTGAATGGAGTGTCTGTTCTAAGACTTGTGGGATGGGCATCTCAACCCGTATTACCAATGACAATCCCCAGTGCCAACTGGAGAAGGAGAGCAGGCTGTGCTTGGTTCGATTCTGCAATGTCTCTCTAGACTGGAGCATCAAGGTATCGTGGCAGTTGAGTGAAGTGGGTGCCAAGTATCAGATACCAACTTCTGCAAGGGGCTGGGAGCAGAGTTGGTGGGGACCAGAAATGATGGAGACAAGCTGGATAGAATATGTCAAGAATCTCCTGAGTTTAGTAGGCTGAATTGAACTAATTTTTGTTGAGGTGGCAAATATATCTGATTGTGAATTACAGGGAGGAGCATATATCTGGGAGCTGGATGGCTTCCTTGGACTTGGGGGAGAGATGGCAGAGTATGGGGGTGTTGGTTTGATGGCAGAAGGGGCTAGCAGTGGCATCTTGGCAGTGATGGACAGAGGGACATATGACAAAAGACAAGATGGTGATGTTCTGACCTAGGCTTCCTAAAAGCATGAAGCAGACTCCTTGTCCCGACAAAAAAACCCCTTTTTATTAAGTTACTGTGAATTCCTCTCATTCACATCGAGCAAAGTCTTTCAAGGGAGAATTTACAGTCACAGACCTTATCTGGCTTGGAGAGCTGCCAGGCCGATATCTTCAAAACTTGTCAAGGAGTCTCGGAGAGTCACGAACCAATTAAGCAAACTAATTGTCTCCTGCAAACTCCCCCCCCCTTTCACTCCTCTTTATTCCCTGTGGGAGGGGCCATTCACAGTCCACCTGTGGCTTTACTCCTGAGTCAACCCTTGTTCCTTAGCTGTACCCTTTGTCTGGCAGCTCTGCGAATGCGCACACTGGGAACAGGCTCCAGCGGTTCTTCTGCCCCACTGACGTCTGACTCCGAAGGCCACTCTCTGCCTCTGACACAGAGCCCTCATCAGAGCCTTCCCCCAGACTCCAGGATGGGCCCATGTTCCTCCCCAATCTCCTCACTGTCTGAGTCTGCCACCAGCTCCTCTGGCAGGCCACAATAGGTGGTGTCTAGTACCAGTTTTGCCTTTCAACCCTCTGGACTGAACCCTGTTTCCTGGTTGCTAGATCCTCAGTGGGCCTAGTTTAGGCTGCTGCAGATTAAAGCCTAGTTAGCCTGTAATGAAATAGTCATCATCCTGGACTTGATCATATCTCCATGTTTGCTCCCTAGCATAAGAAGAAAGGCTCACTTGATTGGTCACCCCAGACATCTGATGGACTGTATTGATTTTCAGAGGACACTTGAGGGAAGTTCCTGGTGCATGGGTTGGCCAAGATCCTTATTTTAATTAGATCACTTGGAAGAGGTTATCAAGGCACCTTAATCCAGCCTTTCAGATTAAAACATACTTGTCAAATTTTATCCAGCATCTCCAGCAAAGGGGAAGCTGGAGCAGATGTCTTATTATGTTTTAAATGTTTTTGGGAGTTATCCATTCTGAAAGATCCTTCAGAGGGTGATGAGGTGGGTTGTGTTTTTTTTTCATAATAAACATTTTGTAAGTAGCACAAAGAAAACTGTAGAGCTGAGAGAAAACATGCTTTGAATTGTGTTTTTCATATTTATGCCCTGCTTTTCCACTTAATAGTTCAAGATAACATTCTCACAGTGTAGATGTTATTTTCATAATAAACCCATAAAATAAGGAGCCCGGATAGCTCAGCAGACTAAAGCATTGTAATTAAACACCAGCTGTCTGCAATTACTGAAAGTTTGAATCTCAACAGGCTCAAGGTTGACTCAGCCTTCCATCCTTTCTAAGGTGGGTAAATTGAGGACCCAGTTTGTGGGGGCAATAAGCTGACTTTGTATAAATATACAGAAGTATGAAGGCTATTGCTTAACGCATTGTAAGACGCCCTGAGTCTCCGGAGAAGGGCGGCATATAAATCAAATTTTTTTAAAAAAGTGTTTGGTTGAGAATAACCCAAATGGGTGAGCTGGTTGAGTAGTTCAAAGATCCCAACTAAGGACAGGTAGGTTTCTGGTACTGAAAAATAAAGCATTTTCAGAACCCTGGAGAGCTCCACACAGGAACACAATTTTTTTTAAAAAATTAACTACCATTGTGAAAATTGTTGTTTTGGCATCAATCTAACTAACACCTCAATCAAGGCCACTTAAAAATGTGTCAACTTCACCACTGAGTGTATATCACCATCCCCCAGGCATTTTATGAACTTTTGCAGTTGCAACTCTGACGTGTTACATCAGAAAGATTTCACAAAGTTGTTAAAAGTCTGTAGAGATCCTCAGTCATGGTTGTCCCAAAGGTGCTTTTTCAGGAGGCAACTGGACTTTTTTCTTTGAAGACGTTTTGCTTCTCATCCAAGAAGCTTCTTCAGCTCTGAAGACTCTGAAGAAGCTTCTTGGATGAGAAGCGAAACGTCTTCAAAGAAAAAAGTCCAGTTGCCTCCTGAAAAAGCACCTTTGAGACGCAAAGTTGTTAGTTATCTGATGCTGAAATTAGTGCTGATGGTCACAATGGAACAGATCATCCCAGTTCTATCCAAAGTTTGAACATAGACGTGGTAGTCCAGGCATAGATGGAAAAACACAAGGCCAGATTCTCACACAGGTTGTTTTTCCACTTGACTGCTATAAAGCACTGACCCTTAAACCAAAAGATCCAGCTTTCACCTCTGATCATCTCTGGTACCAAAGCCCAAATCCTCATAGTTGGGTCTGCCTGCGATCGCAGCTCCATCCTTCTCTCCTTCTTCTGATGCAAAGTCATATGTCACAGTTTTGATGGTATGACAACTATCAGGTTGAAAAAGGTTGGGATAACTCAGAACCCATCCAAGGGACTGGCGCCTATAATCTTTTTTTTTTCTTTTCAGAGAGGGAAGAGGTGCCTGCGAAACCCTAAATCTCGTGAGGCAATCAACTTTGAGTTCACCGGCTGCACCAGCGTCCACTCCTATCGGCCAAAGTTCTGTGGCAGCTGTAGGGACAATCGCTGTTGTACACCACGTATCACCAGCACAGTGGAAGTGGAATTTCAGTGCCCAGAGGGAGAGTCGTTTGTCCGGAAAATGATGTTCATCAAGTCTTGTTCTTGTCACTATGGCTGTCCTGCAGATAATGATGTCTTTCTGGCCAGTTACCACCGGTCAATGGTAGAGGACCACTTCAAACTAAAGAATCAGTAGTGCTGGGTCCTACTCCCACTCTAGATCCAGCAGGTTGAAAGTATCTAAATATATATTTGCTGATCATCTTTTAGACAAAGTGGAAATGATCTCAAGTGATCCAAGAAAGTTCATGTCCAGAGACCAGTAACATACATCTGATATGTTGCGTTTTGAGACAGGGCCGATATATTTGGTTCTCTTATCAACCACACACAATTTTGCAATGGGGGGTGGTAGGGGTAGCTGGTAATCGATTGTTCTGGCTCCCCGTTTTATGGCTGATGAATAATAATTTTGGACCAGTCAATTTTTAGAGGTGCTTCCACTCCTCACCATCCAGTCAGAGCTGAAGAAGCTTCTTGAATGAGAAGCGAAACGTCTTCAAGGAAAAACCAGAAAGTCCAGTTGCCTCTTGAAAAAAAGCACCTTTGGGACAACTGATGTTAATGTTCTCAAATTACTTATGTCATTTATAATCTGAACCCAATTTTCCTAGTGATTCATTCATATTCACTCACTCTCTCTGTGTGTCTCTTTGTCTGTCTCTGTCTCTTTTTCTCTCTCTGTCTCTCTCTCTGTCTCTTTCTGTCTCTGTCTGTCTCTCTTTCTCTCTGTCTGTCTCTCTCTGTCTCTGTCTCTGTCTGTCTCTGTCTCTCTCTCTGTCTCTGTCTCTCTGTCTCTTTCTCTCTCTGTCTCTCTCTGTCTCTCTGTCTCTGTCTCTCTGTCTCTCTTTCTGTCTGTCTCTGTCTCTCTCTGTCTCTCTCTCTGTCTCTGTCTCTCTTTCTCTTTCTCTCTCTGTCTCTGTCTCTCTCTGTCTCTCTCTCTGTCTCTCTCTCTGTCTCTCTCTCTCTCTCTATCTCCTCTCTTCTCTCTCAATCCGCTGGTGGAGGAAGAGAGAATTATTTTTCCATTTGTTTTGGATTTGCTTAAACTGCAATGCATGTAGTATCATCCCCAGCACTGTCCACTAGAGGATGCTGTTTGGTAATGCTTAGAAATCCAACTGTATAAGAAATAAACCTTCAGCTTGTTTATTTTTAAACATCTCAACAACAGCCGATATAAAACCCAAATACTTTAGGAAGTTCTAAATGACCAGAGCTGTTCCTGCAGAATAAATGGTGCTATCGCTGACTTCGTGGCTTGCCGTATCTGCTTGCAGGCCAGTGGAAAGGCAGATAACCGACCAAAATCTAAAGCCCCAAATGTTGAGCTTCAAATGGCCACAGAACAGATGTGCAAAGCAGCTGCCTGGTTGTTGTGGCCTGAACGTAAGCAGGCTTTAGGGAGGCTTAGCAGCTTATGGACTCTACTCCATCAGCATATCCTGCTAGAGTGCCAAGCCTTCGTCACTCTAAGCTGCTGTGCATGTAGAAAACAGTATTCTGATAGGCTGATGTTGGATGAGGATATGGAAGACCTGGAAGAAGATAGGTTCTTGGTAGGCCCTTCATTAGAGGCCTCCACCCCACCTCTTGAATGTCTTGATGCCGTTGCTATTGTCTGTCTGTTCATGATTTCCTCAGAGCTGAATTGGTACAGTGGCAACCAGTCAGGTTGGCTCCATTAACTCAGTTACTGATAAAATTGGTAGTATTTCACTTCCACACAAGAAAAATAGAAGCCACTATGATGCCTACAACCGAGACACACCAAGCCTTGTTCCCTTCTGCTCATGATGAATAGCAACGGGTATCCAGAGGTGTATCCCTTTTGACTTTGTAGGAGCAGACCTCCTAAGAGCTGTTCATGAACTAACTAAGCTTGGCAATCAAAAAGAACTGTATGACTTTCCATGTTTTCTTTTCCTTTCTGATTTTTTCCCCCTTCTGGATCCTGTCCTTTGAATAAATTAGTAAATACTCTAAATCAGGGATGAAATCCAGCAGGTTCTGACAGGTTCTGGAGAACTGGTAGCGGAAATTTTGAGCAGTTCGGAGAACCGGCAAATACCACCTCTGGCTGGCCCCAGAGTAGGGCGAGAAGGGAGATTTTGCAATATTCTTCCCCCAGGAGTGGAGAGGGAATGAAGATTTTGCAGTATCCTTCCCCTGGAGTGGGGTGGGAATGGAGATTTGGCAGCATCTTTCCCCTGTCATGCCCACCAAACCATGCCCACAGAACCGGTAGTGAAAAAATTTGGATTTCACCACTGCTCTAAATTCAGAAAGAACAGCAACACCGGGAGAAAAGGGGATGAAACCAATCCAAAACGTGTTTTCTGTTGCAACCCCATAGGAAGCATTAGATGCTTCGTTATTTCTGCCCCTTTTATGATCTTGGCCACTAGGTGGCGATGTGCACTTTGCTAAACGGAGCAAATAGTAGTCAAGAACATAGGAGGCTAATGCCTCCTACTAAAGGCAGCATTTAACATCCAGCTGCCTGCAATTACACCAGTTCGAAACTCCCCAGGCTCAAGGTTGACTCAGCCTTCCATCCTTTCTAAGGTAGGTAAATTGAGGACCCAGTTTGTGGGGGCAATAAGCTGACTTTGTATAAAATATACAAAAGTATGAAGGCTATTGCTTAACGCATTGTAAGCCGCCCTGAGTCTCCGGAGAAGGGCGGGATATAAATCAAATTAAAAAAAAAAAAGAACATAAGGTTTCAACTCCAATGCACTGAAATTATCATATTTGTGAGGAGATATACATAATGACACATTATTAGAAACAGCCCTATATAAGGCAAGGGCAGCAAATTCAACTGGTTGAAAAATGAGGGTTCCTTGGTGCTCTCTGAGTTTGGTCCTCTGGTTGGGGACCCAGATTGTGGGGGCAATAAGCTGACTGTATAAATAACACTGCTTGGGGGGGGGGGGGCGAAAGCCCTACTAAGCAGGTATATACAAAAGTATGAAGGCTATTGCTTAACGCATTGTAAGCTGCCCTGAGTCTCCGGAGAAGGGTGGCATATAAATTAAATTAAAAAAAATTCAAGCCTGAGCTACAAATATTCTCCTTTATTGGTTAATTTACGATGCCCCGTATAAGACCCTTGAGCAAAACGGTAGAGAACAATCCCAGTATGACCCAAGTTGCAATCTCTGTTGGATTTTTTTTAAAAAAAAACCTCTTCCATGCTATCATTTATTTATTGTGTTTATGTCTCACCTTTTTTTTTTTAGGAATTTAAAGCATCACTCATATACCCCTCTCCCTTTTCATTCCTAAAACAACCCCCTATAGTACATTTTGCTGAAAGAGTAATAGGCCGTCATTCCAGGAAAATGGGTGAAGATCAGAAGTGCTATTCAGCAGGTTCTGACCAGTTCTGGAGAACCGTAGCGGAAATTTTGAGTAGTTTGGGAAACCGGTAAATATGACCTCTGATTGTCCCCGCCCCCATCTATTCTCTGCCTCCCGAGTCCCAGCTGATCGGGAGGAAATGGGGATTTTACAGTAACCTTCTCCTGGAGTGGGGTGGGAATGGAGATTTTACAGTATCTTTCCCCTGCCATGCCCACCAAGTTACACCACCAAGCCATACCCACAGAACTGGTAGTAAAAAAAATTGAAACCCACCACTAGTGAAATCACTCTGGAACTTCTCCCCAATCTAACATTTTAACATGCTTGAAGTAAAATCCACTGAGTCCAATGAAGCAAACTAAGGCATTTTGCTGCTTAACTTACAACTCTCTTTTGTTGTTCAGTCACTAAGTGATGTCCAACTCTTTGCAACACCATGGACCACACCACGCCAGTCTCCCCTGTTCTCCATAGTCTTCTGGAGTTTGCCTAAATTCCTGGTGTGTCCAATCACATTTGGCCACACTTGGCCAATAAAGAATTCTAATTCTAATCTATTGCATCAACAATAGATAGTTAGACATTGTCTAACCATCTTTTCCTCTGCTGTCCCCTTCTCCTTTTGCCTTCAATTTTTCCCAACATCAGAGTTTCCCCACACTCACACCCAACTTCTCATTCAGTGGCCAAAGTATTTGAGCTTCTTTCCTTCCAAAGAACAAGGTGGATTTCCTTTAGGACTGATTGATTTACTTACAGCTCTACATTGCTAAATGTCTACAATAGCAGTGAAATCCAAATTTCTTTACTACTGGTTCTGTGGGCGTGGCTTGGTGAGCATGGTGTGGCTTGATGAGAGTGGCAGGGGAAGGATACTGCAAAATCCCCATTCCCTCCCCACTCCTGGGGGAAAGATATTGCAAAATCTCCATTCCCACCCCGCTCTGGGGCCAGCCAGAGGTGGTATTTTCCGGTTCTCTGAACTACTCAAAATTTCCGCTACCGATACTTCAGAACTGGTCAGAACATGCTGGATTTCACCCCTGGTCTATGGAGATTTTCCGTCATCCAGGTCATGGTTGTCTGAAAGGTGCTTTTTTTTTTCTGAAGAAGAAGCTTCTTGGATGAGAAGCTTTTCTCTTCCAAGAAAAACCAGAAAGTCCAGTTGCTTCTTGGGGAAAAAAATTACAGCTCTACACTTTTCACTTAGGGTGATAGAAAGAATCCCTCTTGTTGGGAAACTCAGGTTTCGTGGCTGCACGGTGGGGGTTGGGGGGAAGGAGTCTGCAGCTGTGGCTCATCATTCATGTGCTTTGACATCCACCCCATTCCATTCCCTGCAATTAATTACAAGAGGGAAGACTTGATGGCTTGAGCCGCCCAGCAGGGAAAGTCAACTTCGCACATGACTTGTTCCTGCAAGCGGCAGTCAACACACTGCCTTCCGATAGCCTTCCTCCCCCCTCCCTCCCCACCAGCCCTGGGCCTCCCTCCGGGCAGACCTATCATTTTCTTCCAGGTTATCCTTCTCTGCATATGTGTGCTCGCCAGATGGGGCCCATCCTGGGTGTGCCAGCTGCTTCTGAAAGGATAAGAGAATCCTTTCTTGGTATTTGGTCCTGAATTTTGTGCAGAAACCTAGCCGAGCCAAGGGACTTATCAGCCTAGCCCAGCTAACTCTTGGTGGCGAACGACAAAGATCCAGTGCTCGGGCAGCCCTTGTGACATTTTTGCAACTAAAATAAGGCAAGGAAGAACTGGGAAGGGTTTTTTTTTTCCTTCCCCCCCCCCTTTCCAGAGATCTTCAAAAGGTGGAGCTGTTTGCCAGGACAGAAGTTCTGACTTTGCTGAGTTAAAAGAATTTTTAGAATCTTTTTTTTTTTCCTGGCAAAATTCTATAATTTTGCAGAGAGTTCAAAACAAAATTCAGTCAGTATCTGAATTGAGGAACTGAATATAGCTCTAGGGCAGGGGTTGGCAATCTTAAACACTCAAAGAGACATTTGGACCCGTTTCCCACAGAAAAGAAAACACCAGGAGCCACAAAACCCTTCCCGTGCCTGACTTTTTCCTGAGCGGCCACAAAACTAGCATATGTAGTTAAACTTTCTGTTTTCTTCTGAAATTTTTCTTTTCTTGGATTTAACCATGGTTGGCCTACTGGGGTCGAAAAGCTCAATAAACCGCGTGCTGGTGGGTGTCGCACATTGGCGGTTGTGACGCCTATTTTGAGCGACAGGGAGCCACAGCAGAGGGGTGAAAGAGCCACATATGGCTCCAGAGCTGTGGGTTACTGACCCCTGCTCTAGGGGGGTGTTTTACAAACTTTTAAGATGCATGGACGTCAACTCCCAAAATTCCTCAGCTAGCATGCTACCTGGGAAATTCCAAGAATTGAAGTCCATATGTCTTAAAGTTGCCAAGGTTGAGAAACGCTGCTCTGAAGAGACTATAATCCTGCATTAAGCAAAGGACTATTCTGTCCATAGTGCTTTGCTGCAGCAAAGCCTGTATTAAACTAATTAAAGTGTTATTTTTAATATGATTGAGACGGGTTAATTGGCTCCATTGATTGAGGTTTGTCTTGGCTGCACCCCATTTTGGAACAGGCTTTCTGAGATTATTACTCAGAAAGCAAGGATTACCTTCTAAACATTTTATCTCTCTGTCCTTTTCCAGATCAAATATTTGTGATCAGAACTAGTTACTAATAATCCAGTACAGTAAGGATTTTACAGAGGCTAGAAAAGTTTGTTTCACCTTTAGGTTTTTAAAATTGTTTTATTTAAATAGTTTTTTCTATATTTGTCTTTTTAAAAGTGGAATATGAATGCAAAAAGCCACTTTAAAATAAAAAGTAGAATAAGAACAACCTATGGAAAACAAATGGGACAGAAAGGCCAACACTAAAAGTTGAATTTTTAATAAAGGTACTGTATCTTAATAAAGATACAAAAGATATCAGCATTTAGGATCTGGGATACTGCAAAAGGTGTTTTTATTTTTTTCAAAGTCAGGCGTTTTAATGCTGATGCTTTGCATTATTGTAATAGTTTAATTTTTGTCTTAACTGGGGTTTATTTAAAAAAAAAACACATGGTTAAGCAAATTGTAGCCTAGCCTAATTATACAGTTAGTATAATTCTCAACACTGCTGAGTAGAAGCTAAATGACTACATTGATTTTGTAATAAAGGAAATGACAGCTAAATTGGCCTTTCAGCTAATAGTTTTAAATTAAGCACTATTCCTCTAATGCAACAGTGGATTGGATATCTAAGACTATAGTCGCCAAACCAAATATGAAGTCAGTAAACAGCTGCAAAATGCTCTTATCTAATGCCATACCAAAATCTATCTTCTGAACGTTTATGTAAACTGGAATAAAATTTAATATTATTTTAATGGCATCAGAGACAGTGTTATACACTAAAAAAGGAGTCTCTAACCTTGGCAAGTTTAAGACTTGTGCACTTCAACTCCCAGAATTCCCCAAGCCAGCACTGGCTGGGGAATTCTGAGAGTTGAAGTCCACAAGTCTTAAACTTGCTAAGATAGGACACCACTGAACTAAAAACAGGGGAAAAAAACTTGACCAAAGAAGCCTGCTTTATAAGGCATGTTTGAAAGCAGGAAAAAAAAAGCTCTTGTTAGATTTTCTCGAGGAGAATCTGCCACCCTTGCAATGCTACTTCTGCTTAATTTATGGTCTGCAGTGCTACGCAACCACAGAAAACTGAGCTGAGTGTCCGGAGGCTTCATTAAGTGTGGCAGAGGTGTCATGCCAACACAACCGAGAGATCAGAAAAAAACAGCCTGCAAAGGGAGCTGAGATTAATGAGAACAAAAGCAATTTTTGGAAGCATTTTCCAAAACCACAGGGGAAGTTGGGCTTCAAGAGGTACTGTTTTGCAGGCTGACAAAAATCCTTCCCTCGTCCATAAAGGTATATCAGTAGTCCCCGACTTATACCCATTCGTTTAGTGGCTGCTCAAAGTTCCTGGAAAAAAAAAAGGAAAGACTCATGACTCGTTTTTCACACTTATGACTGTTGCAGCATCCCCATGATCATGCGATCCAAATTCGGGCACATGGCCACGGATGTGTATTTATAGCAATAGCAATGGCACTTAGACTTATATACCTCTTCACAGTGCTTTACAGCCCTCTCTAAGCAGTTTACAGAGTCAGCCTATTGCCCCCAACAATCTGGATCCTCATTTTTACCAACCTCAGAACGATGGAAGACTGAGTCAACCCTAAACCTGGTGAGATTCGAACTGCCAAATTGCAGTCAGCCAGCAGGCAGCAGAAGGAGCCTGCAGTACTGCCCTCTGACCACTGCGCCACCATGGCTCATATTTATAATAGTTGCATTGTCCTGAGTTCACGTGAACGCCGTGGGTAACCTTCCCAGCCAGCTTCCAACAAGCAAAGCCAATGGGGGAAGTCAAATCTGCTTAATGACGGATGATTCCTTGAACAGCTGCAGTGATTTGCTTAAAATGTGCAAGAAAGGTCGTAAAATGGAGCAAAAAACTCACTTAACAACTGTCTTGGTTAGCAATGGAAATTTTGGGCACGGTTGTGGTTGCATCCCTGTATAAAGATCATAATGGAGCTCTGAGTCTTACTTCCAGGCACCAACTGGAACAAATGAAATGGGGCTACTTAAGTTTGCTGTGAATATATTTGCTATGTTAACACTGGCTGACGGACAGCCAGTGTGGTGTAGTGATAAAAGCATTGGATTAGGAATAGGGAGGGAGATCCCGGTTCTAATCCTCCCTTAGGCATGGAAGTCAGCTGGGTGACCTTGGGCCAGTTTCTCCCTTTCAAGGCTCGTCTGGGTCACACTCTATAGAAAGCTGGCAGACAGCAACATCCCTTGGCACATGATGCACAATAAACTATTGCTTAACGCACTGTAAGCCGCCCTGAGTCTCCGGAGAAGGGCGGCATATAAATCAAATTTTTAAAAAAAAAGCTTCAGAATTGGGGGGGGGGGAACAATTGGACCCTGTAACTAAATGGGACAGACACTAAGGCAAACAAAGTTGAAAAGATGATTACTTATTACCAAGTTTTCTTTATTTGTGCAAAACCTGGAAAGGCAGTTCAGCTGATAAACTGAAGTGAAAATTGACCATACTGTTGCCTTTAAAATAGCTGTCACCAACTTTTTTGGCTTGGTGGCCTGAGGGGGAGGAGGGGAGGCAGGGGTGAAATGCTCCCGGTTCGGACCAGATCCCCCGATCTGGTAGCGATGGAGGCGGGTGGTTTGGAGAACCGGTAGCAAAAATCCTTGCCCCTCCCCCCCATAAGCAGCTGAGCCTCACAATCATCAGAGGCTTTTTTTCTACTTTTAAAAGCATTTTTTTCTACAACCTCTTTGGCCGAAAAAATGCTTTTAAAATTAAAAAAAAAAAGGCTCTGATGATCAGGCAACTCAGCTGGGATTGTCAGAGGCATTTAAAAGAATAAAAACCCCTTTTTTCTTTTAAAAGCCTCTGACAATTCCAGCTGAGTTGCAGAGGCATTTAAAAGAAAAAAAAGCCTCTGCCGATCAGGCAGCTCAGCTGGGATCGTCAGAGCCTTTTGAAAGCCTTTTTTTTACAACCTCTTTGCTGAAGAGGTTGTAGAAAAAATGGTTTTAAAAGTAAAAAAAAAAAATTGGCCACACCCACCCAGTCACATTACCCTCCCCCCCACCAAGCCACGCCCACAGAACCGGTAGTAACAAATTTTAGATTTCACCACTGAGGGGATGGTTTTGTGTGCGTGGCAGGTGCTCTTGTGTGTGTGCACAACTCCATTTCTGTGAACAGCAGGAATACTTGTGAGTGGGGCTTCACGCACGGACACAAGTGTGTGAGTGGAAGTTTGCACACAAGCGCAAATGTTCACCACTCACTAGTGGAGCTTTGCTCACCCTCTCTTGTGCAGCCCAGTTCTGAATGGGCCACGGCCCGGTATTGGGCAGCGCTCCAGGGATTGGGACCCCCTTCTTTAAAACAAAGCATACAGGTAATTCTCCATTTACAACAGTTCATTTAGCGACTGAAGTTACAACAGCACTGAAAAAAGTGATTTATGACCGTTTTTCACCCTTACAACCATTGTAATATCTCCATGGTCACATGATCAAAATTCAGACACTTGACGACTGGCTCCTATTTATGACGGTTGCCGTATCCCAGGGTCACGTGATTCCCTTTTGCGAACTTCTGTCAAGCAAAGTCAATGGGGAAACCAGATTTACTTAACAACCGTGTTGCTGATTTTAAAACTGCAGTGATTCACTTAACAACTGTGGCAAGAAGGGTTGTAAAATGGAGCAAAACTCACTTACCTGTCTCGCTCAGCAACAGAAATTGTGTCTGTATGTCGAGGACTATCTGTATACCGATAAGTAGCTCAGCTCATGTGGAATTCAAGTTCCTGTTCTGTGGCGTTGAGCCCAAAATAAATGGAGCATTTTATTACAATTAATAATTACATAAAACTATAAAGCATGAGGGGCGTGGTGGCTCAGTCGCTAAGATGCTGAGCTCATTGATCGAAAGGTCGGCAGTTCAGAGGTTTGAATCCCTAGTGCTGCGTAACTGGGTGAGCTCCCATTACTTGTCCCACCTTCTGCCAACCTAGCAGTTCGAAAGCACGTAAAAAATGCAAGTAGGAAAATAGGGACCACCTTTGGTGGGAAGGTAACAGCGTTCCGTGCGCCTTTGGCATGTAGTGATGCCGGCCACATGACCACGGAGACATCTTCAGACAGTGCTGGCTCTTCAGCTTTGAAATGGAGATGAGCACCGCCCCCTAGAGTCGGGAACGACTAGCACATAGGTGCGAGGGAAACCTTTACCTTTTTATAAAGGACAAAGCACTCTGATGCAATATAGCAGGGGTGGTAGAGGTGTAGGGAATTCTGTCTTAAGCCCTGATATTGCTGGTGTTTATCTCCACTCAGGATCTCACATATTTTCATTACGCATTTTCTTATATCTACCCCGAGTTCTTATAAATTCTAGGCTGGGAACAAATATTCAGATCACAGTAAAAACTAAAATTATATTTGAAAATGTATTAAAATTACATAAAAACGTATCCAGAGATATACATGCATTTTGGTCCTACACTCAACCCCTAAGGGCTTCTCAGGAAAGCTAAGCTTTTAATAGTTGCAGTAATCCATGTGAAGACCCTCAGGTCTATTTTCTCATCATTCGAGTCAGTGGGGTAGAGACTATCTGGGAAAGGCAGTTTCTATCCAAATCCTGAGTACAGTATATGCATTTTTTAAATGCTACCGATTCGCTCCAGTTCAGGCGAACCCGTAGTGATAAAAACTACCGGTTCGGGCAAACTGCTGGTTAGCTACCAGTTCAGTTGAACCGGTAATTAGCTACCAGTTTGGTTGAAACAGTAGTTTAAAAAGCTACGATCCGATGATCAGCTGTGCAGCGGGGTTTAGCTTTGCTAGAAAGCAAGATTTCCTGCTTTCTAGGGATGCTAAACCACGCAGTATAGCTGATCCCCCCAACGCTGTTCTAATTATCTTCCCAAGCCTCTTTTTGGTGCATACTGTGCATGCACCCGTGTGCAGCACGCACCGAAAGGAGGCTTGGGAAGGTAAGTAGAACAGCGGGGGGGGGGCAGCTGTGCCACGCAGTTTAGCTTTGCCAGAAAGCAGGAAAGCATGCGCACGTAGTGCGCGCTTGGAGTGCAGCGTGTATGCACGCATGCACAGCCAGCAAACCGGTAGCAAACCAGTTCAGGTTTCACCACTTCACTACACATATACTGTATTTTCCTGCGTATAAGACTACTTTCTAACACACAAAAATCTTCTCAAAAGTTGGGGGTTGACTTATACGCCGGGTCTCATTCTCCTGTAACCAGGCAGACCAGCCCATAAGGTTCTGACGAGCCTTAAATGGCTCTGAGGAGGGTCGTCTTATACACCCAGTCGTCTTATACGCCGGAAAATACGGTAATTTATAATTTCAGGTAGTCCTTCACTTGCAACCATCTATTTAGTAACCGTTCAAAGTTACAGTGACACTGAAAAAAGTGACCCTGCACTTATACCTGTCACATCATTTCCATGCTCATGTGATCAAAACTGGGCACTTGGCAACTGGTATGTATTTACTGGCTGTATACTGTCGCCCTGCCTATTTAACTTATATGCAGAGCACATCATGAGAAAGGCGGGGCTAGATGAATCACAAGTTGGAATTAAGATTGCCGGGAGAAATATCAACAACCTCAGCTATGCAGATGATACCACTCTAATGGCAGAAAGCGAAGAGGAACTAAAGAGCCTCTTGATGCGGGTGAAGAAGGAGAGTGCAAAAGGTTGCTTAAAACTCAACATTAAGAAAACTAAGAGCATGGCATCCGGCCCTCTCAATTCCTGGCGAATAGATGGGAAAGAAATGGAGGTAGTGACAGATTTTATTTTCCTGGGTTCCAAGATCACCGCATATGGGGACTGCAGCCAACAAATTAAAAGATGCTTGCTCCTGGGAAGGAAAACTATGGCAAAATTAGACAGCATATTAAAAAGCAGAGACATCACCCTGCCAACAAAAGTGTGTATAGTCAAGGCTATGGTTTTCCCAGTTGCAATGTATGGCTGTGAAAGTTGGACCATAAGAAAGGCTGAGGGCCAAAGAATTGAGGCCTTTGAACTCTGGTGCTGGAGAAGACTCCTGCGAGTCCCTTGGACTGCCCGGCTGTCAAACCAGTCAGTCCTAGAGGAGATCAACCCCGACTTCTCTTTAGAAGGCCAGATGAAATTTGAGATGAAACTCAAATATTTTGGCCACCTAATGAAAAGGAAGGACTCACTGGAGAAGAGCCTAATGCCGGGAAAGATTGAAGGCAAAAGAAGAAGGGGACAACAGAGAACGAGATGGTTGGATGGAGTCACTGAAGGAGTCTGCATGAGCTTAAATGGTCTCCAGAGGATGGTAGAGGACAGGAAGGGCTGGAGGAAAGTTGTCCATGGGGTCACGATGAGTAGGACATGACTTCTCAACTAACAACAACAATGTACTTATTATGATTGTAGCATCATACAGTCACATGATGCATATTTGCAACCTTCCCAACTGGCTTCTGAGAAGCAAAATCAGAAGGTGGGAGAAGGTGAATTTGCTTAACGATTGCAAGATTCACTCAACAACTGCAATAATTTGCTTAACAACCATGGCAAAAAGGTTATAAAATTGGACATGATTCACTTAATAACCACCTTACTTAGCAATGGTTACTCTTGTCTCAATGTTGGTCATAAGTTAAGGACTACCTGTATGGAAGGGCTGGGGTAGAAGGATTGTAATAAAGGGCTTCCTTCTATGTTTGATGGAAATTGCAATAAGCATTTTGGAGAGAGATTTTTAGTGAATTAGCAAGGAATCAGAAAAAGGACTGAATTGTCACCAAGTTTTGATCTGTTGGGAATAGTTGATAAAAACTGTTGCAATTGTCCAGCATGGGAATTATCAAAGCTTTTTCTTGAAAAAAAATTTGGTATGGTTTAATTCAGTGTTTTTCAACCCTGGCAACTTGAAATCTGCCCATCTTCAAGTTGCCAAGGTTAAGAACCATGCTAATTGCTCTGCTTGGGAAGGTCTCCGATTAAAGCCTTATGCTTCTCAAACTGGGGAAATCATAATTTTATTGGGATCCGTAAAGCAGTTATCTGTTGCATAAACATCCAAGGGAACACCTATGGCTAGGATGCAGTGGTGGGATTCAGCCAGTTCCCATCATTTCGGGAGAAGCGGTTGTTAACTTTCTGAACAGTTTCGCAGATTGGTTGTTGGAAGAAATCATTAGGGCAGAGAACCCGTTGTTAAATTACTTGAATCCCACCACTGCTAGATTGTACGGGAAAAACCCAGCGTGGAAGCTATTTTGTGTCGTGTAATGAAAAGGAACTTGATAAAAAAAGAATAAATAATATAGCTAAGCCGGGATTAAGGAGGTAAAGCAACCAGATTCATCATCTTAGCAGATGAAGGCTCAATTCCCACACACCAGACTGTCAATCCATGACAGCAGATGGCAGAAAAGCTGGAATAAAAAAGAAAGAAAGAAAGAAAGAAAAACTAGAGCATTGCTGCAAGGGAGAGGGATTAACCCAACCCCACCCCCGAAAAAAAAAATACCCCTAAAACTTGTCTCCTGCTTTTGCCCTTCCTTTGCAGCCAGACTTTAACTCGGGTTCTCCTTAAGAAAAATGAAAACAAACCGAGGCTTGCCCGCTTCGCCTCTGACGTCACAGCTTCACCTGCGGCACCCGCCAGCCAGCTCCGGGAAGGCTGCGCCCTTAGAGAAATGAAGGGCAGGACCGCTAGCCAATGACCGCTGCGAGCGGCGGGGGGAGGGCGTGGCCTGGCCGCTGGCGTGACGTCAGAGGAGGTAGGTTGGCACCCAAGGGCAGGTGGAAAAGGACTCTCCGGAGCGGCTGGAAGCCGAAAAGGGGGGGGAAGCGCGGAACTGCTGGGTTTTCCCCGCCTCCTTTAAAAGGGCGAAGAAGTGAAAACTTTCCCACGGCCGTCGGGGTCGCTCCGGCCTGCTGGGCGAAGAAGACCCCGCGCGGTGCAGGTAAGGGTACTTTTGCGAAGGACAAGGTGGGATGCGTTGCCGACCCGGAGGACCGGGAGGAGTTTTGCCAGCTGGAAAGGCAGAAGGATGCGGAAAATGGCACGGGGATCAGAATCGGGGGTGGTGGCGGTGGTGGAGAGGGGGGTTTCCCTGCTTTCCAAGTCGTTGCAGGTGGGGAAAAAAAGAGGGGGAGGCTGTGGAAAAGGGAATCCTTCTTCTTTCCCTCCCCCCTCCC
This sequence comes from Masticophis lateralis, assembly GCA_030761175.1. Lineage (NCBI taxonomy): Eukaryota > Metazoa > Chordata > Lepidosauria > Squamata > Colubridae > Masticophis > Masticophis lateralis. The sequence goes on from JAUDYJ010000009.1 coordinate 15,831,585, forward strand.
TCCCTTCCCCAAATCTGGCATTCTTGCGGAGAGGGCCCCCGCAGGACTGCAAATGAAAAGACAAGGGAAGGGAAGTGGGGGGGAAAGAGAGATGATGGGAGGGATTTCCCCGATCGGAGGGTCAAACTGGCTCCCCTTTTTTAGGGTTATGCCCCGAGCGGGAGGATTGCAATTTGCAAACACGGGGAACTTATTAACTCGCGTCACCTGCTTTATTTTCTTCCCTGGGGATGCTTGGAATGACTTTGCATTTTGAGCGCCGGGGTGCGGTGACGTTCCCGGTGCCATTAATCAGCAGAAAAGTGCTTTATGGGGAAAAAACAAAACAAAACAGAATAGAAAACGATTCCGAGTTGCTAATGGACGGAGTGCAGGGACAGGGGCCTGCGTTTGCCCTTGCCTCTTTTTGGGGTTTGTTGACCCTGGGGAGGAGGGTGGTAGAACCCGGTGGCAAAAAATAAATAAATAAAAATAAAAAAGACAAAATAGTAGAAGGAAGACCATGATGAAACGATGCTTAAAAATGATAAGATATATATACGTTGTATGTTATGTGAATGCCATATATATGTTATAATAAAAATCATAAATTTTATTTAAAAAAAATAATAATCGTGAGTCCGGGGTGCCCTTTTTTAGTTGGCAAATTTTTACGAAAAGGCACCAGCTTTCCTTGAACTGCAGCTCACTCCATCAGATGCATAGAGCACTCCATGCGTTTGACAAAAAGAGCTGCAGCCTATGAATGCTTGCGCCTCTTCCTAAAATTTGTCAATAGGAAAAGGAGATGCCACCAGACTCCTGGTGGTTCATGCCTTGCTCATCACAGAAATGTTTCTTGTCCCTTTCCCTTTCAGGGGAAAAAAAAAAGAGCTGGGAAGGCACAGCTGTCCAAAATCAGCTGATTGGGCTCTTAAGGGTGCTTACTGCCACCTTCATTATTTTGATTGCAAAAGGTTTATCCCTTGAAGTTTTCAAATTCCAGCCAAGGAAACTAAATTGCAATCAGGTTTACCTTGAGGAATTTCTCCTGGAGAACATCTGATCTCTCGGATCCTATGTTAGAGCTTGGGTGCATTTTGTTGTCTGGCTTGGAATTCAGCAATCTACAAGGAGGGTGGAAGGCAAAATAAACTTTTCTTACAAGAGACTTGCCATCCCAGCTTTCAGAACAAGATAATAACAACAACAACAATAATAATTTTATTTCTATACCGCCGTTCTCCCAAAGGACCCAGGGCAGTATACAGCCTATTAAAAACACAAAGACAAACATGAATTAAAAATTAATTAAAATATTAAATAATTTTGGCTCAAATATAAAACCCCAGATTTAAAAACCCAATTTAAAATCATTACATTGATAGCCCGGCCTGGCAGAACAGCAGGGTCTTGTGGGCACAGCGAAATACACAGAGGTCAGAGATCTTACGCATTTCCAGGGGCAGCTCATTCCAAAGGGCAGGGGCTCCCACAGAGAACGCTTTCTCCCTGGGTGTCGCCAGCCGGTATAACTTGGCTGACAGCACCCTGAGGAGACCCTCTCTGTGGGAGCGAACTGGCTGGTGGGAGGCTACTGGTGACAGGAGTCGGTCTCGAAGGTAAAGTTAAAGGTAGAGTAGCCATAATACCATAACTGGGGACAATAATACAATCTTGCAAAGAAATTCATTTAATTATTAAACAATGCATATGGCCACCCAACTTGTGCACAGGTGACTGACCTGGATGACTTACAATATTAAAAATCATAACAAATATAAATCCATACAAAACCCACTTTATGGCAGCAGCGATGCAATATTTATGTATTAAATCTGGTGGGGAGCAGCCTGAGGCAGAAACTTAAGAAAGGATCTTGGTTTCTGCAAAGAACCAGGAAATGCTAAGGATGCTCATCTCCCATCACAAGCCTTTAGAATCCTGCTTGAGTCTGATATGGCAATCTCCCTTAAAAAAAAAAGAAGACTTGTGTTACTTTAAAAATTAATGCTGGTTTGGTAATACAGTAGCCATGTTGACTGGTGGCTGCTTCATTGCATGTGTGTAATGTATCCTTAGCTGGCAAGTACTGTATACCCCTAGATGGAGAGAATGCTCTCAAGTACTAACCGTACCAATCACGGGGCTGGGATCTTGGATTTGACAAGCTCAGGGCAACGCAACCCTGAAACTTAGGAAGCTCTGCAAGACCGACTTTGCAAAGCTAGAACGTGTCAACTTTATGGTGCACATGGCTGAAGGATCAGTATTCCTAAATAGGTCTCATAATTCACAGCAGCTACCTGAAAGAATGCATGGTTTGCTTACTCGAGATTGGTTTGGAAGTTTCGAATGTCGGATATTCGAACTGCTTGTTGTGTAATTACTGGCTGTCATTCGCATAAGGAGCTTTGCAAACCGGGGAAGTGGATATTTTAATTGGAGCTTTTCCTTCTGAAGCCCTGCTCTGTAGATTTTTCTCTTTCCTGTGCATTCTGTTTCTTGTTCATCTCTATTTTTTCTCTCTCAAATCCCTCCCAAGATTAATATAAAGTTAGGTGTTTGCCACTAGCACATTTCACTAGATTGTTTACCCTTGTGTTTCCTTTATAATTTGAGAACTCCCTGTTGTTAACATCTGTATTATTCCTACACTGTCTGAGTTAAATTGTGAAGATGCTAACGCTATAGCATACTTCGTATACCCTGGAGTTTTTCATATCTGTCAGCTATTTACATCATGTTTGTGGCAGATTTTAGTAAGGGGGGATTATATATTCCCAAAGTGCAGAATTTCTGTTTTCCTTTTACATTTCTGTTGCACAACAAACATAATCCTAACCGGAGCTGGCTTAATCAGAAATACCAGGCATGGCAGGCAACAGGAAGGATTGTCTGAATGATGCAGCATGAATTTTAAAAGTGACATTGGAACTCTTCAACTAAGCAAGTGATCTTGGACTGGCTTCTTATTTAATTTTTCAGAATTTTTTTTTGGTAGCATCAGGTTCTGTCATGTGATGTTGTGCTTCATCAGTTGTTATGTTTGAAACACTGCTGCATAACCACACCCAGTCTTGTGGAAAAGTATGTGGGTTACGTCCTGGGGATTTCTCAATGAATTCCACAGACTTCATTAACATGCATGGGCAAGGCTGTGGCAAGAGAGGGGGGGGGGAGGGGAGGGAGGGAGATGGGGAAACCAAATTCACTTAACCGTGTTACTAACTTAACAACTTCATTTAACGTCTGTGGCAAGAAAGGTCATAAATTGGAACAAAACTCACTTAAATGTCTCACTTAGCAACTTACATTTTGGACTCAATTGTGGCTGTAAGTCAAAGACGTCTATGTTGTACACATTGTGCCTTTGAGTAGGTTTGGCTGGAGTTTAATATTGAAGAATTACAACACGGGCTAGGATCTTGCATAAACCCTGTCTTTTCTTCTGTTGTACCTCTTTCATTGAGCCTTGCAAGTGAATGTCGTCCAACATTCTAGCAATTCCATACTGTATATCCAATAAGAGTCTCTCTCCATTATTCAGAACCAGCATAGTGTTTGGCAAGTGATAGATTAGGATGATGTCTAGGCCAGTTAGATGGCCACAGATTGGACAAGGTAGGCATCCACTAAGAAGGAAGACGGATGCCAAAAGAGGTACAGAGTGGATACTTGTAATTGGTTACTTCGCCATTTGAAATGTCATTAGAAATTATGACAAACCCAAAAAAAGGCACTTTAGAACCTGGATTTCATGTTCTGATGGTGCATCCCCTGCAGGCACATGATTGTAGTTTGGGTGCTTGGCAACCAGCCTCTATTTATGACCATTTACAGCATCCTGCAGCCATGCGACTGCAATTGATGACTTATTTTGCAGAAAGGTGTTTATTTCTGGTTTCAGCCAAAAAAAATGTCCACTGCCTAAAATAGGTCTCAATAATCATCATGTACACATAACAACTGCAACATTCACTTAACCGTTGCAAAAAAGGGTTGTAAAAGCAGTCACATTCACGTGATGATCTGCTTAATGACCGCCACAATTTATGACTATAATTCCAGGCTCAGTTAGCATTGTAAATCAAGGGCTAGTGTACTGGGAAATAAGAGGTGGGAGTGCAGGATGTGTTTACTGGAAGGAATCTCAAGATTTTGCAAAAGTGAGCCATGCTGATTAGAGAAGATATTAGCAGATGCCTGCAGATAATGGAATGATGCAGAGCAGTTTTGCTGACAAACATATGGGAATGCATTCTTGATTATGACATATTTAGAAATGGAACAGTTTAGACTGGAAAAAGAAACACATTGAAAATGGAAAGATAAAACCATGCAGAATTATCAAAGAGCAATCCTGGTCTTTCAGCTGGTCATTTATAATTCCCCTGGCACCTGAAAAATGTGCTTCATAGCAATAACAATAGCATTTTGATTTATATACCGCTATACAGTGCTTTACAGCCTTCTCTAAGCAGTTTACAGAGTCAGCCTATTGCCCCCAACAATCTGGGTCCTCATTTTACCCACCTCGGAAGGATGGAAGGCTGAGTCAACCTTGAGTCTGGTGAGATTCGATCTGCCAAACTGCTGGCAGCCGGTGATCAGCAGAAATAGCCTGCAGTACTGCAGTCTAACCACTGCGCCACCGTGGTGTTCTCATGGTCTTCACAGTATTTTAACTTTCAGCACTTATGAAAATACTTCAGCTCAGCATGTCTTTATGATAGAACAATGTTTTTCAAACTTGGCTAGGGAATTCTGGGAGTTGAAGTCCACATATCATAAAGTTCCCAAGTTTGAAAAACCCTGCTATAAAATTTCTTCCCCAACAAAGCTGCTAGAGAAGGATCAAAGAAAGCTAAGGATGCCAGCAGGGAATAGCAGTCCTTCACTTAGCTGTTTTCCTTGCAAGCCTGGCATCAGGTTCTTTGAGACTGCAGCAGGGGTGGGCTTCAAAAATTTTAGCAAGGGGTTCTCTGACTGGTTGCTAGATGGGCATGGCCATGGTGGGCGTGGTCTAGTCAGCTTCCTGCATCACGGCGGGTATGTGGGTGTTTTTGCCCTCTACAGGCTCCAGAGGCTTCCTTCGAGCCTCCGGGAGGGCAAAACCGGCCTCCCCAGGCTCCGGAGGCCCTCTAGAGGCTAGAAATATGCCTGTTTCCAACCTTCCTGAACTTCTGGTAGGCCCATTTTTTGCCCTCCCTAAGCCTGCATCCAAAATGGGCCATGTGGGGACTCCTGGGAGGGGCGGGGTGGGATAGGTGGGGCCAGCCAGGAGTGGGATTTGGGGTTCTCCAAACTGCACAGAATCTTAGTTAGAGGTTCTTCCAAACCCCTGCGAACCCCCAGCAGCCCCTCCGGTCCCGGACTGCAGGCTTTTGATTTTAAACTAAGTTAAAATCTACGTAATCCTATCCTTGTTTGAAGTACTGTAAATCCTGTGGAGTTCAATGAGACTTATTCCCAGGTCAGTGTTTGCAGTAGGGTGGGCAAAGCTAAGTCTCTTCATACTTGAATTCTCTACCATTTTGATGGCACAAATGCACACAAGCTGCCCTTTAAGCCTATCACAAGAGCTTATCCTGTTTCGGTTAAATATTTGAGTAGTCAGGGCTGCTTTTCTGGGGTGGGTGAAGGAAAATGGTTTGTTTGAGAGCTACATAAGGGAAAGCACACAGACATCAGAAGAAGTAGAAGGCTGGGGTTTTTGGCTTGTAGTTCCCTTGAAGGGAGCATTTAAAAAGCATTTGTGGGGATCAGAAATGTTTCCTATCTTTCACATGTCAGTTTTCTTTAGCTTGAAACTTGATGAAGAAATCATTGTTATTAACATTATAACTACTTCGAAGTGACTCTTTTGGCAAATTGGGAATTTAACATCCCCTGTTGAATGGGGATGTTGCTGAATTCATGCATCAAAAAATTTCAACTGATCCCAAAAGATCTCGGCAAACGCAGTGAATTTTAAACACATTACAATTGTTGTTAAGAAAGTATTTTTAATCTGGATCATGTATAACTTGCCTCTGCACCATCAGCCTGTCTATCCCTCTCTTTTCTCCCACCTCACCCCAATTTAAAACCTACATCAGTCCATCCCCCTCTGCCCATCCAAACAGAAGCCACACAAAAGCTTATGTTCAAAATTAAACATAATGCTTTTTTTTTTTTTCCACTTTGAGAAAATTCTGGTTTGGCTCTGACGGTGCTGATTCATCGGCAGTTTTGACATTGCCAAACGTGCTGCAAATTGCTTGGAAAATGTAGCCAGGTCAATAAAAGGACCACAAGGGGGAAACGATGCCGGGGAATTTTTAACAAATTGCTGATTGATGAAACTGAAAAAAAGAGAAAGAAACAAAAAAACTTAGTCATTATCATGTGGCTGCTGATGTGTGCAAATAGGTTTCTGTTTAATATTCTTCAAAATGGCAACTACAAGGAAACATTGCAGTTGAAGTACTCCTTTTTTTGGGCTAACTAGATACTTACCTAGCCATACTCAGCATTTTGTAACCACGAAGCATGCTCAATTCTCATGAGCTTGCTCTTATGAAAGGGAAGTTAACACCCCTTTTTAATTTCCTTCTTTTTATTTCTGCAAACTCTGACATTCCTCTGATGGTGCTGATTCTCAGCAGTTTAGTTCACGTGGCTGCAAAGCATAAATTTTTGGTGATCCGGGATACTGTATTAAAAATGGATATCTCATGATTTGAATGGTAGGGTGTTTTGCGAATGGCAGATGTAAACGTAATCTTAAATTTACAATCTAGAGCAGGGGTGTCAAACTCAAAGCCCGTGGGCTGCATCTGGCCCATGGGATGCTTAGATCTCGCCCAGGGGTGAAATCCAGCAGGTTCTGACAGGTTCTGGAGAACTCATAGCGGAAATGTTGAGTAGTTCGGAGAACCAGCAAATACCACCTCTGGCTGGCCCCAGAGTGGGATGGGAATGGAGATTTTGCAATATCCTTCCCCCAGGAGTGAGGTGAGAATGGAGATCTTGCAGTATCCTTCCCCAGGAGTGGGGAGAGAGTGGGGATTTTGCAGTATACTTCCCCTGGAGTGGGGTGGGAATGTAGATTTTGCAGTATCCTTCCCCTGCCATGTCCACCAAGCCACACCCACCAAGCCACACCACGCCCACCAAGCCTCAAAGGACTGGCCCGCGGTGCCTCTTCCAGTGAAAGCTTTCACTGGCAGAGGGCTGAAGGAGGCCGTTGCAACCAAAAATGGGGCACAGCACCCCCCCACACACACCTGAGCTCCGTTTTCACTGACAGGGGGCTAGCAAAACAAACTAAAAACAAAACAAAAGGAGAAATGTTTCCCCTTTTGCATTTGAACATACAAGAAGGGACAGGGAAAGGCAAAGGGAAAGACAAAGAAAAAGAATGGAAGATGGGAAGGGAGCAAGGAAGGAAAAATAAGGAAAGAGGGGAAGGAAGAAGAAAGGAGAACGAAGAGGGAAGGGAAAAGAAGGAAGGAAGAAAGGAAGGAAGGAAGGAAGGAAGGAAGGAAGGAAGGAAGGAAGGAAGGAAGGAGATTATAATGAGAGTGAGGGAGAGTTTCAGGAAAGTCCTTCCTTGGAATTTGGCAACCACAGGTGCCCCCAACACAAGTAACATCGAGGTGACCATGCCCACCATGGCATGCCCACCCCTGACCTTGCCTCTCCGGCCCTCCGAGGTCAAACACAACCCTGATGTGGCCCTCCTTGAAATCGAGTTTGAGACCCCTGATCTAGAGTATAGATTATATTGCCATCTAAGCAGTGGTGGGATTCAAGTCATTTAACAACCGGTTCTCTGCCCTAATGATTTCTTCCAACAACCAGTTTGCCAAACTGCTCAGAAGGTTAACAACCGGTTCTCCCGAAGTGGTGCGAACTGGCTGAATCCCACCACTGCATCTAAGCTTGTACAAGTACCTGTTTGCACATTAACAGGATTTATTTATTAGGATCAGCAAATTATTTGGATCTAAACATGATTGAACCCCGCAATACTTACTACTGGCTGCGTAGATCCAGTTTGCAAAGGAAGTGATTTCAACAAGAAATATTCCTGCCTGCTGAAATGCAGGCTTTTAGCTACTGAATTAGATAGATAAATAAATTTGGAGAGTAACATTGCCATTTAAATTACTAGCTCTGAAGGAGAACACCCTGTCAAAGAAAAGGAAAGAAATTGGCTGCGCTCAATTATTTACTCTCTGCGCTGAGGTTCTCTATGCTAACCCTTCAAAAATGTTGTGATGCTTGGGAATGAGGAGGGGGCATTTGAAAGCCTTACTATCACTTAATTTACTTGCCTGAGCAAGGAGAATTTGACTGTCAATGCTCTGATGGTTCAGCAGGTAATATTATTGCAACACCAGGACTGTGCTGATTACAGGTAGTTCTCAATTTCTGACCACAAGTAGGACCAGAATTTCCCTTGCTAAGCAAGGCAGTTGTTAAGTGAGTCACGTCTGACTTTATGATCGGACTTTAAGAACTGTGGTGGCGCTGTAGTTAGAAAGCAGTATTGCCGGCTAACTCTGCTCATGCTGCCAGGAGTTCGATTCGTTCCATCTTGACAGGTTCAAGGCTGAATCAGCCTTCCATCCTTCCGAGTAAAATGAGGATTGTTTTGAGGCAATATACTGACTCTGTAAACCACTTAGAGAGGCCTGTAAACCACTGTGGAGTGGTATGTAAGTGCTATTGCTGTTGCTGTTTATAATCTTTGCCATGGTTGCTAAGTGAATCGCCATAGTTATGTGAATCATGCAGTTGTTAAGACATATTCAGTCTTTCCCCATTGACTTTGCTTGTTGGAAGCCAACGGGGAAGGCTGCAAAAGATCATCACGTGACCCCAGGATACTGCAATCTTTATAAATACATGCCAGTTGCCAAGCAGTTGAATCTTGATCTTGTGATCTTGTGCAAAAGCTGTGACAATTCATAAATGTGAGGACTGGTCATAAGTCAATATTCTTTTAGTACCATTGTAACTTTGGTGGCCAAACAGAAGGTGGTAAATCAAGGATTACCTGTATTATATATTGTACAGATAATCCTCAACTTGCAAACATTCATTTAGTAACTATTCATCTGGCCATGGGGATGCTGTGATGGTCATAAGTGTGAGGATCAATCATAAGTCAATTTTTTTTCAGTGCCATTGTAAACTTTGAATAGTTGCTAAATGAATGACTGTAAGTCAATGATATGTTACGATATTAATTTAGTAGTAGGAACAGTGAGGTGGTACAATGAGCCAATACACAGTTATTATACAGTAGTGGCCAAAATTGTGGAAACCTTTTGGGAAAAGTGTATTTTTGAGGTTTGATGGCTAATAACACTACTTTTTTTTTTTTTTTTTGAGTTTCAAGATAATCATATTCCACCTCTGGAATGGCTTGGGAATAGCCCAGACCTTAAGAAACTTGTTAGTCAGAAGTGCCCCAGCAATAAAACCCAGTTAATAGAAGCCATCATTCAATCTTGGTTTCACATGATAACAGCTGCAGAACTAAAAGACTTGGTTCACTCCATGGGAAGACGTAAGGCCATAATTCATGCTAAAGATTACCCAACTAAGTATTAACTGACATGGTGATAATTTTTGTATATCTCATTTTTTCTATGTGTTTCACTTTCTTCTTTATATTGTAACTGCTATTCTAATGGCAAATCCTTCATAAAAGTGATCGCATTACATTCTTGATTAAATTATCTTTCCATTGAGATATAATTTTATGGTACTCCTCAAAAAAAAAGGGGGGGGTGCTATTAGCTGGTTTTAGAAAATACACTTTTCCCAAAAGGTTTCCACAATTTTGGCCATTTCCACATGATTGATTGGAGAGGGCTAGTAGTTCTTGTCTGAGGCAATCTGCACTGTGATTGGTTGTTATGGGTGGGGAGGGGGTGTTTCCCTTTTCCTCCCGCCTTTTTCTTCTGTGTGCCCTGTATGCTCTGTGATTTATCTCTGGATGCTCTTGTTTGCCTGACTATCTTGTCTGTTGCAAATACAGATGTAAAATGTATTTATTTATATAAAACTACACATTCATGTCAGCATCCTTGATGTCATTGGGACACCTGCTGTGCAATTCCCTGACATATTACCTGTACTTCACCACCAGAGGATGGTGCTTATCTGCTAACAGATTTCCTCTTTTGACTTTACCTATTGATTTCGCTCTTTGATGTAAATAGCTGCCTATCTTATGCAGCATAAGTTAGCTCTTAAGCAATCATAAAACAATAAAGGCTGTAAAAAACATAAAAGCTAACATCCAGCTGCCATCCAACACGGCTCATCCCCAGGCATCCAGAAATAAACAGTATTAAAGAGGCTCCCTGAACCCCATTCTCATCCTATCTTAAGGCTTGTGGGAAAAGCCATTCATAGGCCAGAAGGATGGGGACCAGAGGTGGGTTTCAGCAGGTTCTGACCAATTCTGGAGAACCGGTAGTGAAAATTTTGAGTAGTTCGGAGAACCGGTAGTAAAAATGCTGACTGGCCCTGCCCCCATCTATTCTCTGCCTCCTGAGTCCCAGCTGATTGGGAGGAAATGGGGATTTTGCAGTAACCTTCCCTTGGATTAGGGAGGGAATGGAGATTTTACAGTATCCTTCCCCTGGAGTGAGGTGGGAATGGAGATTTTATAGTATCCTTCTCCTGCCATGCCCACTAAGCCATGCCACCCCCACCAAGCCATGCCCACAGAACCGGTAGTAAAAAATTTTGAAACCCACTACTGATGGGGACCTGCTTGATCTGGGATCAGAGTCAGATCTTAAAGGGTTTCCAGAATTCCATATATGACTATATTACAATTTAGGGGTTTATGAGCATTTTAATTTGCACCTTTGAAGTACACCGGGAGTGTCCAATCTTGGTGACTTTATGTCTTATGGACTTCAACATTCACTTGAACATCTTCAGCCACTTTAAAAAAATACTGAAAATACTTCTGCTCATCATGTCTTTATTATAGAACAGTGTCTTTAAAACATGGGCAACCTTAAGATGTGTAGACGGCAACTCCCTGGCTTCCCCAGCTGGCTAGGAAATTCTGGGAGTTGAAGTCCACCAGTCATAAAGTTGCCATGGTTGGACACCCCTGAGATACACTATTGCCGTGGTGATGAACCTATGACACACTTGCCCAAAGTGGCATGCAAAGCCATGTCGCCCGACACGCCCGGCCTTGCCTGTTTGTCTTCCGGGTTTCTGGCGTGCATGTGTGCGTGAGGATAAGTTGTCCTTTGCATGCACAGCAGTGTTGAAAACTGGTGTGTGCATGCGTGCCGGCAGCTGATTGTCATGCACGCTAGAACCTGGAAATTTGGCTTTTCCGGAGCACAATCCCTTTGTGTGCACAGCAATGCCAAAAATCGGCCTGTGCATGCACATCAGCCAGCTGATAGTTGGGCACGCATGAGTGCTAGAACCCGGAAGTTCAGCGTTTCTGAAGCATGGCCCTGACAAGAGTTTGTGTGCACGCATGCAATGTTTCCATGCCATCACTGCAACAACAAGATTTGAGGTCTCGAGCCCAGAGGCAAAACTTAGTATAGTACAAATTTATGCCATGTAAAAAAATTAATGCATTTTTTCTCTCTTCCCTTTTAGTGGTTTATTTTGATTTTGATTTTGTTCAAATGTTCAATGTTACATCTTGTTTTGGTTTCTAGTCATTGACTATCAGTCAATGACTAGAAATAAGATGTATTATGACTATACCAAAGCTGAAAGGTAACAGTATAACAAGATACAAACAGGGTTAGTTTGTAGTTTAATTGCAAGAAAATGAAACAGAAAATCCTAGAATGTAAATAAAATTATTTAAAGGAAATGGAGGACATTTCAGCTCACAAACATCAGCTGTCTGGGACTTTTTTTTCCAGAAAGTAAATAAACTATTTTTAGAAGTTTAATACCTACCATTAAAATATAACCATTGCTAAGTACATTCCCTGTACTCCAAATAAAACTGTTTTAAAATGAGCAGAAAAACTATCGGGTGTACTTGTTCCTCTAAAGTCAAATATTTCTCCGCTCCTTTTTTACATGCATAAGTTCTCTGTTAAAGAGAACAAATACATAATAACCATTGACCATTTTTATTTTCTTGTTTTGACAAAATAAAATCAGTAGAGTTTGGCAACTGCTCTGAGGTTGCTTTTTACTGTAGCTTTTTTTTGTGGTAAAAGCTGACAGGTGAATCACTGGGCCACGCAAGTGGAACAAGTTAATTAATTACAGGAAAGACCGCAAATTGGTACGTATAAAAGTCCTCATGAAATCAGTGGGATGTTCTAAACAGCCACACACAATTGAATTGTTGCAATAAAAAGAAGTAGAACACACGAGTTTGGGATGGGCCTCAGATTAAATCAAGAATTGAGCATTGTGGGATCAAATAAGGAAAATGTGATTTTCTTGATTCAGTACAATTGCTGTCTTTCTCCCGGACTCCTTATGGAGTGACTGGAAGGGATGCTCTCAGCAATCTTCCTTTTCTCTAAACTCAAAATATTAACCCTAAGGAAGATGGAAAGCAAAGAAGAACAGAAATGTGGTTGCTCCATCACTGGAGGTTTTAAAGAAGAGACTAGACAACTATTTGTCTGAAATGGTATAGGGCAGTGATGGCGAACCTTTTTGGTGCCAAGTGCCCAAAGTGCACAAGCGTGCATGCAAATGCACGTGTGCATGCCCAGACCCCCCCAAATGCAATGCGAGCGCCCCACACGTGCCCCACCTCCGCACATGCACGTGCATTGCCCCCCACACACTCCCTGCACATGTGCCCCACCCCCCTGTGCATGCGCCCCAAGGCCCCTCGCGCCCTGTTTTGGCTTCCAGGTTGGTGCAGGAAGCCTTCCAGGCCCAAAACGTGTGTGAAACCCCAAAATACAATGCAACTGCCTCCTGCACATGCACCCCACTCCCCACGCATGTGCGGCAGAGACCCGAAAACCAGCTGGCGGGCAGGTTTTCCACATGCGCGGTGAAGCTGGCGTGATGGCTGGCATGCCAGGCGACATGGCTCCATGGGCCACTTCAGGCATGCGTGCCATAGGTTCGCCATCATGGGTATAGGGCCACGGTGTCACCGGTTTCTCCTCTGGGTTTCTGGCAGTCATGTGCACACGATGATCAGCTGGCCTTCATGCATGCGGCACTGCTGGAAACTGGAAGAACTGGTCTTCCATTTTCCTGTGTGATCAGGTGCACTGACCAGCTGATCACCGCGCCAGAAACCTAGAAGACTAGCCGGCCGAAACTGAAGCCAAAAGTTCATTTTTGGCCGCGCACATGTGCTCTGGGTAGCTCCTCTTCCGGGTTGCGACTCAGACAAGTGTGCGCATGTATGTATGAAGCCCCTGTGCATGCGCGCTCCCATTTGCCATCACTAGTATAGGGTCTCCTGCTTAACAGGAGGTTGGACTAGAAGACCTCCAAGGTCGCTTCCAACTCGGTTATTCTGTTCTGTTAAAATCTCTTCTGAAATCCACATCCCAGGACAATGTTGAAGGATCCAATCTGGGTCGGTCACCAGGACCAGAGGTTGAGTCTTCCAAGCTTTTGAACTTATTTTTAGAGCCCATTCTCAGAGAACTTCTCTTTCATCACAATGAAATTCTAGTCCCTATTGTGGTCGTAATACATGAAACTGCTTATGACAGTGATGGCTAATCTTTTTGCCATCACATGCCAAAAGTGGGGGGAGCGCGGTGGGGTCACACGCACATGTGCCCACATCCATAATTCTATGCACCCCACCCCACCCCCGTGCTCCCCCCGCTTTTGGCACAGGATGGTCCGTGTTTTTAGGCCCGTTCTTTTGCTCTCCCCAGGCTCCAGAGCCTTTCTAGGAGCCTGGGGAGGGCAAAAATGACTTCCCCCCCCCCAGAGGCTCTCCAGAGGCTGGAAACAGCGTGTTTCCTGACTTCTGGTGGGCCCAGAAGGCCCAAAATCAGCTGGCTGGTGCACGCATGCGTGCCGGAGCTGAGCTCGCGTGCCCACTGATATGGCTCTGCGTGCCACCTGTGGCACCCATGCCATAGGTTCGCCATCACGGGCTTATGAGAAAACCCCAAATTGCCATGCTACAATTAGCAGCCTGGTTGTCAACTTGCAAAGCTTTCACACTAGTATTATTTGGTTTAGGGCCGAGTTTTTCAACCTCGACAGCTTTAAGATACATGGACTTCAACTCCCAGAATTCCCCAGCCTGCATGCAACTTTACCTCCCAGCATCTTAAAGTTGCTGAGGTTGAAAAAACATCGATTTAGGGCAATGCTTGATTCTCATCAGGGTACCTGAACACCTTAGGATGGATTTGCTTGATAGAACAGCTGCTACGATCAGCCTGTTGGGAAGGAATAATCAAATGCCTTCCAGGAAATACATTTTCCAATTACAGTGTGAATGCACAACTCCCTGTTTGCTTTTGGCTGCCTTGAATCACACCCCGTCCTTAAACTACTTCCCCCCCCCCTCCCATTGCTGGCTGATAAATTCAAGGCTGGCCTTTGCCAGCTGGCAGCAGGTTGAAAACTGGCTCCAGTTTCCTTGTTTGCAATGGAATTGGGGGTGTTTTCACACAATGTGGAACCTGAAAGACTGGCTCTCCAGCTAGAGGAGCATTGTTTGCCAGTGGTCCAGTTTTTCAGAGTTGAGCAAACTTCCTGGGTTGACTTCCAAGTCTGCTTTTTAGAACAGGCTGAGGAGAAAGGGGCAAACAGCAGATTTGTTTGTGTGGCTGGGTGGCACCAAGCCTAATCCTTTTCTCAAGGAGACATTGTTGGTTTCTTGCCATAAATGCTCGGCAGTTTCATGCCCCTTGGCAAGGCTCCATCCAGATTCAGAACTCTCCTCTCCTGGCTTAATGTGTGTGTTGGTGAGTTTCAAGCTGTTTGATCTTCAGAGAATCTCAACTTGTCTGAGCAGTAGATGAGTCGCGTGTAGGGGATCATTTCAGTTTTTCAAAACATTGAACTCTTAAAGCTAATGGAGGAAGGAAGAATGGAAATGTCTTCAGGGTATAGTAAAAAAATAAAAGGGCAAAATGGCACCTAGGGCAATGCAGCTGAAGCTCGGCTGGCATCCAGGCAATGCTTTGATTGCAGCATTGTGGGCATTACAGATAATTCTTGACTAACAACAGTTCATTTAGTGACCATTCAAAGTTACAACGGCACTGAAAAAAGTGACTTATGACCGCTTTTCACACTTATGACCATTGCAGCATCTCCATAGTCATGCGATCAAAATTCAGACACTTGGCAGCTGGCTCCTATTTCTAATGGCTGCAATGTCCCAGGGTCACGTGCTCCTCTTTTGCAACCTTCTGACAAAGTCAATGGGCAAGCCAGATTCACTTAACAACCATGTTGCTAATTTAACAGCTGCAGTGATTCACTTAAGAGCCTCAGATAGCTCAACCGGCTGAATAGCCTGTTATTAACATCCAGCTGTCTGCAATTACACCAGTTCGAGGCTCAGGGTTGACTCAGCCTTCCATCCTTTCTAAGGTAGGTAAATTGAGGACCCAGTTTGTGGGGGCAATAAACTGACTTTGTATAAAAAAATATACAAAAGTATGAAGGCTATTGCTTAATGCATTGTAAGCCGCCCTGAGTCTCCGGAGAAGGGCGGCATATAAATCTAATTTTAAAAAAAAACTGCAGAAAGAAAGGTCATAAAATGGGGCAAAATTCATTAACACGTTTCACTTAGCAGCAGAAACTTTGGGCTCAGTAATGGTCGTAAATGGAGGACTACCAGATCAGTGCAAGTAAGTGATTTTGTTATGGTAAATCTGTTAGTGCAGGGGTCACCAACCTTTTGGATCTCAGGGACCACTAAATTCATAATTTTAAATCCCGCGGACCACTAATACGATCTGCCTAATGATTGGCTGAATGGACGTGGCTGGGTGGGCATGGTCAAATTGATGTCACTCACATCAAGGGACACCTTGCCGGCCTCTACTTGCCCCTCCCCTCCCAGCTCTCCTCCCTTCCACATATGGGCTCCTTAGGGCCCCAACAGGAAGCAGTTGTTGGAGCTAAGCAGCCACCGTGAGAAAGAGTTGGCAAAACAACTCAGTTTAAATTGGATCTGACCCTGAAGGAGGCTCAGCAGAAGCACTTCACTGAGGACTATGAGCATAGGCTTTCCAAGCAGAGGGAAGACCTGTGGGAGTGCAAGGCCAGATACTGGCGCCTGGAGGCTCAGCAGGCTGAGATGGTCAGTCAGTTCCAGGCGATGAGGCAGTCCCACTGGAACAAGGACCTCTGGCTCTTTGCTACCAGTGGCACTTCCCTCCAGCCTTCACCCAAAGCCACGTACCAGGAGGCTGAAGCAGACCCCAAGTTGGAATTTCTTCCCCTGTCCAACCCATACAAAAAGACCCTGAAGGGGGAGATTTTCTGCAGAAACACAAATATTCATTGCATCTATCCAGCCCAGGGGCCGTAATTTGAGGACCCCTGATTTAATGCAATATAAAACATGCAAATAATTTTTCTGCGGACCACCAGTTGGTGACCGCTGTGTTAATGGGTTTCTAGCTACTAGCGGTTTTATTCCTTGTTCCCCTCCCTGCTTCTTATTACATAACTAAAACCATTGTCCATGAATCAAATGCAAGTAAATCCTCTCCTTTGAAGGAATTTCCCCTTCAGATTGGCTAAGTGGACCTGAAACAATCATAATTTACTACTGGCTGTCCCCGACTTGGGATTAGAGCAAGAGAGTTCAAACAGAAATACTATCTCTTTGCCTACATACATGCTCTTTCAGCAACCCTTCGAGATCCCCATTTTGCACACAGCAGGATTTTTTTCTGGGGTTAGAAAACATGATAGCATACGAGGAAGTAAAACCCAACCCAACTGAATGAAAGGTACATTTAATTAACTTGCCTTGACATTTACATAAAATTTAAATTAAACGTAGTTAGTATGATTGCCCCCAAATCATCTAATTAATAATCTTCTTGTGTAACAACAAATATTTGGTAGCAAACTTTTGCAAGGGGCTTTCAAGGCTTTTAAGGAGCACAAGCAGAATTGGATCCTTACATTGCGCACCTCACTTTGGGATGGCCTCCCTCTCTCTCTTTTTTTTTAATTAGATTTATATGCCGCCCTTCTCCGGAGACTCAGTGCGGCTTACAAGGCGTTAAGCAATAGCCTTCATACTTTTGTATATTTATACAAAGTCAGCTTATTGCCCCCACAAACTGGGTCCTCAATCTACCCACCTTAGAAAGGATGGAAGGCTGAGTCAACCTCGAGCCTCGAACTCGTATAATTGCAGACAGCTGGGTGTTAATAACAGGCTATCTAGCCCGTTGAGCTACCTGAGGCTCTCTCTGTCGATTCTGTAAAACACCGGTGTATAAATAGTGCAGCCTTTCATTTTTCTCTATTTAAAGTGAATGAAACACAGATACAAAATTTTAAGTACAGGAAAAACTAAATTGGAAACAATTAAAAAAACGAGAACAGGGTTACCAACAAACGTCTGCAAGCTATAGCTATGTTTAAAAACTTGACAGCCTTCATCATACAGGTAGTCCTCGACATGTAACCATAACAGAACCTGCCATTACGGTTGTGGGTTGTAAACTGTCATAAAGCAGGTCAGCCAGGTGACTGACCCGATTTTATGACCTTTTTATGTGGTGGCGGTTAATTGAATGCATCAGTTGTAAAATTTATTTTATTTATTTATTTATTTTAATTTTTATACCGCCCTTCTCCCAGAGGATTCAGGGCGGTGCACAGCCAATAATAAAACACACCCATATACAAAATTTAAAAACAGTTTAAAAACGTATTAAATAATTTGGCCCCAATCATTAAAAGTAAACCACAATTAAAATTCATGTTTAGGCCAGCCCAGCTTGTTGGAACAATAGCTTCTTGAGGGCGCGGCGAAAGCTGCATAGGTCAGGGATCATCCGTATCTCTGGGGGCAATTTGTTCCAGAAGGCAGGTACCCCCTCAGAGAAGGCTCTTCCCCTGGGGGTCGCCAGTCGACATTGTTTGACCGATGACACCCTGAGGAGTCCCTCTCTGTGGGAGCGTATTGGTCAGTGGGAGGCTATCGGCAGCAGAAGGTGGTCTCATAAGTGGGTGCTGCAGTCGTTTAAACGAACCAATTATTCACTAAAGGCACATTTTTGTCAAAAACTTGAGACTGCTGGTTTTTGGCAAAACCATCACCAAATGTGCTGACGTAACTGTGGGGCACTGCCGTCAGCCATAAATGCAGCTCTGTTGCCAGGTTCCCAGTCACATGATTACACAGAGGACCAAACCATTGAAACTTTGAATCCAGCTCTGTCGTAAGTCGAGGATTACCTATAAGAATATTCCCAAGTTAGGCAGAAGGAAGGTGGTAACATCTTGACCAGAAGTCTATGGAGATTCTCAGTCATCCAGGTCATGGTTGTCCCAAAGGTGCTTTTTCAGGAGGAAACGGGACTTTCTGGTTTTTCTTTGAAGATGTTTCCCTTCTCATCCAAGAGAGCTGAAGAAGCTTCTTGGATGAGAAGCGAAACCTCTTCAAAGAAAAACCAGAAAGTCCCGTTTCCTCTTGAAAAAACACCTTTGGGACACCTGGACCAAAAAGACAACTAAAGTGTCTAACAGTGGGACATGGTCAGTGGTGAAATCCAAATTTTTTTACTACCGGTTCTGCGGGTGTGGCTTGGGCGTGGTGTGGCTTGGCAGGCTTGGCCGGGGAAGGATACTGCAAAATCCCCATTCCCACCCCACTCCTGGGGGAAGGGTATTGCAAAATCTCCATTCCCTCTCCACTCTGGGACCAGCCAGAGGTGGTATTTGCCGGTTCTCTGAACTACTCAACATTTATACTACTGGTTCTTCAGAACCTGCTGGATTTCACCCCTGGACATGGTGCTATATAATAAAACTACAGTTTTTTAACTGTTTCCCTTTAAAAAAAATATTAGGGTATAAAACCATGTGGCTAGAGGGGAGGGGTCTCCTTCTGATAAGTATTGATTGTGATGTTGGCATTTCTCACATCATTCCTGCTGGTGGTTTTTTTTTTCCCCCCCATCATGTTTCATTCTGTGGCTGGGTGGGAGTTCTCAGGAATGCCCGCAGACCCCCTTTGAACATGATACCTATTCTTAACCTTTGGAAAGACCTTGCTTTGATCTGGCTGATACAGCGGAAACACTGGTTGACCTTTGAAAGCCTCCCCTGGCTGCAGAAAGGAAGTATTTTCCCTGTTTCAGGGGAGACTGGAATGGCTTGATAAGGGGGATAATGGAACCGTATATTGATCAGGCTGCAGCCAGATCAGATGGAAGCGGTGGGGGTCGGGAGTACATTAAGGGGAGTGGGAGGGATTGCTAGGCTCCAGAAGCAGCCCTGAGCACTTTAGAATATTAACTTTTCTGGCCATTTGCTTTGCTGCAGAAAAAGCCATCTGTATGATTTATGGGGAGGGAAATCAATGGAAGCCACCGAAATAGGTCAGGACCATTACTTGGGCCAGAGAAAGCAAATTGTAGTGCTGTTTGACTTGCCTTTAAAGGGTCAAAGGGCACCAGGGTGATGATGCAGTGGAAGATAAGATGGGCCTTATAGTCGGGAATTATGGTGCAATAGGAATGTGTCCGCTTTGAAATTGATTTCAAACCTGGCTTCCATTGAGGACCTCTATACTGCACGAGTCAAAAAGAGGGCTGTGAAAGTATCTACAGACCCCTCACATCCTGGGCCTAAATGGTTTCAACTTCTACCCTCATAACAATGCTATAGAGCACATCAGAACAACTAGACTCAAGAACAGTTTTTTCCCGGATGCCATCACTCTGCTTAACAACTAATTCCCACAACACTGTCAAATAATTTATTAAGTCTGTATTACTATCATTCTTCTCTTCCTTACTAGTATCTATCTCTTCCCACTTATGACTATAACCATGTTGCTTGTATCTTTCAATTTATATTGTTTTTATTTGTTTCCTAGCACGATTTGATAACTTCCTAGCATGATTTGTAACCTTGACTATCATTAAGTGTTGTATCTTTTTATTCTCGATGAATGTATTTTATTCTCCTTATGCACATTGAGAGCATATACACCAAAGACCAATTCCTTGTGTGTCCACTTGGCCAATAAAGAATTTTATTCTATTTGAAATAAATATTTTGGGACTTGATCCCAAGCATAGCTGCTCCCTGTGGATCATAACATTTATTTATTTATTTATTTATTTATTTATTTATTTATTTATTTATTTATTTATTTTTTAAATTTTTATACCGCCCTTCTCCTGAGGGACATTTATTTATTTATTTATTTATTTATTTATTTATTTATTTATTTATTTATTATTTAAATTTTTATACCGCCCTTCTCCTGAGGGACTCAGGGCGGTGCACAGCCACAGTAAAACAACATATATCATAAAATTTAAAAAACAGTTTAAAACATATTAAATAATTTGGCCCTATATTAAAAACTCAAAAACTAAAATACCCATTAAAATTTGTTATTTAGCCAGCCCAGCCTGTTGAAACAGTAAAAGCAACCTGGTCTTTTTTTCGGGTTCCCCCATGTGGTGGAGAAGAAAAAACCCAAACGATTGTAAGCTGAGGACCACCAGTAATATTAAAATTCCTTGTAAAAGCCCTCTTAATACAGAGATTTGTGATTACTATTACTATTACCTCTAGGTGTATACCTCTAGGAGCTGGTGTTGTGGTTAGTAACTTCTCTGCAGCCAGAGGTCTGGTCTGGATGCATTTATCACCCTAAATAGTAATCCTCTAATCAAGAATTGCTCTCCAGCAGAAGCTCGGTTAATTTGCAGCCTTAGACATCGATGACGTAAGCAACTGGCGGAATGTGACCCACTTATTTGCCCCACCTCCCGCCCACGTTGTGCTGTAATGTGACTTGCTGCGGCTGATGTTGTGTCAAGTACACGTGTTGGTGGGGAGATTATCCCCACTGCGGTCTGCTAACTTGCAAGCAAGCGGCTTGATGCTTCTGGAAGGCAGATGGGCATCAGCTTGGGGATCCCTTCAGAAGCGGGAGAGAAGTGAGCCTAAATAGGAAGGCTGGTTTCTACGCCTGTGGCTTGGCT
Source organism: Masticophis lateralis (assembly GCA_030761175.1). Lineage (NCBI taxonomy): Eukaryota > Metazoa > Chordata > Lepidosauria > Squamata > Colubridae > Masticophis > Masticophis lateralis. Next base: position 15,852,731 of record JAUDYJ010000009.1, read on the forward strand.
GATGTCCCAAGCCAGGCCATAGTGGCTTTGGCTGTTTTTAGTGCAGGACTTAAGATGCTGCCACTTGCCAAAATGATGAATGAATAGCAGTAAGGACAGAATGGGACTTGAGAAGAAATAAGCAGTGTCTTTTAAAAAATATATACCCTGTTTCCCCCCAAATAAGACATCCCCTGATAACAAACCCAATCGGGCTTTTGAGCGCATGGTAATAAGGCCAAGTGCTTATTTCAGGGTTCAAAAAAATATAAGACAGGGTCTTATTTTCAGGGAAACACAGTATGCATTATGTTTTATCAACAAGAATAAAATGCAAAACAGAAAAAACAGGAAAACATACCTTCAGCAGTAGTAACAACAACAACAAAAATTCACCCCCCCCCCCAAAAAAAGGGGGGATGACCCAGAGGTGGGTTTCAGCAGGTTCTGACCAGTTCTGGAGAACCGGTAGCGGAAATTTTGAGTAGTTTGGAGAACCGGTAGTAAAAATTCTGACTGGTCCCGCCCCCATCTATTCTCTGCTTCCCGAGTCCCAGCTAATTGGGAGGAAATGGGGATTTTGCAGTAACCTTCCCCTGGAGTGGGGTGGGAATGGAGATTTTACAGTATCCTTCCCTTGCCATGCCCACCAAGCCATGCCACGCCCACAGAACCAGTAGTAAAATACCGTATTTTCCGGCGTATAAGACGACTGGGCGTATAAGACAACCCTCCTCAGAGCCATTTAAGGCTCGTCAGAGCCTTATGGGCTGGTCTGCCTGGTTACAGGAGAATGAGACCCAGCGTATAAGACGACCCCCGACTTTTGAGAAGGTTTTTGTGTGTTAGAAAGTAGTCTTATACGCAGGAAAATACAGTATTTTGAAACCCACCACTGGGATGACCCAAATATCAAATACAGGTAATCCTTGACCACAATGGAGCCCAAAATTTCTGATACTAAGTGAGACATTTGTTGAATGAATTTTGCCGCATTTTACGACCTTTCTTGCCACTGTTGTTAAGTGAATCGCGGCAGCTGTTAGCAACATGGATATTAAGTGAATCTGGCTTCCCCATTGACTTTGCTTGTTAGAAGTTCACAAAAGGGGATTGCATGACCCCGGGACACTCCAACGGTCATAAGTATGAGTCAGTTGCCAAGCATCTGAATTTTCATCACGTGGCCATGGCAGCTGCAGTGGTTGTAAGCGTGAAAAAGTCACTCTTTTCAGTGCTGTTGTAACTTTGAATGGTCACTAAATGAAGTCTAATATTGAACATACCCTCCCCCCCAAAAAATCCACTCCAACGGAATGGAGGAAAGAAAAAACCTGATCAATTCTCCTCCATAATGGGTCTACAAATAATTATAAGTTTTCTCATCCTTATTTAATGAGAAAAATATATAAACAAATATTTGAGATGAGGCGTTCTCTATCTCCATGATGGCGAATCTATGGCACATGTGCCACAGGTGGCACGCGGAGCCGTATCTGTGGGCACACGAGTGTTGCCCTAGCTCAGCTCTAGCACGCATACGTGTGCTGGCCACCTGATTTTCGGCCCTTCTGAGCCCACCGGAAATCAGGAAACAGGCTGTTTCCAGCCTCCAGAGGGCCTTCGGGGGAATGAGGAAGGCAGTTTTCACCTTCCCCAGACTCCTAAAAAGCCTCTGGAGCCTGGGGAGGGCAAAAAATGGGCCTACCGGGGGACAGGTATGTGTGGGGGACAGGGCGCATTGAATTATGGGTGTAGGCACATACGCGCACAAACCCCCCGCGCTCCCCCCACTTTTGGCACACGACGGCAAAAAGTTTACCCATCACTGCTCTATCTAATCCTTTTCACAATGACTTTTCAATCAATAGAAGAGACTCTCAATTTCGCGCTGCCTTAGCCCTTCATATTTGGCTTGCCCAAACAAAATAAGAGAGCAAGGCCTGGAATAAGTTTTGACAGTATCCCTGACTTATGTTCAAAGAAGTTTAATTAAGTTTCAGAAATAATAAAGTTAAAATATAAAATGACAACACCACACACAAGGAAAAGGGGGATTTTAAAAAGTGACCTTAAACCAACCCAACAAAAATAACATGGGGAAGAAAATTACTTTCAACTCTCTTTAATAGGGATACAGTTAAAAATAAAATGAAGCAAAAAGAAAGGCACAAAACTAAAAATATGAGATATACATACCCAACAGTCAAATAATGACAATGTATATTACATAGTCTCCTCCTCTAAATAAAACACATACCCAACAAATGCATCATACTAACAATTCCAACAATTCCACAAATATTACCAACTATTTTATAATAAACCAACCTCTACTTTAAATTTAAACGGACACATAAAAGCTTAAAATAAAAGGTGTATCTATTAAGCTCCAACAGCACACAACATTTCTGTAATTAAAACTTATCGGATCCCAAAGTAACATTTTTATCTTCATCAAGCCCAAAGTCCAAACATATTTTTCCACGTACAAAGAAAAACAGTCAAATTATTATCTTTTAATCAAAGCAGTCAATTTCGCCATCTCAGCCAATCACTTCACAATCCATGCTTCCATTGTGAGAATTTGTCTATCAGCATCTCTGCTTTGTTTGTGCGATCTTGATCGGGCTGTTAAAAATAAAACATTTGCAACTCCCTCTCTGTTTGAAGATGCTGCATGATACGATGCTGATCATGTGTCTAAACAGGCTTTTTCCAAAAGCCTGAAAAGTCTTCAGATTTCTCTTAAAGCTTCTTTTGTGTCATCTCCACAGTCACCCTTGTTTCTCTAACCCAGAAATCTCACTAATTGCCTTTCCATTCTAAGGAAATTACCTTACAAGTACATTGATCAATTTGCTTGCCTACATCTTTCCTTTTCAGAAACAATGCCAAAATTTGGGGTTTCAAAATTGGACTGCATTACACATGTCCCTGCTGGGAGAAAACTGCATGTGAGAACACACTGAACAGCATGAAATAACAGGCTGTGTGATAATAATTTATAATTTACGAGGTAGCTAAGGATGATTGGGAACTTTCTGGGGGTGAAATAATGGACAAGTGGACAAAAATGTCAGCAAATGCAGTTTTTTCAGCTTGCTGTCCTGGATAGCTAGCCTAGGTATTCTTCGACTTACAACAGTTCATTTAGTGATTGTTCATAGTTACAACGGTTCTGAAAAAAAAGTGATTTATGACCATTGTTCACACTTACGTCCATTGCAACATCCCCATGGTCACGTCATCAAAATTCAGCCGCTTGGCAACTGACTCATATTTATGACGGTTGCAGCGTCCTGCGGTCAGAAGGTCACCAAGAAGTGACCTTCTGACCAGCAAAGTCAATGAGGAAGCCAGATTCATTTAATAACCACGTTACTAAATTCACAACGGCAGTGAGTCCTAAAATGGGGCAAAACTCATTTAACAAATATCTTGCTTAGCAATCATAATTTTGGGCTCAATTATGGTCGTACGTCAAGGACTGCCTGTAACGTGGCCCCCACAAGATTGTAAAAAAATACAGGAAGTTTGTTATTTATATACGTTAACTATATTATATATTTTATATGCAGCGCTGGATAATTTCTTTTCACTCCATGAGGCCCAGGAAAGCCAAAAGATTGGACACCTTTGAATATATGGTCTCAAACTGGTGTTTGGGGCATAATAATCATAAAATATAAACATAGAAGGAATGAATATAATAATCAGAATACAGTCATCAAAAGGGTTGAAATGAAAAGAGATGGATACCTATCAGAAAACTGAGATGGTTGCTGATAGAATAGTTTTTACCTCTATAAATGAAGGAATGCCTCTTCCTTCCTGATCTGAGCAGTTTATTTTTCAAATCAAGCTGTGTGGCTAGAGATCAAGACTTGACAGTTATTAACTACTAATTCTGAAGTGACAAGGAATATTACCAACATTCAAATTTACAATGTGTAACTTACAATTAACTAGTAGTGGGTTCCACTTACCTTCACTACTTGTTCAGAACTGTGAGCTCGCGTGCTGCGCCACTACAGGTTCACCTGAATCGGTAGAAACCCATCACTGCAACTAACCCTAAGCTCAACAATGATTTTGGAAATGTTCAATTCCTAGTTGAAGCCAGCCAAAAATCCAGTCTCATAAATTGCTGCCTTGTCAATATGTTTATGTTTATGTTTATGTTTATTACATTTATATACCGCCCTTCTCCCAAAGGACTCGGGGCTGTGAACAGCCAGCAAATAAAATACAGAAAATACAAAATTTAAAACAGTATTAAAATCCAATTAAATCAATTTGGCCTATAGTTAAAATCCCTATATTAAAACCCATAATTTTAGCAATTTAAGTTAAAAACAATTTAAAAGAGTAGGTCAGGCCAGCCCAGCTTGATGAAACAAAAACATCTTTAGGGCAGTTCGGAAAGCGCATAGATCAGGGATCCGCCGTATCTCCGGGGGCAACTCGTTCCAGAGGGTAGGTGCCCCCAGAGAAAGCTCTCCCCCTGGGGGCCCCCAGCCGGCATTGTTTGGCCGACAGCACGCTGTGGGAGTGTACTGGTCGGTGGGAGGCTACCGGTGCAGAAGGCGGTCTTGTAAGTACCCAGGTCCTAAGCCATGGAGCGCTCTAAAGGTGGTAACCACTACCATGAAGCGCACCCGGAAGACCACTGGGAGCCAGTGCAGCTCGCGCAGGAGAGGTGTTACATGGGAGCCCCGAGTCGCCCCCATAACCACCCGCGCGGCCGCATTCTGGACCAGTTGGAGCCTCGGGGTGCTCTTCAAGGGGAGCCCCATGTAGAGAGCATTGCAGTAGTCCTGGCGGGATGTCCATCACCATCATATCTGCCAGTAAGGGCCAAAAAAAAATTCTTTCTCATACACGACTGGTTCACACAACGCAGGAAGTCCTCGACTTACAACTTACACCGGAGCCTCAAACTTCTGTTGTTAAGCAAGACAGTTGTTGGATGAATTATGCCCCATTTGATGACCTTTTGCACAACAAAAGTTAAGGAAATCCCTGCAGCTGTTAACTTGAATCGTGTGGTTGTTAAGTGAATCTAGTTTCCCACATTGATTTTGAAATCGTCTGGGAAGGTTGCAGATGGTGATCCCAGGATCCTGAAACCATTGTAAATATGTGCCCATTTCAAACGCCCACATTTTGGATCCTTGAGGATGCTGCAACGGTCATAAGTGTGAAAACTGATCGTAGGTCACTTTTTTCACCGCCATTGTAACTGCGAAAAAGCAGAGTCAATGGGGAAAGTCAGATTTGTTTAATGATCTCATGATTTACTTAAGCTCTGCGGTGACTTGCTTAACAACTGTGGCAAAACATGTCATAAAGGTCAGGCGTGACTCATCTAACAACTACCTTGCTCAGCAGTGAAAATTCTGGTTCCAATTTGCTTTTGTAAGTTGAGGACTGCCTACAGATGAGATGTTTTGGCAGGCTAGGTTTATGAATGGGGAGCGAAGAGGCTGAGGGAGTGGAAAGAAAGCCGGTAGGACTGAAGTACACTTGTACGAATAAATAGCCATAGCATTTCAACCTGTATACCACTTCAACGGTGCTTTACAGCTCTCCCTAAGTGGTTTACAGAGTCAGCATATCGCCCCCAACAATCTGGGTCCTCGTTTTACTGACCTCAGAAGGATGGAAGGCTGAGTCAACCTTGAGTCAGTGAGAATCGAACTGCTGGCAGTTTATTAATTAATTTATTTATTGCTTCAATTTATATGCCACCCTTCTCCGGAGACACAGGGCAGCTTACAATACGTTAAGCAATAGCCTTCATACTTTTGTATATACCTGCTTAGTAGGGCTTTCGGCCCCCCCTAACCGATGTTCTTTTTTATACAGTCAGCTTATTGCCCTCACAATCCGGGTCCTCATTTTACCTATCTCGGAAGGATGGAAGGCTGAGTCAACCTTGAGCCTGGTGAGTTTTGAACTCGCAGTAATTGCAGGCAGCTGGCAGCTAAGTGCTAATTAACAGCACTTTAGTCTGCTGCGCCACCAAGGCTCTTCTAAATACATAAAATGAAGCGAAGGAAGTGCTCAGTGGAAGAGCGCACATGCTTTACGTGTGTAAGATCCCACAGCTAATCCCTGTCGCCAACAGCTAAAAGGATCAGGTAGCGGATAATGGAAAAACCCCTGGAGGGCCACCGCCAGGCAGAACAAACAATCCTATAAGAGGGTCCAAGGTCATTGTGATTGCAACATCCAGGAGAGCGGGGGGGGGGGGGTGTCAGTTCCTTGTGGGATCTGATGCAGGTTGAGCAACTATGCTGTCTCTTAAAGAGTTTGGAACCCCTCTCAAGAAAGCAAGGAGAAGGGAAGGGGCAAAAGGAGGCAAAAAAAGAAAAAAAAGAAAAAAAAGGTATCCAGGATTCAGCAGCAGTGATTTCTCGATAAAAATGCACCCTGGCTGGCTCAGGAATTCTGGGAGTTGAAGTCCACAAGCCATAAAAGGGTCATCGTTCCATCCACACCCCTGTACATGAAAAGCAGAAGTCAGAGTCACATTTTTAGATGCTCCTGAAGCCAGCCAAGAAATTCTGTCAAACCCGTGGCTGAAACCATTTTCCAGGGAGGCCCTGAACTCTTTTGAAAGTGTAGCTGGGAGTTTCCAATGCGAGCCGACAGCTGAAATGCACCTTGTCTATTTTTGGCCTCTCTATCTAGCAAGGATGGGCTATCAGATACCTACAGCATGCCAGCAATGTCACTGGTGTCATTGCTCCCAAGCCAGCTTTAATGAATATTTGCAAGGGATCTTATGCTGACTGTAAATGTACAGACCCCAAACAGGCTCATTATTATTCCCAGCCTAAATTAGCCAGCTGTGCGTTATCCAGATAGTGTGGACATCCCAAAAGAGGAGGGGCTCAATTTATTTTCCAAAGTACCAGAAGGCAAGACAAAAGAAACAATGGATGGAAACTAATCAAGGAGAGAAGCAACCTGGAATTAAGGAAAAACTTCCTGACAGTGAGGACAATTAGCCAGCAGAACATCTTGCCTCCAGACGTAGTGGGTGCTTCATCACTAGAGATTTTTAAGAAGAGACTGGACAGTCACTTGTCTGAAATGGTATAGGGTCTCCTGCTTGAGCAGGGGGCTGGACTAGAAGATCTCCAAGGTCTGTTCCAGCTACTACTGGCGGCTAATATTTCCCCCCTAAAAATAGAAACCAAGGAAGTCTTTAGTCTGGGTGATTCCTTTCATCAAATTCTTTTGTTTGGACTTAGCGTGTCCTTGTCACTTGTCAACTTTGGGTCTGGAGCAGTGGTGGGTTTCAAATTTTTTTACTACCAGTTCTGTGGGTGTGGCTTGGGCGTGGCATGGCTTGGTGGGCGTGGCATGGCTTGGTGGGTGTGGTGGGGAAGGATACTATAAATCTCTATTCCCACCCTACTTCAGGGGAAGGTTACTGCAAAATCTCCATTTTCTCCTGATCAGTTGGGACTCAGGAGGCAAAGAATAGATGGGGTGGGGCCAGTCAGAGGTGGTATTTGCCGGTTCTCCGAACTACTCAAAATTTCCGCTACCAGTTCTCCAGAACTGGTCATAACCTGCCGAAACCCACTGGGCTTGATCTGTTATGCAAAACCAGCCTGGGGTACTTTAGGCTGCTTTATGCTTTATTTAGGAAACACGATTAAGCAAAACATTTCTTAATTAAGTCCTGCAATTTAGCCTTTGGATAAAGGGCTGATATAAGAAGGAATGTAGGAAGCTTATTTTTGTTACGAGAGAAAGTGACTTCTCTGTGCCTCGTTTTTGAGATTCCCAGCTAGGAGCCTCGGATTTCAGAGCAATTCCATCTTTCTCATCTTCAGAAAGTAACCTCCTTGTCCACGTTGTACCATCGAAGCAAGCGTGCTTGGGGTGGCAGCCATCTGCACCTTTGTGTGTAGGGCGTGTGTGTGTGTGTATGTGTGTGTTCGGTCCTGTGTTTTCTGTTTTGATCCGTGCCCGCTGGGACCTTAAGTAATTAATATCCCAAATGGTGCCATGTCTCATTTTACACCAGAAGGGACCTAGATGCAAACTGAGCATAATTTTCTTATCCCTTTCATTGTTCAAGCTCGGCCTTTGTGGACACTGCCGTGCGCATGATTGCCTTCCTTTCTTCCTTTCTCTCTCTCCCCCCCCCCACTCCAGCCCCCCACCCCCAGGTTTGGGTCTTTTCAGCATGATAATATCGACCCATTATTTTGCCCCGCAGCAGGACGTGTCCCAGCTGCAAGGCTTTTGTTTACAGTAACTTCGTGGCAAGGATGCTACTGCCTGAAAGCTCATCGTGCTTAGGTAACTAATAAAATTGTCGAAAGACCAGGAACTGGGGCTGGCCAGCATAGTCATTCGCAGGCCACCGGCCTGTCCGGATCCTGGCTTGTTTTTTTTTTTCTTTTATTTTCTTAGCCCTGGACCCCTATTGTCTGCCCTGCTTTATTCCTTGATGCTTAGTGGGAGGCCAGAGATAAGCCATTTGTCATGATCCCTTCCCTTCCCCAACTTCCAGGGGCACCTGGCCATCCCCAGTGGGTTGAAGGAGGAAATTCATTTGTGCAGCCATGTTTAATTCCCAGGATAGTCTAATCTCTGGCACCATCTGCGTCCCCCCGCCTGGAATGGAGGAGGCCAGAAAGCTCTTGGGATTTCTTCCAGAAGGTGAATGTCAAGAGGCCTTGTTTATTCACTGTCTGTCCAGATAACATCCCGGGGTCACAGGAGGACAGTTTTGTTTGGTTTTGAAAGAGCCGCTGAGCCGGATCTCAGCTAGCCACGGAGACTGGCTTTCAGTAAACCCTTCAAGAGAAAAAGGAAAAAAAAGGGGAACTTTAACCAAAGCAGCAAAGAAGCTTCTCTGGGGCAAGATAGCCCAAGTGGCTCTGCGGGTCCTCCACCGTCAACTGTCCCATTGTACTCTCCTCTGGCCAGGGGTTTGCTGCTGGGGATTCACGGGTTCGGGAGAACCTCTAGCTAAGATTCTGTACAGTTCAGAGAACCCCCAAAACCCACTCCTGGCTGCCCCCCGCCTCTCACAGGAGTCCCAACATGGCCCGTTTTGGATGCAAGTAAGTTCAGGGCACGCGTGGAGGCTTGGAGAGGGCGAAGAACGGGCCTACCAGAAGTTTGGGAAGGTCAGAAATGGGCCCGTTTCTGGTCTCCAGGGGGCCTCTGGAACCTGGGGAGACTGTTTTTGCCCTCCCAGAGGCTCGAGAAAAGCCTCCGGAGCCTGGGGAGGGCAACCCCCCCCCCCGTATGGTGCAGGAGGCCGACTAGGCCACACCCACCATGGCCATGCCCACCCAGCAACTGAGCAGAGAACCCCTTGCTAAAATTTTTGAAGCCCACCCATGGCCATAGCAGCTGCAGGCTTGGCCAGCTTCCTATAAGCAATAGTGGCCTGTGCCAAGTAGTCCTTGATTTACAACCGTTCGCAAGAGTGGAGAATATCTGTAGCTTGGGTGTAGGATGAGAGTGGAGGTTTGTTCTCCAAGCTCTTGTGGGTTGGTTTCCGGATGTTTCGTTATCAGACTAGGTAACATCTTCAATGGACGAAGAATTCCTTCAATTCCAGTAAAGATGTTACCAAGCTTGGAAACCAATCCCAGAGAACGAACCTCCGCTCTTACAACAGTTCATTTAGTGACCATTTGAAGTTCACAACAGCACTGAAAAATGTGACTTATGATCGTTTTCCACACTTATGGCCATTGCAGCATCCCCTTGGTCTCGTGATCAATATTCAGATACTTGGCAACTGGATCATATTTATGATGTGTCTCAGGGTCGTGTGATTCCCTTTTGCAAACTTCCGCCAAGCAAAGTCAAGGGGGAAGCCAGATTCAATTAACAACCGTGTTACTGGCTTAATAGCTGCAATGATTCACTTAACAACCGTGGAAAGAAAGGTTATAAAATGAGACAAAATTAAATTAACATCTGTCTCACTTAAGAACAGACATTTTGGGTTCTATTGTGGTCATAGGTCAAGGACTATTTGTACTATAATCTTCTTGCAATGCCTTATTTTGAGGATACAACACCTTGTATGGTGCCTTTGATGCAAGGGGTCTCCAGTCCTGCTGCCAGGTAGAGGTGGAGCATTGCTTGAACTTAGTTCCTTCCCCAAAGCAGCTATTTTATTCTACTTAATGGTGGGGTGAGCCCTGATTGCTGGGTTACTAACAAATATCAGTGTTCTTGGCCTTCATCAAATTGTTGGTCCATGGGGAAAGCTGATTTCTTCCTTTGAGAGTAATTAGTAATTTCATGTTCAGGGGTTGAGGGACACCTCTTGTTGGCCCAAGAGATGGCTATTAGCTGTTCACAGTTTGCAGGCTTTCTCAGAGCATTTCATTGGTCATTGTACGAACTACATTCAATGGATGTTACGTTTAAGTCATCAGAGTTCAAGGGAAGTCGTAGCTTCCTGGAGCAGAAGAGTTCATTTAAGTCATCAATTCTCCTGCTTAGTGCAGAAATCTTGAGAATTGGCTTTCCAGAGTCTGCCTGAAGACAGCAAGCAAAATAGATGCCATCTCCTCCCTAGATCATTCAACTATACCCTGATGAACTGATGTTGCCCTAAGAAATGCTCCTAACATTAAGCCAGAATCTATGTTCCTTGCTATTTTCTGTATTATACTATGTCCTGTATTCTGGAATCAATTGGAAGATATGGATCGCCTTCTGTATGACATCCTTTCAGAACTTTGATGGATGTGGTCATCACCCTTTGGTCATCTTCTCTCAAGGCTAAACATATTTAGTCTCTCCAGTTTCCAGTTCCTTGATCAAAAAGTTTTCAAGATACCTATATTTCAACCAAACTTCTGCAGGATTTGAAATCTACCTAAGAAATGAAATTACCTCTAAAAATGGGAATGCCACTTGGTAGAATTGCATGTGTATGGAAGTTGGATACAATCAACTTCAAAATATTTCTACAGTTATTTATTGCAAAGACTTGTATTCTACTTTGCTTTTATAGTGGAGTTCAAATGGATGCTCCTGGGCTTCTCAAATGTCTTTTGCACATATTGATTAATGTTGCTGGACTTCAGCAGCATTGTTGCCAAGCCTTTGTTATCTTAGGTCAGAGGTGTCAAACTCGATTTCATTGAGGGCCACATCAGGGTTGTGTTTGATCTTGGAGTGTTTTAGTAACATCTCAGGAGCTATGGTGGCGCAGTGGTTAGAGTGCAGTACTGCAGGCTACTTCTGCTTGCTGCTGGCTGCAGTCTGGCAGTTCAATTCTCACCAGCTCAAGGTTGACTCAGCCTTCCATCCTTCCAAAATCCATAAAATGAGGACCCAGATTGTTGGGGGCAATATGTTGACTCTGTAAACCGCTTAGAGAGTGCTGTCAAGCACTGTGAAGTGGTATATAAGTTTAAGTGCCATTGCTATTGCTATCTCTCTGGGACATTTGAGTCAGCGTTGACTCCTGACAACTAGCTCATACAGCTTCCTCGCAAGATTTTGCCATTGCCTTCTTCTTATTGGCCGAAGGTCGCCCAGCTTTCTTTATGCTTAAGGCAGGACTAGAACTCAGGACTAGAACTCATGATCTGCTGGCTTCCAGCCTGGTGCATTAAACATTCCACCAAACTAGCGTTCTCCAGGACATTTAGCTTTTTAAATAAATAACTTTTTGCACATTAAGAATGCTTGTATATATGACTATTTTTCAAACCTATATTGGTTGGCTATTAAATATGTTGCTTTTCTCACTCTTTTTTCCATGTATTCTACCCCGATGGATTCTGATGAATTACCTATCGGATTCCTGTAATTGGCTCCAATTTTTTGGGTGAGTATGAACTTTTAATGAAATTCTTAATGAGTTGAAAGCGTTCTTCCAGAAGCAGAGGTTTTGCTTAGCCTTGTTTCTTTTTTTAAAAAAAAAATCAGTTCGTCTGTTTTACATTGTTTAATCCTTCCTTTCTAATGTAACTGAAAGCTTACTGGATTCATTTTTTGATTTAAAAAAAAATAGAGTAGAATTCTAGTGGGTTAGTTTGTTATTCTACAGCAGTGGATATTTTCTGTCGAATGTTCTTCTTTATGTGGTAAATTCCATATTATAAATCATATTTCTGAATGGGAGAAGTATGTAGTAGGGGCATTAATATTTGATCGCTGATTTGCATCACGGAGATTTATATGAAACCTGTCCAGAAAAAAAAGAAAGAATTTATATTGGAAATCTGTCTTGAATTTCTATCGTAAATATAAGCGCCTTATTTATGAGTTACATCCCAAGACTTGTGTTTAGCAAAGACACTGCTCCCATGTTTATTCAGATGTCAGCTGCCTTGGTTTATTGCGTTTTGTTCCAGATAGGCTGTAGGATTGCAGCAAAACAATGCTAATCTTCCTCAGGTCCTCCTGACTTTTGCAGATTAAGAAAGAGGCTCTTGGGAATAAGGTTGGTGTTAAATTTGAGTTGACCAGATTAACATCAGGCACAAAGAATTCAGAAGATTATTTCAAGCCAATTCCCAAGAATCCGGTCAACTCAGGTTCAACACTGAATGTGCACCAGATAAGGGTCAGTGGAATTCAGGAGAGGTTGGACTTGCAGTGCTTGTGGGAATGAAAGGACTCTAGGCTGATGACTAGTTTAACTCCACCATCACCCACCTAGCTCCACATGCTCTTCTCCTACAGGCGCTGAATTGAGGGGAGGAGTGAAATGGTTGTGTAGCCTTGAGTGGCTTGTGGGGAGGAAGTGGCTAAAAGGAGAGCCTCCCTAAAACTTCACAGTATTTATCTAGTAGCTATGTAGTGAACACTTTAGTCTGGTGATATTCCTATAGATAGCCGAGCAACAATAAACATGCCACCATGATCAGTTTTTTGAGTTGTTTTGGGTTCCTTGTGCTTGACAGAAGATGACAGTGTTTTTCTGTGGTCAATAATCAAATTGAAGAGGTTTGTCAGTTTCAGCAAACAGGACAAATGCCTTGACATTTACCATATTTTTTAGAGTATAAATACACCGGACTATAAGACACACCTACCATTTTTGGTGAGGAAACAAGAAAAATAAATCTACCTCTGCCTCCCAGCAATTTTGCCTCGTTGCAGCAAACAGCAAATAGCTTGCTTTACTTTCATTTTGGTTTTCAGCATAGCTTGATTAGCACAAGAAAAAAAAGAAATCTGTTCCAGCAATTTACCTCCTTGCAGCAAGCAGCAGAAGCCCATGCAAAACAGCTGGGAGCAAAACAGCTGAGAGTCGGGAGACCGATCCAAAGGACAACCAAGTTGTGCTAATTAGGTTGTGCTGAAGCTGAAAGGAGCAGTTTCTTCTTGCTGCTTGCTACAAGGAGGTAAACTGCTGGGAGGTAGAGGCCAAAGTGTGGGGCCAGTGGATGGGTGAGGCTAAATTTGGTGTATAAGATGCACCTAAATTTTCACTCCCTTTTAGGGGGGAAAAAGGTACGTCTTATACTCCGAAAAATACGGTACACCTTGAACCTGTCCCTTTAAATGAAATATAAGCAGGTTCCCCAGAGTTTAGGCAGGCACATGGTCAAAGTGAGATAGACTTTCTTCTCTGACAGCAGCATGAAAGGGGAAGCTAACAAAACATATCTGAATGGGTTCATTCATTCAGACTTTTGGATTCTTCTTTTGCCAAACGTAAAGCAGTTCCTTCCAACACTAAAGAAGTGAGAGGGAGGCATCTGTTTTATCATATTTATATCTCTCTTCCACGGAACACAAAATGGTGCATGTAAATTTATTTTTGGCTGCGCCAAATAGATCTTGTACTGTGCAAGGCTAACTGGATCTGGATCTGGATCTGTTTAATTTCAATGGGACTGTAGTATCTGGTACTTTCAGCCTCTTCTTTGGAAGCCCCAATCTAGTTTGCATGATGTGGAGTTAAGCCATTGAAAGGGTTTCTTTTTGGACTAAGGAGTGGTGGGAGATGAAAATCAAAGATATAACATCATTTGTTGCTCTGCAACGTGATTTGTTTGGTTTATGGCATAGCATGCTGGGTGTAGTCACAGTTGCTGACTACCAAAGCCCTGGTGGCACAGTGATTAAAATGCAATATTGCAGGTTAACTCTGCATTCCACTGCCAAGAGTTCGATCCTGACTGGCTCAAGACTGACTCAGCCTTCCATCCTTCCGAGGTCATTAAAATGAGGACCCAGATTGTTGGGGGACAAATGCTGACTCTGTAAACCTCTTAGACTTAGAGAGTGCTGTAAAGCACTATGGAGCGGTATATGTCTAAGTGCTATTGTTATGGCATACAACATTCAGTAGCAAACCATGATTTGTTAAACTATTCATAATTGAATGTCTGAACTGGGCCAGCGACACCATTCAATTTTACTTGCCCACGTTCCTCTGTGCGTTTATTAAATTCCTTTTCTGTATGCATATTTGAAGGAGCAGCATGATATGCCAGTGCTGAATTTCAATACTAGATGCTTGTTGCATAACCTTTCCATGTTTATCTGGAAACAGAAGGCTTAGCTGGATCAACAGATGGGCTTTACTCATTGAGGAATGCTGTAGAACTTAAAAGTACACTACCCTCCTGTTGATGATGCTAATAATACAAGGCATGAAGGTAATGTTTCATTGCAAGAAACCTTACCACAGTTGATTCCCCTCCCCAAAATGGAGTAGTTATTATTTAATTTATGCCAGCTTTTGACTAATAGTTACATACAGGACTTGTAGCTGACAAGAACTCTTAACACTTTGCGTTAAGGAAGTGAGAGTTCTTCGCTTTCAGCTTTGGGGAGCAACATATCATATACATGGAGGTCTCTCTCACCTGAGGATTGAAGAGTACTGCCTGCACAGGATTTTGTAACTTTTCCAACATCCCCTATAAGTGCCAAACCCTGATTGTGATTTGCTGGGTTTTGGCTGGTACAAATCTGTGGAGAAATTGAATGCCCTTTGGTATTGCTTTCTACTTGATAGCTTTGCTGTCTGTGAACACCATTTCTTCTGGGTATGGGGCAGTGGTGGGTTGCTCCCGGTTCGGACCAGTTTGCAAGAACCAGTAGTAAAACTGGCAGGAGGCTCCGCCCACTGACCCGGACGTCATCATAGGTGATCTCTCGCATGCGCAGAAGAGCGCACGCAAACGCGATACGAACCGGTAGTAAAGGTAAATAGAACCCACCCCTGGTATGGGGGTAAAGCAGCCAAAAGGATGCTAAAGTTAAAGAAGACTGAAGAAGCAAAAAAAAAAAAATCATCAGACCACGGAAGTTGCAAACATTGTTTATGAACAAGCGCACAGATTGCAGCCCAGATGTTTTTCTTAGGAGAATCAGTTTACGTCTTCTCAAGAAGCACGGCTCCTTCCTCTAAGGAAACATCTGAAGTCAACTTTCCGAAAATGGAAATAGTGTAATGGCTCCTAGAAAGAACAGCCTTGCTTTTACAACTTTGCCAGTCTGAGGATGAAGTGAAAGGATTTGGGTTGTGGTGCTGATGAGGAAACAGATCTACATTGACAACAAAATTGAAGGAAGTTTCTAAAATTTGATCAAGGAAAGCTATGATTGACTAGAAAATATCTCATGTCTCTAATTGGGATGCTCTCGTTGTGTATTAACCATTAAAATTACAGGTAATCCTCGATTTACAATAATTCATTTAGTGACCGTTCCAAGATATGACATTGAAAAAAAGGAATTTATGATTAGCTTTCACACTCATTGTCACGTGATCAAAATTCAGAGGCTTGGCAACTGACTCGTATTTATGATGATTGCAGTGTCCTGGGCTGATATGATCACTTTTTGTGACCTTCTGACAAGCAAAGTGAATGGGAAAGCCAGATTCACTTAACAGCCGTATTAATAACTTAACTGGTATGGTATGCAACAACTGTTGCAAGAAAGGTCATAAAATGGGGCAAAATTACTTAACTCTTTCATTTAACAACAGCAATTTTGGGCTCGATTGTGGCTGTAAATCGAGGGCTACCTGTATCTTCCTGTCCAAGGAATATAAATGGAGCACTAAGGAGAGATTGCCTTGGTAGAAAACTATCTTGCCTAGGACTGTAAAACATTTTCTCCGAACTTTGTGTTTTTAACCAGTCTTCACGAAAGCTATCCTTTGGGAACTGCATTTTTATCTTTGCTGAGCTTTGAATGTGAATGGAGACATTATTTATAGCTTCAGGATACAGTCTTTTTGCTTTTCATGTTCCAGACCACAAGAGGCAGACAGATTCAATTCTCATTATTTTGTCATGAGCTCTGCAGTATTCCCCCCCCCCTTTTTGTAAAATAACCCACATAGCAAAGAGACATTCTAGGTTACTCTATTTGTTTTGGTAGGAATGGAAGGCAAAAGAACTAAAAGCAATTTTCAAAATGCTTTTTACAAAAAGTAATTTTAAAAGTGGCTAAAATTAGAGTTAAGATTTTTAAAAACAGGACAGTTTTTAAATACAGAGGTTTAACATGCCTGCCACGAGTTGTTTAATATATTGGCAAGGAGCTAGTTGTTTTATTGGTTTTAATATAATTATTTGGCTTGATTCCTTAGACTGAAAATGACCATGCACTAAAAAAAATCAACTAGGGGTTATACGTACAATCTTCTTCTTCCGAGTTCCGAGTTCTATTATATTAAATTGTTAGGTATTGTTACTGGACATGATTACAACCTAAATATCTGCCATTCAGATTTC
This sequence comes from Masticophis lateralis, assembly GCA_030761175.1. Lineage (NCBI taxonomy): Eukaryota > Metazoa > Chordata > Lepidosauria > Squamata > Colubridae > Masticophis > Masticophis lateralis. The sequence continues at coordinate 15,869,434 of JAUDYJ010000009.1, forward strand.
TGAGTTTAAATAATGAAGTTATCAAGTTGTGGGCTTTGATTTACTGTGCTCTATGAATAGAATTAGTGAATGGCTGTTCTAAAATGTGCTTTAGGATAGCCAACCAGACTTCGAAGCTATTGTTTTTTTAAAAAATTGATTTATTGATTGTAATCCAGGAATAGCACGATTGCAGATGGACATGGTTTATTTCTGCTTTCTGGGCTTTTTCCTTTTATACTCTTTTCATTTTCCTGACTGATTCATAGCACTGCAAACTAGAGTTGCTCAATAATGGGGAATACTTTTTTTTCTGGAATTACTAGAAAACGATAATGTATTTTGCTTATCTGCAAGATTGAGTTTGTCATACATTTGTTTTACTCAACAAATAGGGCTGATTTTGATATAATTTGGTATCAGCTGTTTTACATTGTTATAGTTGTTCTTCTGGAGCCCATGTTGTAAGCATGAGTTTGCTTCTGGCCATTGGAGTACTCAAGAGTGAAGATGATCAAAAGTCTCCTGTTCTTACTTTGTATATGGATCTGCCAAACTGTGGAGGGGACACCAGACTGGATGGACATACAACGTATATAAAATACAGTGTTTATGTGGATTTTTTTCTCTGAGATCTATAAGGTCATTCTTATCTAAATCTCCTTTTTGAGCTTGTATGCTGTATTATGAAGCTGGCCTATGTTATACCAGGGAGTGAATCTGCCAGTGAGCTACAGCTCCTGAACCTTAGAGACCTCCAATAATACAATAGTGGTGAAGTTTAAATATGAACTATTAAAATAATAATAAAACATTTACTTCAATAGGCTGTTCCCATTTTAAAGACATTTTTATACATTCTCTCTTCTGTACTAATTTTTTACTTATAGGTATAGCTACTGGCTTTAAACTGTAATAAAATTTAGGTCATACTGAGCAATATGACTGAGCCCAGTCTTGAGAGTGTTATCTGGGCTGAGTTCGATCCTGTGGCTCCCGAGGACGTGGACAGGATCCTGGGTAGACTGAATGCTACCACATGTTTATTGGACCCGTGTCCCTCCTGGTTGGTGCTGGCCTCCCGGGAGGTTACACGAGGCTGGCTCCAGGAGATTATAAATGCTTCTTTGAGTGAGGGTGTCCTTCCGCCTGCCTTGAAGGAGGCAGTGGTGAGGCCCCTCCTCAAGAAGCCCTCCCTGGACCCGGCTGTTTTGGTAAATTATCGTCCTGTCTCCAACCTTCCCTTTCTAGCGAAGGTTGTTGAGAGTGTGGTGGCGCGGCAGTTCCCCCGGTACCTGGATGAAGCTGTCTATTTAGACCCGCTCCAGTCCGGCTTCAGGTCTGGTTACAGCACCGAAACGGCATTGGTCGCGTTGGTGGATGATCTCTGGAGGGCCCGGGGTAGGGGGTACTCCTCTATCCTGGTGCTGTTAGACCTCTCAGCGGCTTTTGATACCATCGACCATGGTATCATGTTGCGCCGGTTGGAGGGATTGGGGGTGGGGGGCACCGTTCTGCGGTGGTTCTCCTCCTACCTCTCCGACCGGTCGCAATCGGTGTTGACAGGGGGGCAGCGGTCGACCCCGAGGCGCCTAGTGTGTGGGGTGCCACAAGGGTCGGTCCTCTCGCCCCTTCTGTTCAACATTTATGTAAAGCCGCTGGGTGAGATCATCCGTGGTTTTGGGGTGGAATTCCATCAGTACGCTGATGACACTCAGCTGTACATTTCCACCCCAGACCACCCCAACGATGCCGTGGAAGTGATGTCCCAGTGCCTTGAAGCTGTGCGGGTCTGGATGGGGAGAAACAGGCTTCGACTCAACCCCTCCAAGACTGAGTGGCTGTGGCTGCCGGCGTCCCGATATAGCCAACTGACTCCATCGTTGGTTATTGGGGGCGAATCATTGGCCCCCACGGAAAGGGTGCGCAACTTGGGCATCCTCCTGGATCCACGGCTGTCTTTAGAGGAGCATACGACAGCTGTGGCCAGGGGAGCTTTTTATCAGGTCCGCCTGATACTCCAGTTGCGGCCCTTTCTAGATCGGGACTCCCTACGCACAGTCACTCAGGCGCTCGTCACGTCTCGCTTGGACTACTGTAATGCTCTCTACATGGGGCTCCCCTTGGGATGCATCCGGAGGCTTCAGCTGGTACAGAATGCGGCCGCGCGGGGGATTATGGGAGCGACAGGGCGCTCCCATGTGACACCTCTCCTGCGTGAGCTGCATTGGTTGCCGGTTGATTTCCGGGTGCGTTTCAAGGTGTTGGTAATCACCTTTAAAGCGCTCCATGGCTTAGGACCAGGGTACTTACGGGACCGCCTTCTGCCACCTATTGCCTCCCACCGGCCGGTTCGCTCCCACAGAGAGGGCCTCCTCAGGGTGCCGTCAGCCAGACAGTGCCGGCTGGCGACCCCCAGGGGGAGAGCATTCTCTGTGGTAGCCCCCACCCTCTGGAACGATCTCCCTCCAGATCTGAGAACTATCGCTGACCTCCGGACCTTTCGTCGGGCTTTGAAGACTCATCTCTTCCAACTTGCCGGACTTGCCTGATCCCTGCTATTTTTTAAATATTTTAAATTATTTTAAATTTTTAGAGTTTTAGAGTTTTTATTCGGTTTGTATTTTCAGCCTAAATTTATATTGATTTTAGTACGTTTTAACTTATTGTATTACATTGGTTTTAAATTGGCTGTTCACCGCCCTGAGTCCGGAAGGAGAAGGGCGGTATAGAAATTTAATAAATAAATAAATAAATAAATAAATAAATATATATAATGGCATATAAATAGACTATGAACAGCAGCAGTAAATCTGCACCCTAAGTTTTGGATATTATAGAACAAAGTGAGAATTCAATATGGTCCATGAGCTGAATTCAGTCCCATCAGATGGAGTAAACAACTTGGGAGAGGAGACCAGATTTAAAACAGTCTTCTGCAAAAGCCCTGCTATCTAATCTCATTCATTTGACCACAAAGGAAATAAGCATGAGAGAAAAGCATTTCTAAGTGTGATAAGAGATCAATCAGTTGATGGTATTGACTAATACAATTTTGAGATTTATTCACATTTTGTGTAATTTGATTATTAAATCATTAAGTTTTCAAAAGGTAGCTCCGATAATCCACTATAGCAAAAGCAATAAAGAATCTTTAATAAATTCACTGCTACTTTAAAGGCTCATGAATCACAAAAGCTTATAAAAATTGTCATGAAGATGCCACAAGTCTGTGATTCTATTTTTAGAAAACTCATAGTTAAAAAAATAAAATATTGTTTATGATTTTTAATGATTACCACGCTTCATATTGAAATGTACAAAGGTTTTGAAGTAATATAGCTTGCCTGCCTCACTCCACTTGTTCATAGGGTTCAAGCCTATTTGGCAATTTAATACCTTAAGAGGTGCTCAGCCAATTGTCAATACCATAAAAGTATAATAGTTCATTCAAATAATCCTGAGGATGCAAGAATACTAGTTTGTTCAAGTAATCCTGAGTAATCACAGGAATGCCACATTAACGTAAAATCGAATAATGCAAATGTATTACAAATTGTTGTGTCTGGGCAATGGATAAGTTATTATCAAGCAGATCACTGTATAGCAAAATGAAGATAAGGTCCACTTTGAATCCAAGGCATAATAGGTCTATTTTATGCGTACATTTGGGACATCTCACAAGGTGGAACCAAGTCAATGGTAGCATGACTGTGCAACCAATGTGCTTTTTGTGTGTTGCTTGTACTCAGATTTGGTTAACTTGTTATGGCCATATTGCCTTTTTTTAACAACCTACAGACATCTTTGCCTATATAGCCGGTAAAATGGACCCAGCATGGAATAGCTGTCATTATCTTTTCTCCCTTAGACCGGTTATCAGTTATAAAAATGAAATAATAAAAATAACTCAGTATTTCTGAGGAATATCTCTGGAGAAAAAAGTATTCCAATGTAACCTAGATCAAGTATGGCTGTTTTGCACTTTTAATGCTCAGCCTCCCTCCTGCCTCCAATTTCTTGGGAAGCCTATAAACTTCTCTGGTCTCCGTCAGGCGCTCTAATCCTTTCACCTCTCTCTCTCTCCTCTTAATGATTATTCCAGGATCACCACTGTAAACATGTCGTTTCAACCCCTCACTTAATGACCAATGTTTGTTTTTGTGCTAAATGACAAGTTGAAAGAATCTAAGATGCAGCAGCTACGCCTCCTCAAATGGCATCCATTCAAGAAGCTGTCAAGGGCCGGCTGCCTTTAATGTAGTCAAATGTCTTTATTTTAGGAAATCTTTCTAGGAGGCCGCCATTATTAATATGCATGACCAGGAACATTTTTTTCCATAAAAGGCCTTCAGCATGTGGGGGGCTGCATCTGCGTGTTTTTCTGCAACATGAGTGGTCTATTGTTAGTAACTATCACCTCCCGGGCTGCTGTCTGTGCAGGAGCCCCAAGAGAGGAGGGAAAATGTTTTGAAATTCCCTGAATGGAGAGTTTGCAGCCAGCTGGCTCTGGTACACAGACCGAGGTGAAAAGAGGACTTTTTTTCAGACTTTCTTTCCCTTTTGGCTGCTTTCTCTTCTTGGAAAATAAATGCATTGAAGAAATTAAGCAAAATCAAATATAACCATTTACACATATTATTTACACAATTCTCAATGAATTATAAAAATAACAAGTAAAAACTGTATCTCTAGTCCCCAGCTCCTTCATGGAGAAAAGACAAATAGAGTGCCTATAGAAGTGATAGTATCTTATAGCTACATCTTATTTCACGCATTTATGTCTTGCCCATCAAAATAAATAACATGGTGCATAATCTAACAGTGTAGGATTAAAATTAACAAACTGGAGAGTAATGGATTAGATCAGTGGTGGGTTGCCCCTGGTTTGCACCAGTTCTATAGAACCGGTAATAAAACCGGCGGGAGGCCCTGCCCACCGACCCCAACATCATCAAAATACTTCTGCACATGTGCAGAAGCTTCTGTGCTTGCACAGAAGAGCGCGCGCGCAAAGCAAACCCTGCTGCGAACCGGTAGTAAAGGTAAGTAAAACCCAGCCCTGGATTAGATCCAGAATACTCTCAGAACAGCGGTGGCTTTCACATATTCTTACCATCAGTTCGCCCTGTGCGTGCATGCTTGCTTTGCTCACGCCATGCACCTGGCCTTCTGCATGCTTGCTGTGCGCGCGCACACCTTCTGCACATGCACCCAGCCTCAAAAATATGGCTAAGTAGAATGGCATTAGGTCTGGGTGGGCGTGGGCGTGCCCACCCCCAATCACCACTACTGTTTCACCCGAACCAGTCTGAACCGGCTGAAACCACCTCTGTCTCAGAATCATTTACTGAGCAGAAGTCCATTCCCTGTTTTCTTGCTGATAGGAGACAGTTGTCCCTTTTCTTCGGCAGCCTTACTACCATTTCACACACTGTTCCATGGATCCCTCCAAAGCTGATTTTCTTTTTAAAGTGTGTTAACATCAAAGTAAAGGAGGATGGAAGATAGTTCCTTCAGCATAAAGGCATCATTGAATAGAAAATCTTTCAAAGATTGAAGGAACTTTTCTGTTGATAAGTGACAAACTCGAGACTAACAAAATTGGTAATGTGCTAAAATACGTTGTATTAACTTTAAACAGAGACAACAGTATATGAAATACATCCAAAAATTACTTTTTAGAAAATATGCATCCTGTCTTGTCTGCTGGAAGCTAGAAATAGCAGCAGACAAAAATAGGCCCAGGTGCTTTATTTGGCACCATAGAAGAGACGAGACATAGATATATATATAGATAGATCTTGCATGTACCTGCCATAATTCCAATCATTAGTTGACCTGGAGCAGAGTGAAAATTTCTCTGGCAAGATATCTGAGTATAATACATTCTTAAAAGGACCGTGTTTTGTTTCCCTTCCAAATACATTTATTTATGTAATCTTTCTTTTTAGTCTTGGCAAATCTCTCTTCTGTGTAATATTTAACTGCAGGGATCACAAGACACACTTGTAGATAATTAAACTTTCAAATAGGATTATAGAAAATGTCCCTTCTAATTTAAGGGACTTTTTACCATCTTCATGATGCAAAAGGCAACATGAATTTTGGCGCGCTAGAAAACAAAAGCCATTTCCTCAATTGCTTTAATCTCATCATTTTAAAGCAAACTTTTATTTTGGATTAAAAATGGATCAAGCTTGTACAATCACACAATTCCAGCTTGCTTGATTGTTATATATTTTTATGCTTTCAAATGATTTTTTAAAAAAGGGATTCATGGTCTGCTTGATCCCCCCGCCCCCAAGATCAATCCAAGTTTGATTCCTGGGAACTATACAGGCCCATCCATATAGGATTTTGGCAACAACATAAAGTGATTTGCCATCGCCTTTTCCTTTGACTTCTCAGCCTAGCCTCCAGGGCTGGGATTTCCTGCTAGCCTTCAACCCAAGCATTATTCAGCACTGTCCCTGCTGAGCTTTGCAAAATTTGATGAGATCAGCTCAGTGCTTCAATGGAAATAGCTTTGATAAAAATTCTGGGATTGGAATCCAGGTCCTCGACTGTGTAATCACATTTAAAAGTGGCATCTATCTACTGTTCCTTAAGTGAAATTTCTCAAGCGCTCCAGTTACAATTTTGGCAGGCATGTTATGGACTACTAAAAACGCTACTCAAGACAGTGGCTCTGACTGCATTCACACTCAGTTCCACAATGTTCATCTTTTTGGATATCTCTTATACCCTGTTTCCCTCAAAATAAGACATCCCCTGATAATAAGCCCAATCGGGCTCTTGAGCACATGGCAATAAGGCCACATGCTTATTTCCGGGTTCAAAAAAATATAAGAAAGGGTCTTATTTTCAGGAAACACGGTATAAGATTGTACAGGTAGTCCTCAACTTAAGATCATAATTCAGCCCAAAATGTATGTTTTTAAGTGAGTTTTGCCCCATTTTATGGCCTTGCTTGCCATTGTTATGAAGTGAATCACTACAGTTGTTAAATTAGTGACACGGTTGTTAAGTGAATCTGGCTTCCTCGCTGACTTTGTCAGAAGGTTGCAAAAGATGATCCCAGAATGCTCTGATTGTCATAAACATGAGTCAATTGTCTGAACTTTAATCATATCACATGATACTGCAACAGTCATAAGTGTGAAAAACAGTCATAAATCATTTTTTAGTGCCTTGAATGGTCATTAAATGAACCATTGTAAGTTGAGGATTACTTGTAATTGGAAATATTATACTGTATGTCCAAATAGAAAGTCAGCTTTATTTACTTTGGATTAGTATACATAAAGTTGCACCTTTCATATGTAGTTAAAAGACATCCATAATTCTAAAGCTGTGCTTTTGAAATAGTGAACTGCTTTAGAATTGCAGATTGTTTATAGATGTTGCCTTGGAAAGGCCACGGTGAGACCATACCTATTTTATTAGTTAGAGAATATTGCAGTGAGATCCTTGGTCAGATATTTGCGAATGTAGTAAAGAGATAATACAACAGTTATGGGATCAAACCTCAATCAGCAAACACAGACTTAAATCCACTTGACCACCAAATTTATTATGTGATTTTGGCTAGTCACTTGCTCTGAGCTCATGATGGTTTTAGGTAGAATAAAATGAGGGGAGGCCTTTAAATAAGCATGAGAGAGAAAATATGGCGTCTACATGCAGTATGTAAAATAGTAATTCTAAGGCCTGGTTCACATAGTGGACATACCCATAGTTTATTGATTTTGGTTTTGGCTTACTGTCTTGCATCAACCCAACCATTATATACTTTGATTTATAGATTACTGCAGTATGCAAAGCCAGTATGAGAAATTACGCTTCCCTTGTATATAAAAGGGAGATTAAAAAAACACACCACCCAATTGAAAATTATAATTCTTTTCCCTTGTAATAACCTTTCCATATGAAGAACCCTGGAATTTTTTTTAACTCTTATGTGTAGTAAATGGCATGCCGTTTATAAATGTTGGTAACGGTATTAGGCAAAAAGAGTTTGTTGGATTACAATGTTGATATGTGCATGGAGGTGTACCTGCATTAGATGTATGTGTGTTAATACAATTACTTTTCACCCATTTTTTGTGAAAAGGAAGCCATAGATGTTTCAGTGCTCAATGATTGGGTGTAAAGTATCTTCTGTACTGTGAGTGTGATACATACTAGAGAGAGCCATCAGATGCCTTTCTATGATAAGGGGATGATGCATCCTTTTCATATGTCAACACTGTGAAGAATACAGGTAGTCCTTGACTTACGACTGTTGGTTTAATGATGGTTCAAAGCTACAACGTGATTTGCAACCTGTAGTCTCATTTATGATTATTGCACCATCCAATAGTCATGTGGGCTCAACTGGAACACTTGGCAACCAACTTGCATTTACAACTGGTGCAGCCGACCTGCAGTAACGTGATTGCAATTTGCAATACTTATTTCCAACAAAAAAATCCACCCATTGGGGAAGCTGGATTCATTTAACATCTGCATGATTTACTTAATGACCTCCATAAAACTTGTTGTGAAATTAGGTCCAATTTACTTATGAACATAACTTGTGACTGAAATTCCAGTCCCAATTGTGGTTGAAAGTTAAGGACTATCTCTATGTACCGTTTCCTGAAAATAAGCCCTAGCATTGGGTTTCTTTTACACATACACCTAATATAAGTCCTACCCCCAAAATAAGCCCTACTTATGAGTCTGCACGTCCGCACTAGCACACTGCACAGACTCCTGTGAGCAAGCAGAAATGGGCCCCCGGTACATTGGGGGGGGGGGAAATGACACCCCCCAAAAATAAGCCCTAGTGCTTATTTTGGGACCCAAAAGATGGTAAGACCTGGTTTTATTTTCGGGGAAACATGGGCAGCTTAAAAATCTCATGCAAGAGACTTTTGCTGCTATAGCAGGAAGGCCAGCTGCATCATTCTTTACCTGCCCAATGTGTGTGTACAGTACCCTTCAGAGCAAATATGTGGTAGAAGCTGGTTTTTCCCCATGAAAGTCTTATTTTGCTACAACTTCCTTCTTCAATCGAGCAAACTAGCATGTTTCAGATTTAAAGTTTTTAAAGGCATATGCTAAACTTAAATATGCAGAGCCAACACTTCCTGATTTCGCTGTGTGCTTGATGTTTAAGTTGTGTTATGATGCCATAGCAAAGAAAGCGGTAGATATTTGTTTCAAAGAACTTGCAGAAGTAAAATGCATAGGAGGGATGGTCTGCCCTTTTATAGTATGAAGCACTGTTGATATAGTAGTTCTCAGGATAGTGGCAAATAGATTAAGCTGCTGTCTCTGTTCAGACTACACGTGATCCTTGATTTATGACCACAATTGGGATTGGAACATGTCGTTGAGGTAGTTATTGAGTCCTGCCCAATCTTTTGCTGTGGTTTTTAAGTGAATCTGGCTTTCCCCATATACTTTGTGGAAAGCTGACTAGAAAAGATCATCAATGGTGATCACATGACCCATGGTGCTATAACTCTTTTAAATATATGCTGGTTACCAAGCACCCACATTTTTTTCATGTGACCACAGAAGTGTGATGGAATTAGTTTTAAGTGAGAAGATTGTAAGTCACTTTTCCCACCAGTTGTAACTTCCAACAATTGCTAAACAAATGATTGTAAACTTGAGGACTGTATGGAATTTCTCGTGGATGTAACAATATTGAGTACTCACTATCAAGGCTACCAAATAGTGCAAGATTGTATGAGAAACTCAGAACCGATGCAATTAAAAGATCATTTTCTTGCAAGAAAATGCAAGATCATACAATCTTGCACCACACGGCAGCTTTTACAGTACCGTGTTTTCCCGAAAATAAGACCCGGTCTTATATTTTTTTGAACCCCGAAATAAGTGCTTGGCCTTATTTTCGGGAATGTCGCATTATTTTAGGGCATGTGGAACAAGACAGGTCTCCTTTTGCCATTTTACCCGATTTTCAACTCTGTCTCCCTAATCCCAAGCAGAGGAAATGGCGGGGCCCGGCTGCACATGCGGTTAAATATTTTTGGGGAGAGCTTATTTTCGGGGTGTGTGTGTAGTGCATGTGCTCAAAAGCCCGATTGGGCTTATCATCAGGGGATATCTTATTTTAGGGGAAACAAGGTAGATACTTATCAGATGGGCAGCAGACAAAAGAAAGGATTTCACAGAATATAGTTAATTGACTGTTCTCACTGCCACAGATATAGGGCAGATCACCGAGTCAGTGAGATGACAGGATTATCAAAAGCCAAAGAGATGGAGCCTCCATATTCAGAGGCAGTGTACCTCTCTGTATGCCAACTGCTTGGAAAATTTAAAAAAATAAAGCAAAAAATAGTAGGCTGACTTTTGGGGGGGAGGGGAGAGAAACAGACTGGATGGCCTTAAATGGCTGCTTCTTGAACCTTGAATCATTTCACCAGATCAGATAATCACCACCTTTTCACCTCTTGCGTGGAGTGGACCCAGCAGCTCAAGGGATTAGCATAAGGCATGCGGAGACTGCCATAGGAACCTGGATTAATTGAGTAAACCGGGGTTCAGCTTCTCCTGCGAACGCTTTTAAGCCGAGCTGCTTTTTTTCCATCTGACGCAGCGCTCGAGACTCCCGACTCCATTGGATGCCTCGCTTCCTTCGTCCATTCCGCTCTTACTATTATTACACCACGGCAGCCCCGCCTTTTGGTCAAAGACGTCTGGGCCGACGAGCCATTGTTATCTTCCCCATCTCCTTTATTTTGGGGGCGGGGGGGGAGGCAATGAGAAGAAAAAAGAAAGGAAGAAAAAAAAGCAGCTTAAGTCCCCAGGGCGATCCACAGAAAAGGACTGCAACTCCCATAGCGGGAAGGGAGGGGGGGGCGAAGACATAAGAGAGAGCGCCTGCGCGCGCACCTTTCTTTCCCTCATAACTGACCCAGATGGCCGTTGGGATTCATTTATTTTGAAGAGGGCGCGAGCCTCGCACGCGGGCGCGCTCTTTCGCTACCTATCTCCCCACCCCTCCCGCCTTTCTCCTCCTGCGCGCTTGCCCTTTTTTTTTTTTTTCCCTCCTTCCCGCTACCGTTGCGTCTCCCACGAACCCCTCCGCGCGTCCCGCGCTCCCTCGTCCTCACCACCACACAGCCTTCTCTCTCTCTCTCTCCCCCCCACTCTTCCCCTTCTCGCTCCGCTTTGGTTCCCGCCCTCTCCGCAGCCGAGAGCCAATGGCTGAGCCCCTGAGGAACTCCGCCTTCTCCTCTCCGCCAATAGAAACTTACTACTATGTTATGGGGCGGGGGGGAGAGGAAAGGTGGGTGAAGGGGAGAGAGAGAGAGAGAGAGAGAGGGAGAGCGCGATTGAACGCGAGCCAGCCGAGCAGCGAGACCGTCTGAAGGGGGGAAAAAAGGGAGGGGGGGCGCCTCGACTACTTGCCGGCACCCTCGCGAAAGGCTATCGGTGTTCAAGCATCCCCCACCTGGGAAGGCGTCAGGCAAGTGAGGCGGCGACGCAAGCGACTTCCGTCCCTCGTCCCTTTTCTTCTCGTTCCCCGCTTTACCTCAGCGAGGTGCGTCGTGAGTGAGAGAGACTGTCTGGCTGTCCGCATCCATTCGGCTGGCGGTCGGGTTGACTGACTTGGACGGCGGAGGGACTGGCGAAGGCACGTCGGTTGGCGTCGGCGCGAGAAGGGACCTGGTCTCCCTCCCCCCCTTCCTTCTCTCTCTCTCTCTCTTAGGCAGGGCGGGGCCGCTGCCTGGACGGCCCCGGGAGGCGCTCAGGTGGCCGTTGGCCTTTTGCCCGGCCGTGCGAGGGCAGCGATAGCCACGATAGCCGTGTCCCTCGCTCTGAGGTGCCGAAGGAGCCTCCGGCTTCGTTGCGCCGCGGGGTGGTGGTAATGGTGGGAGACGGTACGGAGAGGTGGTGCAGTGAAGGTGTGGGACGGACGGAGGAGAAGGAGGAAAGGGGGCGCTTTTCGTCAGCCGGGGGGGGGCTGCCTCGAGGGGGGGGGAAGAGAGAAAGAGAAGCGTGTTGAGCTGTGTCTTCGCGCGCGCCTGGCAGCCTCTCGGGCCGGAGGAAGGGAGGGGATTATGGGATTGGAGACGGTGTGACTCAAGTGAGGTGAGCGCGCGGGCGAATGTCGGTGGTCATGGGGGGGGGGGGGAGGAGAAGAAGAGAGACGAGGTTGAAAGATTAAAAGGCGAGGTGGCGGGTTTGGCTTCCGCGATAGCCTCCTGCGCTTTTCCCCTTCCCTTTGCTATATCCCTGGTTTGTGGTCTGGATTCAAAGCCCTCCCTCTTTTATACTGTCTCTTAGATCTTCGGGTTTTGGGGGGGGGGGTTTCTTTTTTTCTTTTTGCAATGGCACCAAAGATACAGCGGTGACAGTTTCGAGTTTGAAAGGGGGGAGGGGCCGTCTGCAGTTGTGTAAGCGTTTTGGGGAAGGGGGGGGGGGGAAACAGAGAGAGACAAAGCTGATCAGGTACAGGAAATCTCTCGGATATACTGAGATGAACTGAATACCGTTCCTTGGAGCTCAACTGGTTATTTCTCTTGACAGCAAGGTTCTGGATTTCAAAATAAAAACAATAAAGGCCTACTGATACCCTATGATTACATACCCTAATTCTGTTTAATGTTAACTGAAACTACCTTGCTTTGATTGCCATACATCTTAGTCCTAAATACAGCATGAAAACATTTTGTTGGTCTGTCCCAAAGGTGCTTTTTCAAGAGGCAGCTGGACTTTCTGGCTTTTCATTGAAGACGGATCACTTCTCATCCAAGAAGCTTCTTCAGCTCTGACTGGATGATGACTGAACCCTTCCATTCCCCACCGTGGATTCTTGGATGAGAAGCGAAAGATCTTCAAAGAAAAACCAGAAAGTCCAGCTGCCTCTTGAAAAAGCACCTTTGGGACAACCATGACCTGGATGACTGAGAATCTCCATAGGCATTTTGTTGGTCTCTATTTCAGTTATATATGTTAAAGGGGGTATTTTATAGATATGTCTTATTGTAATTTAGCTTGATGTCTTCTGTCTACATTTAAGTTTTTCAAAGGTTTGAGGATCATATACCAGATGGAAGATTTTGAAAAAAACTTTTAAGTTGTTTAATGAGATAAATATTAATGTGTTATGTGTATTCTTTTTCACTTACAGTAAATGGGGGGGGTGTGATTCTTTAAGTAAGATTGTGACATACAAATTTTAACAGTGAGATGATATATGGAACTGCAATCAAGTTGTTGATTGCCTTTCTTGCATTTACAAGTATTGTTTTCATTGCAAAATCATACTGTGGTTACTGTAATAGAAACTAATCAGTTAAAAATTAAAGTGCCCAGATCATTTTTTAAAAAAAACCTTCTAGTGAGTTTTCACTTAGCTATGGTTGCCTTAAATTCAGTGTGATAAAGCACTACATGTATTAGCCACATGTAGTTGAATTTAGCTGCTCTCAGAAAGTTAGGCAAAGTTAGTACTTAAATGGATTAATGCCATAACCTGGGAAGTATAAATATCCCAGATAAAGTCAATGACAAACCACTTCCAAAGTACATGGACTGTTCTGTGAAATCACTAAGATTTAAGATTGTATACCTATTTATTGCAAATGATTTTTGATGATAGTACAATTGCTTTGTGGTGTTTATAGTCTGTTAACAGTCCTACTGCATTTACTGTAGTTATTTAGCTGGCATTATATAATAATTATTCCAGACCAAAGAACTGACGAAGCTGCTTGGATGAGAAGCAAAATGTCTTCATAGAAAAAATTCAGTTGCCTTTTGAAAAACACCTTTGGGACAACCATGATCTGGATGACTGAGAATCTCCATAGACATTCCAGACAAATATTAAATGCATGATATGATTTGTGGCTTTCACTTCATTATTTGCCATGAACACATTTTGACTATGTTGGGTTTCAAGGTTATTTTTAAATAATTTAACCTTAATTTGGTGAAGTATTTCAATTCTTACTTCAGGAAAGATTCCCCTCACCAACAGTCAATGGGTTAAAAAATTACCCAGTTTGTCTTAAATTCACTGGCAGCGTTATCAGTTGTGGCAGCTGTCAGAGTTTTGTTTAATGTAATCCTGGGTTAATAAGAGTATTCCAACTATAGTCTTTCAACACTACAACTGTACAGTAGTAGAGTATTCAATATTGATTGGGCCTATAAATAACATTGTGAGACTTTGGATGTCATAAATATCAAATTAGGAGAACTGGGATAAGTTTAAACAGACGAGGGATAAATAAAAATATGGTACTTGATAGTAACTTATCCTCCAAGATAAATTATTTGTTATCTTGTATTTTAATAGAAATGAAGAAACCAATAAGAAATTGCATAATTGAAGGACTGTATAAAAATACTTTTTTTTTTCATATTAAGGTATTAGGGCACTCCAAATTCAGAGGCAATATGAAAATAAATCTTCTAGGACAATGAGACCTACTTAAAATACTTTGCCAACGAGACAAATGATAGACTTAGATTTGATAGCATTTAAAGTTAATAGATGATGAATTTACAACTATGAAATACAACTTAGTTGCATATATTCGTGTTCTAGTAGCATATTTTGACTATTTCAGTGTGTGACAGTAATTGGAGAGTATCTGAAAACTTCAGTTGGTACAAACTGGTCTTCTAATGGAGCACAATGCAGTGATCAAGTCGCTCCAATACTTAAAACTTTTGTACTGATTGTCAGTTACTTACCAGATTTGATTGAATGTGTTTGTTGTAATCTTTAAAGTATTTCCTGCCTTTAGGAACATGCTACCAACTACTTTTAGAATGGATGTCAAGTTACATCTTTAATATAGGTAGTCCTGGAGGACTACCTTTGGTTCATAATTAAGCCAAAATTTCTGTTGCTAAGCAATAAAATTATTAAGTGAATATTTCTCCATTTTACAGTCTTTCTTAACCAAGTTAAGTTAGTAACACAGTTGTTAAGTGAATCTGACTTCCCCATTTATTTTGCTTGTCAGAAAGTTGTAGAAGTCACATGACCACATGACCCTGGGATACTGCAACCATCATAAATACATTGCCAAGCGGCTGAGGTTTGATCACGTGACCATGGAAATGCAGCACTGAAAAGTGTGAAAAATACTCAAGTCATTTTTTTCAGTACTATTCTAACTGAATGGTCATAAACAAAATGGTTGTAGATCAAGGACTACCTGTACATATTTTCATATATCTTGTTTTGGTTTTTGTGCCCCCATGTTTTTAATTACTAGATTGTAGTTGTGGATTTCTTTTAACTTGTTGATACACCACCTTAGCAATTTGAAGAATGTAGTATTGAATTTAAGTGACACTGATTTTCAGTCCCAGTAGTCTTTGATGAGTGCCTATCTCAGATTGTGGTCAGAGGCTTTGGAATGTTTCAGACATACAGTTTACTCATGTACTTCAGTAACTCAGTGCAACTTGTCTAAGAGTTAACTTACATGTTTGACATGATGCTGCCACTGCTGCATGCATTATTCCTAGCACATCCATTCTTTCTATATGTATTATAAAGTCTTTGGAGAGCAGATGGGCTACCTACCTAGAAGAAGCAGTAATATTAAACCAGCTTTCTAAGCAAATAGTTCTCTAGTACTAACTAGAGATAAAAAAATATGAAGAAATAATACTTTATTATTCTGGTGAAATGGAAATAAAAGGTTAACTGGCTATTCATTAGGCAGAATGCTAAGGGAACTCAGAAATACAGTTGACTATTCAACATGATAAAAAAGAAAGAAAAGGAGATAACCATTATAGTTCTACAAATAAGCACAGAGAGGTTTTGATTGTAAAGCTCTTAAAAGTGCATATATTCTGAATTTCTTTCACACAAGGTTATTGTTAAATTACACTTTAATTATTCATAATCATATAGCCCCCTGGCAAAATGAAAGGCAGAATATAATTCAGTTCTCTCCTTAAAAACTCCCCTGGTAAACATAAACATCTTTATGTTTATCATTTTGGGGTGTCGGTACTGAGATTTTCAAGTATTTTCTCAAAATAAAATTATGTGAAGAGACCTGATTCGTAGAATTGCCAAGAATCAGATATGACGATATGCATATCGTCATTATCTTTGTTAAGATCTTACTGAAGAAGAGTTCTGAGCTTTGAAATTTGTTTGCTTATTTATTACATTTGTTATTTATTGCAAGGAACTCTGTCTAGCTGACAGCATCATCCATAAGTGTTTCAATTCTTTTCTATAATGTCAGGAGCAAACTTTAAACATAACCCAAATATCTCCTTGATTATGCAAATGTTATTAAAATTGATATAAATAATATTTTATATTTATATTAGAAAGGTTAGGGGATACTGGTCCCTTGTTTAAACTATGAACTATCACCATAAGAAATGGTAGAGAATTTTAAAAATCTGAATGACAGAAAGTAGTTCTTGGAGAAATTATTTAATTAACAATAATGCTTTGTTATGAAATGTGAAGGATAATTGAATGACCATTGATACAATAATTTTATCAGTGCTAAACCATTTAACAGATAGTACTTGACTTACAATGATTCATTTAGCAGCTGTTCAAAGTTACAATAGTGCTGAAAAAGTGACTTACAACTGTTGCAGCATCCCTCCAGTCATGTGATTGTGACTGGATGCTTGACAACCAACTTGTATTTATGATAGTTGCAGCGTCCTGGGTTCACATGATCTCCATTTATCATGTAGTCACATGATGCTTGCTTAGCAACTGCACTACTTAACAAGTCCCACTTTTTGTAAGTTGAGGACTACTTACAATCTTTTCAGTTGTCTTAAAAGCTTACACGGTTCAGGAGTTAAGATCTCTGTTTCATAGACTTCATAGATTCATGTATATCTCTGCCAAATTATAGCCCTTTTTGTGTAATATAAAACAAATAGTCTTGCTGTTAGCCACTAATCTTATGTGTGCGTTGATCATTTATCTATATTTTATGCTTCTAGGTAAACTGCCTAGTCATTATAGTGTTAAAGTTTCAAAATTATATTCTAGGAAATACAGTGGGGACCAGAATTTCTGTTGCTAAGCAAGGCACAGTTGTTAAGTGAATTGTGCCTGATTTTATGATCCATTTGTCACATTGTTAAACGAATCACTGCAGTTGTTGGGTGAATCATATGATTGTTAAATGAATCCTGTTCCTGCCATTGACTGCTTATTGGAAGCCAACTGGGAATTTCCCAAATAGTGATCACATGGCCTCTCTAAGTGTTATATTAGACTCTAAATAGCCATAAATAAATGTTTAATAGAGCCTGATAAATGAATAATAGAAATGATTTTGTGTTCTATAATATGTTGATTAAATATAGAGACAGTTTAATCTCATGGTTAAGGTGTGAGGCTAGAAACCAAGAGATGTGAGTTCTAGTTCCACCTTAGGCACAAAACCAATAACTTTGGGCTGGTCATTTTCTCAGGACTAGGAAGGAGGCAAACTGCTTCTGAAAAACCTTGCCAAGAAAACCACAGGAACTTGTCCAGGCAGTCTCCAAGAATCGGACACAATCAGAAGAAAAACCTTTGTATTACTGTTGTACATTTTCTTTGTGAATTATCAGCTTCAAAGATAAACATAATTGTGTTGCTTCATCAGAAATCGGTGTGGTCTAACATTTCAAAGGTTAGACGTATTTTTACTTCCCGTTGTCTTTGCTACATTAATTGTTATATTTAATACTCAGAGGCCAGTTTTCCAAATCTGCAGTTTTTTAATGAAAAGAAAAATCGCATTGATTAAACATAGTTTGTTTATGAATATTTATAGATGCAAATATCTAAGCCCTTGTCATCATTGGAGACTTTTAAGAAGAAACTGGACAGCCACTTGTCTGGAATGATAGGGTCTCCTGCTTGAGCAGGGGGTTGGACTAGAAGACCTCCAATGTCCCTCCCCACTCTGTTTTTCTGAACATTCTGAATTCATTAGAACATGTTTAAATTAGTTAACCTGAGTGACAACTAGAAAACAGATGAAGCTGCTTTCATTGTAGCATAACTAGAAAAAAAAATCACAAGTACAGTGCAATATATGCTATTGAATATAAAATGGCTCAATTCTAATTGGATTACTTTTTATATGCAATTTTTTATCCTTTAAGAATCACATAATTTTTTTTATTTTCTTGAAAGATCAGTACAGAAATAAAAAGGTACTTCATTATATTTTACAATATTAAATATGCAATATTATATGATCAGAGATGTTCAATATTTCATAAATGAATATTTGTAATATATAATGAAGGAAGTGTAATAGAGTAACTGACGAGAGCCAGTATTTTATTAAGGCATTCTTCATTAACCTGGTTTGCATTAGATTAAAAGAATCCCAAAATGGAGAATCCAGTAAGAACAAAGAGAAATACACTACAGTGAACAACCTCCATCAAACCAAAGTTTACACTATCAAAACCTAGCATCTTGGCTATCGGTGTGGCAAGAATATAGTATCTGAGATAATTTATTCCAGACTGAGATACTATTTGATAAATTAATATTATTTATAGGGGTCTTCACTGATGTTAGAGTGAGTGAACTTGAGGAACATAACCAAATTGCACACCACAAACAGAGCAAAAATATTTCTTCAGTTTTGCCTCTTTAGCATTATTCATTCCATAATTATTTAATTTAAATAAAAAGTGTGTACCATTTTAAAATGGGAAAAGTAAATTTATTTTAATTTCAAAATAGAAAAGAAGAGAGCCCTTTGATCTGGTTTAGGCAGTTTAAAGTTCAGAAAAGTATATAATAAGGACAAGATAATACAGCTAATCCTTGATTTAAGACCACAATTGAGCCTAAAATTTATGTTGCTAAGTGGGAAATTTGTTAAGTGAGTTTTACCCTGTTTACAACTTTTCTTGCCACATTTGTTAAGTGAATCACTGCAGTTAACTTAGTAACATGGTTATTAAATGAATCAGGCTTCCCCATTGACTTTGCTTGTCAGAAGTTTGCAAAAGATGATCACATGACCCTGGGACACTGCAACCATCATAAATATGAACCAGTTGTCAAGTATCTGTTTGTAAATCACATGACCACAGGAATGATGCAATAGTCATAAGTGTGAAAAATGGTCTTAACCATTTTTCAATGCCATTGTAACTTCAAACGGTCACTAACTGAACTGTTGTACTTTGAGGAGTACCTGTAGTAAAATAGTTGTGCATGCCTATCTCTGCATCCTTCAGGATTTTTCCTTATCTTTATTTGAAAGTGTTGTGATGTAATGTAATTCTCAGGAAACCATGGAGACATTCATTCACGTAACTGAAACCTTAGGTGGAATTTGTTTGAAAGATATATAACTCATTAATACACCACACGACACCACACCACTATAAACAATTCTGCAAACAAACATCGTCCTGTGTCCATATTTAAAATGGGAAATATCCCCCCTCCTGAGATTATGTTGTTTACTTTTTTTTAAAAAAACAATTACGGCTGTGGCTGCACGTAAGCATATATCTGGTTCTCCACTTCAAAGCTTGAGTGGTAGAGGAATTTATAAAAACATTCTCTTTTGGCTGGTATTTTCCCAAGTGGTTTTGGCATATAGCCCAAAGTATAACTCCGTTTCTCCTCATTCTTTTTACAGAATATAAACATATCTGTATTAAGCACAAGATGAATGGGAAGGAGTCAGCATAACAACTATGGTTGTGCTTGGTGGGTTAGTAGTCCTGAAATGGTTTTAAGCTTCTACATTGTGTGTAATTTCTAAAGTATAAACAGCATTCATTCTATAATATTATAGTTCTATATTGTTTTCAAACCACTTTTTATGGAATGCACCAATGGATTATTTAATTATAACATAGGAAAATTAACATTGGCAACTTAATGCAATTGGATGAGGTTAGAATCTGAAGAATCAAATTGTAAACATTTTTATTTGAAATATTTTTGAAAATTATTCTTCTTTAATAGTTTTAGGAAGTCAGCATTGAAACTTGCAATTATTGTATAGTAAATCCTCCAGATGCTTTTACAGTGATCAAAAGAAATCAAAATCAAAAGAAATGTGTCTTCTGATTTTAAGGCTAAAATACAAATTTTGAAAATGTACATTTTTACCCCCATTTATGTAGCAATAGTCTAATTAGAAGCACATGGAGTTATTTAGTGCCCTATCTGGTGAAAAAGTTTCTCAGCTCCAGTTCAGGATTGAAATTTGGACTACATATGTGAAACTCTTAAAGCTTTAAAGATTTTATATAGAATTTACAGTTATATAACCCTTATTTTTTTATAGTTATGCTAAACATGGTATCACTTGATAAACTAGCTGCTTTCCAACAGAAAATCCTTTCTTTAGAAACTTGAAAGATAATCTCTTTTCTTTTCTCCCCTGAAATATGTATAGTTTCATATAGGTAGCATTGTAAAGCTTGTTAGCATTCAGTATGATAGGATAAAATTACACTGCTTAAAGGCATACATTATTTTGTATGCCCAGGCCCTATGCTCCATGGCATAGGGCCTGCGTACTTGTGGGACCGCCTTCTGCTACCGATAGCCTCCCACCGGCCAGTTCGCTCCCACAGAGAGGGACTCCTCAGGGTGCCATCAGCCAGACAATGTCGGCTGGCGACACCCAGGGGGAGAGCCTTCTCTGTGGCAGCACCAGCCCTCTGGAACGAATTGCCCCCGGAGATCCGTACGATACCTGATCTCTGGGCTTTCCGCCGTGCCCTAAAAACTTTTTTATTTTGTCAAGCTGGGCTGGCGTAACCCCCCCCCCCTCTTTTTTAAGCTTAAAGTTTTATGGGTTTTAAATTTTAATTGCCTATTGGGTTTTTAAATTTATTGGGCCAAAATTATTTAATTCTTTTATTAATATTTTAAATTTTGTATTGAAGTGCTTTTTATTCTTGGCTGTACACCGCCCTGAGTCCACTAGGAGAAGGGCGGTATATAAATTTAATAAATAAAATAAATAAATAAATTTTGTAAAGGGGAAAAAAAGGGG
This sequence comes from Masticophis lateralis, assembly GCA_030761175.1. Taxonomy (NCBI): domain Eukaryota; kingdom Metazoa; phylum Chordata; class Lepidosauria; order Squamata; family Colubridae; genus Masticophis; species Masticophis lateralis. The sequence continues at coordinate 15,890,442 of JAUDYJ010000009.1, forward strand.
GTTGTTTTGTTCAGCCTTGTATTTTTATTTAGCTTTTATTGTTTGAAGTTCTTCTGTAGAACAAAAGACAAGATATAGAGTAGTAGATAGAATGTTGGACTTTGAATAGTGGATAGAATATGTTCAAATATTTACTCATCTGTTTTATGGAACCAATTTCTGTCTTCTGCCTTAGTAGCTTTGATCCAAAAAATGTTTTCTAGGCAGGACAAGACCTCTTATGTTACATAGTAAAGGTCTCCATGTAATTCCACCTCAGTAGCTGCAGAGGCCAATATAATGCTTAATCTTTTTAGGAGATTTTTAGGAGCCTTCAGACTAAGATATGGAAGTGAATGAACACCTGATGTCTCATTCTAACCTCCAGAACAAGATACTAAAGCAAAGAGGCGGCTAGATTGATATACCTTGTTTTGCGGGTTGTTTGTGCAGAACAAAGTATTGTTGCTTACCTGCTATCCATCTAATCATAAAACTAGTCATCCCTAGTTTCTCCCTGGACAAATACAGTAAATTAATTCTTAAGTCATTGATTACCTGTTTGATCTCCATGTTACATTGATTTCCAAGTTTGATAAAATTGTTTTGCATTTCTTTATTTGCAAATGGCTACACTCCTTTCACTTTCTGGATTCTGTTGTGTTTTCATATCACATTTTGATCTGGACTTGAAGCTTGAACATGATTTTTTAAAATAATATCAATTATTATAATTTCTCCTCATCTACCTAATGTACTTGAGTCTAATAGATGTAGGAAACCTGCATTTCTTCTTCTTTAGATATATTGATACGTATTTTTTCCAGAGACATAATTATCTTGGATTTTCCCCTGTATCAAAGTTAGTAGGAAGAGAAAGTGATGGCAGAAATAAGATGGTCAGAGAGATGCATAACTGGCTTTTGTTGTATAATATTACCACCCAAAGTCTGAATTTATTTTTGGTATCGTAGTTCACTAGTTTTCAGATAATATATAAATAGGGAATCCATGTGCATTAAGTTGTCTTTTGAGGAGTTCTGTCCATGGCAAAAAATAGTGGGTCTTGTAATATAGAACACCCAATTTACATGCCTTTGATTAGCCTATTACGACTTTTCATTGTACTTTTAGTATACTCATTCCCCTAGGTGTTAGTGCAGGTGAACCATCTTCAAGTAGACTGCTGTTTGTTTTATAAGTATGAAGCATTTAGAAAGCCTTGAGAGTAATCCATGTAGTACACAATAAAGTTCTCAAGGTTAATTTTGGCAATCTTGCTTAAGTTTTAAGTTTTAGAATTTTGCATTAGATTTTATTTTTTGTACCTGATAAACTGAATTTTGTAATCACAAAGAATTCACGTCCAGTACATTAAAAATATACGGCACACGTTATCTTACTGAAATAATGCATTGGAAAAGAAATTTTATAAATTATAAATGTTAGGTTTTTTTTCTGGATTAAGAAAAATGAGGTAGCTATTTAACATAAACTGTAGTTTTATATTAATATTTCATGTCTTTTAAGTTTCTTTTAATTTTCTGCCACTAGAAACATGACAACTGAAAAGAGTTTAGTGGCAGAGTCTGAGACTCCTAAACAACAGCCCCCAAAGGAGGAGGAGGTAGTTGCTGAAACTGATCCCCAGGAATCTTTTGTTGAGAAAGCACCCAAGGGGGATAATCCGTCCAAAAAGAAGCTGAAAGCATCCAATGGTGACACACCCACCCGAGAGGACCAGAGTAAGAACAAAGAATGCAGTTCTGAAACTCGTGGCCTGTCACGCTTATTTTCATCACTTCTCAAGAGGCCCAAATCTCAGGTATCGGAGGAAGAAGGCAACGGGGCAGGAACAAAAGAACTTGGTGAAGAACTCCAGAAAGAGACTGATATAGAAGCTGATCTCAATGAAGAGATTTTGCTGAAAGCCCCAATAGCAGCTCCTGAACCTGAACTTAAGACTGATCCGTCTTTAGATCTTCACTCACTCAGCAGTGCAGAAACTCAGGTAAATATCATGTTAATGTAATATTTTCTAGCTGCTTAGATTTCTAGGGAGATTCCTCCTAATATTGTGCATATGACTTTAATTTAATATAGTTTATTTAGTAATTTAGTTTAATATAACTAAAACAGAATATATTTTTATTGGGACTTTCATGGATTTTATTCCCAAGAAAATATAAATGCTCTATTACACCAATATTGAAAAAGCTATACTATCTTCCAGTTCCAATTCAAGGTGCACAAAGCCTCACAAAGCTTGTGTCAAAGATACTTGCAGTTGTCCCCATCCTGTTTTAAATTCTGGCTTTAACATGGGTATGTCTAACATCCACAAAATGTCTGCTTTTCCAGTGATCCAGCCATAATTGAAAACAAACTTCTTTTGGGAGTTGAGGCATGCCCCTCATTTGCATAGGGATTTAAGATACTTTTTATGCTGCTGCTTTATGCTTTTTACTGATTATGTGGGTACCTCTTAGAGCCATTTGGCAGTAGGCAGCATGTAAAATAATTAGTCCAAGTTTTATCACTTAATTTTGAAGAAGTTTATTTAATAAGGATCAAGTTGGGAAATGTTTCACATCTTTAAGGTATAATTTATGGAGGATGTATTTTGTTACATTTTAAATTATATTGGAAACTCATGGCATATAAGTAGCAATTCCCAGCATACGCATGTATCCTTTTATTTAAAAAGTCTCCCTGCTCCCCCAATGCAGGTTGTGAATTTCAGCTAGAGTGTCCCAGTTTTAAAAAAGTTTCTTATCAAGTATTTAAAGTAATAAAGATTTATAAAATACAAATATAAACACATATTACAGGGAAATGTTTTATTTATATTAGAATATTTTAATGATTTCAGCCTGCTCAAGAGGATAGGAGAGAAGATCAGGATCAGGATCAAGATCCAGAGAACATAGATCTTGAAATTAAGGAAGAAAAAGAGCAGGTGGAGTGTTCCAATACAGGTGAAAAAAAAGAAAACAAAGGAAAGGTGGAAAAAGAATTAAAAAGTGCTCCCAAAACTGTAAGACGACCCCGAAATAGCATGCATTGCAAGATTACCTTACTGGATGATGCAATTTTTGAGTGTTCTGTGGATGTAAGTATATTTATATCTTACTGATTTTTTTTCTTAATTGTAAACCTGTATTAAAACTAATATGAGGGAGGGAATGTGATTGTCCTGATTCATTGTATCTTTTTCAAATGATAGAACACCCTATTTTTCTCTATAGTAGCCTACACAAATCCACCTTATTTTTAAGTTACAAAGTTCATTTTTTAAAAAATTGCATTCATAAAATAACTATTTGGAGGAACCACTACTTTATAATTGACCCCCAGGAAATCTGATTAACTTTTTTTTTTTTAAGCAATCAGTGGGTTCAAATGTTTGATATGTTGTCAGGAATGAATGATATTGGGTGTAAGGTGAAGAAGTTTGATATTGGTATGAGAGGAACTGACTGGAATATACTACAGGCATCTTTGAACCTTGCTAATACATAAAATTAAAAAAATAAAAATAAAATAAAACAAAATAAAAAAGTAGTATATAAAATTATGTGCTACAATGCCTGTTAATGACTACTTCAGCTTTCACCACAACAATACACGAGCACACAATAGATATAAACTTAAAGTAAACCGCTCCAAACTCAATTGCAGAAAATACAACTTCAACAACAGAGTGGTCAATACCTGGAATACACTACCTGACTCTGTGGTTTCTGTCCCAAGCCCCCACAATTTTAACCTAGACTGTTTACTGTTGACCTCACCCCATTCCTAAGAGGACTGTAAGAGATATGCATAAGCGCATCAACGGGCCTATCCCATTTATTCATATCCATTTCCTGTATTCATAGTCATGTTTATACTTGTGTCTGTTATACATCCTGACAAATAAATTAAAAAAAAAATAAAAATAAAATAAAAACATAGTTGTTGCACCTTTAAACTTATGGATAATAGAAGTTGCATGTGATACACTACTTTGTCCCTTTTGCTTAATTGTTGCATAGTAGATTGGGAATTAAGTACCACTGTTCTTTTTAAAAGTTTACTTATATTTTGAGTCACTAATTAAACCTAAATGCATGTTTATTGCCAAGTTGTATTTCTGTAACTAATTGAGCAAAATAGGTGTTTTAATTGACTTAAAATGTTTTAGTCAGTGTATGAATGTTACATTATTATATAATGGTATTAAAATATTGCTATTAGTATTATTTTACCCAGTGGTTACTTTATGTGTGTGTATCTCTAAAGTGTAGTCTTTAATTCTACCTGTAGAGTATGGAAGTTGAACAAAAAGGCAAATTTTAGAGATTCTTTTTTCATATGGGAGGCTCATAGTAAAGTTGTAATTTCACTGCCTTGGATTCTACATTCCTTCTGTATCATCTTTGATTAAAGATCCTAGGTTGAAGTCCCTGGAGAATTGCTGTTAGCAGGGAAGACAACAGGCTGATGATATAAAGCAGCTTTTTATATCCTTTCAGCCTGACATCTGTTTGTGGGCTGGGAGGGAAAGGCTTGCTGATGCTTGAAGAAAAAAACCCCTTACCCATCAGTGCCTCAAGCAATGCTCTTATATTGATTTATAATCTTTAGGCTCTAGCGGAAAATTATAGTTTGGCCATCAGCCAAAATCGTATTTATGAAATTGTGGAGAAATACAGATGAATTAAACCAGCCATAATTCAACTATCTGTTGTTCTGTTCATTTAACTAATTATTTCATGGATTGTGATTACTAGAACTTTCATAGGTTTGTTAAAAAATAGGCTGTGCCAGACACTTTTTTTTTTGACTTGATTATTAGATCCTCACTTGCCATGCCAATTTACAGTGGCAGTTGTGGCAGTCCCAGTTGCCAGTGTAAGTAAATCCTGCAGAGTTACAGCATCTTGGGGTCATGTGCTTGTCATTTGCAACCTCCTGATGGCTTCTCCAATGACTGCTTCTTAGAAGCTAGTAGTAAAGATAATCACTGGGGATCCCATGATTGTGGGATACTGTGAACAATTGTGAGTAAGATGACAACTGCCGAACTCAACCCATGATTATGTGTGGCAGCCTGGCTGCAACTATGAGGATCTGCCATAAGTGGCCCTTGTTCAGTGCCATCATAACTTTGAATGGTCATTGAACGAGTGGGTTGTTCAGTGAGGACTACCTATAGATAGAGTGTGCTTAGATTTCAGTAAGGCATTTAATAAAGTTGACCATTTATATATTGACAGCCCATCTTACCACAGGGTAACTCACTACAAGATTCATAATTGGTTGAATATCTGTACCTAACGTGAAGAAAGGTATGCAAAGTTAGGAGAATTGCTAGCATTTCAGAAGATAGGATCAAGGTTCAGAAGGAACTAATACACTTGAACATTGGGCCCTATCCAACAAAATGCTGCTCAGCGATAAAAAAAAAAGTAAGATTCTGAACCTTAGGTAAAGAAAACCAGGTGCACAGGTACAAAATGGGTGGTACCTGGCCAAACAATAGTATTTGTGAGCAGGATTTGAATGTCTTGATAGACCATAAAATAAGCATGAGCCAATGGTGTGCTGCAGCTGCCAAAAGAGCCACTGCAGTCTTGCGTAGCATCAACATAATTATAATGTCAAGATCATAGAATTGATTGTCCCGCTCTACATTACACTGATCAAACCGCACCAGTGTAGTGTGGAGTGGAATTATCATTCCGATGACTTTGATGTGGTAAGACAGCATTTAAAATACTGCTTCCATTTTTTGTCACTACAATACAAGAAGAATGCAGAGGAATTAGAATACAGAAAAGCAGCAAAGATAGTGACAGGCTAAAACACCATATCATAAGAAGAACTATTAAAATAATTGGATATGTTTAAAGAAGAGAAGTCTTAAGAGGAAATATGACTGCAGCCTTCCAATACTTTAAAGTACTATTCAAGGGAAGAGAGTATAGATTGTAAATGATGAAATACATGATTCTCTTTTTTGTGAAGGGATATATTTGTATGCCCAGTCAGATTTATTTAAGGTTTGTTTGGGTGTGGGTGTGGGTGGTTGTTTATTTGTCCCTCCCTTCCTCTTTCTATGTCCAAGATTAGACATTTAGTCTTCACATCTCTGCAGCTTTCTTTCTGGCCATTTTTCATCTGTTTTTGTTTTTCCCCATTTAGGATCAAAGCTAAAAATACATCTTTACTATAATTATTTGTAATTCTCTTAACCATTTGTATTTTTCTACAGAAACATGCCAAAGGACAAGATCTTCTTAAGAAAGTATGTGATCACCTCAACCTTTTGGAAGAGGACTATTTTGGACTGGCCATATGGGATACCCCAACATCTAAGGTAAGAAAACTTCACACAAAAATGTTCTTAATGGGTCATTGGGGGAAATTAATTTGCTTAAATTTGATGGGGTGGCAGGGAAGAACTGAACTTTATCTGGAGAACAGATAATAGAATGCATGCAACCTGGCAGTGGTAAATTTGTAGACACTGCCTCTAACACAGAAAAGTACTAAACTGCATAACCCTGCACATAGAGAGTCTTCTGGATAGATCAGTACCATGGACAGCACCTGCCTTCAGTGACTTCTGATATTTCTGAAGAGGGCAATGTACATGCACATACTATACATATATAGACAGAGAGCTTATATAATAGGGAGGGGGAATTGGCAATTGTGTTTTGCTTTCAACTTGAAAACTGTCCAAAAATGTCCAGGCTTGTAAAATTATAATTCTGCAGCAATTAGTATTGATAGTCTTTGTTTCTTTATTTTTCACTTTATGGTTAGAAAATTTTTAAAATACTTCCTGTTCATCAGTTTGACTATGTTAACATTTTAGTAATATGCCTCATTTTATTCTATTGCTGTGTTAGCTTTGTATTGTACTAATGCAGCAATAATACATTTTTCACATTGTTATTTTTCAACATTTCAAATGATAAATATTTACTGTTTTCTTGTAGACATGGTTGGATGCTGCCAAAGAGATAAAAAAACAAGTTCATGGTAAGTGGATTTTTAAATAAAGTGGTAGATATGTATAAATAAAAATGTAACTGATGTCTGATTCCTCAAACAAGTAGCTGTTAAAAAGGATCAGGGTGAAATGCCTATAGGTCATTCACAGTGACGAGTGAAGAGAAGAATCAGCAAATATATTAGTGAAATCTGCCTTGTAGTTTATCAAGTACAATAGCTTATTTCTTAAAACTGATTCTACTGTCAGTTATGTTAATTGTGCAGGGATATAATTGCATCATTGAGTTGGAATAAAACTTTTTGAAAATAATTGAAGGATAAAGTAGTCCAGTTCATACTTGTAGTTTAAGATTCACTAAAGCCTAAAATATAATTTAATCTATTTTTTCCTCCCTCCCTCCCTCCCTCATAAAGGGTGCAGAATAACAATTCAGTATTTACTCACTTAGGAGATTATAACTTTAATTAATTTGCAGCTATAATAAACCATGAGCTCATAGTACATTTATAGCTTTGTCACTAGGTTCACCCATCACAATATACCTGGTTTGTTTATTGTTGGCTTAGCTTATGTATTGTGTGAATGCAACAATAAAGAGGTGGTGTCACAAATTGGAGGGGTAGACTTGTACACACAAAGCAGGAGCCCAGTCAGAACTTGCTCTCATTCTATCTGGGCAAGTCAGCTGTCAGCTTGTCCAAAGAAAGCAGAAGAAACATGGTTTAGAACAAGCTTAGAGCGCGATGTGTTAGTACTATAACTGTATGTGCACCAAGCCATGGTTTCCATGTGCAAAGTTAGATTTCTATCTATTTATTTTTGCTGTGCCAGTTTTATTCCCTTGCATTTTTATTGAAGGAAACAAGAAGTTTGGATTTATTATAAATTTTGAATTTATAAGTTTGGATTTATTAGCTAGTATTTATAGCAGTGGTCTGTAATAGAAAGTCCTGTCTGTCACCCTACTTGCTGGGGATCAATTATTTCCTCATTTATTATCCAGATATATACTCTGGTATATAGATACCTAGCATATAATTTGCTGTTGATATTCAATAGGCTAATTAACCTATAATTAGGTGAGTCATTCTTGTCACGCTTTTTACATAAGGAAACAATTATTGCTACCCTTAGTTCTCTGGGATCTTAGCTGTGCAGTTCATATATGAAAATAGAGAGGCCAGCAGTGGTGCCCATCAGAGCTATATTTAATTAACTTGGAAAGAATACAATTACAACCTGGAATTTTGCAACACTGAAGTTGATTAATAATATTTTTTACTTGCATATTACTGGGGGCCACTGGGTTAGAGGGATAAAGGTAAATCCATCATGTAGGTGTCGGTATGAGGATCATAATACAAGGCTTACAGATAACATACGCAGGTATGGAAGGGAATACAGTGTATTTGGGTGGCATCATTGTAGGAACAATTCGTCATAATATACCAGTGGTCTTTGACTTTGTAGCTTTGATTAGCTGTGACCATTTTTTCTTCTGATCGAGGAGTTTTCCCTCCCTTTCTGAGCAAACAGTACAGTTTTAGCATCCCGAGTGACATGGTGGCCTAGAGGTGAAGATGCTTGCCTCCCATTTGGAAATTTGAGAGATCAACTTTTGGCAGCGACAGATGTTTCTCTATCAGGACACAAAAAGAAAATATCTGCTGCAAACACCATGTAGGCAACAGGAAGTCAACTGGCCAGTAAATACTCAGCTCCATTTAATTGCCCTGACTTCATTCCAAATAAAGGGATTACAGGGTTGTAATAGGAAAAAAAAGTACAGTTTTAGCAGCAATGTAGCATTTGTCATACAAGTTGTTGGAATGGTGACCCCTCCAGTTTGGATTGGTCTTTATTTTCCTCATAAAAGATCGGAGTCTGGTTACAAACCAATGCTATACATTTGGTTGACTCCTTGAAGGTGACTTTGTTTTAACTTTTAGGAATTGAAGTTGCGATATTACAGCTGGTAGGAATAGATTTATGGTATGTTTTTTAAAGGCAGAGAGATTCCAGGTTTGTTGTTTTGTTGTAATTTATTTTGGTCTATAATACAATGGAGAAATTTTGCTTGTAATGTTTATGTTTATAATGTGTTACTTCTATATCTTACTGAATTATAGCAAAACTGATGGAAGGAGTGGAGATCCTGTGGTTTCCAGATCTCTTTTAGTGTCTGTTAGCCCTTTAATCAATTGATGATAAGAATGATAATTTAACAATTTGCCAACTATTGCAGATTAACCAAAAAACCTCTCTTAAATTCAGGAGGTCCATGGATTTTCACTTTCAATGTCAAGTTTTATCCTCCAGACCCAGCACAATTAACAGAAGATATAACAAGGTTTGTGATATCCTTAAATCACTATTTCTTAACCTTGACAACTTTAAAGATTTGTAGATTTCCTAACCAGCATGCTGACTGGTATATTTCTGAGGATTGAAGTCCACATATCTTAAAGTTTCTAAGGTCAAGTAACACTATCTTAAACTTACAGAAAATGAAAAATAACAAGCAAATTAAAATACTTGATTTTGGATAAGGCATATATATTTATATAAATATAAATAAATAAAATATATAAGAGAAGTCTTAACTGGTGCTTCTCAATCTGCAGGAAAAGATGTAATCAGGACACAAGTATAGGGGAATAGATGAAACAGTTTAATGAGTCCATCAGTCTTTGGAAGATAGATATAGTGTTGATTTAATGCTGAACTTGGCTTCATTATACATGCCTTATTTGTCCTTTTTTTCTTGAGAGAATTATTTTATTTTTGTATTCATCATCTGCAAATAACACAGAAGAAAATAATAAAATTCTGCTACATAATTCTGATCTTATGCTAGTTTCGTAAGGTCCAGAGTGAGCAATTTTATCTTTTATCATGCTTGTGCCAAAAACAAGTAATACTTGGTATTAGGAAGCTTTCTTTAAAACTGAAATAATTTTCAATCCATCTGGTTGATTTTTTTAGTTAGACAGTTGCAAGTGAAGAGGTGCTTTTGTAGTTCTAGTCATTGCTGGGTATTGATGAAATTGAATCTTTGAACTCCTTGGTGTGATGTCTGTATTTTGCAGGTATTATTTGTGTCTCCAGCTAAGAAAAGATATTATTAATGGGCGGCTTCCTTGCTCCTTTGCTACGTTAGCTTTACTGGGTTCCTACACAATCCAATCTGAGTTAGGAGACTATGATTCAGATCTACATGATGCAGATTATGTCAGTGAATTTAAACTGGCCCCAAATCAAACAAAAGAACTAGAAGACAAGATCACAGAATTACATAAAACATACAAGTGAGTATTAAACCTGTCATTAATCAGGTGTTGTATAACAATTAAAGGAGTGTGTGTGTGTGTAAATATGAATATCTTTAAAACATGGATACAGTGATATTTTAGTATTGATTTTACTCATATTATAACTTATCATTATAACTGCCTCTGCAATTATTCTAGAAGTTAAAATAAATTATTCTTGAAAATTAAAAATTAAAATAAACTTAATATTTTGGGTGAATTCAACTAATTGTGAACAAGTTTAATTAAATTTTCATGGTTCAGTAAACCCAGGACACACTTTTAAGTGCTGCTAAAATGCTATTTTGGAACCTATTTGTTTATAGATCTATGAGTCCAGCTCAGGCTGATATGGAATTTCTTGAGAATGCTAAAAAGCTATCAATGTATGGAGTTGATCTTCATCAAGCCAAGGTAAAAGAATATATTTGTTTATAATATTTCCATTCTTTACTTATATATCACACCCAATTGCAACTCTGGTTGGTAAACATAGGATTAAAATCAAACAAATACAATGAGCAAAATAAGAAAGTAAAAAAGAAAGTATTGGTGACCAAAAGTGAGCCCAATTCCAATAATAATAACAGCAGCAGCAACAGCAACAAACAATTTACTGCCATATATTCACCTAACCGCCATGTCTATCAAAAGGGCAAATTTTTCAGTTTTTTTTAGAAATACTAGCAGGGTTTGGGATTCTCTGAATCCAGGGGATATTGCGTTCGAAAGAGCAGATGCTGTAACAGAGAAAGCTTGCTTCCTGGGACCCACCAGATGGCACTATTTAATAGGCAGGACCTAGAGTATGGGAGACGGGAAGAATCTGTCTTTTTACACACTCTGAATTCCTGCGCATAATCTAACCTTACTAATTCTAGTACCCATCTGTCTGTGCTCTTGAGTATTCTAAACAAAAAGGATGTAGAGCTAATTCAGAAAAGGATGGTTTCCCACTAGGTGGAAACATTCTGAGCTTTGCCAGAAGAAAGAGAGTTGGCCCTTTCCATAATGCTGTTTTGTTTTTATGATGCTTCATATACAAGCAGTGAAATCCTGGATTAAATTTAGGAACTTTTGGGAGGGATTTTGCCTTTGGTGAAAACACTGAAAAACGACTTGACAATTGTGAAGAGAGAGCTTTTATTTTGGGGGGAATATGCTTGCATGAATGTAAACAATTGTGTCTGAAATTATATTTATCCTGTTGGATCAAGGCTAATACAATAAAAATATGGAACATTTAATGGAGAACTATATTTGAAGAGAGCATTTTATCCAGGTCAGAATTTTGTCAAAAGAACAGTATATAGAAGAAATTAAAAAATAACTAGTGCAGAAGCCATGGATAGAGTCAAGTATTTTTAATGTTGAGAAGACTTCTGATGAGAAATGGTGCTGTAACACATATCTGAACAAGAAGAGATGACATCATGACTAACTGAAGTACTGGTGAATAGACTGGTACCATGGAACCTCTCTGAATAAGGGGCAAATGAGAGATAGCCTGCTTGAGAGGAAACCACAGGAATGTGATTTCTTGTGGATTTGAGCATTGAGAAACAAAGGAGAGGCAACACATATCTACAGTAGAACCTTTTAAAACTTTGCTAACCTCACTTTCTAATCACTTTTGAAAATTACCTTAAAATTGTCTTAAGAGTATTAGAGATCTTAAAAACAACAAGTTTGCAAAGCCACCTGTTGAGTTAAAGCTTAAGAATTTAAAGGATTTGAAATGGCAAAAGCAAAATAAGATTTTAATCCAAAAATGTTATAAATGAAATAAGGAATCAGACAAATATGGATTATTAAGAGTTTTGCCATAAGGTTTTGGAAATAATTATAAAAAATAATCCCTTCATTAAAACTAAATTGTGCAACCTACCTTAAGTCACAACAGAAATGTGAGACTATGATTTTAGAATTTAGAAATTGGGCTAGATGGGGATTAAAGATTCTAGACATAAAAGAAAAAGAATTAAAAAAGTGAGACAAAATAATAGAAAATAGTATGACATTAGAAATACCCCAAGAGATATTTGAAGACTGGACACCCAAACTAGCAGCTAAAATATCAGCAATGATTTCTGCCTCTATGGATTTAGTAGATTGTTAGATAATTCGTTTGAATGAATTAAAGATCAAGATTGCTTGAAGCCAAAGGAAGGAGTAAAAAGTTGGTTTGTTCAACCAAAATTAAACTAGACATGTTTCTATAAAATGGGTATCTATATCGAGTTTTTGCTGACAACAAGATTGAAATGTTAATGATTTATGGGTTTTGTATATGGACAAGGGATATATAACCTTATAGGGAGGTAAAGAATCACCAAGTATGTTTGTACTTGTAATGAAGACTGAAAGTCACTTCCTTAAATATTTTTTTCTTATCCTTTCCTTTTTACCTGTTCCACTTTCTCTTTTTTCTGACTTTAGTTTATATGATCTTTTATTATTTTTAGCAGTAGCACCTAGACTTTTATACCACTTCATTCTGCTTTACAGCCCTCTCTAAGTGGTTTATAGAGACAGCATATTGCCCCCAATAATCTGAGTCCTTTAAATTTTCTAAGGTTGAAATATTAATGTTTTTAAATGTTGAAATAGGAACATATGACTATTATATCCTATTTTCTTTTTTCATAGGACTTGGAAGGTGTAGACATCACTCTAGGAGTCTGTTCCAGTGGTCTTCTTGTCTACAAAGATAAATTGAGAATCAACCGTTTTCCTTGGCCCAAAGTGTTAAAGATTTCTTACAAGCGCAGCAGCTTTTTTATCAAGATCCGGCCTGGCGAGGTAGGTTATGAAGTCATTTTATTTTAGTTCTAATTGAATGCATTTGTCTTCTTATCTTTGAGAAATATTAAGGATAAACTGTTTTTCAAATAACTGAATCTGGATGCTAAACAAAAGTCTATCCACAATCATGCATGACTTGGTGGATTATGACTTACTTCCTTTGAGGTGACTTATGAGGAATTGTGTTTGGGCCTGGGTTGAATAGTGCAGATGGTTTGAAACATGGCTTTGTTGATTAGAAGCACTTAATACACTGTGTTGCATTTTATGTTAGACATACACCAATCTACATCAAATGATCATGTCTTGGGTGAATTCAGAGTTCTTGCTCTAATGTGGATATTGCTATTAGTTATATCAGCTTTAATTAGTAAATATTCATTTTAGATTCAGATATGTATGTTTATGATATACATATTTCTATTGATAATAGCATATTTTACCAATAAATCTGCATTTCTTGTCAGCATTTAAAAAACATCATCTTGTATTGAAATTTGACCAAGTCATGCTGTGATTTTAATGTAAAATCATATTGCATTTTTCTCCTTTGGGAAAATGCTTTTTAAGAATGGTATTTTTAATCACTTCAATTAGGTTTGTACCTATTTTAATCCTAGTGAAAGGAGTATGGTAACTTTTCATAAGTTATTTGATTTGCTAAATGGTTAGAATGACGTATTCAATTTGCTATAAAAACAGCTAGATTATGCAATCAAACCATTATAGTTTTAATGCAGCCACATAGTTGAAAGTTTTTAAAAACTATTTTTAGGCTTTTACTTTATTTTCTATATTTTACTAATTTGCTCCCCACACTCCTATTTTCCCCACAATCATTGTGTGAGGTGAGCTGAGCCAAGAAAGAGTGACTCGTCCTTTTCTTCCCTATTTTATTTTTTCCAGGACTTTCCCTCTTGTTTCCCCATTGTTTTTTTTTTTTTTCATTTCCTTTGTAATTTGCTTTCTTTAGTCGATGATGATTGGGTAACTTTTTCAATTATACCTTAAATTAAATGAAATTTCCTGGCTTTGGTCAATGGTTATTTCTTTTTAAAAATCCAATGAAAATATTTTTTAACTTTAATAAATAATTTAATCCAGTGCATAACTTCTGTGCCAATCAAACTTACTCTTACTATTTTCCATAGCATGAACAATATGAAAGTACTATTGGCTTCAAACTTCCTAGTTACCGAGCAGCTAAGAAATTGTGGAAAGTCTGTGTTGAACACCACACATTTTTCAGGTTTGCATTTGTATTTTTTTATTGCAGGCTAATAAAGAAATGGTGTTTATAGGTGTATGGGGGTTTGAATCCCTAGTATAGGTCTCCTGTGAGCAGGGATTTGGACTATATGACCTCCAAGATCCCTTCCAACTCTTGTTACTGTTACTGTTACATCTACTAACTCCACTTCTGATCTAAGCTAGATGAGATCAAATATGGTTTCAATGATCATTCAAACTTGCAATGGCGCTAATCGAATAGCAGTTACAACTGATCCTCATATTCTCCGGGTCCGCTTCAAGGTACTAGTTCTCACCTATAAGGCCCTACATGATTTAGGTCCAGGATATTTACAGGACCTTCTGCCTGCTTCCCACCGTCCTGTTTGCTCACATAGGGCCGCTCTCCTCAGGGTCCCGACGGCGAGCCAATGCCATCTAGCGGTGCCCAGGGGTAGGGCATTCTCTGTGGGTGCTCCCACCCTCTGGAATGAATTACCTACCGAGCTCCGGATGGCTCCTGATCTCTGCTTCTTTCGTCGGGAGCTGAAGACTTGGCTGTTCAAGCAAATTTGATTTAAAATGCGATTTTATTGTACATGTTTCTTAACTTGTGTTCGCCGCCCTGAGTCCTTCGAGAGAAGGGCGGCATATAAATACATGTAATAAATAAATAAATAAATAAATATTTAATAGCCGTTGTAGCAACCCCATGGTCATGTGATGGTGATCTCAGTACTTGGCTAACTCACAATTATGCCATTGCAGTTTCTGGCTGTCATGTGATCATGATTTGTGACCTTTCCCATTTTAGGACTAGCAAAGTCAATGGGGAAGGTAGTGGGAACTTGCAAGTCACTGTCACGTGAAGTCCTCCTTTAGCAAGCTGTACGGTCCTCACTTGATGTCAACTGGACTGTTGACACTTAAAAATGCAATCATGTGATTTTTCAAGTATTAACATAATTAGGCAAAAACTACCTGTATTTTAAATTATTTTGTCTATTTGTAGAATAAAATTGAACTTTTATTAGTAACATGGAGCAAAAAGCAGTCACTTCAGGCAGAAGTTGATTGAATTATGGTTGATGGCATAAAAATGGGAAATAGTCAATGACATGGGCTGCTAAGGGGAGAAAAACAGAAGTGCTGGGATGATTGGGAGGCTCGTTCTTTACTGCTGAGACCATAGTAGAAAGTAACCGGTGCAGAGGCCAGTACATTGGCAGCAGGTGAAGGGAGGAGCACAAAGCTTTGAATAGCATAAAATTGTTCAAGCATTGTCTATATTCATAAATGAATAACTAAATGTAACCTG
Organism: Masticophis lateralis; assembly: GCA_030761175.1. NCBI lineage: Eukaryota > Metazoa > Chordata > Lepidosauria > Squamata > Colubridae > Masticophis > Masticophis lateralis. Next base: position 15,906,094 of record JAUDYJ010000009.1, read on the forward strand.
TCAGATTCTTTCATAATAAAAATTAACTAATTTGTTGTAGATAATGTTCCATTACTTCAGAATATACAAGCCTGGAGGTAGCCCATTTCTAAAGTTTATCTAAATAAGAAAACTTTCTTCTATCAAACACTTCCCCCTTTTAGCTAAGCATAGAAAATTGGAAAGGGGGTACTTTAAAATGTCTTGCCCAAAGCCCACACTTACAGAATTTAAGAGAAATTGAGCTTATTTTATAAGGGAAAGCTATAGTCCTATGCAATCTTACACATGGGGAATTTAATGAGAAATTCTCTTACTAAATCAGTGAAGCCAAATCTGTAAATATTTTTTACAAATTGGAAAACAGAAATTTTAGAAAACAAAAAAAATGCAACAGTCACACATGCTGCCCGAATGAAGAAAATCTCATTCAGATCTATATTTACCTTTAAAAAGAAGAGTGAGTTCTGATCATTTGTTATCTCACAGCTTCACAGCCTTGGGGTTCCTGCTGATGGATGTGAATGGCAATTATAAGTCAATAAAATAAAGATACAATTAAGATAGTGCTCGCTATTGAGTGGCAGTCATTTTATCTGAATTGGAAACATAACCCTGGGTTTTAAATTAATAACATTAGAGTATGCATGTATCTTTTAGACTAACATCAACTGAAGCGCTCCCCAAGAGCAGATTCTTGGTGCTGGGTTCTAAATTTCGCTACAGTGGCCGGACACAAGCTCAGACCAGGCAAGCTAGTGCCCTGATAGATAGGCCTGCACCTCAGTTTGAACGAACAGCAAGTAAACGTGCTTCTAGAAGCCTTGATGGTGGTGAGTACCCTATTCTCTTTACTATAAGTTCCAGTTTAAGTTGGTTCTTTACAGATTCTACTGAGTTGGATTTCAGTAATATTTGCCTTATATATGTAGTGTAATTGATTTATTTAAAAATGGTATTGGACTCACATGAGAAGTTTGAAAAAAATGTGGAACCAAAAACTGGCATCTGATTCTTACCATACCCTGGTTACTACAACTCTGTTATTTTGCCACATTCTGGGTGTCATGAGGAAATAACTATTATCTCCTGTGTGACTCATTGTTTCTTCTGTTATGTAACATGAATGCCTCGAAAAGGCTTCCATGTTGGTGACATAACATGAAGACAAACAATTTTAAAATGTTCATAAAAGTAGCTTTTAAATCTTCCTTAAACACTTAACAATGCTTCTTCTAATACAGATAACAATTGTGAATTTTAAGAACCATTTCAAATTTGGAGATAATTTTAACTGAAGGCAGCTGAATATAAAATTGAAGAAATCAACAAAGCAGTTGTATCCATACTGAAATTTAGCAACTTCTTTTCTATATACAATGTTTTGTATATTCTTAACATGTGCAAAATTTCTTCAGCTAAACGTGGCTCTCAAAAAATTCAGTTCAAACTCGTAGAGGAGGAGAAGCAGGAGGATGTGGTGTTGGTTGGGGTTCCGGAATCAGAACCCATGGAACAATTTCAGGAGAAGCCAGGTATCGCTGTGGGTAGCACTGATTCTCTCTCTGTCCCTGTCTCTGCGCTGCTTTTTCTATCCTTTTGTGAGCTGAGACATCTTACCTAATTCTGAAATGCTTCACATGTTCTTCTGGGGTATATTTTTCCTCCCAGGAAATTCTCCTCCCCCCCTATTTCATAAAGGAATAAAATGAGTTCTTCGGTGATTGGAACACAAAGTCCCTCCTGTATATTAATACTTGGATTCTTGCATCAATAATAAAGCCACAAATCTCAGTTGCTTAAGAAAATAGTTTGGTTCTAAGCTGTCAGATGACTGAAGGGGAACCATTTTCCGTATTCACTATTGTAAAATAAAAAAAGATACTTTGCAAAAGAGTTATTTAATATCTCTGGCCAGCTATATTCTTCGGTATGGATAGTGTGCAACTGCTATGCTGGAAGTGTCATTTATGCAGTCCTAAAGTTATATTCAAACTTAGGATATCTTTGGGGTTTTTTTGCTGTAATTTAAACATTATTTTTAATGAGGATTTCATCCTATCTTAAAAAACATTATGTTTGTCTATAATAGTATAATCTGTCTTTGAAAGCCTGTACAAAGCAAGTTAGATTACTTCTGACAAACATTTCAGAGCACATTTAAGGCATTGAATTCAATCTCAGTTCTGCTGCTTTCACAGTGCTGTTTTATTTTGTCATTCTTCTGAGTGCTTAGTGCTAAGACATATTTGGAGCAATTTGCTAAATAGTTTGTTTTAATATTGTTCAGATGCGGTAGGATTATTGTTAGATATTTCCTGTTGTATAATTCAGCTTCTAATTAATTTTTTGAGAATAGAAGTATCAGTTTTTGTGTATATTATTAACGTTTCATATTATAAGACTGAAGAAATTTAATGGGAGAACAGTATCCTTTTATAAACAAAGCAGGATACTACATATATAAACACATCCCCCTTGTTCTTCTTGTGTGTTCAGGTAACAGAATGGTGACAAGTAGCAACCTTCAAAATTGTAACATGTTGTTAGAACAGTGATATTAAATTTGCATTCTATCGTTTGTACACAGTAGTACTAGTGAATCATTTATCAAGTTGGATAGAGAAAGCAAGTAGAATAATTAGGTTGTTTATATTTAGATCTAATCTAAAAACAGATTGCAAGCTCACTTCATATCTTTGAAGAAGTCACATTTTTTTTCTAGAGCTGAATGACTGCTTCAATAGAAAAAAATGCGGAGCAAAGTGTCTGTGCATGTATTTGCATGCGAAAATAGCTGGGCACAGCTGAGTGAGCTTGGAAGAAGAGACAAAATTCTATTACAAGTTTGCTCCTAGTAATTCTCTTTTTAATTCTTTGAAGTTTTAAAATGCATTCATAACTTTTATAGCTATGCATGTTCTTGACATAAGTACAATAAAAGAAGAGGAGAAAGAAGAAAAATCAGTTGTACAGGATCTAGAGCCAAAATCGCTATTACTTGAAACAATTCAGGAAGAGTCAGGTATCGCAGTAATAACTTCTTATATTTTGTGACTAATATATTTTTCTTGGTGACTAATATTCATTCTTTCTAATTTATCTAATAATTCAGTAGACTTATAACAATATTTACCAGTAGTATGGCACAAGATAGTACCATAATGGGGAGAGTTTAATACATTAAGCTTTTTTTTAAAAATTTGATTTATATGCTGCCCTTCTCTGGAGACTCAGGGCGGCGCACAATGCATTAAGCAATATATATATTATATATATATTATATATTAAGCAAGCTTAATATATTTATCTGATAGACTTGAAATTGTGAACGGTGGCATTCACAATTAAAGCTGCTCTAAAAAAGCTTATATATGGTTTAGTCCAATTTTGATAGTATGCATGTTTTCCACTGTTTTCCTCCTCTCTGGAACATTACCGGTGTGAATGAGCATGAACTAGGAGTGGTAGCATGGAATAGATCCATACTGAGGGAAAGGAAGTGAAGTACAGGTAGTTTTCCACTTACTCCATTTGTTTAGTGAAATGTTCAAAGTTAGGGGTCCTTGTGCTTTCTGAGCTTGGTTGTTTTCTTGCAGATGTTTCATTCAGCACACTGATGATGTTACCTAGTTTGGTTAATGAAACATCTGCAAGAAAACAAGCAAACTCAGAGAGTACCAAGGACCCCTCATGCCTACCCTGAGCTATAAATATTCTCCTTTATTGTTCAAAGTTACAATGGCACTGAAAAAAGTGATTTATGACCGTTTTCACACTTATAATCTTTGCAGCAACTTGTGGTCTCATGATCAAAATTTGGACATTTAGTAATTGGCATTTACTTATGACTATAGTGGTGTCCTGGGGTCATGGGATCACCTTTTGTGATCAAGCAAAATCAATGGGGAAGCTAGCTCAATTTAACAACCATGTTACTAACTTAACAGTGATTCAATTAACACCTGTGGCAAGAAAGGTCGTAAAAAGGGACAAAACCCAGTTATTGTTTAACAAACTTTACGCTCAATTGTGGTCCTAAATTGAGGAGTACCTATATATATGTTTGGGAATTTGGGGGACTTTAGTAGTGCCAGTTCAGCATTAAAAAACCAAAACAAGATATGGAAGAGATAGTATCAAAGATATTTTTTTTAGCCTGAGTAATATCATTTGACGTTGATCAAGTACAGTATACTTGATTGATGAAATGTGTATTTCAATTTTAAATTAGATTTTGAAAATGTCAAACTTGAGGCAATATAATTTTTTGGATAACATTTCGAATAATGAGTATGTAAAATAAATTAATATAGATGTAGCATGAAGTACTATTACTGCTCATTCTTTTGCTTAGTTTTCTTAGGACCCAGTCTGAATGTATTGTTGCATCTGAGAGGTGATCCAATTTACAATGTATTTCACTGTCCCACTTAAGAGAGAAAGCTGTTAAAGATTCTTGTCATGTAATCTGGACTTTTTCATGCTATTCTCACAATACAGGATATAATTGTGAAAATTGCTTTTAAAAAAGCCAGTATTACGATTGGGCCACCCTTTGAAACTAAAATACTAATTTATATAGTTTAATTTTTATAGTAAGGATTCTATGTCTGTTAGTAACTCAAGTGGTCTTGTTTTGCATTTATCGCTATGATTAACAGCAGTAATTTGGTGATGATATATTGCCTATGATAATTATTTGCACCAGTTACCTACTTTATACAGCGTCTCTTAAAATAAGAAGCTTTTTTACGTAGTGTATTATTCTCTAACATTAAATGTGTGGCTCTTGGTGGTATTAAATATTTTCTTTAACATTTTTCTTCATGCATTATTAAAAATAAATTCTGCTTTAGACATGCCAATCGCTTTGCATATCTTTATTTTGCAGTGTTGTGGCTTTCTTCTTGATTCTGTTCTGTACTATAACTGAAGATGTATCTATTTCTGCTTAGCAGTAGCAGTGGTTACACCTGATAGAAGCCCGCGGCCTACATCTGCACCAGCTATTGCTCAGAGCCATGTTACTGAGCCAACTGTACCAGCTGCATCTGTCAGCAAAGAACCAGCAGTTCTTAAAACTGAAAAGGAAACAGTGAAAAAAGAAGTAAAACATGAAGGAACTTTGCAAGATAAAGCCAAAGCAGAACCAGCTGAAGGATTTCAGGTATGATGGTCCACCATTTTTATCATTATTGATAAAATGGTTTTATTTGTTTTAGAATAAGATAAAAGATAGATCCCACTCACAGTTAAATCACTTGCATAGGCAGCCTGGAAAAGTATTTACCATTTATTCTGGTTTTGTCCTCAGACTAAAGGTGAAAGGGCAAATTACATTGATTTCTAAGCACTGCTTTCACAACCTAAGAAGGTTTCAAGCCAAACATTCTTCAGGGTTTCCTTCTAACTAAATAATTCTGATTGTGTTGATCAGTGTACTACCTAAACTTTGCTTTCCAATATTTTTTTTTCTTTCATTTTGAGATCTTAAAACCATACTAACTTGTAGTCATTTCTTTTTTTCACTCATAGTTACCCATCATCTCTAGCTGCAATTAGAGACAGTTTTACCTACCTTTTGGCTCTTCTTCGAAGCTATATTCAACTTACAATTTTAACTTTCGTACAAACCTTCTATACTCATTCACTACACTTCTTGGAATTTGAAGGAATTGTGAGGAAGTCTATCAAATTGACACTATAAGTGGCAAATTCGATTGCTTGAACAGTCATTTGTATTTTAATCAACTGAAAAATAGTTGCTTATAAATTCCCTCTATCTGTATTTTCACAGAGTTGCTTTTACTTGTTCAGTGGATTAAATTTTGTCTTTATATTTTATTACAAAGAGCGAGAGACAGACTGTCCTAATAATATTTATTTATTTATTTATTTGATTGATTGATTGATTGATTGATTGATTTGATTTAGAATAACAGAGTTGAAAGGGACCTAGTCCAACCCCCTGCTTAGGCAGGAAACCCTACACCACTTCAGACAAATGGTTATCCAACATCATCTTAAAACTTCCAGTGTTGGAGCATTCACAACTTCTGGAGGCAAGTTGTTCCACTGATTAATTGTTTTAACTGTCAGGAAATTTCTTCTTAGTTCTAAGTTGCGTCTCTCCTTGATTAGTTTTCACCCATTGCTTCTTGTCCTACCCTTAGGTGCTTTGGAGAATAGGTTGACACTCCACCCCCTTGTGGCAGTCCATGAGATATCGGAACACTGCTATCATATCTCCCCTAATCCTTCTTTTCATTAGACTAGACATAGTTTAACGGTTCCTGCAACTGTTCTTCATGTTTTAGCCTCCAGTCCTCTAACCATCTTTGTTGCTCTTCTCTGCACTCTTTCTAGAGTCTCAACATCTTTTTTACATTGTGATGACCAAAACTGGATGCAGTATTCCAAGTATGGTCTTACCAAGGCATTTATAAAGTAGTATTAACACTTCACGTGATTTTGATTCTATCCCTCTGTTTATGAGCCTAGAAGTGTGTTGGCTTTTTTGGCAGCTGCTGCACACTTCATATTTAAATGGTTGTCCACTAGGACTTCAAGATCCCTCTTACAGTTACCATTATTGAGCAAGGGACCACATATACTGTAACCGTGCATTTTGTTTTTCTTGTTTAAGAACCTTACTTTTTTCACCATTGAATTTCATTTTGTTAGATAGTGCCCAATGTTCAAGTCTGTGAAGATCCTTCTGTATCTTAAGCCTATCTTCTGGAGTGTTGACTTCCTGTCACCTTGGTGTCATCTGCAAATTTGATAAGTTCCCCATCTATCTCCTTGTCCAAATCATTGATGAAGATGTTGAAGAGTGCTAGGCCTAAAACAGCCTTGGGGTACTCCACTGCATACTTTCCTCCATGTAGATGCAGTTCCATTGAGGACTACATGTTGAGTGAGGTTGGTCAGCCAGTTATGAATCCATCTGGTGATGATGCTGTCTAACCCACATTTTTCTACTTTATCTAGTATGTATGTATGTATGTATGTATGTATTCATTTATTTATTTATTGGTTTGATTTATATGCTGCCCTTCTCCAGAGACTCAAGGCAGCCTACAATGTGTTAAGCAATAGCCTTCATACTTTTGTATATACCTGCTTAGTAGGGCTTTTGGCCCCCCCAAGCGGTGTTCTTTTTTATACAAAGTCAGTTTATTGCCCCCACAATCTGGGTCCTCATTTTACCTACCTCGGAAGGATGGAAGGTTGAGTCAACCTTGAGCCTGGTGAGATTCGAACTTGCAGTAATTGCAGGCAGCTGGCAGCTAAGTGCTATTTAACAGCACTTTAGTCCGCTGCTCCACCAAGGCTCCTAGTAGTAGGTTATGGTCTACTTTGTCAAATGCCTTATTGAAGTCCAAGTAAATTATATCACCACTTTGTCAAAGAATGCTATAAGATTAGTCTGATATGATCTGTTTTTGACAAACCCATGTTGGCTTTTGGTTATTACTTTGTTTGCTTCTAGGTGTTCGCTGATTCGTTGCTTGATTATTTTTTTCAGAATCTTCTCTGGTATTGAGGTCAGGCTAATAGGTCTATAATTTCCTGGATCTGTTTTTTTCCTTTTTTGAAGATGCGGACTACATCAGGTCTTTTCCAGTCCTTTGGCAGTTCCCCAGTGCCCAGGATCTTTGAAAGAGATAGTTCAGTGGTTCTGAGATCTCGTATGCCAGTTCCTTCAGAACCTTGGGGTATAATCCATCCGGTCCTTTATTTATTTATTTGATTTATTTATTTGATTTATTATGTGTTCCAACTCCGAAAGAATCCAAATGTTTAAAAGTCAATACAGGGTTTAAACATATTCCTTCAAAAGTATGGCTCAGCTGCAGTTAGTTAATTCTTGTCATTGATGCAAGTGAATTCAGCGTTTGGAATGGAGCTACTGATAATGATTATTAAGATAGATTTCTTTGTCATGCAGTGTGTCAGTAATAGGAATCAATAGGAGGGGATAAGTATTTAAGCTCTGGTGCTATGCTGGAAGACATTTTCCAACTATATACGTTTAACTTTCAATAACACTATAAAGGACTTAGTTGAGAGTCTCTTCAAGAGAAAATCTAAAAGTTACGTAACATCATGCATTGTGTTATGCCCTAAATATGTGAAATGAGACATTATTTTAGATATATTATCTTTCATATGGGATCTAAAGAGTTTGTTATATACATTGTTATTGTGCTAGTAATGTTTTATTATCTTGCTCTGTATCTTAACTCTTACTTTTGATGGCTTTTTCATTGTGCCCTGAAATTCCTTACAGATAAATTACAGTAATTGGTATGGATGCCTGTGGTTTTCTCTTTCTTCAAATTCTATTCCTCAGACTTTAGTAGAGAAAAAAAATAGAAAAACCTATTTATAATCCAGACTTCAGCATGAAAATGTCTAAAACAATATATTAAAGTTTAATTTTGATTAAATAAACTTATTCTTGGTTTTACTGCAGTTAAATCCCATATTCTTATATTTAAAAATGCACCCTATTGGTTTTAGTGGGATTTACTGACAACGAATGGGTATAGTTCAGTTCAGCTAATATCATATTATAATTTTTTATTAAAATTGACAGTTGAAATATAATCTGTCATTGCTTATTACCAGTATTGAGCAATATGTTAACATTTTAATGTTGGTTTAAAAACGACTGTTTAAAAATGAAAAAAAGTGTGCCCTGTCTCCTATATTTAATAGCTGCATAATTGATAATTCACCCAATTCAAACATCGAACTTTCAAGCATCTTTAAGAAACATGTAACAAAAATTTCTAGCTAAGTCCTTTTTTCTGCATATTGATACTCTTGATATAATCAGTCTATGATTATATCATTTTATGAGAGTTGCCAAGGCTATATGTGTAAGAACATACATGTGTATGTGTAAGAAATCCAAAATAAATAGAAATACCCTGCTGGGACCTTTTTCCTTCATCCTTTCCTCACTTCTATTAGACACTTTGAATAAACAGTTTGGTTTAAAACTCTTTTTTTGTTTTTCCTATAACTCAAATGTATTGCCTCTGTTCATCTTATACACTAATTTTTTTGGATTTCTTTTTTCTGACTAGTGCCTTCTTGGCTGCTTCTGCTCTGATACCTAGTTTCTCATTCAGTTGATGTTCTACTGATTCTTGATTCCTTGTTCCACACCTGCTACCCTGCCCTGTGCTTGTTCTCTGTCAGACTTTCACATTGGTCAAACCAGCACAATTCTTTCTCAAGCAAATTTCTCTGTAAGGAATGGATTGCAATCTAATCAATTTCCTGAATTACTGCTCCAAAGTATCATCCCAATTCATTTAGAACATTCATTGCAACAAGGATCAAGTTAAATACAATGTAGAGATTTTCTCATGCTTCTTGTGATTTTTAGAAACTCATCACAGCCAGAAATAACAAGTAGAGAAAAGTTGGAAAAGACCTTTTGAAGTGTACAGTTGTATAACATGTTTTAAAGCCTGTTTACATATTTATACTCACAATAAAATTGTTTTGAAGAATTCAAAATGCTGAATAAAATAACATCAACTATATGGGACTAACAAACTGTCATTATAAAGTATAGTGTTTATTTATGTCTTCATAAGAGTGCATGTTAATTAATGCATGCTTACACAATGCTTCAAAAACAAATGGTAGTTTTTGAAGCAATGCTATCTCCAAAACTCTACTAACAAAAAATGTTTTTGCCGCTTTATTTTTTAACATAGGTGGGGAAAATGCATATAAAAATGTCAATACCCAGCACAAATGGCGACCAAAATCAGGTTTGTCTGGTTAGGTTGCTTTGCTTTCTTTAAAAAGAAAAAGGGGGAAAAAGGCTAAATCAAATTAAAATAAATGAACCATTTTTTTGTCTTTTTTTTAAAAAAAAACTATCATAAAACAGCAGCGTGCAGAAAAAGAGGAAGACCCGATAAGAATGAGGAAGGTTAGCTGTTTTTTTTTCACTTCCATCAAAACAAAATTATCATATCACTCATGCATATGCAACTTATTTAAAAAGACAATATTTTGATTTCTTCCTGTGCTTTTATCAGTTGATACTTGTTTGTAAATAAACAAATTTAATTAGAATTAGCTAAAGAATTTGTAAAAGTTTCCTTCTTTATACTTCTCATTTCCTAATTATTTTGCAAAAAACTTTCTAAGAGGAGTCAAATATTCAAAAAGTAAAAAACAAGTATTACTGTAATAGAAAAGGCAAATAAATGTATTTAAATTTTGAAATATGTATTAATAAATACTAATTTCAAAAATGTTTTTATGTACATTAGAGAGCCAGGAAGACATTTCCAGTGTTCTGCATAGCTATATTCTGATTTCTTACTCTTTTTTGGAAATACTGTGTCTCTGGAAGAACAGCTGGCAGAATGATGGAGCCATGATAACTGTCTTTTTAAAAAGAACCCATTACATTTTTTCATCATTCATGAGCAGGACCACACACATTCCTCATATTCTCCACATGATCTTATGATTCCATACACTATGCCCCATTCGCAAATCATTGCTCTATGAATGTTAGTTTAACCTTTTTCGTTTTCCAATCTGCAAATACCTGCAAGAACAACCTTTTTAATTTGTGTGTGTGTGTTTTTTTTTGTTTTGTTTTTCCCCCCCTTTCTTTCACAGAAAAGATCAAAGAGACTAGATGGTGAAAACATTTATATAAGACATAGCAATTTAATGTTGGAGGTTTGTATGACTTTGAAGCTTCTTTCAGTTGCATTTGCCTGGACCTCTACATTCTTTGCTAAACTCTTTTCGCCTCTGCTGTAGCATTTGTGTTTTTGGGGTGAGGTGTGTGCGCATGCTGTTTGCATGACTTTGTTAGAAATAGGCTTTTGCATGTCACAATAAACATGACATTATGCAATCATTTTTCTTATCTGTTTACATTGTTTTCTTGTTATCTGAAAATATGTGATTGGGATCATTCTTCACTTAAATGTATTTCTAAATCTTAGCAACTCCTTACACCATTATCTATGCATAACAGTCTCCAAGCATGCAATTATGTGACTGACACAAATAAGCAAGGTTGTATTTTGTGATGCCGTTCTGTAGGCTAGAATCCCAGAATAGTTATATAAAATTGAGTTCAATTAGAGTAGCAAACTTTTTTTTTAAATTAGATTTATATGCCGCCCTTCTCCAAAGACTCAGGGCGGCTTACAATGCATTAAGCAATAGCCTTCATACTTTTGTATATTTTATACAAAGTCATTTTATTGCCCCCACAAACTGGGTCCTCAGTTTACCTACCTTAGAAAGCATGGAAGGCTGAGTCAACCTTGAGCCTGGTGAGATTCGAACTGGTGTAATTGCAGACAGCTGGATGTTAATAACAGGCTTTAGTCTGCTTTTAGCCTGTTGAGCTATCCAGGCTCCTTTTGCCCTGATCTTCAGTTTTAATTTCAAAGCCTTTTCTTTTAAGGTTCTCAGGTTGTCTTCGCTTAATGACCACTCATTCAGCAAATGTTTCAACTTATGCTGGAGCTTGAGTGAGTGGTACTTATGACTGGTCCTCATACTACGATGCTAGCTGAGTATTTTTGCCATATCCTACATATGGGTAGCATGTCATAAACCATCTCTACTTCTATCAGTGCTGTTGATATCAAAACTAGAATGGTTATATATCTTTATAGAAAGGGAAGAGGAAAAGCTTGTCCATAGTTAAAAAGTTCATGTAATTGTTTCTTCCATCTCAAATGTGGCCAGTTTCTCAACAGCATTCAAACAGAATAATTCCTCCCCTTTAAACTTCCCAATAAATTTGAAAGGTGGAAGTAGAATGTCATCACTTCATTCCTGATATGCAAGATCGTTTATTTTATTCAAGCTGAATAGATTTGATATTTCTTGTCATTCTAAGTGAGAATTTTCAATTTCTTTGGTTACATATATGAGATTGGCAGCCTTGACTGCATTTTCCTCTCACTTGAACATGAGTTTGAATGTACTGAACATTCCAATCATATATTACTGATACAGGAGAATGTGTGCCTCTTATACTGATTCTGTTTTTGTGTGTTATTATCTTTTAATCACAATTTCAGAAATAGCATAGGAGATTTTTGTGCAGTGTCAATATTTTTTTAATGTACTAATTTTTGAATTTTGAATTTTGTGCTATACAGCTTTGAGTTTGCTACAATGCAGAGATTGGGGCAAAATTAAAATGGTGTAATCCAGTCAATATAAGGTGATCTGGCAAGAGGCAGTGAATATTTCATCTATATCATTTTAATTCCTCTATAATTCAGCTTTTTAAATTCTTATCTACTCTTGGTAGTTTCTTAAAAATCCAATGCACTTACCTCTTTTTTGTAGTAATTTTATCTCCTGTTACCATATCAGATTCTAGAATAAATATGTAGCCCAATGCCACTTTCTAATTTGTTTCACATATTTAGTTTGACCCCTAATTGTGTTGTTGCAGGTATTCACAGACCATTGGCAATAACAGCAAGATCAATCAGATAGATTATAGTAATTGCCAGCTATTCTTTTTCTTTCCTTTTTTGATTCTGTTCATGAAGCATTAGGGTTGTTCCCATCTAATTCTAATAAACAGAAAAAAATGGGTCCAAAGAAGCCCATCATAAAGTCAAACAATTTTCAAACAATAAGATGAACAGAAAAGAATTTAAAAGTGCACTAGATACAATTAAACTTTGGTATATCTTTCAATCATTTTAAGATTGCAATATTCATTTCAATTTAATATTTAAATTGCCATACTATTCTTCAAACCAGTAGTATAATTGATAGTAACCTAAAGTAATCCATGATTTACAACCATTTATTTAATGACCGTTTGAAGTTCTAACAGCATGGAAAAAAGTGACATGACAATTTTTCACACTCCTGTGGCCAGGTGATCAAAATTTAGATGCTTGGCAACTGGAATGTAGTTATTATAGTTGAGGTTTCCTGGGGTGATGTGATTGCTTTTTGCGACCTTCTGACAAAATCAATGGGGAGGCCATTCACTTAATAGCCATGTTCCTAACTTAACAACTGCAGCGATTCATTTAATAACTGTGGCAAGAAAGGTCATAAAATGGAACAAAACTCATTTAACAACAGTCTTCTTAACTTAAATTTTGGTCTCAATCATCATAACTTGTACTCTTTATCAGAAAACCTTTTGAATTCTTAATATTGCAATAAAGGCAGGATGGCTTTTTCTTTTTATATAATATTTTTGGAAGGTCTCATGTTTTAACGAAGAGTTTGTTTTAACTCAGACAAGTTTTTTTACCAGATAGAGTAAAATAAAATATTTATAAGAAAATATAAAATGAATAATGCTCCTATCCAATAAAAATTTAAAAATTAGCTGAGTTATTACTCTTAAAAATGTTAAATATATACAGTATAAAATGAAGTATAGCCCTTCTTTGGACTATGCTGCACAATTATTCTTATATTGAGCCTTGAGTTTGATTTTGAAATAGAGAAACCTGAAAATGTCCCAGAATAAACAAAGAGGTAAAATACAAGGATTTTTCAAAACCTGAAAAAGTGTCCAATTCAGTTTTATTGTACAAAGCAAAGATTTTCCTTGTTTGGGAGAACAAAGGTCAAATTAAAAAAGACTATTGCAGTGCAAAGCCGTAGATTCAATATGTACCTGCTGAAGATACATTTGTCAACCTGAGGAATGGCAGCATCAGGATAGAAAGGCTTCCTTGAGCAGTGCAGGCTATGGCCAATCCTTGTAATGAAGTCACTGGCTGAACATTCTGTGATTAAATATCTTTTTCCAAACATGCATATATGTATCCATAGACAAACCTTTCCCGCAGATCAATGAGCATATGAATGATAAGCTTCTGAGATGTGCATATTAATAAAAAATATTAACCTTCTAATCCGAGTGAAATGGTATTGTCCAAATGAGATTTTCTTGTGTATTAAAGGTAAATCAAGTTACTAATGAAGTCATATTAACCTGGATAATGGTAACCAAAATAATTGGTTGGCTTTTGTTCCTTTTTTGCTCACTGAAATGGTTTTCGCACCAGGGAATTTTATACACTAGTCAATTATGTCCACTTAATTCAGCAATCTCATTCATTTTTTTCCTTGCCAAGGGTTAGGATTAGGAATGATTAATCTTTGTGGATTTTGGTAACACCATAATCACAAAGATATATACCACACCAATCAGTTATGTCTGCAGCTGGTAAAAGCTTTTTGGATATAAGATTAACAGCAGGCAAAAAAGGTATAAGAGCCAAATTGAGTTCCCTATTGTATGATAGTCTGCTCAGAAAGAACTATCATCAAGCTTAATAAAATTTACCACTTGTGAATATAGGATTGAAACTTTAAAGAGGCTACAAGTTTCAGATTTGATTTCCAGAATGATGCTTTGGAATGTGGAGACATAAATATAACTACCTTTTGCAAGTGCTGAAAATAACCACATATTTTCCTATGATTGTGTAGCAATTCTGGAAGATAGCTACACTATCCCAGGAAAAGAAGTATCTCCTTTAAGCATTTGCATGTAGACACTACTTGATAAACTCGGGCATGTTCTGAAGTACCTTTTTGGAATCCACTCCAAAGTACTGAATAGTTCTAGATTCTAATAATATCTGCTGAGTGTTGGAAATGCTTAATACATAACTGTTCCAAAGTTAGGAAATTTGAAAAGATTGCCACTCCTGAAATAAAAATTGGGATTTTATTTTTGTTAGTCTAGTTGAAAAAAACAACGTTGCAAATAATGCTGAGATTTATTTGGGATATCCTGCACTAACCAGTACATTTTATCTCTGTGAGGGGGGGAAAAAAGAATTGACTAATTTTCTGCAGCATCAAAGGGGAGCTGTAGATTCGCTTCAGTAAAACTTTCTTTGGTTTGTGTTGGATTTTTTCCCCCTAAAATGATAGGATCTAGATAAAACCCAAGAAGAAATAAAGAAGCATCATGCTAACATCAGTGAACTGAAGAAAAACTTCATGGAATCTGTTCCTGAGCCACGGCCAAGTGAATGGGACAAACGCCTCTCTACTCATTCTCCTTTCAGAACGCTTAACATCAATGGACAGATTCCCACAGGAGTAGAAGGAGTGAGTACTTTATGAAGTACTGATGATTTATTTGGCTTTGATCTTCTAAATAAGACCACTTTTTAATTCTCTAAGAATTAGAATTCCCCTTTGGGGAGAAGGACGTAAACAAAAGATTGCTTAAGTGTTTCATTACTCATTTCTTGTATATTGAATGAGCTATTAACTTTTTAAAAGCCAATTTTCTGTTAGGTTACTGTGGGCGTTGGGGTTGGAATGTCTTAGCATAAAATATTATAGAAGGAGGGAGCGGGAGAGAGACAGATACATATAACCACTATACCTCAGGTGGGTGGTGAGTGATACAGGGGAAATAATTCCCTCATCCCTAGACTGGGAAGTCGAAAAATATCTATCTACCAACCCACACTGAATCAGCATGATAGCTTATGCTCTTTATCCTTCAGTAAGAAATCTTTGCAGGCTTGATTTGGTCTGATAATATTTATTTATTTATGAAATTTATAGACTTCCCCAATCAGTTATGACTCTGGGTGGCTTACAAAATACAATCATACAATAAACTACTATGAAATATGAAAATAATCAAATACCTGAAAAAAAACAATCATTGGAAAACCCCAAAACATCATAGAATCGTCACCAACACTAACCCAAATCTTGAGGATTGAGCCAGGTCTTAGGACTTGTTTAAATAGAATCACTTAGGGCTTGTTTAAATAGAATCAGGGTGAGAAATCTTGGGGGAATGTTGTCCCAGAGACAGGTGCCACAAGAGAGGAGCAGACCCTCCCCATATATTATAATAATAAAATACAATGGTACCTTTAATTGGTTCCAGGAGGTGCAATGAGTACTAAAAATTAGCACCAAATCTATGTGACTAACGTGTGACCCTTTGTTTCCGCTGGAAAGAGAAGCAAGTTCTAGCTTGTGTGAACACCAAATAAATGAGTACCTGGACAATATTTTCATGTCAAATTCATTAAGTACCAATTTTTTTAAAAAAATTGATTTATATGCCGCCCTTCTTCGAAGACTCAAGGCGGCTTACAATGCGTTAAGCAATAGCCTTCATACTTTTGTATATTTATACAAAGTCAGCTTATTGCCCCCACAAACTGGGTCCTCAATTTACCTACCTTAGAAAGGATGGAAGGCTGAGTCAACCTTGAGCCTGGGGAGATTTGAACTGGTGTAATTGCAGACAGCTGGATGTTAATTACGGTGCTTTAGTCTGCAGAGCTAAACCAGGCTCCTGGTTGACTTTAAATTTGACTTTAAAACAGTTGAGTACCAAGGTACCACCGTACAATATATAATAATATTGGACATATGTGCATACATATAATAATATTGGACATATGTGCATACATAAGTACTGTTGGTACTTACAAGACAGTTTGCCAGTATGCTAATTATGTATGTAGTGTTATGTCTCACTTATCATTTACTGTCAGTAGAAGGCATTTAGTCCATCACTGTAAAGTTGGAATGGTAATTCTGCATTGTTGAAAGTATTACAGTATATTTTTTTTATTTTAAATAATTGGTATTACACTCTGCAGTGTAATTGTAGATATGTTGGATTAAATCTGAACTAAATATTCATTAAAATACTCAGATACTATTTATCAAAGTATTTGTATGATCTGGACTCAGAACATAACATTGCTTTGAACTCCTGATTGGCAGTATATTAAATACATCATATATACACATATACTTCTTTTCGAACAAAATGAAAGTCATAGGCTATTGCCTCATTCTTGGATTTGTTTTTTTAAACCTAATATATCTGACAACCTTGGGATTTCCTAATGTATTTAGCTTTTCTAGATAAGCTGTGTTTTTTGCTGTGAAAAAAAGCTGAATTTAATAATAGCTTTCTGCCTGTGCAATAATAATGTGTATGATAGCTGTTATAGTAGCATGTGAATTTTTTTGCAGTCATCATACATCTAGAATTGTTTTGTTGACTTGCTTTAAGAATATCCAAAATTATTAAGGTATAGAAATGAAAAATTGAGAAGATTTTGATTTTATTTTGCAGCTGATTGCATTTTTTATTGGAAGATAAAAGTAGGAATTGTTGAATTATTATTAATAACAGTTGGAACAGCATGGAAGGCCTTTTCATGATTAGCTTCTGAAGCTCTGATCAGAGTAGAGTTGTTAAAGAATGCTATAAAGTTGGATTCATAAAGTTTTGTTCTGATTATATAAACGTTGAACAAGAATAATATATATTTTCATATGAAAGTTCATGTAATTTAAGGACATTTCAAAATAATTACATTTCTCAGATCATAACTTCAATACTTCAGATAATAAGTATTAGTAAGTGGACTTTTCATTAGAATTAATTTGAAAACACAGACATCTCCAAGTTTCTTAACTTGCTTTCTTAAACAAAAGGATGCACTATAATTATTAGTCATAGGGAATTTCATTTTTTAAAATTTAAGTATTATAATTTTAATAGTCTATAAACTGGGATTTAGTTCTGGTTTATCTGTCTATTTATGCTAACTTGAAATACAACTGCATTTTCCATACTTTGTGTATGTCCAGGTCAAGAAAGCCACATTTCAGCCCTGTGAGAGACAGGTCGCTGGGCCAGAGGTAAAGCTGCTGTTTTGATACATGCTTCTAAAGCAGATTTTTGCTACTGCATTGGTACTGGCAATCCCAAACCCTCAACAGCAGCTGCTAGCATTGTTTGGGCTGCCTTTTCAATAATGTCATCTCTCACAGCCTTCTGATCTAACATTTTAAGTGGATTTGCAGTGCTGCAAGCTTTTGCAGCTTTTCAATTGCTTCTTTCAGCGCATGGCTGGTTGACAAAGTTGCATGAAGATGTTGCCATGAAGTTTGAGAGAGAGTAATTATGAAAGTTTAACTCTACCCTGTTCTTTTTATGTTGTCTTCCTCTCTTTTCATGTTCTTCTTTTAATTTTCATGTTACTCTTGCATACTTTATCATTTCATTTTGCTGCCCAGACTTCCAGCTACTTTCTCCCTGATCTCCATTACTTAGGGGTGTGCAAAGACTCTGTCCCCAAATATCAGATTGATCAAAGAAGACTGAATCAACTGAGAGAGCTTAGAGCCAAATTTTTCCTGTCCTAGATAGCAATTTTCATTTGTCATACCTGGGAGAAAAAATCAACTTCAGAATTCTCCAACTTATGCTCAGTTTTCACATAATGCTGCAAAATACTACTCATATTTAAATTCTTTACACGCTGATGTCATATGCAAATAAAAATATAGAATAAAAATGTATTCTTTGTAATCTTACTGTTAGAAACGCACATTGCATTTTCTTTGTTTTTAGGAAACTGCATATTTTGCACTTGAATCACAATGTAACATGGAGGTAGACATTATGGTATCTTCCATGACAATACTTTCTTCAGTATGCAAACAATTAACTTTGTGCTATAGTTGAAATATCATATCTAACAAAGTACAATTTTGAATTTCAGTATAGCATAGGAAGTCACAACCAATATTTTGTATGATACCAGTTCTGTTTGTAAAGCAACACTGTTATTATTACATATATAATTATATATATGTAAAACACTAAAATATATATTTAACACTCAAATATATATTTTAACCCATGGATAGAGTTGATTTAGCATGAGTTTCTTCACAAAGAATTATTAGCAATTCAGAATTTTTTTAGTCAATTAAAAAGCAGCTACTTTCTCTGTGGAATTTGGTTTCCACTTTGTAAGGTTAACAGAGGAATTAGTTGCGTAATTGGTACAAAACATATTTTGCTCTCATTCTGACAATTTCTATCATTTGTGTCCTTGCATATCCCCAAGTATCATTTTGAGCATTTTTCATCAGTCATTTTGTTCATCTCTCTGTCTTTCTTGATCTCCTACCATGAAAGCAGACACAGGAATGCCCTCTGTTAGTGCAGGATGAAGACTATATTAAAAAGCAAGAGAAAGTTCCTGAGGGAAGTTTACCCCATCGAGCAACTGAAGAAATCCATGCCAAAATTTCTATTCCAGTTCCTGAGGAGCAGAAAACACTCAAAACATGTCACCTGTATACTAACATTTTTTCTTCTCCACGCTTTCCTTTTCTGATGTCCTTATTGGTGATCCTTGCAATGACTATGTGGTGGCTGGTTTTTCTGTGATTAAGGAACACACAGAGGCTTATATGAAATATCAACAAGACTCTGCACCCTTTGATTGCTGGCTAAAGCTGCTGTCTTACTCTTTCTATTTTATTTTTGACTGTAGTTCAGTTTCTCAGAAATTCTGCTTTTTAAAAGGCGTAATTATTCAATACATAACTTCTGATATTCGTGAGAGATAACGGAACATCAGGCAAGTTCCATTGTGACAAATTTTAATATTGTGCAATCCCTAAAATCAGATTGTGTCAATGATATACTTGCTTGGATGGCTTCTATCATGTTCAAGACTCATGTCTGCATGTATTAGTATAAGCTTGCTGTAAAAGTTGGATGTTGAGCACAGGAGCTTGTCAAGGTGCGGGGGGGGGGAGCAGTAATTGTTGGAGAAAAAATCAGTATACCTGAGAATACCTGCTATAGTAATTTTTAATGTTGGATCTATTTCCAACTTGTTTAATAATTCTATAAACAAAGAAATATACAACTTCCATTTAAAATGAAACAGAATAATTCAGAGATGTATATCCAGACAGCAGATAAACCAACGTGATTTAATTTTCTTGGTATTATAAAATAGATTTTACATCTTGCTATTAAAACACTTTTCACACCTCTGTCTTAAAGCCATTTCTTTGGGAAATGTGATTTGTGTATCAATATAATGTAGTGGGGTGAATTATGACTTATTTCAAGAACAGTCTGGGCAGGGATAAAGTGGACTTGAAGCATATGTTGTCTCACATTAATTGTAAGGGTAGAGCATTCTTACTAGGTCTGCCTATGTATTCCTAGATGCATATTTGTGAATCATTTATCCTCTCTATGATTTTACTTAAATGAAAGATTGTAACTTCTAGTTGCTGTTGAGATTGGGTTAGAATGATAGAGAGCCAATAACTTATTGGAAGCAGTAATCTATAATTTAAATTGCTCTCTTATCATTACTTTAATTTTTTTTCCTAAATTTTTCTGTGCTTTCCTTTTCTCCGGAATATTTACTAAATTGTTTTGTTTTTCCTGCAACACCTGTCTATATGAAACTAATATGTTCTAAATGTGTGTGTACTGTTTGATGCATGATGTTTTTGCAGTTGTGTTAACACATAACTGAGCATTGCTTTAGGTAGAGGTTCTGACATTTAACTATATATTCTGTTCATTTAAATCTTTGCATGTTGCTTAAACTTTGAAACACTCAGATGTAAAGATAGTTATTTGATATCCAATTTATTTGTATAATTTTAAAACATAATTATAAAGTTCTGACTTTGACTCTTCATTACTGCATTATGCAAACACAGATGAATGGATTTTATACTCCTAGAATAAATTGAGGACAACTTCACAAGTTTTTTGAGAGCAGAATTGCAGTATTCAGACTTAGCAGCTATAAACTTGAATCTAGAAAGGAGGTGTGTGACAATTAAATTATTAGCGAAGTTGAATATGAGTGATGTTTAACTAATTCAGATGATATTTTAAAATTAATCTTTAAAATGTTTATTATTTAGAATTATATACAGTATGTTTGTGTTGTATGCGCAGGTGAAAAATACATATGAGGTGTTTATCTTTTTAAGAGTTTTGAAATATAAAATTATTTTTTTTCAGTTGTGCAGTCAAGTCTATATAGATTAACATGTCCCAGCCTGAGGGAAAAGCATAGGTCCACTGATTTCTGAACATCTTACCTGCTTTCAATACCATAGGCCATGATCTTCTTTTAAAGATGTGGATCTGAGCCATTGCTTAGATAGCTGCATTTTTCTCTACATAGATATTTTCTGATAGCGACGCTGTATATTGTTGCTTATAGAATTTCCTGTATTTTTCTGTATAGCTCCTACACTACCTAAAATATTGGAGTGAAGGCCATCAGTCATAGTCAAAGAGGTGAAGCAGTATTTGCAATATACAAACCACATAAGATAAACAAACCACCTACCATCAATGAGTCACTCAAAGAAGGTTTAACCTTTAACCTTCTCTGCATGGACTCACCTTTGACTCATGAAGGATTGATTGCATTTATAGCTAGCATGTGGTACTAGATCCATCCCTGTCTTTGGAAGCTTAAATAGTATCAGTGACCTCATGTATAATGATTAATAATCTTAAGGCTAGACTGCTTGGGAGTCTTCAGTTGCACCAGAGTTCTGGAATCGTAACACATTGGGACCCATAGAATATGTGCAGTTACAGTGTCTTTTAATCTATTTCTGAACAGAAGGTTTAAATTATGCCTTCCATACTTTGGGACTTAGTTGTTTAAGGATCACTTTCACTCACATAGGTATGATCAAATCTTCTGAGGTGGGATGGATAGTAATCATATAATGAGTGTTCCTGCAGATGAGGCTATGGAATGGAATGGAATTTCACCAGTAAGATGTATTATACTTTTAATTTTTATAGGTTTAAAAATAATCAGTGATACATTACTGCTAATCTCTCTTCTTCAAGTGTGTGTGTGTGTGTGTGTGTGTGTGTGTGTGTCATTTTTAGTGCTTTACTTTTTGATGTTTTTATTTATCCTGCTATACCACCAGAAGACCTCCAGTCAAAATATTCCTAAATTACCAATTTTTCTGAAAGTAGAATATAAAAGCATGTACCAAAATTCACGAACAAGTCAATTAATTGTTGTACACTATCCTGAGTCACTTTTTGTGAGATGGGCAGCTATATAAATTTGATAAATAAATAAAATGGGCACCACAAAATTTTATGTTAGGTCATATAAGGAAATTTAATGAGTTCAGGGTGACAATGTTTTTCCATCTTACTACTTTATGAACTATGGCAAGGCTGAGAAGACCATTTGGGTGAGTTCCAAC
Organism: Masticophis lateralis; assembly: GCA_030761175.1. Lineage (NCBI taxonomy): Eukaryota > Metazoa > Chordata > Lepidosauria > Squamata > Colubridae > Masticophis > Masticophis lateralis. The sequence continues at coordinate 15,928,174 of JAUDYJ010000009.1, forward strand.
CATAAATTACTTGGTTCAGTTTGTTCTTGATTATTTATAAAACATTGAATTAAGTACATGTATTTTTTTAAAAATCACATTAGGCAAGAGAATGGCTAATGCATAGGTTTGGATCAACCTGCATTTAGTGATTGAATGGACAATTACAGCAAATATTATTTTCTGTTTTCTGTATCTTATTTATATATGGATTGTTGTTCAGTAATAATTTAGGACAATCCTTTTACTCACTTAACAGTCAGTAGCTAAAGGATCTTGAAAGGCAAAAAACTTGGGCTCTACCTAAGATTTTAGAGAGTTAAGTATGTAGTAATAAGGAAAGGGTTGATAACTTCAAAACTAGTAGAAATTAATCATTTATCATTATCCCTAAAAGTCTTCATCACAATAAGAACACAGAATACCTAAAAGAATGGTTTTGATCCATACAACCAAACTTCTAATACTCATTTTATGGTTTCATTAGAATTATCCTTTGTTTATCCCTGATTATTTTGAAAAGACAGAACCACAATACTCAATTTATTATTGAGTAATTCAAGTTTTAAAATCCATCCAGTTTGCAGTTATAAATTAATGGTAGTCTATTGCTTTTCCTCCCAAACTTTTGAAGTTTAATGTAAGAATGGTACAAATGAAAACAAGTTAAATTTGGAATGTTGTCTTTGTGCTTCATAATGCTGCTTTTTAAAGTTTATTGACCCTTTTGAAATGTATTATCTTTCACTAGTTGGTCTCTGGAAATTCTTGCTGGTGAGTGTAGTATGTTACCAATTGTGCATTTTAAATATAGCTGCTTCTGTACATATTTCCAGTATGGGGATAATCTAATATTATTGATACAGTGCTTGAAATACCCATAATATCCACTTGTTAAGGAAAATTCTTACAGAAGATTTTTGAAAAACAAAACAATTTTAAGGGGTTTATCACTGATTGCTTGCACTATGTATTAGTTTATCCCCTTCTTTTTTTTATTTGAATGCTATTTTAATATAGATCCTCTGCCTGATCCAAAAACCTATCAAGAATAGCTGTCTCCATTCACTGCAGTGTCAATAATGGAGCTATTAGCAAATTAGTAGAAGCTTTTGAGTGGAAATTTGTAACTTTTGTAAACTAATACAGGGGTTATCTTGAGTCACCCGTTAAATGCTTCTGATGTTCAAAAATACCAAAAGAACACTAAGAGCAATCCGCAATTTCATTGCATATTTTCTTTAGCAAAAAAAGCTGCATTCTCCTATGTCTACTTGTATCAAAAAGCTTTTAAGTGATATCTTAGAAAAAAGTTCCCAAGTTCTCCAGTTTTTGGACAAATGAGACACTTGGAATTTTGAGAGCATCATTTATGACTATTCTTACCAATTAGTTCTCAAGCATTCAGTATGGATTTGTTTGTATGAAGTAGATTTATGGGATTGATGTCCTTCATACAGCTGTTCTCTTAAGATGCTCTTTTTCATCTCAGCTTCCTTTATATTGTGTTATTCCCAAAAATAATAGGGTGCAACCCTCCATTATTTTTATTTTCCAAGAATGTCTCTGGAATATATGTGGGATTCAGAGGCACTGTTGGAATTAAATGTAATGCTTGAACTGGCACTTGCTTTACAGCATGCTAGTTTTTTGTTGTTTTTTAAATAGTCTTAAAGAATTAAAATCAGGTTAGTTGGTGGCAAGGGAAATAATCTGCAGCACATTTATGATTGTCACCTAAAAAACTGTTTATTACAGCTATGTCTGGAGCAGTCTGAACAATCAGGTCATTTTAATCGATGTAGGACTTTTTCTTAAATGAGATTTTTTTTTAAAAAAAAAATCAAATACAAATGACTAAAATACAAAATATAGATATCCAGCTATAGAAATGTCCAAATTAAGTCTTATACTAATAGAATAACAGAACTGGAAGGGACCTTGGAGATCCTCTAGTCCAACCTCCTGCTCAAACAGGATACCCTATACCATTTCAAACAAAACTCTTCCTCAAAACCTCCAGTGTTGGAACGTTGTTTTATATAATCTCTTTGAATATCAGAGTATAGAGCTCGTATCATAATATAAAAATCTCTTTCCTATTAAATTTATCTTTAATTCCATTGAATTGCACACTTAAAGAAATATTGTTCAAACTTTTTTGAAAGCCACAATAGAACTCCTTATGGAGTGTGGGAAAGAATATTGAATAGCAGAAGACTGGCAATTCCTGGTGTAACAAATCTGTTTACTGTAAATATAAAAATACAGGAGACTTTCCAAAAGGCTACATAGCAAGGACAAATTCATCATATCAAATGATACATCTGTATGTGTCCATCCCTCGACTAATTTGCGTGTGACTAAACTTCTGTAGCTGTTGTGTTTTGAAAGTGAGCGTGCTTTTGCTTTATAAATAGCATTTCCAATAAAAATTATAGTTATGGTAGAATATTCCGTGAATTTGACAAACTATTTCTAATATAGTTAAATTTTTTGTATCCTGCATCAAAGTCTACAGTTCACAACTGTTGAGTCATCCCTGCTAATATATGTTGATAATAAGCTGCCAACTTTGAGTTGCTTAATATTGATCATTTCTTTAACCTAAGGCTTCTGTCATCACTAATTAGAAAAAATAAGCTTTTAAATTACTCCCATATTTTAGGTTTGCTTCTCTAGCTAAAAGAAGCAGAAATGGCAGATAATAGTTTAAAATATTTAGCTCAGATTACTTAGAAGGGGTCTTAGGCATCCTGATTTGGTGGGGGAGGGGGGGAGGGGCAGGTAATGTGTGTGTTATAATATACTCTTTGTACATTTGAGTGTGATGATATGGCACAAATACAGAAGGCAAAGCTTGCATCATGCCATCATCTATATTCATCATGTTGCTACCATGGTGGATTCAGGGTGGATAGGAACAGACACCTTTAGAAAGAATCATGGAGAAGGGAAGAACCAATACAAATTCATATGTACAAGTACGAGTTCACATTTACATTCAGTCTTGGTGTTTGTCTCATTCAAATAGCTCTACTATTTGAATATTTTGTCTATCAGACATAGATGTTAAATTTTAATTGTTGATATTAATAGTCAGTCTCTATACATACAGTACTATTTGACAGAAGCAAAAAGATTTTTGAAAACAAAATTTTGCATATACTATTTGATCTGCTTAGTCAGTGCAAAATTCACTACCTTAATGTAGACAAATTAAATGACTATTCAAGTGTTTTTTCCTTATTCAATTGGCTTTCATTTTCCCTCATTGAATAAGGCAAATTTTTAGAAAACTATAATCTGTTATTGCATAGTCATTTAGTGATTTCTTGTCACTTTCAGTCAAAATTGTACAAAATTGTACTTTGTTGTAGAATATTTCTCAGTCTTTGGATATTTGACAAGTTTTTTATAATGTTTTTAATAAGATTCCATCCCTTGCAGCAAAGTCATGTCATTCATTACAAATATTAATTCCATTCATTGCCTGAGGCTTTTCACTTAATATGAAAAGTTAGATTTGGAAACTAATATGCTTTATTACTGGGATTCATGAATTTCTGGCTTTGCCTACACATCTTATCCTTTTAAAAGTAGCATTATATCTTACTCAGTAGGTGATTGGACCAGGCAAATTTTCTATACTATTTCTAATCTTAAGCATGTTTTCATCGTTGCCTTTTTTCTGTTACTCTTCCTTTCCTCAAAGTCAAACTGTAATAGGAGAGCTTGCTGAGATTTATAATGCTCTAGTTGAGAACTTTCCAACAGGCGCATGATGGAAGATGGTATAGTATCATCCTTGGTGAAATTCTCTGGCTTGGCTCTGATGCTAGAGATACCCTTGCTTTCTATTAGGCTAACTGGATTTCTTTGTTTTATATTATGCTGTTACTCATTTTACAGTAAAAATTGAAAATAGCATGCAAAAGTTTCCTGTTTGACATTTGCAGTCATATACTTTCAGGCAAGCAACATCATTGTAAATATATAAAAAATGAGGCATACAACATCATCTCTGTTGTATGCCTGGGATTTTCTTGTCATTATATTATTTGGATCATTCTTATAAAAAAAAGTCAGTAATACTTTACGTTGTGCTTTGTTGAGAAGTTCAGCTTTGTTGAGAGCTTCAGCAATTAAGATGGCTCCTAGATTTATGTATGAAAAATCCAGTTTATAAACCATAAGAAAAGCTGGTGTTTCCAAAGGAAAATTTTACAAAATTCCTCATTTCTCTTTAAAAAGCCATACCTGTAGTTTCAGGGTGGACAGCATTATTTTTCAATTATAAGAAATTGAAACATGTGCTTAGAATTGTACTCCTCGGCAATATGAAAGCATTAATTATGTGCTTATGTTTTCAAAACATAATGAGCTTTCAATATGATAGATCTGTGTTTTACAAGTAAACAGTGAGAGTAATGTGGTATGTATATTTTCCTAGTGCACCTTGCAGGACTTTAGGACAGGAAGGGGACAGTGGATATTCAGAAGTAGTACAGGTGGGGCAGCAAAAGCTAACCCCCTCCTTCTCCAGACTTCACTTTAAAATGGCAAATACCAAATTGTATCTACTGCCATGATCTCTGAATGTCCAACCTTTTCAAAAGTAGTCTTATTCTCCTGGCAGGAGACTGGTTGATTGGTCCAATGACTTCTTAGTTGATTGAAAGAGGAGTAGTTATTACAGAAAAAGCTGCAGTAGCTTTGCCCGCTTCAGACTTGGAGCTGGACCAGGACAAATTCCTCTGACAAAGGAGAATATAAACAACTTCTTGACCTTGACTGTGTGAGACTGTTATTGTCTGTCAGAGTGACTATAATACAGTCTTTTTGAACGAACTTGAAATATTCATCTTCAGCCGTTGTAATAGTGTACACGGGCCCTATGAAGTCTTATTCTAAATTTTGCACTCTTTCTAGATGAAGTGCATTCTATTCCTAATTCTTTCTGGCCTTTTTTGTTTATTCGTTTCTTTTTAGAGTGTGCGTGACTGTCCCTTCAAAGAGGATGCAGATGATGTGACAGAGGGGAAAAATATTGCCTCTCACTTTGAATGGGAGGTTTCAAAGCATTCAGTAGGCTTTAGTGAGAGCCAAATGTCAACCACACTGGCGTCTACACAAATTCATGAATCAGACTCTTTTTCAATAAGCAGCAAGGAGCAAAAAGAGGAGGGTGCCACTGCTCTTCTTGAGAGCAAGGAAGATCTAAGGTGTGAAAAGGGATTTTGCTCAAATATGGAAAAGGAAGCTGAGGATTCTAAACAGGCTGAGGTGGAAATATCTGTAATCCCTGTTTCACCTCCATTGTACCTCCATGAGCAAGAGGAGGAAGCCTGTGGTGTTGAAGAAACAAAATTTACCAGCAAGCCACTTAGAGAGCTAAATGGAGAATATTACAATTCAAATGTTGATCATGAATTTCCTGCTCTCATTCGCTGTTTTCAGGTAGTAAATGTGAACATAGAATATCTTTTGCAAACGCCTGTGCTACATTTTCTGAGTCACTTTGCGAACATTGGAGCAAGCATATTTACATATCCATGAAGAAGGATTAATTTTTTATGTCCTGAAGTAATTCCCGAAAACTAAACAGTTATTCAATTTCATACTGTCTATATAAATTATTACTCCCTTCTTCATCCTTATCTGAAATGGACATGTTTTAATTAAACAATTTTTTCTTGATTTGTGCAAAGAAAGGGAAATTCAAAAAGCTAAAGATGTTTAATATATCAGAAAAACTAAGTACTAATTATTAATACTAATATTTTATTCATTACAACAAAGTCTGGAGTCAACAGATTTGGAAATACCACTTCCCTCCAATTTATTGTATTTTTTTTTTTTGCTTGCTTGCTTCAGTGTTCCTTCCTTATTAATCCTGTCTGCTAAAAAACCTAAATATGTAATCTGATAATAAGGTGATACTTTGGGTATGCAAAGGGATATGATGGTTATGTGGTCCACTTACTAACATTATATTCTCTTTGAATTAATTATCAGGTGGTGGCACAGCTGATTTTTCTTTTCCTGTTATTCTTAATACTTGAATATCCATAAATGGTGATTTGGCAGTGATTTAATATAAACTGGTGGATTTCACATTTCAAACTGCAGGTGTTGCCTATGCACTCTCTGTAGGTTTCCTACATTCAATTTAAATTCAACTAGTTTCTGAATAAATAAATACTGTGGCATGTAAAAAATCATGATACGATTCCTACATGGTATAGCACTTCTGTGGAGGTATATATGTAGATGTCTATGATTAAATTTCTCATTAAATATTAATATTGATCATTGAAGTGAATCCATTTCCATTATTTGGCTAATCAGATTTTTAAAATGTGTGAAATCATTGCATTTCATCTTAATTTTCACAATTCTGCAAATGAGTGCAAACAACATAACAGTTGTGATGTATAGTTGAGTTCATGATGCATCTATAAGTTACACATTGGAATTCTGTTAAGTAGTACTCATATGAGGTGACTAAATCTACTTTACTTTGAAACTATTTTGTAGCCCCCACTTGTGAAAACTCAGACCGTTACCATCTCTGATGTGTCCAATACTGTGAAAAGTGAAATTCCAACTAAAGACGTTCCAATTGTTCACACAGAGACCAAGACTATAACCTACGAAGCTGCACAGGTAGGCTGTTTCACATCTAGTGTTACGATTTTATTGTAATATTTCGTACGATTGCTAGAAAATCCAAGCAGTTTCATTCATCAATTTTAATTTAAAAGACTTTGAACATTTTATTTCAGTGGGATGTTTCGGTTCTTGCAGGGAATTCCACTTGTGACAATTGCTGTGAGAAATATCCTTATTCTATCACAAAAAGTCATGTTTTTCTGAAACAGAATTGCATGAGTTCCCCTATTTTGGTCCATAGAGCTCCTTCTGGCCATGATTGCTGAAAAACAGACAATACAGTCTCCCAACATTTTGAAGTGGGAAACAGATGAAAATGATAATGTAAGACCTAAAAGGGTGTACCACATTTACAAACACCATCTCCAGAATCCTAAAACAGCTCTGCTCCCATGTCTGATGAGGCCACTTTGTGGCTGTAAGTTTCTTGAAAAATCTTTTGAGTGTGGTGCTTACTAGCCAAATGATACCCAGCCCCGAATTAGAAGAATTAGGCAAGTCTTTGCTGAGAGCTGAGCTGTCTTACACTGTGATGAAGGAGCCTCCTGAGACAGTAAAAAGCATGTGATTAGTCCCAAAAACTCTCTTTTTATTTCAACAACTGTGAATTATGTTCATTCACAGCCGGTAATGAGTCACAAATAGTTTGTAAACAGTTTACCACAGTTCTTGGGGATAAGGCTGATAAAACCCACCTTTATCTCCCTTGACACGCTGCCAAAGACCTAATTGGCAATTAGCTTTGCAAGGCCACACCGAGTCAAAACAGAGCTTCAGAATTAGATAATATTTTAATCATTCCCAGTTAACATGTTTAGCCCCGCCTGATTGAACATCAGGGTCTTGAGGGCACAGCGGAAAGCACGGAGATTAGGGATGTTTCGTATATCGGGGGCAGTTCATTGCAAAGGGTTGGAGCCCTTATAGAGGTCGGTGGGAGGCTATTGGTGGCAAAAGACGGTCTCGTAAGTTGATTAGCTAATGCTATCTCTTTTCACTTAGAAGCAGTCTTTCAGTTTGTTTCTTTTTTATGAATGTCATCTTTCCTACCAGGTGAGTTACTCACTGTAGGTGGGCAAGGAAGTCATTTATACTTCCATGTATTTCTGCCTTAGATTGATGATGACAGTGGGGATTTGGATCCTGGAGTTCTCCTAACTGCTCAGACGATCACTTCAGAGACTACCAGCAGCACTACGACCACACAGATAACGAAGGTAAAACCACCGCTAAACAAATATTTGGTCTCATTGATAAGCTGTATGCATGTCAAAAAAAAAATGCATGCATATATTTCATTTTCTGTGTGCCTTGGTAATTCTCACAGGATTGGACAGTCGAATGCACAGAATACAGAAGCATTATTTTGTTATAAGACAGTGTTGCTGCAGATCGGAAAAGCTTACATTTTGATGACAATTGTTGTTGTGTTAGAAATAAAATAATATTGTATCTAAGAGAAGGATCTTACTTCCTTGGCTACATAAAGTCTTTTCTCTGGCTACATTAGTTACAAAGTTGCAATGAGCTCAAGTTATCCTTTAGATTTACAACTTTTGGTAATTGATATAAAGTCAAAAAAATAATACTAATAGGCAAACAGTATGACTTACAGATGCCCTCTTGAAAGTTTTGTTGCATACAAAGAATAACCTGTTTTGACACTTGAACTTCTGGTATTTATGGTGAAGTTGGGGAAACCTGCTTAGCTAGTGTTAGAAACCACAGAGAGAGAAAAAGTTAAACAAATGTATCTTGTAATATGGAGTTTTAAAGCAAGGCTTTGCCTCACATTATGTCTACATTAAAATTGAGAATCAAGGAATTTCAAGTTTTCTTGCCAAAACATTTTTTTTACTTTAGTTTGAGCTTAATTGAGTTATGACTAAATATTTTCTATTTCCAGATGTATTTAAAAAAAGAATCTATTATATTAACTTCACTTTTAAAATCATTTTTATGCTCTTTATAATCTAATTTTATATTTTGTAAAGCAACTTTCCTGTGGTTCGCAAGAATAGGTCATTTGATTCATTAGTCTAAATTTTGTAAAAAAAAAATTGAAAATAATAAAATCATAATTATGAGAAGGAAAGTTCAAAAGATGATACAAGTTTATACTAATGTTACCTATGAACTAGATTTTTATTTACATTCCTATTTAATAAATTGATTACATTTCTCTTTTAAAAATAATTAAAATCTCTAGGTTTTATAATTTTTTAATTATAAAAATCTTAATGTTAATATTTGTCTTCTCATGACAGACTGTAAAAGGTGGAATTTCAGAAACACGAATTGAAAAACGAATTGTCATCACAGGAGATACAGACATTGATCATGATCAAGTAAGAGATTGTTGTAATTATTGATAATGGAAGGAGGTTTTTTTTTAACAATAGAAAAGTAACTTTAAATTCAGGTTCTGAAGTTATTTTTGAAGGATTGAAAATCTTATAAACTCAGTTCAAATGTTTCTAGGTGATAACAGATAACAAGATGTCATTCACAAACTTGAAGCTCTTTTGTTAAATATATAATTAAAATGAAATTTTAAAAAAACACTTAGATAAAATTTGCTATGATAGCACTAATGTGGTCTTCCTCAAGTGTTAAACTTGATCAGGCTGATTGTAAAATAACACAAGTTGAGCCCCTCCCCCCATTCCATGGGATGTCACACTGCAAATTAAGTTAGGCAGCACAGAAATAATGTGTTCTTTATACTATTTTCCTTCAGGTTCTTGTTCAGGCCATCAAAGAAGCTAAAGAGCAACATCCAGATATGTCTGTGACCAAGGTCGTCGTTCATCAGGAGACTGAGATTGCAGAATAAATAGTTTATACCAGGTAAATTCCCTTTTAGCACCACTTCATAAAATATTTTAACTTTAATCATAAATAAGGATTGTTATCAGGTGTCTTAAAGAAGCTTCCTGTTCTTGATATCTCAAGTTTAATCCATTATAGTAAATCTTTACAGGCACAAACTGCTGCTAAAATGTACATATATTGGGAAAAGAATCCAGCCATAATAGAAATGAGAATGTTTAAAATAATAGCCTGTTTCTGACTCTAATTGTGAATCATATCATAAGTACCCTTGAAATTTAGCCTCCCACTAATGTTTGAAAGTGGTAGCAATGATTGTTTAGGATTAAATAGGTTGGGTCTGCAGAACATAAGATCTGCGAGTATCATGTCATATTGTACTTCTTGTTGCCTGCCAGGTCTTGTTCCTCCTCTATTATAAGCAGTCTACTCACCACCAATTGACAGAAAGAAACCTATAGTAAACTACTTAAAAAGTATTGGGTGCTACTACTATTGCCATTAGAAGCAACACTAAGAATGCTGAAGGGGGCTAAAATAAATGTTTCAAATTCACCAATAACCTTTTACCTTGTCCATATTTTTAATTTTTATATAGCTCTAATAAAGTCCTACTTTTTCAAATTATTTTTTAATCTGTACTTTAAGAAAAGGGAAACTGGTGTGACCTGTTCAAGATAACAAAAAGGCATTCACAGTCGCTTGCGTTGTTCAGTCCTGCACTAAACATTTCAATCATGGTGGGCATCCATTGCAAGTTACCTGAAATTTGTAGAGAAGTGTCCTCTGATAAAGCTAAGAATAAATTAATTATTCATGTTCTTCCCAGTGCAGTACGGAGATAATGTGCAACTTGGGAATGAAACCTCAGCACACCATTTAATTTGAGAAATTGTCTGTGTGTTTCTTCTTATGGATTATTTATGCAACAGATTTGTTTCACCTGACATACTGTTTGATGGTGATTTAGTTGTACATAAGGACCAAAATAGCATGGGGTTTTTTGGTAGCTTAGAGTATTTTTTCTCCTGTTTCCTTTTGATCAATGCTAATGTTTCTCAACAAAGCACCACTTTATGAGTGAGCTATCTCGCCAGTATTTAAAGCCCAAGAGCTATACAGGTGGTCAAGAATTGTTTCATGCACGAATGAACAAGAATTGGGCCCTTGTGCTAAGAAACATCCTTAACGCCATGTATTAACCGAGCATCACATTCTGATTTAAACCTTTATATTTTAGAATTACGTTATCCGTGGAAGAATGATCCTATGGTCAATTTAGGGAACCTAGGTTTTTCTTGGGAGGGGGGAGTTTTCTGGATTTTGTGTATGCTTTGCAACAGACCAGAGTGCCATTTATGAGCAAACATCTAGACAGGAATACTCCATTTATGTATCCTTGGAGGCTATCTTCAGGCATATAGATTTTATGTAGTTATTTAATTTTTTATCCTATCATTCTGCAGTTATGTCCCATTATCAGACAAAAGTAAGAAAAAAGATCCAAAGTAATGATATAATAAAAATCTGATTTTTAAAGTTAAAATTATCATCTAAAATACAAACTTAACCATGGTAGTTTACCTTGAAACACTTATGCACATAATATAATAAGGACAGCAAAGATGATTGATCATTATAGATACTTTTTCCCAAATATAACATGGCTATGTTCTCACTTCAACATTCATATTCTGATCCTCATAATTAGACACATTTGAGCAAACTTTATGTATATGTTTAGTAACATGCATTTATTTCATATAGCACTAACACTTAGCTATGGCACTTAGACTTATATACTGCTCAACAGTGCTTTACAGCGCTCTCTGAACAGTTTACAGAGTTAGCATATTACCCCCAGCAATCTGGGTCCTCATTTTACCAACCTCAGAAGGATGAAGGATGAGTCAACCTTGAGCAGGACAGGATTGAACTACTGGCAGTGGGCAGGGTTAGTTTGCAATACTGCATTCCATCTACTGCGCCACCATGACTCATGGATTTAGCTTTTCATAGAAAATGTCTTTCCTACTATGCCACAACTTTCATCATGTTCATTCAGCAATCACTGTCACTGAAGGACACTGTCAGTTGTGCTGCCCAGAATATGGAATGGTCTTTCTATTGTTGAAGACTTGCTTATTTGTCCTGGCCTTTCCTTTGATGGCTTATATTGGCCATCAATGGCCAGCTAAGCCTTATTATTAAGTGAACCAGTGATAATTGATTAGTTCAGGCTTTTTGTTTATGTATGGTATACTTTTGAATTTTTCTATGTTGCTATAAAAAGTTTAGACTTTCCAGTTAAGATGAATATTAATCAATTATTTGAAAATATTATATAATTGATGCATTCTATCCCATTTGCAGAATATCAGGAGTTCACAAATACTTTATAAGATACTAATTGTGTGTCCATTTTCATTAAAAAATTTGTATCTTCCTAGGTGATGCCTGCTTCATTCTTTGAAGGCCACCCAAGACATACCAGCAGAACTACAAAGGAACTTTCAAACACCATGACCTCAAACTTGCCAGATTTATTCTCAATCACACGTTCTATCATTTATTGTTAGGAAGTTATGCTTTTTGATGTTTAATTGGTATTATCTTTAATACTATATGTCCCTTTTGATTTTTTTAAATATTGTGACCGACAATTTGCCATATTTTACATGTGCTGATGTGCTTTTTTAAAAAAAAAATCTTTTTTTTCCATTTCCTTTTCCTAGCCATTTTCTGAATCTGTATTAAGATGTCAAAAAGAGTACACAGGGCTTATCAAAAATGTTGCCTTTAAGTGTGATGATATTCACCTTTCTGTTCCTCAAGTAGCTTGCATTCTTTCCTACCTTTTGAATAGGTTACCGTGTGGCATATCAGTGACTTAGAAGTAAAAATCACCCTTGTCAGAAAAATCACTGTGTGCAAAACTTTAATTTGATTGGTTGATCTATAAAATGTCCAGAGTATCCTAACTACAGCATACTTGGCCTGTGGATTTCCTTCGCTTTTGTGGATATGTCTGTCTTTAGATGCTTGAACATATCCGGAGGTTGTGGTGTTTATATAAGTAATTCAGTAGTTACCTAGGTTCAGGGACAATGGAAGTTGCTTTTTTATACTGTGAATTGTAAAGCTTTTAATGAATTGTGGTAAGTCATTCAACTCTCATTTGTTCTTTTCTCCCTCCACCTTTGTTTTGCTTCCCAGTCCTTGGTAGGTGTTCCTTGTAATCCTATCTGCTGTTTAGCCCCATTAAGCTAAGAGTTTAAGAGTAAGACACCCTGAGCACAATTAAGTTAGGCTGTGATTTTATCATGGTGGGGTTTTTTTTACCCCTATTCATTTGTAGGTTTGGGTGGAGGGTTTTGTTTTTTGTTTGGTTTTTGGTTCGGGTGGTAAGGGGGCAAAGATTTAAAAAGATTTAAAATCATACCTTTTAAACAAAAGCTAAATTTAGAGCTCTGGCAATGTATCTGAATAAGGAGTGTTATTCCTATTCAGTTGTTAAGGACAATCTGGCATTCTTTTCATAAAGATGGTATCGGAGGCTATCAGTCAGAATAGGGTCTTGTTTCCTCAGTGAAAAGTTATTTGGAGAGGGAATATATTAATTTCCATCAGAAGACAGTACTCTGCCGTTTTTCTTGGGGGGCAACCCTAACCATGGTGCACTGGTGCTGTATCTCCCTTGTTTCCTTTAGATCATTTAGAATTTCTTATAAAAGAACTGCTTTCCCCCAAACAACAACAATCCACGAACAGAGGTTGTTGCACTTGGTAAATGATGCCCTTAGCTTTTTTCACTATTAACATTAGAATGAAAGAATAGAACTCAGCATTGGGTGCTGTCCTCAGCACCTTAATACGGTATGTATTGTCATCATAGAAAAGTACAGTATGTACCACCTGGGGAATATGTTCAGAGAAAGAGCAATAAGTAATTTATGAAAGGGGTCAATGGGAGTTTTTTTTTTAAAAAAAAAAGATAATACTGATTTTACATTACTTTCAAACAAATGTCAGGTAGGACTACTCTTTTTCAAAATACTTCACTTTTCTATGTGTATGCAATCTGCATGTTAAGTTATTGGACTCCAATTTGGAATTCCCATCTTTCAAAAAGAGATAGACCATTACTTAGCTGGATGGCTCTTTTTCCTAAAATATGTGAAGGCTCTGTAAAGATACAACAAGAAGCAGCTCTATCTTTTCTTAGAAGAACTCAATTTCAGTAAATAAAAGCTTTCATTTACTATTTGGAATAATGCTACCCTGTCATACTGCATGTTCCTTTCCCCCTCAAACGTGAGTGCATTTTGATTAAAGAGTCAGTAGGAATATTTTAGGATTGAAAGTTTTAAAGGTAGTGGTGTGTGAAACATTTTGAATACAAAACATCCCATTTGAGCTTGAAACCACAATTTTTCATTCAAAATGAAGTGTTCGTAACATTTTAGAAGTGTTTTGAGATGGAATGCTGTTTAATCAGTTTTGTTTTAATATGCTCTGGACATTACATCATGTTTCCAATGATTGCTGATTGATGCCAGAGGGAAGCCCATTTGGAAACAGATCCTCCCCCACCCATAGGAAAATAAACATAGGATTGAGTTGTAATAGAATTAATGAAAGTAATTGTGAAAGCAGTAGAGTAAGTAAGCTTCCTAACAATATTACACTGAACTAGAATAAACTCTGGGCACTTAATGTATTTATTACCCAAACTAGATATTTATTGTGGAAGACAACTGATTGGTACACTTTGACTGGTGCAAAATATTAATATTTCTGCTGCTTTTACTCCTCTTTTATTCAAAGCATAAAGTAGTTTTGAAAGCATTCTGTTATTTATTATGGAATTCTATTATTCATGAAGCTTGTATTCCATATGGTTTCTAAGGACAGGTTTTGCCCTTTCACCAGCTGTAACTGAGCATGATTTTTGTACATTATGGATAGCTAGCCAGTGATGTTCTGCTCTGTTTAACTAACCTACACATTCTTGTATGGAATGTGAATCCCTCATTATAAGATATTACCTTTATATGATGAGGGGAATGCATTTCAGACTGTACCTCTTCCTGGCCTTCCTTACATCTATTGCTATCCCATTTTTAGGGTTTTCTACCACTTTACCTTTTGACCTCCATTTTCATTCATGCACCAGGTTAATTTTACTGATTCACTATTTTTTGTGTTGTGCAATAGATGACTCCCAACTTCCCTTGTTCTAATTTTTAGCTTATTTATTATAAGTGTGTAATGAAATCTGCAATAAGTGTTGCATTAGACTGCAATAAGGAAGTCCAAGGTGGAATGGTATATCTGCATTGTGTCATTACTTGCCTCCTTTTACAATAATCAGAAGCAAAAAATGTTCATTTAGCAGTTGATGTAAATATTTAGGATTGTTTTTAAATATTACTTAGGAATATGTTAGTTTCAAGAAATGCTCAAAATCACAGGACACATGTGAATGGAAAAGATGAAAAATTATTCTACAACATAAAAGGATAAAGATTGCAACTGGGCTACAAGACAGCCATATTCCTAAAAGAAAGAAAAGTAATGGTCATTCAAATTTACTTTTTTTTTCTTTCTGGTTCTATATATTCATTAGCAAGGCAATTTGACCTCAGGAGTTTAATAAAAGTTCTGCTTTCCTACTCGTGGTCAGGCATAAGATCTCCACCTTTGAGTATGCCAGAAGATAAAAGCATTATAAAGCAAGAAAAACTTTGTATTTTTGCAGATTAAACTGATTTACATGATATATATCGGGTTGTCCAACCTTGACAACTTTAAGACTTGTGGATTTCAATTCCCAGAATTCCAATCATAGCCGGGGAAGTCTGGGAGTGGAAGTCCACAAGTCTTAAAGTTGCCACAGTGGGATACCCCTGATAGGCCTAAATGATTCTGCTGTTTTCATGTTAGGTTACTCTGCTTCTGATTATTTGTAACAAAACATTTAAAACCCTTTAACAATATGCATGTACACCCCTTCCTTTGACTGGCAGTCTATTTGTGCAACAACTCCTACCAGCTTTTATTACCTATTGGCCAAAAATGATAAAACTAAACTTCGCACCAGTAAAGGCTGAAAGAGTTTAACGGTCCTCTTTTAAACCTCTTAGGAATGTGAATCCTGGGGCTGCTGCCACATAGGGATTATTTTCTTTTCTGAAATTCCTTCCTGCATGTAGTGTAAATCCACTCTCTCCTGCAAAGGCAGTTTCTGTTTACCACCTGAGTTTATAAATTGGCACTCCTGCTGGCAGCCTTTGCAACTGAACAAGAGTTGTGAGTTTGTTTCCTCCTGGCTGCTTATATCCCGCAAGTGAGCAATATATCATTTTGTATAGCCAAGCATGCTGGAGAAATTTTTTTAAAAGGAGCTAATAAATCCTTTAAAATGCATTTGCCAAGCTAATTTAACTTTCCATAGCAGACACAATGAAAATAATTTAGTTTTAGGGTACCAGGAACGTGTCCTGAACTGTCTGCCATTGACAATAATGATTTTCATGTTTTGAGTAGGAAAAGCTTTTGTAGGCTGTTTGTACTCACAATCTCAGAGCTGCCACCATCACCTTAACAGATCACAAAATAAACCAGCTTCTAGCATTCTCATTTTCTGGGGACCAGCACTGCCGTTACTGGAGTAGTAAATAAAATATAGTCTATTTATTTATAATGATGAAATGACTATGCTCCCAGTTATTTCCTTCCCCATTTATGAGATTATCTAGAAACTCTCTTAAGTGTATAGTAAATGGAAGCTATTTATCTATGAATGTGTGTACAGAAGGAAGAGCAGCAGTATCCAAATTGGTCAAATTAGAGGGAAAAATAGATTTTCACTTGCCAACAATTAAAGTACAAATTAACTTTGGGGACTTGAGAGGGTGTTGGGGATTCATAAACTGTGATTTTTTTCCATTTTCATACAAGGGGCAGTTTTTAAAAAATGTATTCTAATTATGGGAGGGGTTCTCTTTTTTACACATTAAATCACACTATTTCACTGCAGATATGAAGGAGCTTTGTAAATTTTTTTAAGACAATTGTATAGAATAGTTTGTTCTTTTTAAAAAAGTAGGAACAGAATAAACAATTAGCAAATCTTTATAGTTTATGTAGTTGTTATTTTGGACTTTTGTAGTTAAAAGAAAAATTAGATGTAGCATTTAGATATGTGTTCAATCTTGTATTGCATTTTTCAATAAATTTTCAGGTAAAAAAAATGATGTTCTTGTCACTTATTAAAGCTCTACTTTGCCCAGACTACCTGGACTGTAGCTTCTGAAACATGCCAGCTGAAATTTTAATTCTTCCAACTATTTGGTTCATCATATACAGCCCCAAATATCTAGTTTATGTATCTGTTAAACCATGACTTTAATGTATACTTTTAAAAACAAGTTGCTGTTACTTTTGCACAACATTGATTGAGCTCACACACTGGTGAGCCAAACTCTTAGTTCATGTTGTATGAACCCAGCTTGGTAAGTCATGTTTTATCATGTTGAGACTATAACCTTTGATGATGACCCGTGGAAAGAGCAATAGTGAGCATTGAAGCCTCCAAGCAATCTGCCTTGTGACAGTGAGAGTCTTGTCATCTTGCTTCAAGTACAGACTCAGCCTTCTCCTCCACACAAACTCTGCTGTCCTTAATGTCCAGAAATGGCAGAATCACAGGAAAAGTCCTCCTACATTAGAGAAGCGGAACCATCACACCTGTGGGCTCTCTCCTTCGTGCTCAATCGATTCTGAGAATGACCATGAGAATCCCCAGGATAACTTCTCAGGGATTGATCCTATCAAGTTGATGTGCAGTTGTGTGAAGCTTAAACAATGCTTATTTGCACTTATCTCTAGTTGCAAATAACATTTGCTCTCCTGCATTCTTCTGAATGGAAAGCTGCTTTTTGTAAGCAAGTTTTTCCATAACAGGTTGCAGAATCAGGGAACAGTACAAAATCTGTGTCTGCTGTATTGAGCAGTGACTAGGTTGAGTGGCCCATTCATGGAATGTGCTCTATCAGCCTCTTGTTTTACGCTGCAGCATCAGCAGAGGGAGCCTGTTCCAAACTTTGAAAGTAACCATATGGCTCCTAGATATATTGGAATTTCAGCCCCTAGAATTCATCTCTATTTTTTTATATCTTTTTGGCATTTACAGAACACTCCTTTCAAAAAGAGGAATATTCATTTGCGTTCAAAGGAACAAACGTATATCAGGAAGAAATGCAAATAGTCATGCTAAAATGCATGGCATTGTACCAGGATTATTCAAAACTGCTGCACTATAAAATTTAGCAAGTAAGAATTGAAGAGCCAAAACATTTTAATGTCGCTTCTAATAAGCTTCAATGTTAGAAAATTACATTTTAGAGCTCAATGAAATTTCATTGCCTCAAAATAAAGTTGCTATGGAGAATTCTTACACACACACCCTAAGAAATTGAATCTTCAAGTACTTGACTGAACAGATTCTACAATATTCATTTTCCTGATTCTATGCAATTTCTGGTGTTTGGTCCACATCACTGACTTCGAAATATTACAATTAATAAACAAATGACTGTCTTGCAATATATTCTATCTGGATTGTAATTACATATCTAGCTGCAGTGATGAAATAAGACCCATATCTGTGTCAAGCAGTGTTAGAATTTAAAAAAAAGAACCAACTAATTCTCTTACACAAAATATTAAATAATAGTGGGCCTTACATATACTCACATTTGAGGGAAATACTGTGAAAGAGAAAGCTATGATACTGGTAGAACCACATGTCATTAAGCTGCAATTTGCTTAATAATTGATATCTACAATTGGCTTTAGATTCATACATAGTTCTAATGTGCTGGATGGGTTGATACACTATAGCACCAAGGTTATTTCACTGAGGCAAGGTACAATGGAATAAGCCTATGTCAATATCAATATCCTTCCAGTATATTTTGGATTTTAGTTTAGGACTTAGAGCTGAAGAAGCTTCTTGGATGAGAAGCGAAATATCTTCAAAGAAAAACCAGAAAGTCCAGCTGCCTCTTGAAAAAGCACCTTTGGGATCTTATCCCATAGTTAAACTACAACTCCCATACTCCCTCACCAGCATGGCCAGTGGCCATGTTAGGAATAATGAGTAGTAATAGTAATAGCACTTTGACTTATATACCACTTCACAGTGCTTTTTTTTCAACCCTCTCTAAGCGTTAAAAGATTCAGCCAATTGCCCCCAACAATCTGGGTCCTTATTTTACCCACCACGGAAGGATGGAAGGCTGAGTGAAGGTTGAGCCTGGTGAGACTTGAACTGCCAAATTGCAGGCAGCCGGCAGTCAGCAAAAATAGCCTGTAGTACTGCATACTAACCACTGCACCACTGTGAATATAGAAATTATCCAGGGCTTGGATCCAGAAATCTGGCAGAAAATCCATTTTTGTGGTGTCCTTAACCTGATATCTAGACAGACTGCAATAGCAGAATTCATTTTCTGGTATGTGTTTCATGTTTGGCCATCATTCTAAATCAATTCATATGTTAATTTCTTCCAGAAAATGGATGTTGCAGAATCTATACCTGGCATGATTATGCGCCTCATATAAAAAGCAGTGTCATGCCCTAAGGGTAGTATATCTCAAACTTGGCAGCTTTCAGATGTGTCGGCTTTAATGTCCAGAATTCCCCAGCCAGCAAGGAGTTGAAGTCCAAACATCTGAAAGCTGCCAAGGTTCAGAAATGCTGCCTTAGGGCACAGCCACAAAATTCAAGATAGTATTATTGAAACTCTGCTTGCCTTTTATGTGTATTGCACATTTTTAAAAGGTAGGGCTTGAATCACACTGTTGTGGGCACCATTTCAATATTTTGTTTGTATCCCTTAGACACCCCGTTGTCACAAAGAGAGCGCACAATATACTGCATTTGAAATATACCCCTTAGATTTTACCCAGTCATGTTGCAGGGCAGGTGGGAAATTTACCTTCAAGGATCTTGTGCAAACCCATCACATTTGACTGACTAACTAATGGGGTGACATGATAGCAGTGTTCCAATATCTGAGAGGCTGCCACAAAGAAGAGGGAGTCAAGCTATTCTCTAAAGTACCTGAAGGAAGAACAAGAAGCAATGAGTGGAAACTAATCAAGGAAAGAAGCAACTTAGAACTAAGGAGAAATTTCCTGACAGAACAATTAATCAGTGGAACGACTTGCCTCCAGAGGTTGTGAATTCTCCAACACTGGAAATTTTTAAAGAAGAAATTGGACAACCATTTGTCTGAAATGGCATAGGGTTTTCTGCCTGAGGGGGTTGGACTAGAAGACCTCCAAGGTCCCTTAAAATTCTATTCTATTCTATTCTATTCTATTCTATTCTATTCTATTCTATTCTATTCTATTCTATTCTATTCTATTCTATTCTATTCTACTCTACTCTACTCTACTCTACTCTACTCTACTCTACTCTACTCTACTCTATTCTATTCTATTGGTTCACTTAACCAATGCTTAGCACATGGCACCAACACAACTGCAAATGAGCCAGAACAACTTGGAACACTTTGCCACTCAGAAACAATGACACAACCAGAAGATCCTTTTAATACCCTTTCCCAAAACACAGATGATGGAGCAATTGAGATAGCTGGCCTTCCCACCTCTCCTCTCCCCTCCCCACCCCACCCCACCCCCATCCCAGGACACACAATTGTCATTGGAGTGAAGTAGGAGGCTTATCCTGATCTCAACTATTTCATTCCTTGGCTAACATCCCAGCAGATGCTGATGTTTTGACGGCCCCACTTGATTTGACTTCATGATTGATTCTGAATGATGTGGAGCCCGGGAATTCACTGGCAGTCTGTCCAGTGGGTTAAGCCAGCTATGGAGCGCTGTGGGTTCCTTCAGCCTTTGATGTGGGATGAAAAAAAAAAGCTTTGCCTGAAGCAAAACTCATACACTAACCCTCCTATCCCAGCCTTATAATACGGATGCAAGAGTGAAAGGGGAAGTTTTATGGGAAAGAAATCACTTTGGTTTCTGGTTGGGAAGGGAATACTCAGGAAGTGATCATACTTTCCCCTCGGTTTTAAATCAGGATATTTGGACATGGCGTTGGTGGAGAGTGGAAGGTGAAGAATTGCTGCTTGGGTCTACAATAGATGTTGCTGTGTGGATTTCTGTTCCAGATATCAGCCATTGCATTGCATTACATTGCGTTGCATTGCATGAGCCATGGTGGCGCAGTGGTTAGAATGCAGTATTGCAGGCTAACTCTGCCCATTGCCAGGAGTTCGATTCTCACTGGCTCAAGGTTTGACTCAGCCTTCTATCCTTCCGAGGTGGGTAAAATGAGGACCCAGATTGTTGGGGTGAAGATGCTGACTCTGTAAATTGCTTAGAGAGGGCTGTAAAGCACTGTCAAGCAGTATATAAGTCTAAGTGTGATTGCTATTGCTATTGCAGTGCAGTACATCCTGTCCCATCCCATCCCATCCTCCTTTGAATTTTCTCCAGTGTTTACAAAGAGGTGTAAGAGTGCAGAGAAGAGGAATAAAGATGGTGAGGGATCTGGAGGCTAAACCATATGATGAATGATTGAGGGAACAAGGTGTGTCTAATCTAACAAAGAGAAGGGCTAGTAGGCCTCCCTGTACTTACCTGGGAGCCAAAACAGGGTGCATGGGGACTCCTGGGAGGGGCAGGGCCAGCCAGCAATTTAATAACCAGTTCTCCAGAACCAGCCAAATCCCACCACTGGCTAGGGGTGATGTGATAGCAGCCTTCTAGTACTTGATGGCTGTCAACTGCCCAAATTCTGATCACATTGTTCTGGGGATGCTGCAATGGTCGTAATTATGAAGACCAATTATAAGTCACTTTTTTTCAGTGCCGTTGTAACTTTGATCGGTTGTTAAATGAATCATTATACCATATTTTTTGGAATATAAGACGCACCTTTTTCCCCCCAAAAGGGGGTAAAAATTTGGGTGCATCTTATACACCAAATGTAGCCCCGCCCACCCACTGGCCCCCACCCTTTGGCCTCTGCTTCCCAGCAATTTACCTCCTTGCAGCAAGCAGCAAGAAGAAACAGCCCATTTCAGCTTCAGCACAGCCTAATTAGCACAAGTTGAGTGTCTGTTGGATCAGCCTCCTGACTCTCAGCTGTTTCAGGCTGCAGGGATTGCCATTGCCTATTGCTGCACAGGCCTCTGCTGCTTGCTGCAAGGAGGTAAATTGCTGGGAGCAGATTTTCTTTTTTCTTGTGCTAATCAAACTATGCTGAAAACGAAAATGAAAGCAAAGCAGGCTATTTGCTGTTTGCTGCAATGAGGCAAAATTGCTGGGAGGCAGAGGCAGATTTTCTTGTTTTCCTCACCAAAAAAAATAGGTGTGTCTTATAGTCCGGAACATCTTATACTCTGAAAAATACGGTAAGTTGAGGACTACCTATATCCCCCCAGGAAGAACCTGTGCAAAGTGGATGGGGCTAAACAGCAAAATCCACTTCCTTTCTGTCTGGCCTTCCCTTTTTAACCTCTCTTTCTGACTCTTCTCCCTGCACAGATTTTTCCTCCCACTGTGTAGGAAGAGGCTGCTGGAAAATTGGACTTTTTTTCTCCAAAACGTCTGGTATGAGCTTCGGCAAAGGATTTTCACCCATGAATTAAGGGGTACATGTTGTGACTCGTTTGCTGGGGAAGGGGGCAACATATAACCTATTTATGTCATCGAAAGGAATATATTTAGAGTTCTGGTATATCTGCTCCCACGTAAATACATGGCCAAAGTTTCAGCCTGCAGTATTTTCCCATGAAAGAGCAGCGAACAGGGTGAAGATGTGTGTGTGTGGTGGGGAGAAATAGCATCCCTTTCTTTCTTTTGAAATAAGGCTTGAAACAAAAGGGTTAATTTTTTTTTATACATCCCTGATGATGGTTAGCCGAGGACATGGCAAAGAATCTGGAAAAATGCAAAAGGAATGTAGCGAGAAGCATTCAGAATTCAATTCCAGAAGCGGGGGGGGGGGGGGAGTAAAGGGAAGAAAAAATAAGGCATTTTTATTTATTTGCTTGGTCTTAAGTTTAGATCTATAATAACATAATTCCTGATCTGGCTGATACCACAGCAAGCACAGCAGCATCTGGAAAGGCCTGTAGTCCAAATAATTTCATCTTTTCCCATCTGGAAATGGATGTTGGATGAGATTGGTCAGAAGGAACTCTCAAATTTCCTGAGTCTTTGCATCCTGTTGGAATTTCATTCCTTCCTTCTTTCCTCCCTCCTTCCTATCTTCCTTCTTCCCTCCCTTCCCCGTCCTTTCCCTCCTCTACCTCCCTCCTTTCTTTCCTTCCTTCCTCCCTTTCCTTCCTTCGTTTTTCCCTCCCTCCCTTTCCTTCCTCCCTCCTTCTTTCCTTCTTTCCTCCCACTCCCTGCCTTTCTTTCCTCCCTCCCTCCCTCCCTCCCTCCCTCCTTTCCTTCCTTCATTCCTCCCTCCATATTTACTTGTGGTGCTAAAGGAAAACAATCACACCCAAATGCCCAAACTAGTATAAATCTCTTTACAAATATTCATGTACATCTAAGGCCCGGAACTTCTCCCCCACTCCCCCAGCCCATTCTTCAGATGAGGCTCCCTCAATGAAAAAACGGCTGGCTTTTTTCCCAGCACAGATCATCTGCATTCAACAACTGCACTCAATTCTGGGAAACTGCTGCAGACTGAGGCCTGTTTTTGGCCATCAAAGTTTTTATACCTTCCCTCCCCAAAAATAACGCTGCCGTGATGTTTTTCTGCAAATCTAGCTTTAATATTTATTTATTTGTTAGATTTATAGTCTAGCGTTCCTCCAAGGCAGTGTATGCAGCATTCCCTCCTTCAGTTTCCTGCACACCAACATTCCTCGGAAGTCAGGAGCAAAGCTGCTGGCCTAAAAATTGCTGTGATCCCTTTGTCTGTCATAAATGTATGCCAGTTGTTAAATGTCCCAATTTTGAACATGTGACCACAGCAGGGGTGTCAAACTCAATTTCATTGAAGGCCGCATCAGGGTTGTCTTTCACCTTGGGGGTGGCAGGGGGTGGCATGGCCAGCTCAACGTCACTCATTGAGGCTCCGTTTTCAGCCATGATGACCTCCTGCAGCCCTCTCCATGTCGCTCTCCCGAGCTCTGTTTTCACTGGCAGAGGGCTGCAGGAGGTCGTTGCAGCCAAAAACAGAGCCCGGGAAGACAGTTTGTAGCCCTCCCGAGCTCTGTTTTCACTGGCAGAGGGCTGCAGGAGGTCATTGCAGCCAAAAACAGAGCCCGGGAAGACAGTTTGTAGCCCTCCCGAGCTCTGTTTCCACTGGCAGAGGGCTGCAGGAGGTCGTTGCAGCCAAAAACAGAGCCCGGGAAGACAGTTTGTAGCCCTCCCGAGCTCTGTTTCCACTGGCAGAGGGCTGCAGGAGGTCATTGCAGCCAAAAACAGAGCCCGGGAAGACAGCCTGTAGCCCTCCCGAGCTCCATTTTCGCTGACAGAGGCACCACAGGCCGGTCCTTTGCTGGTTCCAGAGCAGACCTGAGGGCCATATCTAAACACCCTGCAGGCCAAACCTGGCCTGCAGGCTTTGAGTTTGACTACAGGACTACAGGGATGTTACAAGGGCTGTGTGAAAAATGGTCATCATTTTTTTCCAGTGCCGTTGTAACTTCAAACGGTCACTAAATGAACGATTATAAGTTGAGAACTGCCTTTCTCATATAGTGAATGTATATAAATCACAGAATAGTGTTAAAAGTGTATGGCCTTGGGTTGGACATGCCTGCTTTAACGATGGATTGTTTTGGGGTTTTTGTACCTTCGACTCCGTCTTGATTTCTAGAATTCCTGCCATTTTCTTGGCAAGGTTTTCAAAAATGATTTGCCATTGCCTCCTTCCTAAGGCTAAGAGAAAGTGACTGGCCTACAGTTAACCAGCTGTTTTATGCCTAAGAGAGGACTAGAACTCACGGTTTCTAGCCTTGTGCCTTAAGTACTACACCAATCTGCATCTCTTTTAACAGTTTAGGACTCTGATACTTATTAAAGGAACTATAACTCTTTCATGTACCTATCCTAACATTAGGCTGAGTGGCAAAGAACTGAAGCCTTTGAACTCTGGTGCTGGAGAAGACTCCTACGAGTCCCTTGGACTGCAAGGCGATCAGATTGGTCAGTCCTAGAGGAGATCAACTCTGACTGCTCTTTAGAAGGCCGGATGCTGAAGAGGAAACTCAAATACTTTGGCCACCTAATGAGAAGGAAGGACTCACTGGAGAAGAGCCTAATGCTGGGAAAGACTGAGGGCAAAAGAAGAAGGGGACAGCAGAGAACGAGGTGGCTGGATGGGGTCACTGAAGCAGTAGGCATGAGCTTAAATGGACTCCAGAGGATGGTAGAGGACAGGAAGGCCTGTAAGAACATTATCCATGGGGTCGTGATGGGTCAGACACGACTTCACAACTAACAACAACATCCTAACATTAGGTGTTGTGGGGTAGTCCTGATCATCTCATGGATTCTTCTCCTGAGAGTCTTCTCTAACCCAATGCTCTAACTTCAGAAAGCCTTCCTCTGCCGCCTTTGTTTGCTTTTATTTTTACTCTGGCATTCAAGATTTAAGCATCCTCTTCTAGCTGTGTCCAACTGGTCCTTATTTAAATACCTCCCTCTTATGCCTCTCTTCGTGTGTGATGGCTACGGCTATTTTAATCTTTTAAAGCTTTGGTTCTCTTCAGTTCATTTTAGTGCTTTATCCTATCTATTTATGGACTGCCATCCATCCTGAAATTAAAAGATTAATGGAAGAGAAAATGTAAGGAGATGGGATCAATTGAAAAGGATTATGGCATCACTATCCCAAAGTTGCTTTTTCAAGAAGCAACTGGATTTTCTTTGTTTTTCCTTGAAGAAGTTTCCTTCTCATCCAAAAAAACTTCACTACAGTTCAGTTCAGTTCTGAAGAAGCTTTTTGGATGAGAAGTGAAACCTCTTCAAGGAAAAACAAAGGAAGTCCAGTTGCCGCTGGATGCCGCACAACCATGCCGCACAGCCATGACCTGGATGGCTGAGAATCTCCATAAACATATGGCATCACTAATTACTTTAGTCTGAAATAGTATGAGACAAGCTTTAGTAACCCTGTTGTAGTGGGCTATGGAAGTGGCCTTGAGGAAGATATATTCAACAATTGATCAATAAACAACAGTTGAGTCCAGGGGTGAAATCCAGCAGGTTCCGACAGGTTCTGGAGAACCAGAAGCGAAAATTGTGAGTAGTTCAGAGAACCGGCAAATACCATCTCTGGCTGACCCCAGAGTGGGGTGGGAATGGAGATTTTGCAGTATCCTTCCCCTGCCACGCCCACCAAGCCACATCATGCCCATCAAGACACGCCCATAGAACCAGTAGTAAAAAAAAAATTGGATTTCACCACTGTTTTAGTCCCAAAAGTGAGAATGGGGTGAGGAAGAAACTCAATATTTCCCATTCTTGATTCTCTTTGTTATAAGAAGGGGAGAGAAGATTTGCCAGGTTTTCAAGATGTTACATTCTTATCAATAAAATAGAGTGCCAGTAAAATTTGGAGAGATTGTTTCCTGAGATGACCAACTTTGAAGGGTTTTACTCCCAAAGGTGCTTTTTCCAAAAGGAAACTGGACTTTTTTCCCCCTTTGAAAACATTTCGCTTCTCATCCAAGAAGCTTCTTCAGTTCATTGATGAGAAGCAAAACATTTTCAAAGGGGGAAAAAAAACCCTCTAAGAAAGTCCAGTTGCTTTTGGAAAAAGTACTTTTGGGACAACCATGACCTGGATGACTGAAAATCTCCACAGGCATTTTACACACTCATTGATTTCCTAAAAATAAAGCACATAAAGAAGAAACACTGATTAATTTGTAGGATTGTTTTGTTTTGGGTTTTTTTTACTTTAGAAACCACCAGCTTCCAAATTATGAGAGCAGCAACACAAGTGTATTCAAACCGTCTTTAAAAGAAAAAATTAATATTCCTAACCGAGCATTAAAAGACCTCAGGCAGGAACTGTAGCTGAGCTTCGACGAAATGAGAAACTTGTATCCCTGTATAAAAGTGTGACTTCACGATTTTTTTTTTGGAAAACCAGGTCTTTGTGATTTTAGGAGACTTCACTTCATCATTTCTGAAGTCGTGCTATTTTCTCCCTTTTTCCCTCGGCTGTAAGAAATGCATGGCAAGGAGCCCACTTGTGTGACATGGAACTCCAGGCTCACTGACCCAACCCACAAACAGGGTTTGTGTTCCTACACAAACATACGCAACCTGGAATGTGTAAGTCCATCCAGGGCAACATTTTTTTCCCATACTCGATCAGACTTTTTAGTTAAGGCAAGAAACTGCATGACCTCTTGGGAGGAAAGTCATCCAAACTATTTCTCCGTCGGCAACAGACCTTGGCTGATGAATTAAGCAGCCAGCATCGCAATCCTCATGGCAAATACTGATCGGCCTGCGTGCCGCACCCCCCCCCCCCACTTCTTGGCAATGCCTAAAATCTGACGTAGCGAAACAACACAGTTCCCTTTGGGTGCCGGATCAAATGATAGGACCTGTTTTCATAGGAATTTCCTGGGATAATGAAATGCTCTCCCCCCTAAAAAGCTCTTTTGAGGCCTCCAAAAGCCTGTCAGAGGATTCTCCTTGGCTTTCCAGTTTTGCATAGTTGAGTAGGTCAATGTGATCCAGCCTAGGCCAGCTCCTGTGTTTCCTGTCTATGCTGGGTGCCACCAATGGCGTTCTTGGCTGGCCGAGATCCAAGGATTTCGAATGACCTGAATTCGGGAACTCTCTCTTTGCACATTCATGAAAATTATCCCCCAAGGTGCCTGAATGGGGCGTGCTATCCATATCGATAACTATGTGGCTGCCTTTAAGGGTGTCCTTCCTGGGCACAACGCGGTTGCATCCAGGCAGGAAAGCCCACGAGAGTCTCCGGACTTCCTCCTTCTCCTCTGGCAACCTACAATTGTTTTTCAAGTCCCGGATACCCACCCGAGAAACGCTCTGCTTTTCAAGCAGACAGCTGTTCAGCTTAATGAGAGGCAAAGGCAGAGCATTGACAGCTGTAGAGAGGACGGACTCTGTTCCGCGAGCGAAGGAGAAGGCTCCGTTCTCTGGCATGGCGTTGCCGGAGTCCGAACGGATGCTCAAGAGAGACAGCGAAGGTGAGATGCTCTTGTGATGAAAGAATTGGGTTGTGGTTTGAAGCCTGCTGGAATTGCAGCTGTTGACCCATTTCTTCACGGGGCTGGAACAAGACTGGAAGCCACTGGAAGAAAGGTCCACCTCGTAATAGCCCTCTACGCATTCAGCATTGGCCCTGAGGGTGGACGAGGTGGTCCTTCTCCTTTGAAAATAATCGCTCGCGGGTCCCGTGTCCTGTGGGAAATTAAGGCCCATGGAATAGAGCTCCTGCTGCATCAACAAGCGAGTCTCCATGTCTCGGTTTTCGTACAGCATCGTATTAGCACAGATGAAGATAAAGAGGCCCACGCCCATGACGACCGGCCCAATGAGCTTCAATTTCTCACTGTGGAGGAAGGAGCGAGCTTGGGGAGAAACCTTCATTTCCTTCCTGATGTCTCCAGTGACATTGGAGCTCCCTGGCCTGTTGCTGGCAGACTTTGTACGGTGAGGCCAATACCCGATCACGGCAATGGTCATTCCCACCAAGACCACCGTGATCCCCACCATCACAAAGACTCCCGAGGGCGAACGCATCCGAAGCTGTCCCTTCACCACCGTCTGCGGGGAGGGCTTGCGCCGAAACCTGCCTCTGTGCCATCGAGAAGGCACGGAGGAGCTTGATGTTTTCTTCTCTGGGGTGTTGTGGGTCTTCATGGCTTCGGCAACTTCAGTTATATGGTCAGTTCCTCTTGGGTTGTCTACAAGTCATCTTAAGAATAGTGAGAGAAAGAGAGAGAGAGAGAGAGAGAAGGAAAAGGGTTAACCAACCAGGAGGTAGAACATAACATACAACATAGACCAGGGCAGTGGTGAAATCCAATTTTTTTTACTACTGGTTCTGTGGGCGTGGCTTGGTGGGCATGGTGTGGCTTGGTGGGCGTGACAGAGGAAGGATACTGCAAAATCTCTATTCCCACTCCACTCTGGGGCCAAACAGAGATGGTATTTGCCAGTTCTCCGAACTACTCAAAATTTCTTCTCCCTGGACCAGGAGTGTCAAACTCAAGTTCTGGAGGCTGGATCTGGCCTGCAGGATGCTTAGATGTGGCCCATGGGGCCACCCTGGAAACAGCAAAGGAGCAGCCTACAGGGTCTCTGCCAGTGATAATGGAGCTCCGCGGCCCTCCCGAGCTCTGTTTTCACTGGCAGAGGGTTGCAGGAAGATGTTGCTGCCAAAAACAGAGCTCAGGAGCCCATTTTTGCTGGCAGAGCAGCGGTGAAATCCTCTGAAGTCTGCTACCAGTTCTTGAGTCTGCGCACCTGCGCAGCGCTAAAAAGGAAACATTTTGACGTCTTCTGAGTTTGCAAAGGTAAGTAGAACAGCGGGGGGGAGATGGGAGACTCCGCTGTGCCACGCGATTTAGATTAGCTAGAAAGCAGGAAATCCGATGACTCTAGCTAATATAAATCATGTGTCACAGCTGATCATCAGAAATACCAGTTTGCCCAAACTGGTAGCATTTTTTACTACCAGTTCAGGAAAACTGTTCTGAAGAGGTAGCATTTCACCCCTGTGGCAGAGCGTTCGGGCCACCACAGGCACCCCTGACACGAGCGACATCGAGCTGGCCACGCCCACACTGGTCCCTGAGGTGAAACACAACCCTGATGCAGCCCTCAATGAAATTGAGTTTGATACCCTAACACAGACAGAGGTCCAAGGGCTTCTCCTCCAATCCCTTGCCTAAATGAGGCATGAATGTAATTGGAAGGCTGTGACTCATCAAGAAGGGCTTATAAAGATCTCCTAAACTTTCCTTCCCAACTGACAGGTCCACCTCTAAGCTCTACTACTGACTCAGGTAGCTTTACCATATTTTTCGGAGTATAAGATGCACCTTTTTCTCCCCAAAAAGAGGGTGAAAATCTGGGTGCATCTTATACTCCGAATGTAGCCCCACCCAGCCTTGCAAATGGAGATTTCAGAGGCTGAAAGAAACCTCTGAAAGAAACTTCAGAAAAAAAAGCCTCTGAAAGGCTTTTATCTAAAATAATATGGCAAGCAACAAAAGAAGAATCAGTAAAGGTTCTAACCAAACTATGCGAACAAATCTGGAGAATGACACAATAGCTAACAGATCGGAAGTGGTTAATCTATATACCAATACCAAAGAAAGGAGATTGAACAGAATACAGATAGTCCTTCAGAAAAAAAGCCTCTGAAAGAAGCTTCAGAAAAAAAGCCTCCAAACAGAGCTTCAGAAAAAAAGGCTTTTTTTTCTTGAAGCTGTTTCAGAAGTTTCAGAGGCAGAAAAAAAAGCAAGGCACAGAGCTCACAACCAAGGAACCTGTTGCTAAAATTCACCTCTGGAAACAGCTGATTGGGGGTATTCTGGGAGGCCCATCAACCCACCAATCAGCTTTTTTCTTTTTTTCCTCCCCAAAAACTAAAGCCCCAAAGACACAGAGTATGCGTCTTTGAAGTATAAGACACATACTCTGGAGCGTCTTATACTTCAAAAAATATGGTATATACATTGATGGTCTCATCTTGGACAATGTAGAACTTTAGGTACATGGATAAGATACTAGAGTCACATGTTCTTTGCATAACACTATAACTTAGTCACAAAAAGCTTCGAACCAGAGAAAAGGGATATCAAAGCTCTAATCAACAACCAAACATTTTGTGAATTAAAAAATGCTAGATTGAGACCCGAGTTTCAAATCCTGATCCAAACATAACCCTTCTTGGCTAACTCAGCTAGCCTAGTGGGGGAAACTACTTTCTAGATTTCGTAATGAATTTATTCTAATAGACCCATGCAGACTTTATAGGGCAGTGATGGCTAACCTTTTTGCCATCATGTGCCAAAAGCGGGGGGAGCCCAGGGGGGTCATGTGCATGTGTGCCCACACCCATAATTCTATGCACCCTGTCCCCCCACGCATGCGGGCCTCACCTGTGCTCCCCCCGATTTTGGCATGCGATGGCATGGTGGGCCCAGTAGAGTAGTTTTTCACTCTCCCCAGGCTCCAGAGCCTTTCTAGGAGCCTCAAGAGGGCGAAAACGGCCTTCCCCATCTCCAGAGGCCCTCTGGAGGCTGGAAACAACATGTTTCCTGACTTCCGGTGGGCCCAGAAGGCTCAAAAATCAGCTGGCTGGCACATGCATGCCAGAGCTGAGCTCACGTGCCCACCGATATGGCTCCGCGTGCCACCTGTGGCACCCGTGCCATAGGTTCGCCATCATGGTTACAGGGGCTGTGAAAACATGTCCCCAAAAGCCCATTACTATTGCGTACGTTGTCTTTGTGGTTGTCCACATCCTCCCTGCAGCCTTTGGAGACCAAAGCAATGGGGACAGTCTTGCCGTTTTTCCATTATCTCAGCCCTTTATATCTGTTCTAATTTTTTAAAAAGTGGGTCTGCTGATACAAGGCAGGAGCTGAAGGTGAACTGCAGTCTGCCACATTGCTAGAAACATGATTTAAAGCTAATACGGCAATGTATTGAGCATGCAAGTAAACCCAACATAAATTCTTTTTTTTTTCATTTAATCATTTTAAGGTATTATCTGTCTCTGGGAAAAGGCATTAAGTGAACAAGTTTTAGAATGACAAATGTGTTCCTGTCCCAAACTGTCAAATTCCGACATCAGGAGGAATTATAGGAAGAAAGAGAAAGGGATTTTTAAAAGTTCAATCCACCAATATTAAGTAATCCCTAAATATACAAATAAATACAGATGTAACTATAGAGCTATTTGTCACACATATACCAGATATTTCATAGACAGGCAGTATCCTGACTCTGTAAACTGCTTGGAGAGGACTGTAAAGCATTGTGAAGCGGTATATAAATCTAAATGCTATTGCTACTGGTATTGATAAACTCAATGGGGGATCTAGATTTACTTTACGAACCTTGTTACTGACTTAAACATCTGCAGAAGTTGCAAAATGGGGCAAAGCTCACTTAACAGATGTCTTGCTTAGCAACAGAAATTTGGAGCTCATTTGTGAGCATACCTTGAGAACTACCTTTAGTGCAGGGGTCTCCAACCTTGGCAACTTTAAGCCTGCAGGACTTCAACTCCCAGAATTCTGGGAGTTGAAGTCCTCCAGGCTTAAAGATGCCAAGGTTGGAGACCCCTGCTTTAGTGTGCTTTAGTGTGTTAATTTGCTACACGTCTTGCTGGCAGATGACAATTTTTATTATTTCGGCAAAAATGTTTTGATGGCATTGCTGCCTCTCTTCGAATGAGATTCGTGCAAACATTTTCCTCTATGCCTTCTCAGCCCTTACGGCAATAAAATAACATGGCCCTTACTTTTGCTTATCAGCCTTGGTCCAACCTCTTGATTGTTTCTCTCATCTACTACAACATCCCCGGATCTCCTAACACAGGCATCAACATCAGGCAGAAGAATTTCTGGAACGAGCTGTCTTTCTTGAACTTTTCAAGAACTCGAAACTCTCAGCTACAAAATCCTAACACTCGAAGTTCTAAGATGTCAGTTGAAGAGTTTCATACTATGAAAATAATTTAGTCAGTCACTGTTCCTAAATAACCACTTGAGAAGCTTTGGTTGCTCGGCTCATGAAAAGAGAACTAAAAACATCCCACGATGCCTTACCAAAATATAACTCATCTTACCTAAGGCTTACTTGGAGGCTCATGTTTCTAGCAATATAACAGACTGCAACTCACCTTGAGCTCCTGCCTTGTACATCACACCCACTTTTTAAAAATTAGGACAGATTCAGTGCTTTAGAGATAATGAAGGCCAGTCCTAAAGAAACTGAAGATCTACCCCAAGGGTCTACAACCTTAAACACTCAAAGAGCCAATTGGACCCATTTCCCACAGAAAAGAAAACACCAGGAGCCACAAAACTCCCGTGCCTGACTATTTCCTGAGCAGGCACAAAACTAGCATATGTAGTTGAATTAAACATTTTGTTTTCTTCTGAAACTTTTCTTTTCTTGGATTTATCCATGGTTGGCTTACCGGGGGGTTGAAAAGCTCAATAAATTGCGTGTCAACGGGTGTCATACATTGGCGGTTATGACACATATTTTGAACAACGGAGTCACAGCGAAGGGATGAAAGAGCCATATGTAGCTCCAGAGCCGCAAGTTGCTGACCCCTGGTCTACCCAAAGAGAAGACCTCACCTGGACCCCTCCTGATCAGGTTTGCAAGTGAAACAAGGGTCTTCAGGTTCCATCTCTTTAAGAATGTCCGCAAGGTCCAGCATTCAGGTTGTGATCCTTTAACTAAAGAGCTCAACATGGTTTCCAGTCGAATGCCTCTGGGAAGTAGGTCATCGTGGTACACATTTTAGACCTCACCTGGAAATCCTTATGACTTTTCATTAAGGGAGATCTGGATGACTTATCCCAGTGGTTGGCAACCTTAAACACTCAAAGGCCCTAACGGAAGCCCCCCGTTCAATTCTGGAGACAACCGGAAGTCCAGTTCCCCCACCATAGAGTCTCCTCCCAGCGCGGTGTCCTTTTTCCTCTACCTGTCCTAACCAAAACCCTATCAATTGTGAAGCCGACCAGCAACAGGGAGCCACAGCAGAGGGATGATAGAGCCATATGCGGCTCCAGAGCCTCATGTTGCTGATTCCTGACTTATCCAGTCCTCGCTAAAAGCAAGCACTACCTGGGTAAGATTGGCATACCTTGCTTGGTAGGGGTTGCCAAGTATGATAATGAAGTTTATGTAGATCCTAATTTTAAAAGGAATACAACCAAACCATTTGGGGATTCTATAAGAATTAGTATCTCACCGGATGCCCTTTTCACATGCATTGGGATTGTAATTCCCTGGGAAATCTGGACACTGAAATTCCGGCAGACTCAGGAAGACACAAGGTGGAGAGATAGATTTTAAGAGGAAACAATTCAAGAAATCATGTAGATTTTTTTTAAGTGATTCAGACTTTGAGGCAGATTTAACATGACAACTATTGCTAATATTCATTTATCTGGAATTAAATACAACTAAAAAAAGCAGAGCAAGACAGAACTCAGCGCCAGAGAAAGCTGCTCTATGCAGAGTTCAAAATCATAATGTTATTATTAGAATTCTAGAGAAAGGTTACATAAGCCCATATAAGTCTCTGTGTCTGTTTTTTTTTAAAAAAAAGTTCCGGGACTCTTTGACACTGTTACTGAAATGGACTGATTAAATCCATATTTTGGCAGGAGATATTTGACCTTTCTAAATAAAAAGTTACTTAGGATGCTTGTTTCCAAGGTCAGCGGATGATTCAACTGTGAATTCTGTCCATCCCTATAAATTGTTTTGTGCTACCCCATGGCATTTTAATTCACAGAGCAGGGAGAGTCAGATTAGCGACTATTCAGAATGACAAATGCTACAGAAATGGAAACATTAGTGACATCCCAAAATGTACTGAAAGCTGCTTGCCTGTGATTTTAATATTTAAGAATTCCACTGGGGTTTTTTCTGTATGTAATAGATACCCTTGTAGATTTTGTTTAAAGTTCAGATAATGGAACTTTGGACATGTTTCTCTACCAATAAAACATTCTATGTCTGTACGGATTTGTATATGTATACTACCCTGTTTCCCCCAAAATAAGACATCCCCTGATAATAAACCCAATCGGGCTTTTGAACGCATGGCAATAAGGCCAAGCACTTATTTCAGGGTTCAAAAAGGGTCTTTTTCTCTATAAGATAGGGTCTTATTTTTGGGAAAACAAGGCATCAGTCAATCAATCATCTATGTATATTTGAACAGGATGAGTGCAAGCACTATTGAGAATTCCAGTTGGCTTCGAAGTATCACGGATTCATGTCTGTTCAAGCTATTACAGTTCAGAAAAAGAACTCAGCCAGATGTTGCTAATCTCACAATGCCACCACCCTGCTGGGTCAGACACCTGTACAGATTTATCAATCATGACTTTGTTAACTTCCTTCTTAATGCCACTCAGTTAGTGGCAGCCTTCACTTTTTGTACTAACAACTGACACAATTTGCACTGCAGTCGAGAGCTTGAGCATTAGGCAAACATTGGAACCATTATCCCAGGAAGCTTCCATACTATATAGGACAGGGGTGTCAAACTCAAGGCCCGCGAGCTGGATGCAGCCCACGGGGCCACCCTGGAAACATTGAAGGACTTTTCCGCGGTGCCTCTGTCAGCGAAAACAGAGCTTGGGAGTGCCGCGTGTGGCCCTTCCAGGCTCCGTTTTCAGCCATGACGGCCTCCTGCAGCGCTCTGAGAGCAAAAACAGAGTTCAGGGAAGCCATGCAGGGCCCATCTGGGCTCCATTTCCGGTCATGACGGCCTCCTGCAGTCCTCTGCCAGCAAAAATGGAACCTTGGGAGGCTGTCATGACTGAAAATGGAGCCATGGTGGGCCTCACGTGGCCTCCCTGGGCTCAGTCTTTGCTGGCAGAGGACTGCAGGAGACCGTCATGGCTGAAAACAACCTCGATGAGTGACATCAAGCTGGCCACGCCCATCCCATCCCATCCATGCCCATCCTGGCCACACACAACCCCGTTCCCCTGAGGTGAAACACAACCCTCTGGAATGAGCCATCTGGAATGAGCTCCCCCCGGAGATACGGAGGATTCAGGTCTTACGCACTTTCCGCCGCGCCCTAAAAACGCTTCTATTCCAACAGGCAGGTCTGGTCTAACTCTCCCTTTTAAATTGGTTTTAAATTGGGTTTTAAATATTTATATAAATTTTCGAGCCTAAATTTAATCTCTTTTAATAGTTTTTAACTTTTGTATGTAAATTGTATTTTATTCTGGCTGTTCACCGTCCTGAGTCCCTCTGGGAGTAGGGCGGTATACAAATTTAAATTAAAAAAAAACAAACCCTGGTGTGGCCCTCAATGAAATCGAGTTTGACACCCCTAATATAGGAAGGGAAGCTTAACATTACAGGTAGTCCTTGATGTATGACAACAGTTGGAATGAGTTGTGCCTCATGCTATGAATTTTCTTTTGCCACAGCTGTTAAGCGAATTACTGCAGTTGTTATGTGAATCATGTGGTCATTGAGCGAATCTGGCTTCCCCATTGACTTTGTTTGTCAGAAGCGGGCTGGGGAGGTTACAAATGGTGATCACACCTTCCCAGGACAGCACAACTGTCATAAATACCTACCAGTTGCCAAGTGCCTGAATTTTGATCATGTGACGATGGGGATGCTGCAACGGTCATAAGCTGAAAACCAGTAATAAGTCCCTTTTTTCAGTGCCATTGTAGCTTTGAACTGTCACTAAAATGAATGGTTGTACATCAAGGATCACCTGAAGTCTGTGTTCTGTCTATCATCAGCATCATGAAATCTGAAATAGAGACCCCCCACCACCCCCTGCCTCCCTGGCTGGCATTTCTGGTGTAACGGCATTTCTTGTTTCTTCTCATTTCTTTACGTCAATTGCCTGACTAAAAATCTGCGAAAGCTTTTAGGTCATTTGGGTTCCTTCAAAAAAAAAAAAGA
Source organism: Masticophis lateralis (assembly GCA_030761175.1). Taxonomy (NCBI): domain Eukaryota; kingdom Metazoa; phylum Chordata; class Lepidosauria; order Squamata; family Colubridae; genus Masticophis; species Masticophis lateralis. Next base: position 15,964,381 of record JAUDYJ010000009.1, read on the forward strand.
AAAAAGAAAAAGGAAAAGAAAGAAAAAAAATCAGGTCAAGATTTATTCATTTTTATTTTTAATCCCCCAGCCAGCATGGCTAGTGGCTTATTTATTTATTTATTTACTTACTTACTGTATGCCATTAATTTCTCCTGGAACCCAAACGTGTTTTCAGAGACAGGCATGGAAAACAGACACAGTTTTAATTTTTGCAAAATGGGACATGATGAATTGATGAACTAGCCAGGCATTGCATCCATCCTTGTACCAGCTGCACCGGTTTAAATTCAGTGCCTGACACAACATCATGTTTCCGTGCTCTTCAAACCCACTCATTGCAGAAAATGGATAGGTCAAAGACTTGCTGCAATATACTTGCAAATTCTCTAAAGCCCGTGATCTTATAACTGGTACTAATTAGGAGAGCTATTAATGGGACAGAACCATGTTGTTTGCATGAAATGTTCCAAATCAGGAACTGAATTAACCAGCTTCGAGCAATCTCTGGAAACCGTTTCCTGACTGCCTCCGACCTGCCAATTTTATGCTATTATAAGAGTTCAAACAGACCTAATTTCTTGCTCCGAGTGAAGAGCTCTCGCATCCCACATTAAGTACTGACCAGCCTCTGCTCAAACGACAGCCACACACATCCCACTCAAATCACAAAATCAGCCTTCTTGGCAAGCTCCTTAGGCTGGCAAAATGTTATTCCAAACATTAAACGCTCTGCAAAAGAAGGGCATGCTTGGTGCCAGAAGAAAGCTAGCCTTTATTTTCCTTTTCTTTAAAGTATTTTCAGATAAACCTGGTTCAGACATTCGACCGAGTCATGGTTTGTGACTTGCTGCAAAAATACACAGCTGGCTGGGATCAGATAATAGGTGAGGCCACACACAGGTAAACAAGTCCAGAGGTATGTCACGAGAAGAGTCCTCTACTCCTCTGGTCACAACAGAATCCCTTATGCCAACAGACTTGAAATGTTGGGCTTAGGCAACTTAGAACTACGCCGCCTTTGATCTGACCTAAGTGTAGTATATAAAATTATCTGCTACAATGTCCTACCTCTCAATGACTTTTTCAGCTTCAACTGCAACAATACACGAGCACACAATAGATACAAACTTAAGGTAAACCGTTCCAAACTCGATTGCAGAAAATACGACTTCAGCATTCTAGGTCATTGCCTGGAATGCACTACCTGACTCTGTAATTTCTTCCCCAAACCCCCAAAACTTTAACCTTAGACTAGCTACTGTTGACCTCATCCCATTCCTAAGAGGTCTGTAAGGGGTGTGCATAAGAGCACTAGCGTGCCTCCCGTCCCTGTCCTACTGTCCCCATTTATTTATATTCATTTCCTGTATTCATACTCATGTTTATACTTATATCTGTTATCTTATACATGGTTGACAAATAAATAAATAAAATAAATAAATGTCTGGACTAGGTGGACTCCAGTTCAATTCAGATTACCTGGATACGGTGCACGGACATTAGACAGGAGGTGCAAGGATGCCTTATTATAAACTAAGATTTTCCTACTTCTTTTCCCATCTTAAAGCAACTTAGAACATGGAATATCAGAATTGGAAGGGACCTTGGAAGTCTTCTAGTCCAACCCCGATCAAAGAGGAGACTCTGTCTATATCATTTCACATAAATGGTTGTCCAGACTTCTTTTTGAAATCCTTCAGTGATGGAGCAGCCACAACTTTTGAAGGCAAGTCGTCCCACCGGTTTATTGCTCTCACCATTACAACATTTCTCCTTAGTTCTAGGTTGCCTTTTTTTGAGTGTTAGAATTGCTGATTCCTGTCCAGAAGATCTGCAACAGCTCTCCCTCTGAGCCTTCATGCCTGTGAGCTAATGGCTGTACTTGGGTCCTTTCTGGAGAGCTGAGAACTGCAGTGAGCAGGGGCAGCACTGTAGAGTGGATAACGCTATAGCTTGCATGGGCATACAGCTGGGATTTTTCCATTTTCCACTGGGAAGGGAACGTGAATTTTTTAAAAACTCTATTATTAGGACTATTTTTAGATGAAGCACTCCTGGGAAACTACTGATTTTCCCACTGCAAAAGGATGGAAAATATTGGCACTGACATTCTGTAGTTGTGACTGGAGAGATTTGGGGCGGGGGCACAGAAAGGGATCTGAGCCCTTCTACTGATGCCTGAAGATCACAGTCCAAGAGATTAGAATCATATTTCACATAAACTGTTGGAATTCAATTCTGCATGGACCAGATTTATGCGCCTATCAGCCTATCGATCACCGGGTAATAACAGTTACAAAGTTGGAAGGGACCTTGGAGGTCATCTAATCCAACCCCCTGCTCACACAGGAGACCTGTACTAGGGATTCAAACTGCCAACCTTTCTGATCAACAAACTCAGTGTCTTAGCCACTGAGCCACCTAGTCAGGCTGCAACACTAAAGAGAGGAACCAATGTATAACATGCTGCCCATTGGTTAGAGCTGTGTTTCTCAACCTTGAAGATGCGTAGCGTTCAACTCCCAGAATTCCCCTCCTGGGAATTTTAGCCCATTGTGTCCATCAAGTGCAAGCAATGGTAGAATTTTATTGAAGGACATAACTCAGCTTCCCAACTTCTCAAGGACTACAGGAAGCTATCCAGTGGTATCTAACATGGCTGACTGGGGAATTCTGGGAGCTGAAGTCCACACATCTTCAAATGGATGAGATTGAGAAATACTGGGCTAGAGTGATATTCTCGGGTTTTCATTGGTGAAATACTTTCAGCACGTTTAGCCAATTCCTCCCACCACAAGCACCCTGAAAAACATATCAAAAAATAGCACTGAAGCAGTGGTGGGTTTCAAAATTGTTTATTACCAGTTCTGTGGGCGTGGCTTTGTGGGCATGGCAGGGGAAGGATACTGTAAAATCTCCATTCCCACCCCACTCCAGGGGAAGGTTACTGCAAAATCCCCATTTCCTCCCGATCATCTGGGACTCGGGAGGCAGAGAATAGATGGGGGCGGGGCCAGTCAGAATTTTTACTACTGGTTCTCCAAGCTACTCAAAATTTCCGCTACCGGTTCTCCAGAACTGGTCAGAACCTGTTGAAACCCATCTCTGCCCTGCAGGTACTCAAGGAGTCTCTACTCTAAGGGGCTGCCACGAAGAACAGGGGTTAAACTCTTCTCCAAAGCCCCTGAAGGCAGGACAAAAAGCAATGGATGGAAATGAATCAAGGAGTAAATCAACTTAGAACTAAGAAGAAATTTCCTGACAGTGAGAACAATGGAATGAATGGCTTGCCTTCAGAAATTGTGAGTGCTCCATCACTGGAGGCTTTTAAAAAGAGATTGGACAACCATTTGTCTGAAATGGCATAGGGTGTCCTGCTTAAACAGGGGGTTGGACTAGAAGACCTCCAAGATCCTTTCCAACTCTGTTCTTCTGATATTCATCCTGCCTCCAAAGGGAACTAGGCTAAGCAACGGGATGGGGATGGCGGATAAACTAACTTTCAGATCTGTACTCCATGTCACATCATTTGCCTCCCGAAACAGGAAACTTTATTTGTAGAAGTCTTTAGGAAACAGAACAGAAGTCTTTTTTGGGGGTCACCAGAACATCCTTTTTTCTTTTTCTTTTCTTTTCTTTCTTTCTTTTCTTTTCTTTTTTGTTTTGCTAGTCTGTCTGGAAAATTCCTCCTTCTGCATTGCTGCATTATTCTTGTGTTTTAAGATTAAACACTGGGGGTGGGTGGAAGGGGGAGAAGGAACAGCCAAACAGCACTGCTTTCCCTGCCTGTGACTCACAAGGGCCCCCTTCCTATATATCTGCATTACACAGTGCAGATTGTTCTCGGTTACTGGATTCTTTGCTTACAGGATCTTTTTTTTTTTAAATGCTTGCTCAGCGCAGCCTCTGCTTTTCTGTTTAGCATTAATACTCAGGCTTAGGAGTCAACTTTAAAATGACTAAAGTGCTCCGTGATGCCGTCTGTATCTGTAGCGGGAGTGACACATTTTGCTGTGAAAATACAGAGGAAGCCAAGTACATGAAGAACCAACCTAATGGGAAAATAATTTGGATCTAACTTTTTCCCCTGCCAGGCTAACTTTCTGCATGCAAGGTCTGGGAAAGGTAAAGGTTGCTCCTTTCCATCAGCAAGTACAAGCCACCAGCTTCTGTCTAGAAATGAACCAGCATCCAGATTCAGCACAAATCTCTAATTCACCATTATTTGTCTTTGCTGTATTACAATGTATTTCAGCAATGCATGAAACCCTCCCAGTGCTAATTAATGGTGGATAATCAGCAAAATTTAGAGATTGCAGGGTTACTATTAGGTCAGTGATGGCTAACCTTTTTGCAATCATGTGCCAAAAGTGGGGGGAGCACAAGGGGGGGTCACGTGGACGTGTCCCCACACCCATAATTCTATGCACCCTGTCCCCCCACGCATGTGGGCCTCCCCTGCACTCCCCCCGATTTTGGCACGTAATGACATAGTGGGCCCAGTAGAGCCGTTTTTCACTCTCCCCAGGCTCCAGAGCCTTTCTAGGAGCCTGGGGAGGGCAAAAACAATCTTCCCCATCCCCAGAGGCCCTCTGGAGGCTGGAAACAACATATTTCCTGACTTCCGATGGGCCCAGAAGGCTCGAAAATCAGTTGGCTGGCGCATGCATGCATGCCAGAGCTGAGCTCACGTGCCCACCGATATGGCTCCGCGTGCCACCTGTGGCACCCATGCCATAGGTTCGCCATCACGGTATTAGGTCAACAGCATCTTTTTTGGGATAAGTCTGTGTGAACGAAGCACAAAAGCATAATATTCCCCCCCCCCCCAAATTAAAGCGTAATTTTCTGTTTTGGAGGAAGCAGATGCTCCAAGAAAATAAAGACGGCAGAAACAGAAATAATTTCTAATGAAGTCAGGTTGTGCTTTGTGCACAACTGAAGGTAGGTCTATCTTGATTGGTCTGCACCAACTCTTATGAATTTGCACCAGTTCAAAACTTTTAAAATGGACCTTAGGCTTCCAATGTGTTGTGCTTATTCCTTTAACGGTAACACTAGCAAACAAATCACAAGTGCTCGAAGTAGTAAACAATATTGTGGCGTCCTTGTTTTCTTGTTTTCTTCTTTTGTAAAAACTTTTCCAAAGTGGTTTATAAAAAAATAAGATCACATACAGGAAAGAACAAGCAGAAAAAAGAGAGAGAAAATGTTACCAGTAGTAAAAGTACAGTTATGTTAAAATCCTGTATGATTTAACAGCAATAAAATGAACCACATTTTGAATAAAATGGATTTGGGTGCAATAGAGGAGAAAATATATAGCTCAGGGCTGAATTGTGGGGTCCTTGATGCTCTTTGAGATTAGTTATTATCTTTCAGACATTTCATTACCAAACTAGGCAACATCTTCAGTGCTAGAGGACAATGGGGTTTGCTCTCTGTTTATATACAGTAGCTTAGCCTGTCAGTTGATCTATCTAGAAAATTATATATATAAACGGGAAAACCACTCACGCCGTAATCACGAAATCTCCAGAACTGTAAAGCCTACAAACCTGAAATTTGCCAGTTATGTTCCTCATGGTTTCTAGGTGCTCACTAAGAAAGGATTTTTTGAAATGACCATCAGAGCATTAGTATTTCCTATATTATGATTAACATGCTCTGATGCTAAGGAGTTCTATTCCCCCTCCCCAACTGAAAAGAAATCTATTCCAAATGCAAAACACAAGCAGAGGAGAGGGGTTTCAGTTCAGTTTTACTTTCACAGCAGCAAGTAGGGGATAGGATAGGGGACACTTCTATGTGGCAAGCCTGAGGGAGAAAAGGGGATAGGATAGAAGAGGGTTCTGGGGCAAGGCTGAGGGAGAGAAGGGGATAGGATAGGGGAGACCTCTGAGCGGCAAGCCTGAGGGAGAGAAGGAGATAGGCTAGGAGACGTTTCTGTGGGGCAAGCCTGAGGGAGAGAAGGAGAGAGGAGAGGCCGATCGTAACTACTTATTAATTTTCAAGCTGTAAGTGTCAATTGATCAAGCCCCATCACATAGTTTCGTAGCAAAGCACGGGTATCCAGCTAGTTTTAAATAAAAAGAAGTAAAATGCAGTCTTGAAAGTGGACCTTTCTCGATTGTTTTCATATATTTCAGGTATGTCTATGTATTAAATTTGTTGCCCACCACAATCAACAACTCTTGGTGGCTTATAATCACCCAATCAGGTGCTTTCTGAGCCTGCCTGTTTGTTTGCAGGCATTTCATTATCCCACTACTAGGTAAAATTTTTCCATACTTCAGCCCAGAGCTACATATATTCTTTTTCTATTGTCATTAAAACATCTGCGGTACAGCATTATATTAATAAAATAAAGGTCAAACTTGAAAAAGAATATATATAATAAAATACTGGGGGGGGGGGGGGAGGCTACAAAATTAATCCCAAATGAGAAGCAATAAAAGAAGTCAATGGCAATCAGGAGCCTGGATAGCTCAGCAGACTAAAAGCACTGTGATTAGCACCAGCTGTCTGCAATTACTGTAAGTTCGAATCTCACCAGGCTCAAGGTTGACTCAGCCTTCCATCCTTTCTAAGGTAGGTAAATTGAGGACCCAGTTTGTGGGGGCAATAAGTTGACTTTGTATAAAATATACAAAAGTATGAAGGCTATTGCTTAACGCATTGTAAGCCGCCCTGAGTCTCCGGAGAAGGGCGGCATATAAATCAAATTTTTAAAAAATCATCAAAATTCCAACTCTCTTCTGTTTTTAGAATGTATTAATAAGTGGGAGTTGATCATAACTTGAAGGACAATATTCTAGAAATTTGCACTGTAACTAAAAAGCTGCAGCACAATGTCTCCATCCCCTTTACTTCACTTAAGGGGTGGGTGGGTAGCAGACTATTAAAAGTTTCTCCAGGGACTTTCATGTCAAGTTAAGTCAAAACTGGTGGGAGAAGATAAGTGTTGGAGGTAAGCCATGTAGGTTTTTAAAGGTCATACCTGGCACGTTGAATTGCATTTTTCTGCCTTTATATAATATAGCTTCATTTTCATGGCAATATTCCATTCCAAACATTCAGTAATGCAGGGCCCCACGTCACACATTTCCCCCACCCCCCCAATAAAATGCAGCAGCAAACTTAGCTGCCTCCGAGCATCTGGTAAACCTTCCTCCTTATCTTGAAATTCAGCGTCGCTTCTGCTATTAAGACGATTCTTAGTCCATATATCTTATCTACTTTAAGCAATAATCCTGAAACCACGAGGAGCTAAATCCTATTCAATTCGCTTCAAAGTACACCCAGGATGAAGCTGTCAATTTCATGTATTAATTTCAAGTTTTGCAAAGAAATGCTCTGGTGCGATTTTGGATGTTTCCTAAGTTGAACTTGATATTTATAAGCCCCATTAAAAAAGACATTTGCCGATGCAGTAGATCTTACACAGAAAGAAAATGAGAAAACTAGTTTACATACAAGACAGGAGACAAATTTAACAATTTAAAAAAAAAATCACTTCTGCTCTCCTAAACTGCCTTTTTTGGAACGTGTTGAGGAGAAATTCACGAGTTACAGGACAGGTGGACTTTTACCTCCCCCAACCTGCCCCCAATCCCATCTAACACAACTGTCCCACTCACAAGATAGATCAGACTAGGAAAAGAACTTTCTGGAAGGCTAAATCTACTTTTATTTAGATTGGCTACAAGAGAGGTAGTCCTATGGAGTTGCTATCAGGGTTCAGACAGATGCCCTAATTAAATCATGAGCCTCAAGACAAGCTTCAAAAGAAATCCAGTTATTTATTAGGAGCTTCATATCCGCAGGTTCCAAGTGAAACCAACTCTGACCTCACGTAATTTACAGCCCAGACTTGACCCTGTTTTCCCCCTCCCCCCCAGGTTAAGTCATCAATCACATTCACCAATGGGGTCAAATGCAAGTTGCAGATCACTCCCCTCCAGCCACTGTGGATCACCCTGGGAGACAGCCTTGAGAGAGATATGTCTGGAATGTCCTTTTGTTTTTGGCTGCCGTGCTGCTTCACGTCCCCCTTGCCTATGGCAACTGGAGAGCAGGCCAGGGATGCTTTGCGAGTTGATAGTCTGTACATCACGACTGTAAGTTGTGACAGTCATAAAGTTGTCATTATGGGACTGATCCAAATGTATGAGCTTTATTTTTGTGGTGTTCATTATGTGAATCACCATGTTCATTATCTGGTCTATAAGCAAGTCTTAAAGTTGCCAAAGTTGGAGACCCCTGATCTATACTATACATCAAACTATAACTTGATTATATCAGTTGGGTTCATATACAATAGGTAAATAAAAGAACACTGAGTATGTGTCAAACTAATCATGCTTCAACTGTTGTGTGAATTCTGACCCCATGTTTTTAACTGGCATGGCTGAACATCTTTTTGTGAACACAGGTACTTCCTACAAGTATACACATTTCAAAACTCTGCAGCCTACAAGAGGCTAAAGATATAAAATTAATATCACACTCCGATGTAAGAATCACTCCTGGCTTGAGACACGCTTATGCTCTTTAAGCCATGGAATTCAAATTTTTTTTACTACCAGTTCTGTGGGCATGGTTTGGTGGGCATGGCAGGGGAAGGATACTGCAAAATCTCCATTCCCACCTCACTCCGGGGGAAGGATATTGCAAAATCCCCACTCCTGGGGGAAGGATATTATAAAATTCCCTTCCTTTCCCACTCCTGGGGGAAGGATATTGCAAAATCTCCATTCCCACTCCACTCTGGGGCCAGCCAGAGGTGGTATTTGCCAGTTCTCCGAACTACTCAAAATTTCCACTTCCGGTTCCCCAGAACCTGTCAGAACCTGCTGAATTTCACCCCTGCTTTAAGCAGAAGGGAGGATTTAAGCAAGGAGGTTAACCTGCTTTGAGGCTGGATTTCATATCCCTGAGCAAGAATTAAAAGCAGCAATCCAATTATGAAAAGAGTTTCTCTTTACATCTTAAGGATTTTTGGTTAAGGCTGTTGTCCTGTCCAAGTTTTCTCCAGAAAGCTTATAATCAATATCATGTTTTTCTTGTGTTTTTTTTTAATGAAGTTTTTTCCTCTGCCAGGAGAAGGAAGGGGTTGTTTGGCAAATTGTCTATCCCTGGCACTTTCCCAGAAAAATCTGAAGCTTCCACCCCACTAATGTGGGGGGGGGGGAGGATAAAAATTGCCCCATTCCAGTTACATATGCTTTTCATCCATGGACTGATATCAATTGTCTATCATCCATTACACTCCTTAAATAAACAAAAATCCAAACTGCAAACCATTTGTAATCCGTTCCAAAATCTTGATGAATCACATCAAGAATCTGTTTATAGAACATTAACAGTTTAAAAACCAGTCCATCCTCTTTTAACTGAAAGCATATTTAAAATTAAAAAGTCTGAGTCATCTTAAAATGCACAAGGGACTTCCAGGAAGATGGAGCCAATATTGATCATAAGATTGTAGCATGACAGGCATTTTAATTCCAGTGCAAGCAATCAGTACAGGCCCAATCTATTTCAATTGTGGTCTCATGACCACAAATTGAAATCAAATTGGGCCAATACTGAAAAAGTTACATCTTTTGCGCTAGATTGTAAATGCCTGTGACATTACAAACTTGAGCACTACTGGAGGAAAAAATACACATCTGTACTTTTAAATGCAACCCCGAAAGAACAATGGATGATGATGTTGGTGACTAATACTGATGCTAAAATGAAGACCACATGTCTGTCATCATGACACAAAGGTTGCCATTATCGGCTTGCATCCTGACATCTGATTCATGGATGGGACCCAAGGTGGCACAGTGGTTGGAATGCAGTGTTGCAGGCTAATTCTGCTGACTGCCAGCAGTTCAAAGTTGACTTGGCCTTCTATCTTTTCAAGGTCGGTAAAATGAAGACCTAGATTGTTGGGGGCAATCTGCTGAATCTGTAAATCGTTTAGAGACAACTGTCAAGCACTATGAAGTGGTATATAAGTGCTATTGCTATTTGCATAGTGACCTCATCACATGTCTTTCATCATCTGCCATGTCTTTCTCTATGGATGTCCATGGGATGGTTTGCTTCTAAGAGATCTTTGCCCGGACTTGAGGGGATGCCACTTTGATATAATCTCCATCTCTTCTGGGCATGTGTGTGATGTCACCATACATATTGAGAAGGAATGGTGATACTACATAATACTTTCTAATCTCCCTTGGCTTTTTACAGATGCCACTGTTTGAGCCTTAAGGCAATTAGGTCTTTTCCTAAAGCAGCTGCAGAAATGTTCAGTTGAAGGTGTCCCCAACAGACTCTACGTGCTCCAATTCATATGTTGTGTTTTAAATCCCAAACCCTGCATAGCTCTGTTATTCTGCAAAGTGGACCTTCCAGAAATTTAAAAGGAAATCCCTGCTCAGGAACCAATCATAAAACAAAACATGCAGTTGTATCTCATAGATCCAGTGTCTTGTCTTGTCTTGTCTTGTCTTGTCTTGTCTTGTCTTGTCTTGTCTTGTCTTGTCTTGTCGTCCTCCTCCCCCTCCCCTCCCCCTCCTCCTTCTTCTCCTTCTCCTCCTCCTCCTGCTCCTCCTCCTTCTTCACAGAAGCTGCAGAACAAACTTTTGCAAGCTGGCTGGGGAATTCTGCTAGATGAAGTTCACACAACTTAAACTTGCCAAGGTTCAGAAACACATCGGACCAAAGATGGCCATCATGATGGCATGTGCTTAATAGTGCATAATGAACAAGAATGCATCTGCTTTAATGGTAACAACTCTAGAATAGGAACACCGGCAACATATTCAGATCCAGCCCTTGCTCTCTGGCATTTCTGTGCTGAAGCATTGTTGGTGACACTATTTTTTTTTTATGGAGTTGGATTCCCTCCACAAGTCATCACACAACTGCACTCAGCTCTGAGTCAGAGATGGACTGGAAGAATCAGGTGAGAGAAGAAAGGAAGACTGCCTTAGGGTTCTGGAAACATCTGGGCTCAGCTCCCTTTGCTTTCCATCTTTGACACCTTCTGCAAGATTTTTTAAGTAACCTCATTCTGGAAACTTGTACATAAAGTTAGCCCTCAATTTATGACTAATGATTACAGCTGTAAGCTTAGAGCAGGAGTGGGTTCTACTTACCTTTACTACCAGTTCACATTGCACCAGCAGGTGCTCTTCTACTCATGCACAGAAGCTTCTGCACATGCGCAGATCACCTATGACAGTGATGGCTAACCTTTTTGCCATCGCGTGCCAAAAGTGGGGGGAGCGCGGTGGGGTCACACGCATGCATGCCCACATCCATAATTCTATGCACCCCGCCCCCCCGTGCTCCCCCCGTTTTTGGCTTGTGATGGCACAGTGGGCCTGGTAGGCCCGTTTTTTGCTCTCCCCAGGCTCCAGAGTCTTTCTAGGCGCCTAGGGAGGGCAAAAACAGCCTTCCCTCCCTTCCCCAGAGGCCCTCCAGAGGCTGGAAACAGTGTGTTTCCTGATTTCTGGTAGGCCCAGAAGGCCCAAAAATCAGCTGCCTGGCGCACACATGCGTGCCGAAGCTGAGCTCACGTGCCCACCGATATGGCCATCTGTGGCACCCGTGCCATAGGTTCACCATTATGGACCTATGATGATGTCCGAGTCAGTGGGCAGAGCCTCCCACCGGTTTTACTACCAGTTCTTGCAAACCGGTCTGAACCGGGGGCAACCCATCACTGGCTTATAGTAGTTAAGTCATTCCAGTCATTAAGTGGGTCCTCACATAACCAACCCGATTTTACAACAAGTTTTTGTGATAGTTATTAAATCATCTCCACGGCTGTTAAGTAAACGCACTGTCCGGAATGAGCATCTTTTTTGCTAGAAATCAGAAATAAATGTCGGTTTCCAGCAGAAAAATAAAAATAAAAATGTAAATTGCGGTGCCATCATTGTGGGATGTACAAACAACCATAACTGTGAGCCGGTTGTCGAATGTCCAAAATGCGATCACATGACCAGAAGGGCAACTATCACAACTATCCAAGTTGCAGGTACCTTTTGGGGGGGGGGGCGTCTGTGATGACTTTGAACAGTTGCTAAGTGAGAAGTCGTAAGAGCCGAGGACTATCTATACAGAAATGCATTTCCAATAGCTCTTTACAACATCAGCTACACGCTTGGCAATCCTGGCAATAGAGCTGTACAGTCATGCCAAAAGCAAGCAGCTGGAGAACTCACAGTTTGAATCAGAAACCAAACAGAAAAACCCGAGCCCGATCACCAGCCCAATTCTTAACCTTTCTTTCTGCTCGTGTAAAGCTGCCAAGTCCCCCCAGCGTCTCAGTTTCTGCTTTCCCAGGGCTGCCTTTCTCAAGGCAGGGCACTCCAGATGTTTTGCAACTGCCATTCCTTACAATACCCAGCGCATTTCCTCTTACACTGTAACTGCCTCATCTGGAAGCAATCAAAGTTGAGGAAGGTTGATCTACGCAAGGACCCAGTTCAATCCATGCTTAGTTTTCCTCCATCCAGTCTTACCTCCGTCTGTTCTCCCTCTTGGTAAAAATGCGATCAGCTGTGATCCATTCAGAGTTTGACCTCTTTCTGAGTCCAGGTCTACCCTCTGAAGACATACCTACGTGTAGCTACAGTATCTCCTGGACTTAGCTTCTGGAGCCTGCAAATGTAGTAACTCTGAAATTTTCTGGAACTTTGCCAGATTCCTGCTAGCAGAGCCGAAGCCAAGGAAGAGAAATGTTTGTGTGTGACTTTGTGTGTGCCTCCCCGAACATATGTGTGCATGTGGTTTTTAAAAATAGAATTCCCTTTCAGTGGAAGCTGTAAGTGGGAATCATTCTATGCCAGCTTCAGGGCTGTTATAGATTACTCCTTCCTTCCTTCCTTCCTTCCTTCCTTCCTTCCATCCATCCATCCATCCATCCATCCATCCCATTTTAAGACAACTGAAATAATATTTTCCCAAGCCTGAATGAAGACCATAAAAACTTTTCTTTCAAGACTTCACCTTTCTGAACACTGGTGATGCAATTCCCATTCACATATTGTCTATATATAAGATGCACTGATGATTGATTCCAAGCAATGCAGGGACAACAGTGTGATCAGGCAAATGCTTCCATTATATACTTGCACCCCCATATCTAATGCACATATGTACACCACGGTATTGGTGTGGACACAACATCCTGCATGGGTTGCCATCTGTTGTGCCCCAAACACCTACACAGAACTGTATATCTAATAGAAAGTTGCTCGTAAAAAACGAGTGTTTCTAAAAAATTTCCAAAACTGCTTCAGTTGGGAAAAGAAATGGAAGCGAATCAATTTCTTACTCATTACATATGACATAACATCTCCTGGATCCAGAATTGAAATTCAATTCTGCTCAGCTTGGGGTTTTGGTTTTTTGGGGGGTTTTTTTTGTGCAGGACTCCAATTTTACTGGAGTGGCGCCATCTCACCTTTACATAACTGCCTACCTTAAATATTGCTGGGTTTAAATATTGCTGGATGTTGACAAGCACCCATTTCAAAGCCTTTCCCTCTGTTATCACAAGAAGTAGATACTTTAATACAGGTTTATTCCAACTTACTGCCTCTTTCCTTATGGCATGGAAGAAATAAAATTATTGCCCACAAGCTATTACACTGCAGTTTTTATCTGGGTTGACATCCACGTTTATTTATTTCTTTTCCATTTCTAGCAACAATTCCAGGGCAGTCAGATGATTACTACATGGCTGTCCTATTAGCCTACAAAAATTTGCAGGTCATTAATAAATGTCTCTAACATTTGCTACTTAGCTTCAAGAATGTGACAGAAGATACTTCCCAAAGATCAAGGTCTAATCTTATAAACTTGGCTTGGGTTGTTATTTTTTGCCCTTCTCCTCATATTTTTTTGTTTGTCTGTCTGGCCTCAGGCCACAGTAAAAATTGATCAAAGCATATGCAATTAACATGGAGCAAAATACAGGCTCCTCCCAACCTCTTTTCTATGAAAGACCCAGCACACTCCATATAATTGTGCCGATTGCTAATTACTAAGCTGCTTTCATTTCCCCAGACTGACACATGACTAATTAAACTCTGCTTTTCCACCAGATAATGAAACCACAGTCTCCCCTAAGCAGGTGGTCATAAAACAGATTGGCTACCAACGTGCCCCCTTACTTTCAATTCAGAGGGATCTGGTTTCTACCAAGGCTGGAGAAACAAGACTCAAAAACCCTGGTCCTCTCACAATGCATCTTCAGACAGAAGGAGAAATTTCATAATACTCGGGACTTCTTTGATCAGCTAATGGGTAAATTACATATGAAATGACTAAGCAGTTCTTTGGAATATCTTAAAAGGATAAATCTGTGACAGACAATTTTGAAAGGTCTCATTATATTGGAAGAATGTGTTGAATTGTTATTGTGAGACAACAATGGGACCAACATCCTATTGATACTCATATATTAATACCACTTTATAATGCCTTGATAAGGCCAAACTTGGAATGCTGCATTCAGTTTTGGCCGCCACGATGTAAAAAAAGATGTGGAGACTCTAGAAAAAGTGCAGAGAAGAGCAACAAAGATTAGGGGACTGGAGGCTAAAACATATGACGAATGGTTGCAGGAACTGGGTATGTCTAGTTTAATGAAAAGAAGGACTAGGGGAGACATGATAGCAGTGTTCCAATATCCCAGGGGTTACCACAAAGAAGAGAGAGTCAAGCTATTCTCCAAAGTATCTGAGGGCAGGACAAGAAACAATGAGTGGAAACTAATCAAGGAGAGAAGCCATTCAGAACTAAGGAGAAATTTCCTGACAGTTAGAACAATTAATCAGTGGAACAACTTGCCTCCAGAAGTTGTGAATGCTCCAACACTGGAAGTTTTTAAGAAGATGTTGGATAACCATTTGTCTGAAGTGGTGTAGGGTTTCCTGCCTAAGCAGGGAGTTGGACTAGAAGACCACACGTAGAGTACTGCATCCAGTTTTGGTCACCGCACTATAAAAAAGATGTTGAGATTCTAGAAAAAGTGCAGAGAAGAGCAACCAAGATGATTAGGGGACTGGAGATTAAAACGTATGAAGAATGATTACAGGAACTGGGCAGGTCTAGTCTAGTGAAGTGAAGGACCAGGGGAGACCTGATAGCAGTCTTCCAATATTTGAGGTGCTGCCACAGAGAGGAGGGGGTCAAGCTATTCTCCAAAGCACCTGAAGGCCAGACAAGGAATAATGGATGGAAACTGACCAAGGAGAGATTCAATCTAGAAATGAGGACGAACTTCCTGACAGTGAGAACAATCAACCCATGGAACAGAAGTTGCCTTCGGAAGTTGTGGGAGCTTCACCACTTGAGACTTTCAAGAAAAGATTGGACTGCCATTTGTCAGAAACAGTGTAGGGTCTCCTGCTTGAGCGGGGTTGGACTAGATGACCTATTAGGTCCCAATTTCCTAATTTACTGTCCCTCCTAATGCAACTTCTTGCCAAGCTTCTGGGAGCTGTAGTCTCAACAGCATCTGGGAAAGACTGGGCTAGACTTATAGTCTCATTTCTAGATAGTTTTTCAAGTGATTTTGTAACAGTTTTCTGCACTCCACTTCCACACTTTTATTACAGCGCAAACATCAAAATGAGAGGCCTCTCAAAACACAGTTCTGTGGCTTGAAGGGAAGTGATGCTTAAAAGCAAATTCTTCCTATGTTCAATTATACACAGAGCAACTAGATTTCAAAGAACCTGCCAGGATAAAGTTATGGAAAAAGAAAGGTTGATCCATCATCAGCTATTTTTACATTAATATGTCTGGGAATAGAACGGAAAAGAGAAACTATATTAGGTTTGTTTAACAGATTCTTCCAAGTCTGGGAAAGAAACAAAAATAAAAATAGTTCACCTACTGGATCAAAATATGAATGCGTAAGCATACTGAGAATTGCTAGATTGATTCCTTATTAAAAACATTTTTCAAAATACCATGAACAAACAAATAAACATTGTATTAATGAAATAAACTAAAAGCTATACTAAAATAAGCAATTTTATACTTAGATAATAGCCGAAATTGCAAAGCCTAGCAAGCTCTAGTAATAAAAGTCAAGGAGGCAGAAAAAATGGGACAAAACATAAATAGAAAGAAGACTAGATTAATGATATGTGCAACAACTAGGCCTGGAATTGACAATTATATTAAAGCGGTAAATATCTTCTGCCTTTTAAAGTCAACAATCAACAGTAAAGGATCGACAATCAAGAAATGCACCCCAGACTAAGACTTGATAAAACGGGCATAAGGCTGTGGAAAAGGTATCGAATGCTGGGGTGGGTTTATACATGCAAAGATCAGAATCATGCAAGCCATGGCATTCCCTAGGACAGGGATCTCCAGCCTTGACAACTTTAAGCCTGGAAGACTTCAACTCCCACAATTCCCAGCCTGCTGGCTGTGGAATTCTGGGAGTTGAAGTCCTCCAGGCTTAAAATTGCCAAGATTGGAGACCATTGCCCTAGAACACTTCTATGGAAGTGAAAGTTGGACTTTGAAGAAGCAAGAGAGGAAGGGTATTGCCACTTCTGATCTTTTGAGTTAGAGAAGATTCGTGAGAATACATTAGACACCCAAGAAAAGAAACAACAGCTCATCAAACATATGAGAGTTCTCACTCAAGCGCACAAATGACCAGGCTTAAATTTTCCTACTTTGGACATATTATGCGAAGACCCAACTCTTTGGAGAAGGTTCTAATGCTGGGGAAGATGGAAGGAAAGAGAAGAAGAGGAAAACCAGGTGGAAAAGACTCAAGTTTCAGTAACAATGAATGGACCAGGTTAGGGAAAGATTGCCGTGGAGAAAATCTATCCATGTGGTCTCTTAAGAGTTGACAATCAGTTGATGGCACATAGTCAATCAAGCAATCAAATCTGAAGAAGCTCTAATAAAGTCAAGAAGTGTCTTATTTTTGAGCAGGTTGCTACAGGGGTACTCTAAGCCATTTGATTAGCTTCAGAATTTACCGATGAGCCAAGTTTATATAATATTTGCATTGTATTTGTGTAACTCAAAATTAGTGTTTATTTTCCTTTTGGGTGGAGGGGACAGTTCTAGGCACATTTATTCTAAAATAAACCCCATAAATTTGCTAGTTCTCACCGACATGATACTTCCTTTGAAGAAAATCCTAATCCAAGCAATTTGGTTAACACCCAGCAGCCTTAATCAGTTTAGGGGTTAATTAAAGGATGCCAGATAACAAACCTGGGCGATATTATGCCCATGAAACCAGAGCTCCATCCCTCTGGTTCAGCAAGAAGCAGCTCTGTATGGTACTGCTTCTTGCTTATAAATAAACATCAGCAGGGCTGATTGACATCTGAAGGATATATGTTCCCCAGTGATGCTTACTCTACGATTTAAAATTGAAATATGAAGGATATGCTCAGTGATGCTTACTCTATGAAGCAATTAGGCAACTGAAAAAAAATTATAATTTCAATTAAACCCAAATACTGGAGATCGGTCCTAGAGTTTAGCAGCACAATGCTACAGACAAGGGGGTGGTGTGGTGCTTATAATAGTATCAACACTGCAGTCCTAAAGGGGAGTGAAAGATCATCCTTCTACCAAGTTTTCCCAAAAATAAGACCCTGTCTTATAATTTTTTTGAACCCTGAAATAAGCGCTTGGCCTTATTGCCATGCACTCAAAAGCCCGATTGGGCTTATTATAGGGGTGAAATCCAGCACGTTCTGAAAGGTTCTGGAGAACCAGTAGTGGAGATTTTGAATAGTTCAGAGAACTGGAAAATACCACCTCTGGCTGGCCCCAGAGTAGGGTGGGAATGGAAATTTTGCAATATCCTTCCCCCAGGAGTGGGGAGGGAATGGGGATTTTGCGGTATCCTTCCCCTGCCATGCCCACCAAGCCACGCCCACCAAGCCACACTATGCCCACTAAGCCATGCCCACAGAACCGGTAGTAAAAAAAAATTGGATTTCACCACTGGCTTATTATCAGGAGATGTCTTATTTTGGGGGAAACAGGGTATCATGACAACCTCCTTGCTGTAGGCAAGGTTAGGTTGGAAGACAACAGCCAGTTCAAAGATTGGGTGGAGAGGGGGTTGGGTTTACTATCTCCTTTCCCACTGTTTAGTTCTTTGAAAAATCTTCACACATTCTCTAATTTTACACAATTCTGATGGGCTGGACTACACATTCCACCAAACAACCAATACATACGTGCAGTGGTGGGATCCTGCTGGTTTAACAACCAGTTCGGTAATTGCACGCATACGCAGTTTAACTAAAACTTACCTTGTGCGTTGCTGCTGAGGCATAACACAGCTGAGGCCCAGCAATCCGTTCTGCTGTGCGAATCAGCTGAGAAGATATAGGTGAGTAAAGCACAGGGGCAGGCGAGCAGGCCCACCTGATCATTGGAGTGAACCGGTTCGCTCCTGGCTGATTGTCGGAGCTACTGGTTCGCCCGAACCGGTCTGAACCAGTAGAATCCCACCCCTGCATATGTGGGGCTGAGGATCACCAATAAGCCATTTTTCTAGCTTGGCTCTTCATGGATACAAATGAACTGTTTTACGTATCATCTAAGATCATCTACTTACAACCACAATTGAGTCCAACATTTCTGTTACTAAGTGAGACAATCATTAAGTGAGCTATGCCCCATTTTGCAACCTTTCTTGGCCCTGTTGTTAAGCGCATCACTGCAGCTGTCAAGTTTGTAAAATGCTTGTTAAGTGAATCCGGCTTCCCCATTGATTTTGCTTCTCAGGAGGTCGCAAAAGGGGATCACATGACCTCCCCCCCCCCCAGGACACCGCAATGGTCATAAAAATGAGTCACTTGCCAAGCATCTGAATTTTGATCATGTAAACATAGGGATACTGCAGTGGTCATAAGTATGAAAAACAGTCATAAGTCACTTTTTCCAGTGCCATTGTAACCAAAAAAGCACAACAAAGAATGTTCTTTCTGCGCCAACTCAGGAAGCTCAAACTGCCCAAGGAGCTGCTGATCCAGTTCTACAGAGTCTGTCATCTGCACTTCCATAACTGTCCGGTTTGGCTCTGCGCCCAAACAAGACAGACACAAACTTCAGAGGATAATTAGAACTGCAGAAAAAAAACCATTGCTACCAACCTGCCTTTCATTGAGGACCTGTATACACGAGTCAGAAAGAGGGCTGTGAAAATATTTACAGACCCCTCGCATCCTGGACATAAACTGTTTCAACTCCTACCCTCCAAACAATGCTATAGAGCATTGCACACCAGAACAACTAGACACAAGAACAGTTTTTCCCGAATGCCATCACTCTGCTAAATAAATAATTCCCTCAACACTGTCAAACTATTCACTAAATCTGTACTACTATTACTATTAATCTGCTCATCGTTCCTATCACCCATCTCCTCCCACTTATGACTGTATGACTATAATTTTGTTGCTTGTATCCTTACGATTTATATTGATAGTTTCCTGATTGCTTATTTGTACCCTATGACTATCATTAAGTCTTGTACCTTATGATTCTTGATGAACATATCTTTTCTTTTATGTACACTTTTCTGCAGTTCTAATTATCCTCTGAAGTTTGTGTCTGTCTTGTTTGGGCGCAGAGCCAAACAAGACAGTTATGGAAGTGCAGATGACAGACTCTGTAGAACTGGATCAGCAGCTCCTTGGGCAGTTTGAGCTTCCTGCACCCAGACACATTCCTTGTGTGCCCAATCACACTTGGCCAATAAAAAATTCTATTCTATTCTATTCTATTCTATTCTATTCTATTCTATTCTATTCTATTCTATTCTATTCTATTCTATTCTATTCTATTCTATTCTATCCTATTCTATCCTATCCTATTCTTTGAACTGCCCACTGAACGAACTGTTATACGTCAAGCACTACCTGCGTTTTTATCTGGTATTGATAATACTGGATCCACAACTTTACAGAAGGCCATGGTTTACTGAGTAAACTACTTTTTGAATCAAGGCATTCTATTAGCCCAGATGGTGGGTGTTAATTTTAGAAGCCATATTGGTTGAGTTCACATGAAACATGTATATTTTGAGTTATATATCCAAGTTGGGCAAAAGCAGACACCAACTTATTCTGTTTTATTCTTATTCATAAAACTCTTCTAAAAATACAGAAGGGGAGGAGGGAGGATCACATGTGCAGCTAATTTTACTCAGTTACTACTCAAGGCACTCTTGAACCTTCACCCAGCACATCTATTCTCTCTTAGAGATTGTAAAGCCTCTCTCCCCACACTGAATTCCCTTTGATCAACCAGGACTGGCTGCTGGCCAAACGCCTTCTACTCACATTGCTTTCTCCTTTAATATCCTTGCCCAAGATACAACCTCCTCTTCCTCCTACTCCTCTAAAACCATCAACTGTTTGAAGCACTTCTGAGCTCCCACCAGACTCATAAAAGTCCTTTAAAAAAACAGAAACTGTCCTGGAGCCAAACATCTGGATTTATGAATCTAAGTCCATCGTTACCGCTGCTCCAATTCTCCGTCAAAAGAAGAAAGCAGCAGGTTTTGATGGATTTAGGAGTTTCACTCCCTCTTCCTGAAAACTCTAGAGAACAGCGCAAGACAACAAATCTTACAGAAGGAAGATAGGGCAAACTCCATGTTTTGTCTTCAGCTCTCTTAACCGTCTGAGTCGACGGACCAAAAAGCATGCAAGAATGCAAAAGATGTGCTTTAATTTATCCATTTAGCAACTGAGATGCTGGGGCCACCGTAAATCCCAATTCCCTTTCTCTTTCATCTTTTTGTTTTGCCATCTATGGCACGCCTCCTGTAGGTTTATCCCAAATTAAGTGCATTTAATTTCTTTTTCCGAGTGCAACAGAATTAAATCAAGGCGACAGCAGCCCACAACAAGGTTTGTACTAAACCCCCAATTCCCAGATTGGCTTGCTTCCCATGACTATATTTTCAGGCATCTCAATTTATGGCGGTTGTGAGAGACACAGTCATGTCTAGGAAAGAACAGGCCATCTCCCCAAGCACAAGTTAAAGGCTTTGCTCAGATGCCACTGGGAAGTTAAAAAGAACAGAACAACAGCGTTGGAAGGGTCCTTGGAGGT
The DNA here is from genome assembly GCA_030761175.1 of Masticophis lateralis. Lineage (NCBI taxonomy): Eukaryota > Metazoa > Chordata > Lepidosauria > Squamata > Colubridae > Masticophis > Masticophis lateralis. The sequence goes on from JAUDYJ010000009.1 coordinate 15,985,507, forward strand.
CTTCTAGTCCAACCCCTGCTCAAGCAGGAGACCCTATACCCAGACAAATGGCTGTCCAGACTCTTCTTAAAAGCCTCCGGTGTTGGGAGCACCCACAACCTCCGAAGGCAAGCCGTTCCACTGGTTAATTGGTCAGCACGCAAACAGCACCCAAGCCAGCAATGTTATTCCCCCAGCCCAATGCATGTTCTCAGCGAGGAGAGAAAATGCCTTTAAAAAACAACTTACCATCAGCAAGAGAGTCATCCACCACATTAATTCATTGTTGCCTGATGTTCTTGCTCACCCATCCTTTTCTTCGCTCCTGCAACTGTACCTTCCCAGCTTGTTCCTGGGTCATCTGAAAAACAAGACACCTCAGGAAAGGTGGGTTGCAACTGGCTAGGACCACAATTTCCAATCTTTGCCCAAGACCCATTTGGCGGTGGGCGGGGGAGACACTTCTGAGCCGGATCACAAGGTTCCTTGCAGGGCAGCAATTTTCAAAGAGGTGTGCATGCGAAGTCGAAGTCACACCGACGTTCTCCAGGCACACGGTTGGCTCTCCTGCTCTGTCTTCGGCCAGAGACCTTTCAAAATGAAAGATCGCCTCGTGGTGTCCTTACCCCCACACATCACGCCCCAGGTACCCCAGGAGGGGGGAGCGAGGTTCGTTCTGGTCCGGGGGTTCGGGTGTCCTTGCCGGCCATGATCCTTTTGAAGGGCTCTTTGGGGAAAACGGCTGGCGAGGAGAGCTTCTGCCCCGCACTTGTGGCGCATCTGTTCCTCAAAGGCAATTTTAAGGGGAGATATATATTCTTGAGTCTCTGAGCTGCGGGTCTTTTTGAACCCTTCTCCCCCCTGCGGTTTCTCAGCCGGAGGTCTCCCATCCCGTGGACGCAGGCCTGGGAACCACCCGATCTACCCACCGGTCCCAGAAGAGAGCGAGAGAGAGGGAGAAAAGATCGGCTGCAAAGCGGAGCAAAACCCTCCAGCCAGGTTTCCGCAAAACCGCGCCACGCGGTGCCAAAGGAAGTTGGAACGGAGCGCGCGTGGGGACCGACGCCCCCTTTCTTTACCCCCAACGACCACCCCCCTCTCCGCAGTTACCTTCCGTCCCGCTCTCGGCCTCCCCACAGTCTCGACCGTCGCTCGGAGGGCCGGGGGCTCTTTCTTCTCCCACCCGGCACAGAGGCGCCTTCTTGGCCGACCGCGGCTCGCCAAACGCCTGGGCGCTTTGCTCCAAGATGGTCAGAACAGCGATTCCCCCTCCTCAAATTGGGGCGGGAGTGGGGGGGGGGGGAAGGCGGTAAGAAAACGTGGGGCGGGGGGGAGGAGTGGGAAGGAAGGCGACAGCGCCGCGTTGCAGCCCGTCTGATCTTGATCTTGCCTGGGAGCCAGACGGGAACCCGCCTTGCCTTGCGCCGTCCTTTCCCTGGCGCGCAGTCGGTTCTCTTGCTCCTCAGCTTTGCGCCCAGCCTGGCTCCGCTCCGCTCTCCTCTTTGCAGTCGTGCGCCTAGTCCTGCTCGGGGACTGTACTTCCCGCTCTCTCTCCCCCCACCCCACTCTCCTCCTCCCCCTCCCTCCCCCGCCACTCCGCCCGCGTCTCTCCCCCCCCCCTCCCCACTCTGGAATCAGGCTTGTTTGGAGCTACTTTGCCCAACAGGCTTGCGAGGAGGCGGGATGGGAGAGGAGATGGGGGGGGGGGGGAGGCTGGGAGTCGAAAGAGCCCGCTCAGCTTCCGGCTTCTCACTTTCTCTTTTTCTCACCGACTTGCCGGGGGAAAGTTGTCCTCCCTCTCCCCCTCCCCCTCTTCCCAAGGGTTTTCCAGCGTAGGGAAAACTAAGTCTAGGGACTTGAAATATCCGATTGCAAGCCGGGCTAAGCGGGAAGACTATCAAGGCAAAGCGCTGGATGCCGATGAAGTGGGGAGGTGGGGTGGCTTCGCAGGACCCGCTTAAGGCATCCTTCGTGGCTCCCGGAATAACGGCACAAGTCAGCCGTCCGGATTCTGAATCTCCCCGCTTACCTACATCGGCCGACCGCAGTCCTGGATCACCTTGGGTGAATTGAGCCCGGCAGCGTCCACCTAATTGTCGGTGTGTTAGGATCACGTTATCTGCTGGATAGTCAGCTGCCCCGAAATCTGCAGAAGGGGATGAGTGCGTGTTGACTTTATTTAAAAAAAAGCATTAAAGTTCAAAGATTCGCAGCTGGCTAGAATAATAGCCTTTTAGGATTTTGCCCCCCCCCCTTTTCAAACAGTGAAAACTATATTTAAACTGCAGGCCAAAGTAGGACATCATCAAAGAACAAAGTAATATCCAGTGTTGGCTGGGTGGTTTTTCCTCCTCCTGCCTAAAAAACTTGTTTATCTGGAGGAAGAGTGAAACCTGGAAGCCTCGTTATCCCCTCCTTTTTCAGAACCAGGAATTTCACACACCCCCAGAGCCCCTTTTGTTAAAGCCCTTGCCAGAAACACTTTCCCCTCTGTTTCTTCCTCTTTGCGAAAGGAAGCAAAAGTCCCAACACCGTGAGACTGGAAACAAATGGGATAATACTTGACACCTTTAAACCAAACTTTAAAACTTTTTCACCTTGTCAAAGGAATCTTTTTTAAACAATGCAGATTAAAGCTGAACATGGTAGAAGAGGAGGACAATGACAAAACAAAACCCATGAAACTGAATGTGGCAGTGAAAAGGTTAAGGGCCAGATAGCTGGGCAGAAAACTCAGAAGTGTCTCCCTTCCTCAATGCCCTAAACACACATTAATTTTGTTTAGTGGTTAAACCAGGACAGTTGGTGTATTGAATATCTTCTGCAGCCAATTGGGTGATGTTGAATCAGTAACATGTGTGTTGATGTCATCGTACAAACATCACCACAGTATACCTCAATCCCAACTTTTGGTACAAGTACATAAATTGCAGCATATGTGAATTGGGTCATGGTTCCTCCCCCTCCTCAGCATTTGCCTATTGGATCATGGATTTGGATCAATAATCAACTGGATTGTGATTATCGATCAATGACCCACTAGACTAGATCATGATCATTGGTCAATGATTGATTGGATCATGATCATTAGTTAATGTTCGTTAGTCAATGATCCATTCGATCATGTTCATTGATCAGTTATCAGTCAATAATCAATTGGATCATGTTCATTGATCAGTGATCAGTCAATGATAATTAATCAATGATCAAGTGGATCATGACCATCAGTCAATGAGCATTTGTCTGATCAATTCGATCATGATCATTTGTCTGATCAATTCGATCATGATCATTGGTCAATGATCAATTATATCACCATTGGACAATGATCAATTGGATCATAATCATTAGTCAATGATCATTGGTTAATGATCAACTGAATTGTCATCAATTGTATCATGGTTTTTCCAGCCTTGTCAGATCCTTATGCTCTCTATAGGTTTCTGCCTATGTAGGGAGTTCACTAGAGTGGACACACTCCAGGTCCCATCAATTAAGCAGGGACACCTTTCAGGACTAGGAAGCATACTGTCTCAGGGATCGGTGCTGCCCCGTGTAATGGTCTCCTCCAGTCAGCCTTGAGAGCCTTGATATTGCTCCCAATTTGATTTTCTGCAAATTGTTAAAAGACCTGTTGTTGTCTGAGCCCCTTCGATTTTCTTTGATATATATTGCTTTCTTTTTGAATGTTTACTGCAAGCCACTGAGCGTCACTGTGAGTTGGGTGGCCTTGAAATTGAAATAATAAATAAAATAACACCCCCGCCCACCCCAGCGGGTTCCTTCTCCGACAGGAATCAGGCCATTTCCCCTTAACATTTTTCACAATCCGCATGATGTATCTCTGTCCTGGATTACAGCAGATTGGAAAATTAAAAATGGCAACTGCTGAGCACTAATCACTGTATTTTTTTCCAGAGGAGGATGAAAACTCTTCTCTCATTTCATCCATGGCTTTCAAGAACTGCCTTGCTAAGTCTCTTTGTATCCTCCTCCAGCCTCTTGTCCATGTAGGCCCTGGAAAAGTTTAGTCCTAGCCAAATTGGCAAATGCTTCTTCCCTCACTTGAAACTGAATTACAAAATGCTTTTTTTATTATTATATTTTTCACGGAGCCCAGAAACTGGTCAGCCCTCTGCTTTTAGCAGATGCAGCTGCTTGGCATCAATGCAGAACGTAAAAGGAACTCAGGGGTCCCCAATGAGTTGGTGCTCCAGCCGCCCAATTTTCCAGCCAGCACCGCCGATCCATAGTATAGATTATTTTACATGATAATAATAAACTCCGATCCGGTAGGACGGCTACATTATATACGCTGGCCAATGTTCCTCCAGTATTGAAAATGGAGATGCGCTAACAACAAATGGAGGGGTCTCCTTGGGAATATTTGATTGATTTACTCCCTGCTCTAAAATTCACATGCAGACACTCTTCGCCTTTAGCACGATGGTTTTTCAAGCACTACAATGCGGTATCTGCCAGAGACACAGTCTTGGGCCGGGGGTCACTGGCTCGGTGAAAGGGGCAGGGGGTTGGGTGGGAAACAAACCACAAACCCACCAAATTTATTTGGATTGCAAACACGTTCTATTAAAGTAGAGCAAGGGTATCAAACTCAAGGCCCGGGGGCCGGATCCAGTCAGCAGGATGCTTAGATCTGACCTGCCGGCCCGCCCTGCAAACTGTGAAGGACCAGCCCGCGATGCCTCTGCCAGTGAAAAGGGAGCTGGGGAGGGCCATGTGCAGCCCTCCTGTGCTCCATTTTGAGCCGCAACGACCTCTTGCAACCCTCTGCCAGTGAAAATGGAGCTCAGGGAGGCCACTCGCGGCCCGCTCAAGCTCTGTTTTCTCTGGCAGAGGGCTGCAGGAGACCGTTGCGGCTGAAAACAGAGCCCAGGAGGGCCGTTGTGATCGAAAATGGAACCTTGATGAGTGACATCAAACTAGTCATGCCCTTTGGCCACCACCACCACCCCGAGGTCAAACACAACCCTGATGAGGCTTTCAATGAAATCGAGTTTGACACTCCTGAAGTAGAGCAATTCACATGTGTTCATGAGAGCCTATTTGGTCTAATGGTTAAGTCATCAGGCTAAAAAGCAGGAGACTGAGTTCTAGTTCCGCCTTAGGCCTGAAAGCTGACTGGGTAACTTTGGGCCAATCACCAGGAGATTGTGAATTCTAGTTCCACCTTAGGCATGCAAGCCACTGGGTGACTTTGGGCCAGTCCCTTTCTCTCAGTCCAACCCACCTCATAAAGTTGTTTTTATGGGGAAAAAAGGAGGAAAAAGGAGTATTAGGTATGTTGGCCATTTCCAGTTATTTATACAAATCATAAAGGCAGGATATAAATAAATTAAAAAATCGTGTCCAATGCCGAACTGATATCAAAACCTTCCTGATAACATTCCTGAATGAGTCTGAATATATGTATGTATGTGTGTGTGCGTGTGAGAAAGAGAGAGAGTGAATACACACACTAACGTACATGTATATTTCTTCAATTTATTTAGCCTCCCAACTCATAATTAGCGACTCTGCCTGACTTGCAACGTTTGGGGGGAAAACACCAGAATAACTTTTCATAGAAAACATAAGGAGTCATAAACATAAACTAAAGAACCAAAGAGCCAGATCAATCTGAACAAATAACAACTATGGTACGAGCAACATTCTAACCGTAAATATACATACATAAACATAGCAGAAGGAATCCAGTTACACCAGGTCTCATACAGACCAAATCTAATAGGTCAGCAACATTTTTCTAGCATAAACGATCCCAAATGAGGGAAAAACTGGAAATCTGAAGGTTTCCATTTCCTGTTTCAGTGATGGCCAACCTTTTTGCCGTTGCGTGTCAAAAGCGGGGGGAGTGCGGGGGGTTTCACGCACGTGCGTGCCCACAACCACAATTCAATGTGCCCCACCCTACCCTCACACATGCACGCATGGCCCCACCCCCATGCTCCCCCTGTTTTTGGCACACGATGGCCCGGTAGGCCTGTTTTTCACCCTCCCCAGGCTCCAGGGGCTTTCTAGGAGTGAAAATGGCCTTCCCCACCAGTGTGCTGGAGGCCCTCTGGAGGCCAGAATCGGCCCATTTGCCAACTTCCGGTGTGCCCAGAAGGCCTGAAAATCAGTTGGCCTGCGCGCTCTTGTACGCTGTAGCTGAGCTAGGGCAATGCTTGCGTGCCCATCGATGGCGTGCCACCTGTGGCATGCGTGCCATAGGTTCACCATCACAGTCTTATTTCACATAATTTCCTCTTCCATTTTATATTAAGAAGCACCTAAAAGCTTCCCAGCAGTAGAATCACACCTACAAAAGACATTGGGAAGTAGTGGAAGAAATGGGTAGTATACATGCAGAATAAATATCAAAGTAAGAAATTTCAAGTAGCACTTGAGTCATAATAATGTTTATTAAATATATAATTGGATTTATATCTTTATGATGAGGTATTGTTTGAATTTGATATATTTTTCTTAAAAATAGCTTAATTCTTTCTATTTTAAAAGGTTAAATTGGTTATCTTATTTGATGTTTTTTTGTTTATTCTGTTTAATGATGATTTTTATATTTGCATGATTAAGAAATATTATTAAGAGTAAATTTTGGGATTTATATGATATTTTAATTCAAAACTTAAGATGCCCAACATTATTTTATTATTTTTTTTTTTAAAAAAAATTGTATGCGAAAATTTTCTATGATTTTTTATAAATGATTCATGTGGTTATATATCTGGGGGGGTAATAGATTTTAAAAGTTTAGAATATTTTTTGTACCAAATAAGTTTAAAATTGTTTTATTGTTAGCCAGATCTCACCTAAAAAGTTGTTGGTTGTTGATTGTAATACATGATTGCTTAATAGTGGAAGTCAGGGGGGGGAAGGGGGGGCTGAGGGGGGAGGGGAGGGGGTGGTTGTTGGGGTGAGGGGTTGGGGGGGGGAAGGCATATTAAAATTGTATTGTAAAACTTTTTCAATAAAAAAAAAAAGACATTGGGAAGGGTCCTCCAACTCGGTTACTGTTAAATACAGATAGTCCTCGACTTAACAACAGTTCGTTTAGTGCCCATTCCAAGATACAGCAGCACTGAAAAAAGTAACTTTTTCCACACTTACAACCATGATCAAAATTCAGAGGCATGGCAACTGGTTCCTATTTATGACGGTTGCCGTGTCCCAGGGTCATGTGATCCCCTTTTGTGAATTTCTGACAAGCCAAGAAAACGGGCAAGCCAAATTCATTTAACAACGGAAATGATTCACATAACAAAAGTTGCAAGAAAGGTCGTAAAACTGACTGGCAAAGCTCACGTAACCAATGTCTCACTTAGAACATAAATTTTGGGCTCAACGGTGGTCATAAGTCAAGGACTATCTGTACGCAGAGGATTTCTTTCCAGATTAAATAAAGTCTGGTGAACTATCGTGGCTGATCGTGAAATAATGATACCTGGATTGCAAACGGTTAGAAGACCACAAGGAAATCCTTGGGCTACCAATCAGACTGGGAGATTTTTTTTTTAAAGGATAAACGAGGGAATGGCAATTCACTTCTATATGATTACCCCTCAAAATGTCATGGAGATGTCTGTGAACTGAGCTAGATTTGAGGCCCCCTGTGTGCCTCAGGAGCATCCAGTGAGTTGGGGTGGGGGATGTAGCAGTGAAAATAGCACTGACCACTGTAATACAATCCCATCTTTTTGGTACCCAAAGGAGAGGAAGCTTACCTTGTGGCGGTGCAATGCTTGTGCAGATACAGATAAATACACTTCTACTTGTATTTCTAGTTAAGAAGACTGGGGGAATCCAATCATAAAATGTAGGGGATCCTTGGTGGTCATCTAGACCATCTATCTGCCTGATGCAGGGAATCCACCATTGGAGCATTCCCAACAGATGACTATCCAGCCCCTATAGACCGTTACAGATTAACAGAGTTGGAAGGGACCTTGTAGGTCATCTAGTCCAACCCTGCATCCAAGCAGGAGACCCTACACCATTTCTGACAGATGGCAGTCCAGTCTCTTCTTGAAAGCCTCCAGTGATGAAGCTCCCACAACTTCTGAAGGCAACTTCTGTTCCATGGGTTGATTGTTCTCGCTGTCAGAAAATTCCTCCTTATTTCTAGGTTGAATCTCTCCTTGGTCAGTTTCCATCCATTGTTCCTTCTCTGGCCTTCAGGTGCCTTGGAAAACAGGTTGACCCCCTTGCTTGTGACTTCAAATAGTCCCAGATTTCAGCAGTTCCAAGAAAGTTCCACATCCGTTTACACTATTCAGGTGACCCTGAAGGCACAGATTAACTTCCAAGTGGCCTCAACGGCTCTCGGAAAGAATTTTAAGGACCAGCTGTCTGCAAGGAATACAAATCCTTGCATTCTCCACCATTCAGTCAGAACCAAAGAAGCATCTTAGATGAGAAGTGAAACGTCTTTTTTTAAAAAATTTGATTTATATGCCACCCTTCTCCGGAGACTCAGGACGGTTTACAGTGCGTTAAGCAATAGCCTTCATACTTTTGTATATTTCTACAAAGTCAGCTTATTGCCCCCACAAACTGGGTCCTCAATTTACCTACCTTAGAAAGGATGGAAGGCTGAGTCAACCTGGAGCCTGGGGAGATTCGAACTGGTGTAATTGCAGACAGCTGGATGTTAATTACAGTGCTTTAGTCTGCAGAGCTAAACCAGTCTTCAAGGAATAAGTAAGAGCCTTGGTGGCGCAGCAGATTAAAGTGGTGTTAAGTGACACCAGCTGCCTGCAATTACTGCAAGTTCAAATCTCCCCAGGCTCAAGGTTGACTCAGCCTTCCATCCTTTTGAGGTAGGTAAAATGAGGACCCAAATTGCGGGGGCAATAAGCTGACTTTGTATAAAAAAGAACACTGCTGGGAGGAGCCGGGGGCGGGGGTGAAAGCCCTACTAATAGCCTTCATACAAAAGTATAAAGGCTATTGCTTAATGCATTGTAAGCTGCCCTGAGTCTCCGGAGAAGGGTGGAATATAAAGGGTGGAGCCTGTGTAGCGTAGGGGGCTAATGCCTCCTACTAAGGCAGTAGTTAACATCCAGCTGCCTGCAAATACTGCGAGTTCAATCCTAGCCAGGCTCAAGGTCGACTCAGCCTTCCATCCTTTCTAAGGTGGGTAAATTGAGGACCCAGTTTGTGGGGGCAATAAGCTGACTTTGTATAAATATACAAAAGTATGAAGGCTATTGCTTAACGCATTGTAAGCCACCCTGAGTCTCTGGAGAAGGGCGGCATATAAATCAAATAAAAAAAAAAATCGAACTAATAAATAAATAAATAAATAACAAAGAAAGTCCAATTGCCTCTTGAAAAAAAAACTCCTTTGGGGACCACCGTGACCTGGATGACTGAGCATCTCCCTAGCCATCCCCAGATGTAGAGGCTCGTACAATCCGACTGCTTTAGGGCCTATCAGCCCTTTGCCCAATCTGACTTAGATGCTTTTTCTTAAAAACCCTTTTATTAAAAATGAAAGGGAGGCTGGCCTGCTCTGGGCTAGAGGGTCAGCACAAGCAGCGAATTTCTTTCCAAGAACACTTTTCATCTCCATCTGGGCTCTTCATCTTTCTTTTAAAAATGTCTCGCCCGATGCACTTACGTTTTTCATTTTCCTGCCTTGGGCTTATTTGGAACAGTGCACTCATTTGCTGTGATAACAGTTCGTTCCACATCATTTCTTTACGGTTACATAATTTGGAGCGTTTTGAAATGTTTCTTCCTTCCTTGCAGTTAAAACACAAAACCAAACAAATCGTTGCAAATCTGATTTAAGGGTACAGGAACCGTTTCGGGGGGGTGGAGGTGTAGTTTTCCTTTTTTTTTCTCCCCTGAAGCAGCTTGCAAGCCAAGAGAGAAAGGCCATGTGGGTGCAGAGAATACAGTAGTGGCCAAAATTGTGGAAACCTTATGGGAAAAGTGTATTTTCTAAAACTAGCGAATAACACCACTTTTTTGGGGAGTAGTACCATAAAATTATATATCAGTGGAAAGATAATTTGATCAAGAATGTAATGCAATAACTTTTATGAAGGATTTGCTATAAGAATAGCAGTTACAGCATAAAGAAGAAAACTGAAAAACATAAAACAAATGAGATATACAAAAATTATCACCATGTCAGTTAATACTTAGTTGGATAACCTTTAGCATGAATTATGGCCTTACAATGTCTTCCCATGGAGTGAACCAAGTCTTTGAGTTCTGCAGCTGTTATAATGTGAAACCAAGATTGAATGATGGCTTCTATTAACTGGGTTTTATTGCTGGGTCGCTTCTGACTACCAAGTTTCTTTAGTCGGCTCCATAGATTTTGAACTGGGTTAAGGTCTGGGCTATTCCCAGGCCATTCCAGCAGTGGAATAGGATTATCTTGAAACTCCAAAAAAACCTGTGGTGTTATTACCATCAAACCTCAAAAACACACTTTTTCCAAAAGGTTTCCACAATTCTGGCCTCTACTGTATTTCTTTAAGTTAATTTTTCATCGTGTTGGAAAGCTATTTAAAAACACACACACAAAAGCTGCCAGAAAAGAGCTTGGCGGTGAAGCTAGTGTTAGCCCATCCAGGGATTGCCAATTCTTAATATGACCCCTGCTCTTGTGCATCTAACAACAACATGACCTTCAAATTGTCTCCATGGTATAAAAACTTTCTCTTGCAGATTGAGATTCTACTCTTTTGCTACAAAAGTACGGATAATCCTCAATTTAGATCCACAACAGGGATCAGAATTTCCATTGCTAAGCAAGAGGGCTCTTAAATGAGTCTGTCCCAATTGTGCAACCTTTTCTGCCACAGTCGTTAAGTGTAACATACAATCTTTAAATGAATCCAGCTTCCCTCATTGACTTTGCTTATCAGAAGGAAGTTGGCTGGGATGCTTGCAAATGGCGATCGTATGACTTCTGGGTGTTGCAACCATCATAAATACAGGGCAGTAGCCGAATGCCCGAATTATTATCCTGTAACTTGGGGATGATACAAAGGTTGTGAGAACTGGTCATAAGTCACTTCTTTCAGTGCCGTTGTAATTTCGGTCACTAAACAAATGGTTTGAGGCCTATCTGTAAGACTGGCAAACTTAATTGGAGACTAGCTGGTTGGAGACACCTGACATGCTTTGACCTCGAAGCTAAATTAATCTAGTTGTTGAATTAAATGAATTCCCTGAGTTTGCACAATGCATGGAATTAGAAACTAAGCTTGGGTATGAATCCCCCCTAAAAAAAATGTCTCCAACATCAAAATGAACCAAGCTAGATATATTGGCTGAACGCAACTGTTAGGTTTGTAACACGACTCATCAAGACTGAGATACTAAGCCAGAGTTAACATAGCCATAACTTATTCAAATTCAAATTCTGAAATCAGGAGAGGAGGTTTTTTGGCTTTTTTAAAATTTGATTTATATGCCGCTCTTCTCCGGAGACTCAGGGCGGCTTACAATGCATTAAGCAATAGCCTTCATACTTTTGTATATTTATACAAAATCAGCTTATTGCCCCACAAACTGGGTCCTCAGTTTACCCACCTTAGAAAGGATGGAAGGCTGAGTCGACCTTGAGCCTGGCTAGGATTGAACTCGCAGTATTTGCAGGCAGCTGGATGTTAGCTACTGCCTTAGTAGGAGGCATTAGCCTCCTACGCCACTCAGGCTCCTTTTGACACCCTGAATCTCACTGCCTGGTTTGCATAACACAATAAGATGCAGAGCAGGTAAAAAACAGCCTAACATGATGGCCACAACCAGAGATTATATTTAGCAGGTTCTGACCAGTTCCGGAGAACCAGTAGCGGAAATTTTGATTAGTTCGGAGAACTGGTAAATACGTCCTCTGGCTGGCCCCGCCCCCATCTATTCTCTGCCTCCCGAGTCCCAGCTGATGGGGAAGAAATGGGGATTTTGCAGTAACCTTCCCCTGGACTGGGGAGGGAATGGAGATTTTACAGTATCCTTCCCCTGCCATGCAACCAGGCCACGCCCACAAAGCCATGCCACGCCCACAAAACCAGTAGTAAAAAAATTTGTATCCCACCACTGGCCACAATCATGTGACTGACATCTTGCATGGTTTAAGAAGTTTTATTGGCACATGTTCATAAAAAGGCAGGGCTTCAACAATACGCCCGTTTCTGCCATCTTGACTTTTTTGACCTCATTCCTATGGACACCCCTGACATGCTGCAAAGTTGCCCACTTCATTCACACGCTATCATGCTGCAGGGAGAGAGGCACCTTGCTTGGGGAACTCTGAATTCTTAGGCTTAACACTGGTGAGCTTCTGCTGATAGCTGGGGTGAAGCACTCTTCATTTTTTTACTGATTGTCAACCTCGCTAGTTTTGCTTTGCCGCTTCGGTTGTCATAGAATCGGGGGGAGGCGGGTTTATGCTCACGCGGGCTTTCTAGAAACTTTCTGAGAAACGAAACCTTCCCTTAAGCTGTTATCAGTCCAACGGACACTGCATTCCTGGATGCTGACATGGCCAGACGTCTGCTCCCACCTGACCTCTGGAAGACCTGTGGATTGGGTGATTTATGGTGCACAAGGGAGGGGGATGCTTTCTAATTGTAACTTTCGCGCGTTTTGCTTCAGAATCCTGCTTTCTATGGTTGCGTTCAATTCATATCTAGTAAAAGTACCAGTTACCTATCAAATGGAGTCTGGGTCCTCCTTTCCTGGATACTGAAGGAAGCATACCTGACACTGATCTTAAACGTCCGTTTTCTTTAAAGTGATTAATCTTACTCATGTTCATGTTTGAAAGCCTCCAGCAAGCTAGCACTGGATTCCTGGAGTCCTGCCTGCTTGAAATCTTCTTGACGGGACGGACGAATCCTTTCTGTATTCCTGGGTCTGAAATGCAGATCTGATTTGAGAATATTTGCTGATTCGGCATTAGGCTTGTTGTGCTTAAGTAGCTCCTATTTATAGGACCCCTCCCCGCAGCCCTCCCTTCCTCCCTTCTACATCCTGCCAAAGTTTTGGATCAGAAGCTTACGGTAGCTCCAAGCAAGAGCGGGGGAAAACAAACTTGGATTAATTTAAAATATTTATTCCAAGTTTTCCATTTCAGCCTCATTAGAAGAACAGCCCCTGTCAATAAATCAAGAACTCACTTACGCCTCCTGGCAGAAGATGCTTTTCAGGCTCTGATTTTTCAATCGCTTTATACCTGGGAAGACAATACGCCAATACAGTTTACTGTTTCTTTTACTAGATACTGTACTATACCAAGGGAGCCAATACACACAACCACAACTTTCAGGCTTCTTGGTTAGCACAGCCTGTCCAAAGTCTTGCTCCATTGACGAAGAAGCTATTCTTCGTCCGTTGACGAAGTCAAGCTATTGACAAGAAGCTCCGTTGACGAAGTCAAGCTATTCTCCAAAGCACCTGAGGGCAGGACAAGAAGCAATGGATGAAAACTAATCAAGGAGAGAAGCAACTTAGAACTAAGGAGAAATTTCCTGACAGAACAATTAATCAGTGGAACAACTTGCCTCCAGAAGTTGTGAAAGCTCCAACACTGGAAATTTTTTAAGAAGATGTTGGATAACCATTTGTCTGAAGTGGTGTAGGGTTTCCTGCCTAAGCAGGGGGTTGGACTAGAAGACCTCCAAGGTCCCTTCCAACTCTGTTTATTCTATTCTATTCTATTCTATTCTATTCTATTCTATTCTATTCTATTCTATTCTATTCTATTCTATTCTATTCTATTCTATGTTGGCTGAGGCTGTGCGAAAACACTACAATTTTCTTAGCAGCCAGATGTAAGACAAAGACATTTCCCTTGCTCTCCGTTTTAGGCTAGGAAGTTCAAACTTGGTCCATGACCCAACAAGGGTATTAAAAGCAACTTAGAAGAAAATCGCAAGCATTAATAAAATGCTGCCTGAGGCATAGTGGTTAAGTTTGGATTTTGGTGCATCATTAAACACACCAGCCGTTTCCACCTACTTATTAGGCTTAGCAGAAACAAATTCTAGGGAAGGCCCACAAGATTGTATTGCTCAAATTAATATTCGTGTTATTTTGAAATCGACTTTGAATGCTTATTTGACTAGGAAATCGTTTGTAGAAAACCCATCATTATCTCAAAAATATCAGTGAAGGCTTATAATTTGTATTGGTCCAAATGTCCTTTGTTTTTATCTGTTTTGCCTTTTACACCACTGAAATGAACAAAACTCTTGTTTGATTCAATTATTTGAGACTTTCTAATTGCCTCCGCTGCAGCATGTGCTTTACAATTTGATGAATAGGCAAAATAAAAAAATGTAACGATACTCGTAATAAAAAATAATAATGAATACAATACAGTAAATGTTTCCACAATTTCTGTCCTTATTGTGTAAAAAATGTGGTCTCCAAAATATCCAGATTCGATAGAAATTCTGCCATGGGAATACAGTACAAGCTATGATGAAATCGCATATGTCCGTGATGGTGAACCTATGGCACAAGTGGCAGAGGTGGCACGCAGAGCCCTCTCTGTTGGCACGTGCGCCATTGCCCCAGGTCAGATCTCTGTGACATTTCTTTCATGAGCTCCTGCAAATGGCGAAATGGAGACTCACAAAAACTTACTGCCGCACTACCGGTGTTGGGATGCCCCGCCTCCCATCGACCACTTGGTTTTCAGGTCTCTGCTGTGCATGCACACGTCCATGCATGTCCACACACACGCACCTTTCAGTTTGGTCATGCACACATGTGCAGTTTGGGCAATCGGTGTCTAAAAGGTTCGCCATCACTGACATAGGTCATGACCATTATTAGCATTCTTATAGAATTATGCATTTCATGTCATTTGCATAATGTCACGACATCATAAGGGCCACTTTGGTCTACTGTTTACGGTGCTGGCCTAGAAACCAGGAGACCGTGAGTTCTAGTCCTGCCTTAGGCACGAAAGCCATCTGGGTGACCTTGGGCCAGTCATTCTCTCTCAGTCCATCCTACATCACAGGGTTGCTGTGAGCGGAAAACAGGAGAAGAAAGAAGTGGATTTTTTTTATGTTTGCCACCTTGAGTTATTTATTAAAATAATAAAGATGTGGCATAAATAAATACACAGAGAGAGAGAGAAAGAGAGAGAGAGAATACATAGAGATAGATAGATAGATAGATAGATAGATAGATAGATAGATAGATAGATAGATAGATGGATGGATGGATGGATGGATGGATGGATGGATGGATGGATGGATGGATGGATGGATGGATGTTAGATATAGATGATAGGTAGGTAGGTAGGTAGGCAGGCAGATAGGTACGTAGGTAGGTAGGTAGGTAGATAGATAGATAGATAGATGATAGAGAGACAGATGATAGAGAGACAGATGATAGATAGAAAGATAGATGATAGAGACAGATGATAGATAGATAGATAGATAGATAGATAGATAGATAGATAGATAGATAGATAATAGGTAGGTAGGCAGATAGGTAGAGAGACAGACAGACAGATACTGTAGATATTAGATAGATAGATAGATAGATAGATAGATAGATAGATAGATAGATAGATGATAGAGAGACAGATGATAGAGAGACAGATGATAGATAGAAAGATAGATGATAGAGACAGATGATAGATAGATAGATAGATAGATAGATAGATAGATAGATAGATAATAGGTAGGTAGGCAGATAGGTAGAGAGACAGACAGACAGATACTGTAGATATTAGATAGATATTAGATAGATAGATAGATAGATAGATAGATAGATAGATAGATAGATGATAGAGAGACAGATGATAGAGAGACAGATGATAGATAGAAAGATAGATGATAGAGACAGATGATAGATAGATAGATAGATAGATAGATAGATAGATAGATAGATAGATAGATAATAGGTAGGTAGGCAGATAGGTAGAGAGACAGACAGACAGATACTGTAGATATTAGATAGATAGATAGATAGATAGATAGATAGATAGATAGATAGATGATAGATGATAGATGATAGATGATAGATGATAGATGATAGATAGATGATAGATAGATAGACAGATAGACAGACAGACAGACAGACACAGATATAGATGGTAGGTGAGTAGGTAGGTAGATGATAGACAGACAGACAGACTGATATAGATGATAGAATATCATTTGCCACAACTCAGTGACACTGCCCAGCAATGTGTTTGTGTTTGTGTTTGTGTTGGTTTCTCTTCTTCTCATTGTACGCCTCCAATATTATGCTGGCATATTGCCACATATCCCTTTTGGATAGCTATAGAGATAAATGGGTTGGTGAAATTTCATACTTCTACCCATCTAAAAAAAAATTATAAGCTTTTAAAATGGAAAAGGTTTTCTTGCATTAAGAGGGGAGGAGGAACTGTTGCACTGCAAAGTGAAGGTTTGATAGATGCTATTGCTGAGCGTAGGCCAGCCAACCCTACCTCTGGGGCATTTAAGAAGCTCCAAATCTGATTTTATTCTGAAGTGCTGGCTTTCTCCAGCATTCATTAGCAGCAGCTATAATTTGAGCCCCAAGTGCATTCAACAGCTTGCAGTTCCCTTGAAGCCTGTATGCAGAGCTTGGCTTCAGTCGGTCTAAAATAGATCCATTTGTAGGACTTCCCATATTTACAGTTGGAGAAAGCAGCAATCTCGGTGGCAAAAGGCGCTCTTTTCCATTTATGAAACCACTTAGTCAATTTCCTCGGCAGCAGTTGTAGATATATCATTTCACTTAGTCAATCTCCTGTGTATATTGATACCGCTATTCACAAGCATGCGCGCACACACTCACTCACACACACACACACACAAACACCTACCTACCTCCAGGGATGGGCTGCTGGGGGTTCGCAGGGGTTCAGGAGAACCTCTAGCTAAGATTCTGTGAAGTTTGGAGAACCCACAAATCCCACTTCTGGCTGGCCCCAGCCACCCCACTCCGCCCCTCCCACATGGCCTGTTTTGGATGCAGGTAAGTGCAGGGTGCACACAGAGGTTCGGGGAAGGCGAAAAACGGGCCTACTGGAAGTTCGGGAATGCCAAAAATGCGCCCGTTTCTGGCCTCCAGAGGGCCTCTGGAGCCTGGGGAGGCTGTTTTCATCCTCCCGGAGGCTCAAGAAAAGCCTCTGGAGCCCGGGGAGGGCAAAAACATCCCCCCGTGCCATGGTGCAGGAAGCTGACTAGGCCACCCCCCCATGACCACGCCCACCCAGCAATCGGGCAGAGAACCCCTTGCTAAAATTTTTGAAGCCCACCCCTGCCTACCTCTACCTCTTGGAGAGGGATCTTGCAAATGTCAGTCCAGCCTGGAACAAACTGAATTCCCAACAGTAATTACCTATCCTGAAATACAAGATTTAGAATTTTTTTAAAAATCACATACTGATTCAGATTACTTTTTTTTTTTTCTGAAATGCACCAGAAACTCAGATGGAGGAATGATAACAAAGCACAGTTCAGATTCTGAAATCAGGAGCGGAAGTTTGCAGATAGTTATTTGCTCCTGTTAGATCTTCTGGATCTAACAGGATCGCTCTCTCTTCCCCACCCCCCTTGTTTGAAATTAGAAGACACAGGAAAAAATAGCAACAGGTTAGAAAAGTGTATAAGATTAAATACATGAGAGAGAGAGAGAGAGAGAGAGAGAGAGAGAGAGAGAGAGAGAGAGAGAGAGAGAGAGATACATAGATACATACACATACAATCTCCAGAGTATAGAAATTAAATCACTAGTGGTACATACAGCGGCCCAGTTCAGTTGACGGCTCTTGCCTGTTTTATTTTAAATGTCTTGTAAAATATCTTATGAGCTAGTCATACGTACACATCTGAATAAATCTATAAACATGTAATAGTCTACATTTCAGGCTTGTTCATGTTCAAAGGCACTTGGACACACCTAAGGAACTCAAAATTTTGTTTCTCAGAGAAATGCCCACAAGTTCCAATCTTAAACTCTCAATAACAGAATAATAAGAGTTGGAAGGGACCTTGAAGGTCTTCGAGTCCAAGCCCCTGCTCATACAGGAGATCCTATACCTGTCAGGATTCAACCTCGAAGCTGACCTGACTGCAGCCATTTTGACCATATCATTTCAGACAAATGATTGTCCTGTTAAAAACTTCCGGTGATGGAGCACCCACAACTTCTGGAGGGCAAGCCGTTCCATTGATTAGTTGCTCTCACTGTCAGGAAATTTCTCCTTATTTCTAGGTTGGTTGTCTCCTTGATCAGTTCCTTCCTTTATTTCTTGTTCTGCCTTCAAGTGCTTTTGAGAATAGGTTGACTCCCTCTTCTTTGTGGCAGCCCCTGAGATATTGAAACACTTCTATCATGTCACCTCTGGTCCTTCTTTTCATTAAACAATGGCTTCAGTTTCAAGGTAAAAATGATAACAACCTTTAGCTGACCTTGGCTGATCTCTGAACATTCAAACAAAGCGAGGGCTGCTTCGTTTCTGGACAAGAGATGATCCAAAAATTCTAGGAATTGAGGATCTCAAGAAACACAGTAGAAAACAGCAGGAGTGGATGGCATCCATACTGTTGCCAATAAAACAGCATGTTCTTGTCATGTTCTCACCAGGAGTCAAGAGCTACTTGAGGGAGACTTTATCTCTTTAAAGATAAAAGAGTTTCGTATCCACATTTAGCTCTGGAAATCAGGCTGAGTTACCAAGTCACAGTTTTGGCCCTATGTGGAAAACTTTGCATTTATTTTGCACAAAGATGCTTAAGAGACTGGAGGCTAAAAAATATGACGACCGGTTGCAGGGATTGAGTATGTCTAGATATGTATCTGAGTATGTATAGATATTGGAACACTGTTATCAGGTCACCCCTAGTTCTTCATAATGAAAATAAGGACTAGGGGTATCATGATAGCAGTGTTCCAATATCTGTCAACCTTGAAGTGAACCTGGCTGAAGCCATCCTGGAGGCTTCAGGTTTGCCACACAATGGTGGGAAGGGAGAAATAGTTAGATGGGGTTTTATAGCCAAAATAATAACGTTTTCCTGAGGGAACCAAGAACATTCTCACAGATGGCTGGCCAGAGGAGGAACAAGTAACCAAGCAACCGGCCAGTGCCTGGATTGGACAGCGTGACCAGTGACTTGGGGGGAAAGGGGAAACTTTTACTTTTAATGAGGTGAAATTCCGCGAAAAATTTCAGAGTCGGCTTTCACCAGTTGTGCCAATATGAAGTATCCAATAAACTGTTCTTTGAGGAAATCCCTGCCTCAGAGTTCTGTTTTTTATGTGTGCATTACTTGGAACGCTGACAATATCTATACATCACCACAGACCAATTTCATGTAATTCAGTGCAATCTATTTTTGGATTATAAACATGCTTCTTCGGAGGGTAATGCATCCCTAACCTCTGGAGCTGGAATTTTCAGAGATGACTAACACACCACAAAGTCCTTCATGATGTGTTTGATTGTTTAGTTTGTCTCCCAGTGTGCTGGAATGTTGGCTATGAATTGGAGAGCCAAGGAGAATGGTGGGGTTCTGATCGAGTCAGTGCAGGAAGGATGTATAAGGAGAACTCAGGGAAAAAAATAGGGTAACTTTTAACAGACTACGATGAACCCGGAGAAGCAAAATGAGCAGCCAAGGTGACTTGAAGCTTCGGCCGTGATTAAATATATTGGATCCTTGGCCTGAGCAGAAATGAGTGTGATGCGATGAGCTTTGTATTCTGCAGGAAGAAATGAAATAAAAAATATTTGCCTAGAATATTAATCGGTTAGAACGCAACAACACAGTGTCTGCAAGAACAGACAGAGCAGGTCCCATGGCTCTTCCTGGATTGTTCTCTTTCAGAATGCAAGGCGAAGATCCATGTTAGAAATTTCAAATAAATTAGTCTCAAGGCAACAGAAGTTTTAGATATGGATTTGAGTTTCAGGCCAGCCTTTTTTTCGAGGTTGGATTCAGTGGTGGAATTCAAATAATTTAACAACTGGTTCTCTGCCCTAGTGACTGGCTGGGTGGGCGTGGCCACGGTGGGCGTGGCAGGAAGCAGTCAGCCTCCTGCACTTTTTTTTAAAAAAAAGCTTTTTTTACCACCTCTTCAGCTGAAGAGGTTGCAGAAAAAAAATGGTTTGAAAAGCCTCCGACAATCCCAGCTGAGCCGCATGATCATCAGAGGCTTTTTTTTTTACTTTTAAAAGCATTTTTTTTTGGTGGAAGAGGTTGTAGAAAAATGCTTTTAAAAGTAAAAAAAAAAGCCTCTGATGATCATGCGGCTCAGCTGGGCATGGGGGGGGGGGCACAGTGATTTTTGCTACAGGTTATTAACCGCCATTGCTACCAGATTGGGCGATCTGGTCTGAACCGGGAGCATTTCACCCCTAGGTGGGGCCAGCCAGCAATTTAACTATTGGTTTACCCGAACCGGCTGAATCCCACCACTGGTTGCATTCCTTCCCCAAATGGAGCCCGTCCACTGCCCCCTCCTTCCCTGCAATTCTGCAACCGAAGGAATCCATCAAGGACTATATTCAGTGATATTTCAGATCTTTCTTGATCTGAAATATCAGTGTTCACTGTGATGAAAGGTGAGCAAATTTTCCAGACTTCAAGGAAGATGTAGAGAAAGGTTGATCGGTTGGAAAATCTGCATCAGGTTGGATTGTCATCTCCTGGGGGAAAATTAAGGCTTGTGTGTAAAACTTCGTTTTGGAAGCTTTTAAAAGCAACTAGGCTGAAAAATGATGGGATTTACATGAGCAAACAACCCTTTGATGGAGCCAGGATTTTGTATCATGGAGAAGGAATGTATTCCTAGACAAACTGCCCAGTGCAGAGTAGGCAGACCAAGCAACTGCTGGTGTGTTGTGGCCAAATTTCTGGAAGGCAACAGAGATCTTTCTTAGCAGAACCCTTGTTCTGTTCTCACCTTAAGTAACCATGTTATTCTGTGCTGAAATGGATAATTTATTGATTGTTCAGTCTTATTGATATGAAAAATACAGAACAAAAATAAAATACAGGGCATACAGTATGTCCAGGGTAAAATAGATAAAAGGAAAATACAGTGATCAAATACATATATGGGGTGCTTGGTACTCTCTGAGCTGGGTAGTTTTCTTGCAGACGTTACATTACCAAACAAGGTAACATCATCAGTACTAGATGATGATAACAGCATTGATGATTGTTACCTATTCTTGCAGACATTTGGCAATGAAACTTCTGCAAGAAAACCGTCAAGTTCAGAGAGCACCAAGGGCCTCATGGTTCAACCCTGAGCTACAAATATACTTTATACAGATACATACAGTATGTGGTACAAAGAATCATCATCCAGGTAAATTCATTGCATTTACAGGATAGCCCCATTCTGTCACTTTAACAGGTTCTTAGATCAACCGCCGTCATTACCCTCTTAGCTGCTCTGCTCATGCTTATAAATTAGAATCCAAGAGGAAATAAGACAATAGGAAGATTCGAGCTGTTCTTTCAAGTAGCGATGTTAAGTATCTAAGCTTAAGAGAGGCATATAGTCGATAGTCAGACATGAGCAATATCTTTGATGGCTGGAAATCACACATACATGTCATGATATGGCAGGTGGTGGAAGCACCCATATTTGGCCATGAAATCCAACAACTCAAATCTGGCTCTATGCTGAAATAGAAAGGACAGTGTGGTGGAGTGGTGCAGCCAATGCAATCCTAAATTGCATTAACAGAGGGATACAATCAAGATCAAGCGAGGTACTAATACCACTCTGTAAAGCCTTAGTAAGACCACACCTAGAACACTGCATCCAGTTTTGGTCACCACATTGTAAAAAAGATGTTGAGACTCTAGAAAGAGTGCAGAGAAGAGCAACCAAGATGACTGGGGGACTGGAGGCTAAAACATATGAAGAATGATTACAAGAACTGGGCATGGCTAGTCTAGGGAAGAGAAGGATCAGGGGAGACATGATAGCAGTGTTCCAATATTTGAGGGGACCAGATTGACCAACTCCAACGTTATCTTGGGACATGCATCTTTACCTTCATTCCTGATCTAGATTTAAAACCACTTTCAGCCATGGAATCACATTGTATGACTTGGGACCACTCTCTGCCAATCCATCTTACTTAATAGAGTTGTTGCCATGGGGGTGGGGGGAAAGAGGAGGAACGGTTTGCAACGGGACCATGCGCGCACATGCGCAGATCACCAATGATGACGTTGTGGTGGGTGGGTGGAGCCTCCTGCTGGTTTTACTACCAATTCTATAGAACCGGACTAAACCGAGAGCAACCCACCACTGGAGGAAACCTTGCTGTGTATATCATCATCACCATCCTATGTAGATTGTCAGATCCACTAGGATTCTCATCAAGTCTTGTGTGAATACACTGTAAGGCAGTGATGGCTAACCTTTTTGCCATCGCGTGCCAGGAGCGGGGGGAGTGCAGGAGGGGGGTCACATGCATGCATGCCCATACCCATAATTCTATGCACCCCCCCCACTCCCTCCGCTCCTGCCACACAATGGCCCGGTGAGCCCCTTCCAGACCAGAAGTTGGCAAACGGGCTGTTTTTGGCCTCTGGAGGGCCTCCAGATTGGTGGGAAGGTCCGTTTTAGCCCTCCTCAGACTCCTAGAAAGGCTCTGGATCCTGGGGAGAGAGAAAAACGGACCTTCACCACCACTCCCCGAGGCCCTCCGGAGGCAGGAAACAGCCTGTTTCCCTACTTCTGGTGGGCCCAGAAGGCCCAAAAATCAGCTGGCCAGTTGGAGCTGAGCTCGTGTGCCCACTGATATGGCTACGCGTGCCACCTGTGGCACGGATGCCATAGGTTCTCCATCATGGCTGTAAGGAATATATCTGCAGACTTCACAGTGTGGGTGTGCTTCAGCCCAAATCCTTGAACTATTTTTCATGCATATTTCTATTCATTAAAACTGTTATCCTTCCATGTCACTGAGAGAATAATTATCTCTAAATATTTTAATACGTCCTGGGGACTGACTCAGGAACCTGAATTCCCAAGATATTCAAGCCGAGGGAGAGCTATTACATATTTCCCAGCTTAACTAGATTTCCCCAAAAGCGCAAACATCACCTCTGCTTTTAATCTAAAACCCACTTGGAAATTGTGGTTTTTTTCCTCCTTTGATTAGATTGTAATGTTCTTCAAATCCTGCCTTTTAAAACCCCAATTAGTTTTGTAGAGCAGAGTGGACCTTAGCATACATAGTGGAATATCTGGCCTTTGTAGATCCCCAAGTCATTCCAGCTTGCTTTGTAAATCAGCTCATTGCAGGCATAAAAGAGAAGAAAGCAATCTTTTTTTTTTTTGTAATATTTTGTAATACTATGTACTTTCATAAAATCAATAAAATTTTGGAAAAAAAGAAAAAAGAAGAAGAAAGCAATCTTATCCACATTACAGTAGTGGCCAGAATTGTGGAAACCTTTGGGGGAAAGTATATTTTCTGAAACTAGCTATTAACACCACTTTTTGTGGGGGAGTGGTACCATAAAATTATATATCAATGGAAAGAGAATATAAGCAAGAATGTAATGCAATAACTTTTATGAAGGATTTGCTGTTAGAATAGTAGTTACAGTATAAAGAAGAAAAGTAAAACAGGTAGAAAAAACGAGATATACAAACATTATCACCATGTCAGTTAATACTTAGTTGGTTAACTTTTAGCATGAATTCCTTATAATGTCTTCCCCCGGAGTGAACCAAGTCTTTTAGTTCTGCAGCTGTTCTAATGTGAAACCAAGATTGAATGATTGCTTCTATTAACTGGGTTTTATTGCTGGGTCGCTACTGACTAACAAGTTTCTTTAGTCTGCTCCATAGAGCCTCAGATAGCTCAACAGGCTAGATAGCCTGTTATTAACACCCAGCTGTCTGCAATTGTGCAAGTTCGAGGCTCAAGGTTGACTCAGCCTTCCATCCTTTCTAAGGTAGGTAAATTGAGGACCCAGTTTGTGGGGGCAATAAGCTGACTTTGTATTAAAAAAATATACAAAAGTATGAAGGCTATTGCTTAACGCATTGTAAGCCGCCCTGAGTCTCCGGAGAAGGGCGGCATATAAATCTAATTTTTTAAAAAAATAATAATAATAGATTTTCAGTTGGGTTAAGGTCTCCTGGAAGCACGAAGCCGGGAACACCAGCCTGAAGATGACGAATGAGACTTCGTCGAAACGTCGCCAAGACACTTCCAATTTTACGCGGGAGAAGACCCGAATAACCAAAGACCCACATACAAACACCCGCGAAAACCTCAGAAAACACATATAAATATATATATGTTTTCTGAGGTTATATATATATTCTGGTCTTTGTTTTTGTAACTGACTTACCCTATATTCATACTCTGTATTCAAATATGCTTTCAAATAATATATACACATACAGGGGAAAAAAAGAAAATTAAGCAGAAAGAGGATGTAGAATATTGTCAAACATGGAATTTAGTTTGCCAATGGTTGGAAAAAAGGGGTGGAGATTAAGAATGGAATTAGTATTGTTAAGCAAATTAAATACCCAGCCAACATGATATTTATAAAACACTAAGAATTGTATTTAATAAATTTTTTTTTTTTTTTTTTAAAAAAGGAGTTGTCCTCTCTCTATATTCAGGGACCTTGTTCCACCATCCCTTTCAACTCTGGAACTTTTGGTCCTTCAAGAGGAAAAATAACTTGAAACCATTTAGCTTTCTCTCATGATCCGTTGGACCTTCCTTCCTTCCTTCCTTCCTTCCTTCCTTCCTTCCTTCCTTCCTTCCGCATGCAATCTGCCTCAAGGAGAAAGTTAAAGGGATAAGTCGAACCATTTATTTTGTGTGGAGTGGAACTGAGGTGAATGTTTGTTCCTGCCAGAATGAAGAAATTTGGGGCAGGACTGTGAAGTTGATATTGTGTTTGGAGAGTTTGGAGTCAGCAAAACAGAAGGCCACCTGGGAACGGGAAGTGCAAAGCAGTGGCGATATTCAAGTGTACTTTCCATGCATTCTAATCACATCCGTCCGATACATTTCTGGGCTCTCAATCCCTGCCTCCATCCTTCCCTCAAATAACAAGAAAAGGGACAATTCTGCTCTTTGGAATTTACTCTCCCAAATCTGATGTGCAGGCAACTGGTCTCTAGTGTCAAACGAAGCTGGTTTTAATTGCTGTTTTATTCCTTGTTTTAACCAGTGGTGGGTTGCTCCTGGTTCAGACCGGTTCTATAGAATCAGTAGTAAAACTGGTGGGAGGCTCCGCCCACTGACCCCAACATCATCATGAAGCTTCTGCACATGCGCAGAAGTGCACGTGCGCGAGCAAAGTACACACGTGCGTGCAGCCCTCTTGTGAACTGGTAGTAAAGGTAAGTAGAACCCACCCCTGGTTTTAACGCTACTGGAAAATATTGATGTGGGTGAGAAAGGAAAGCCACAAGACCAGGGATGCTAGGATCCCTGACCTACGCACTATTCGCCGTGCCCTCAAGACGCTATTGTTCCAACAAGCGGGGCTGGCCTAGACATGATTGTTATGGAAGAAAGGATATAAGAGACATCCCATTGGGTCAGACAGGGTCAGGTTTATTGCGCAAGACCCAGAAACTCGATTCCCATCTGAGTTCTGAGTGAAGAGGTAGTGATTTCATGACAATTCTTAACACAGCAACTTTCCATATATGGTTAACATACATTTGTTATATTTAATTGACATTTCCTAATTACTAAAGTTTTACATTATCCTTGCCAAACATTCATTTTGTTGATAAATGACTTCCAGCCAGGTGGCTATCCTTGGTCTTACTAGCCTTTTAGCTGTTTGTCATTAGGATGCTCCTTATCTTCTGACAAGTTAGGGGCCTCTGAGAGTATCAAAGGATTTTAAGCTGAGCTTGTACTTTCTCCAGCCGGATGCATTTCCTGCTTTCAGAATATAGTTGCTTTTAGAATATAGTGAATAGAAAGTTATCCAGTGGTCATCTATCAGATCCTACTTTATGATTTTAAATTGGTGTTTATTTTTAATGATTAGGCCAATGGTTTAATACGTTCTTTAAAAATGTTTTTAAATTTTGTATTTGGACTTGTTTTGATGTTGGCTGTGCACCTTCAGGAGAAGGGTGGTATAGAAATTGAATAAAATCTAAATCTAAATCTAAATTTGCATGACAAATGAATCTTCCTGCTTTTTTTCTCCCCTCCTCACTGACTGGAGGATTTGTCTCAGAATAAATAACAGAATGGTCTTTAGCCAAACATGCATGACTGATTTTAGGCTGCCCAGATTTGGGGAAGAAAACATACAGCTCAATTACACCTCTTATTAATAATGTAGGTTTTCTACCCAGGCTGCTATTTTCTCCTGGGCAGGGTAGCTGTTTCTTCCCAAATGTTTTGCCCGCAGGATAAATCTCAATAGCAGAGACTGAATTCCTGTGGGCTGGAAGCTTTTTAAATGCATTGGCAGAACTGGGGTGTCAGAATTGCCAGGAAAGGCTCCAATCAATTTTCTTAGGTGGGAACCATAAATTACGACTTTCAGCCCAAGATTTCAAGTGAGCTCTTATTTTCTATCCAGCTGTCTATGGAGATTCTCAAGTCATCCAGGTCATGGTTGTCCCAAAGGTGTTTTTTTCAAAAGGCAACTGGGCTTCCTTATGTTTATTTTTCTTGAAGATGTTTCGCTTCTCATCCAAGAAGCTTCCTCAGTTCTTCAGTTCAGTTTTTCAGCTGAGCTGAAGAAGCTTCTTGGATGAGAAGCAAAACGTCTTCAAAAGAAAAACCAAAGAAAGTACAGTTGCCTTTTGAAAAAAGCACCTTTGTGATTTCCATGCAGGTGTGTGTGTGTGTTGTATATAGGTATGGGTAGATATATATGTTCTTTTGAGAGCAGGCAACAGAATTTTATTTTTAATGAGTGTCAGTGTGCCCACAGTAAAAAATGACAAGAAAGATTATCTTATTTTGTCTTGTCCGCATTTACTATGGAGCTCCAGTTGACCGAGTGCTGATGCACGTTATTCACACTTTTTAGGGAAGTTTAGGAGAAGGAGACAACCTTCAAAACAACCCAAACACAACCCAGATGGTGGAGGTGTAGATACACCTACAGAATCAGAAGGACTTTGGTAATACATCATGTGAGTAGAGGCCATCTTTTGTATCTTTGCTTAACGTTATGGCAGAGTTCACCTAAAGTTTGGTTCTGCAACCCAACAAGACAGACAATGACTTCAGAGGATAATTAGAACTGCAGAAAAAACAATGGCTACCAACCTGCCTTCCATTGAGGACCTGTATACTGCACGAGTCAAAAAGGGGGCTGTGAAAATATCTACAGATCCCTCACATCCTGGGCATAAATTGTTTCAACTCCTACCACTAAATGATGCTATAGAGCACTGCACACCAGAACAACTAGACACAAGAA
Source organism: Masticophis lateralis (assembly GCA_030761175.1). Taxonomy (NCBI): domain Eukaryota; kingdom Metazoa; phylum Chordata; class Lepidosauria; order Squamata; family Colubridae; genus Masticophis; species Masticophis lateralis. The sequence continues at coordinate 16,012,926 of JAUDYJ010000009.1, forward strand.
CATTTTTTTCCTGAACGCCATCACTCTACTAAACAAATAATTCCCTCAACACTGTCAAACTATTTACTAAGTCTACACTACTATTAATCTTCTCATCATTCCCACCACTCATCTCCTTCCACTTATGACTGTAACTTGTTGCTTGTATCCTTATGATTTATATTGTTTCCTAGTATGACTTGATTGCTTATTTGTACCCTATGACTATCATTAAGTCTTGTACCTTATGATTCTTGATGAATGTATCTTTTCTTTTTATGTACACTGAGAGCATATGCACCAAAGACAAATTCCTTGTGTGTCCAATCACACTTGGCCAATAAAGAATTCTAATCTAATCTAATCTAAAGTAGATTAGACTGCTCTAGACTGGGGATGTGAGTCCACAATTCAGTGTTTTTGAGTTCTTACAGCATCCTTAAATCAGTGGTGGGTTGCCCCCAGTTCTCACTGGTTCTATAGAACTGGTAGTAAAACTGGCAGGAGACTCCTCCCACCGACCCCGATGTCATCAAAACGCTTCTACGCTTGCGCAGAAGAGGTGCGCGTGCGCTGCCCTGCTGTAAACCAGTAGTAAAGGTAAGCAGAACCCACCCCTGCCTTAAATCTGAAGGTTCTTGTGACCAAGCTGGAACATGTGTGTTATTTTCTTTGGCAACCACACAGAAGAGGTTTCTCATAGTCTTTCTTCTGAGATTAAAAAAAAAAACACATTATACTCTAATCTAATATTCCTCCACTTTATCCTGCTGAGGAATTCCATACATGTTACAGTCCATACATCTTAAAGTTGCTGAGGTTGAAAAACGTAGACTAGCCTATAATCCTCAGCTTTCTTGGTATATTAGTTTCAATTTTGCCTAAAAACTTTTTTTTAGTTGAGCCAGAAGGTTGGTGGGTGTTAGAGAAGGACTCTCAAGGAAAGTTTAGAAGGATGGTTGTTGTTGTTGTTGTTATTATTACTTCTTTTATTCATAAAACATGAAACTCAGTCAACTGAACATTTAAAGATGTATTGTAAATACAATTGACTGGTGCTAATGGTTGATACGGGTTGATTTAATTTGGCAAGATTTCTGTCTATAGCTGAGGAACATTGAAGGAAACGTCTCAAAAGTTAACTCCTTGTGTCTTTCTTGGTTCCTGGGCCTGACATTAAGTAAGGAAGGACTAGAACTCACAGTCTCCCAGTTCCTAATCCTGCACCTTTACCATGATACCAAACTGGCTTGCATTCTGTCCCCTTACTTTTGGAGTGGCTTTAAAAGAAAACGAAGGATGAGTTTTATTCGTTTTAGAATGCTTTCACAGTCTGGCCAACAGGCTTTACTGTGTGAACAGCAGATCCCTTCTTCTCCCATTAGTTCCTTTGGGATGGATTTGCGATGGTTTCAGCTGTCACTTCCTATTTGCGAATGCAGAAAAGCTTCAGAAACTGTTTCTGTCATTTGATTAATTAGTGGAAGGAGCTGGTATAATAGAGATGCTCTGATTGCTGAAAACACATGGATTAGTTCTCGAGGGAAAAGACAGAGCTGTCATACTAGCATCTGACCAAATGCAGCAGTTACGATCCTTGATAATTAGAATGGTTATTGTTTAATCCTCTTAATAATGGATGTTCTCTGGGAAGATTTTCAGACAATGCCTTTATTTATTATTCGTATTTCTATGCCGCCCGCTCTCCGAGGACTCTGGGTGGCTTACAACAAAAACAGTATACTAAATAGCATATTGCCCCCAACAATCTGGGTCCTCATTTTACCCACCTCGGAAGGATGGAAGGCTGAGTCAACCTTGAGCCTGGTGAGATTTGATCTGCTGAACTAGCAATCAGCTGAAGTAGCTGCAGTACAGCACTCTAACCACTGAGTCACCTTGGCTCTTTTTACAACGTGAATACAACGTGAACTGCAAAAGCCCCCCAAAAAGAGAATGCAATTTCTCTTAACTTTCAAAGAGGGCAAGCAACTAGCATATAACAATAACAAACCCAACTCCTTTCTACGGTAGCATTGATGATGTTACCTGGTTTGGTCATGAAAATGTCTGCAAGAAAAGTACCAGAGAGCACCAAGCACCCCACATTTCCCTTTCTTTTACATGCGTTATTAAAAGCAGGTGGGGCTTCTATTACATTTCTATGGCAACCATGCTGACTGTTTTGACTCTTCTTCCCCCTTGGCTGTTACATTTTACTTGATATTTTACTCTCCTTATGACAGTCTGTCACTTGTCCGAGAGAAGACACAGTCTGGGCATAGCATGAAGCTTTTAGCATAATGTGATGGGGAAACCTAGCCAGCCAATGGTGACTTCCTCAGCAAATTATAATTAAAATGTATTATTTAAATTATCTGGATCTAGCCAGAGCAGTGACTGGATACAGCTCCCAATAATTCATCAACAGACTATATATTATATTTGCAAAGCAAGCCAATTTCTGTGCACAAACAACATATGACCAGGTGTGTGTGGAAGCAATTATGGCAACTTTTCAACCCATGGACTTCAATTCCAAGAATTCCTGAGTCAGCACTTTTTTTTAAAAAAATTAAATTTATATGCTGCCCTTCTCCGGAGACTCAGGGCGGTTTACAATGCACTAAGCAATAGCCTTCATACTTTTGTATATTTTTATACAAAGTCAGCTTATTGCCCCCCCAAACTGGGTCCTCAATTTACCTGCCTTAGAAAGGATGGAAGGCTGAGTCAACCTTGAGCCTCAAACTTGCAATAATTGCAGACAGCTGGATGTTAATAACAGGCTATCTAGCCTGTTGAGCTATTTGAGGTTGAAGTCCCACAGGTCATAATTGCCCAGCCCTGGTATAAGATCATACTTTAATGGCCTTATGGAGGTCCCCTTTTTAGATGGAAAGATCTCCAGATATGCTAAAGCAGCTCGGCTGTATTGGTGGTGGGGACAGAGATTTGATATTGAAATAAATGGCAGCGCTCCTGAACACCCCAAAGGTGCATTTTTCGGGAGGCAACTGGGCTTCCTTGTTTTTTCTTTGAAGATGTTTCGCTTCTCATCCAAGAAGCTTCTTCAACTTTGGCAGGATGGTGGGGAATGAAAGGATTTATACTCCTTGCAGACAGCTGGTCATTTGCATCCTTTTAGAGGGTCCTTGAAGCACGTGGAGGTTTATCTGTGTCCTCAGGGTCACCTGAGTAGTACAAATGGTTCTTATAGTTTGCCATTTTTCCTTCTGGAAATCCCTTCCTACTCCCACACCATTCCAAGGGTATTCATCCCAAATTGTATAGCTAAAAGTCTGTAGAGATTCTCAATCATCCAGGTCACGGAAGTAAACTGCATATTGAGCCACTTGAAAATTCTGGGAGTTGAAGTCCGTATATTTTAAAGTTGCTAAGGTTGAGAAACCCTGTACAGGCAGTCCTTGACATACAACCGTTCATTTAGTTACTGTTCAAAGTTACGAGGGCACTGAAAAAAGCGGAAGAAGCTTCTTGGATGAGAAGCGAAATGTCTTCAAAAGAAAAAACAAGAAGGTCCAGGTGCCTCCTGAAAAAGCACCTTTGGGACAACCATGACCTGGATGACTGAGAATCTCTACAGACTTTTGAGCTATACAATTTGGAATGAATGCCCTTGGAATAGTGTGGGAATAGGATTTCCAGAGGAAAAAATTGCAGACGATAGGAACTAGGAGCACCACTCAGGTGATCCTGAGGTCACAGATAAACCTCCAAGTGCTTCAACTATCCTGTAAACCAGTGTTTCTCAACCTTGGAAGCTTGAAGATGGGTGGACTTCAACTCCCAGAATCCTCCAGCCAGCAGCGCTGGCTGGGGGATTCTGGGAGTTGAAGTCCACCCATCTTCAAGCTTCCAAAGTTGAGAAACACTGCTGTAAATGGATGCAAATGACTAGCTGTTCTGCAAGGAATATAAATCCTTCCATTCCCCACGATCCCGTCAGAGCTGAAGAAGCTTCTTGGATGAGAAGTCAAACTTCTTCAAAGAAAAAACAAGAAAGTCCAGGTGCCTCCTGAAAAAGCACCTTTGGGACAATCAAGACCTGGATGACTGAGAATCTCTACAGGCTTTTAGCTGTGCAATTTGGGATGAACACCCTTGGAATGGTGTGGGAGTAGGAAGGGAGTTCCAGAGAGAAAAAGGAAAAAAAATGCAGACTACAGGAACCAATAAGTACTACTCAGGTGACCCTGGGGACACAGATAAACCTCCAAGTGCCTCAAGGACCCTCTAAAAGGATGCAAATGACCAGCTGTCTGCAAGGAATATCAATCCTTCCGTTCTCCACCATCCAGTCAGAGCTGAAGAAGCTTCTTGGATGAGAAGCGAAACGTCTTCAAAGAAAAACCAAGAAAGTTCAGTTGCCTCTTGAAAAAAGCACTTTTGGGACAACCATGACCTGGATAACTGAGAAGCTGTACAGACTTTCAGCACCCGTGAATTGAAGAATAAACATCCTTTGAGGTTCAGTGCTTTAATAAAAGTGCTGGTGATGTACAATAGAGAATTGAGATATTTGATTGTGAATGTATTATCGGTGGCTAGAATTGTGTTTGCTAAAAACTGGAAAAATGAGAAAATACCAACGCAAGATGAAGTTATTAAGAAAATTATGGAATGTGCTGAAATGAGCAAATCGACATCTGAAATTCGAGAGCAAGAAGATAAAACAATATTATAAGCTATGGGATTTATTTTATCAATGGCTAGAGAATAAAACACGGAAATGAAATAGGTATGAGACCATTATAATTTAAGAACGGTAGAAACATACAAAATAAAATACAAAGTTGTATGACTATTGTTAATTTAGGATTAAGAAACAAATGTTATAATATAAATATTTGAAAATAATTTTTATGAAAAGAGGGGAAAGCCATAGTTAAATAATTAATGAGGATTATACTATAAAGATATTCATCTGACTGGTAATATGAGAAATTAGATAATTAGTAAGTAGTGAATATGGTGAGGAAGCATAAAAGACTTGTAACCGATTGACACACTGTTTGCAATTGTATGGATGATAGATTTATGTTTTGTTTTAAAAAATAAAATTTCTTTCATAAAAAATAAAATAAAATAAAAGTGCTGGTGTAGCGTTTATTTTCACACAGATCACTTTTCTGGAAAGGTTGCATCCCATGGGAGTTTCAGGACAAATTGGATCTTTGTGCCTCAAATTCTTTTGTTATTATTGCTGAGAGGTTTTTTTTTCCCCAGCCGCTATACTTCTGGTTACTAAATGAAAGTATTTTTGTCAAAAGACGCCACGGTGTAAAAACTACAGGATGACTTTATGCAACACATTCAAATCAGTGATGGGTTTCAATTTTTTTTTACTACCGGTTCTGGGGATGTGGCTTGGTGAGCGTGGCACAGCTTAGTGGGCATGGCTTGTTGGGCATGGCAGGGGAAGGATACTGTAAAATCTCCTTTCCCACCCAGCTCCGGGGGAAGGATACTGCAAAATCCCCATTTCTTCCCAATCAGCTGGGACTCGGGAGGCAGAGAATAGATGGGGGCGGGGTCAGTCAGAATTTTTACTACTGGTTCTCCAAACTACTCAAAATTTCTGCTACCGGTTTTCCAGAACTGGTCAGAACCTATTGAAACCCACCTCTGGTTCAAATCCATATTAGGGCTGAGAACGTAGAACTGCTGTATTCACAGAGCACACGATGCCCAAATATACTGTAGAATCTTAACCTTAATCGTGGCTTGGTTCATGCAAGATGCCAAGATGCATGCTGGGTTTCTCCACCTGTGATAAAGCACAAAATATTCATTTCCAGTTTCTCCTCCTCTAGGACTGGTAGGAAGCAACCAACCATAGAGTTATTCTGCCTTGCAGATCAAGGGAAAAAATGCTGAAGCTGATTTCCAGAGTGCATCAATTCATTTCAACAGATGCACTTTGGAAATCGTCAGATGTTTACAATGGGAATGGATTTGAAAAAAAGGAGGAAAATAAAAGGTGGGGGGACGGAAGAGCAACTCAGCCCCAAACCACTAGAGTTGAAATGGCTTCGGAGAAAACCATCCAATAGTGCAAAATGTCTTTCTGCCCTAAGACCAGGCTGGCCTCTGGCAAAGTTAGAACTTGTTGGTGGTTGTGGAATAAGGTGGCCTTAACTCAGAACATCTGGGTCTTGAAGGTTTAAAGAAGTTTCAGCTTCCTTCTCTTTTGTGGCCAAAATCCACCCTCCTCAAACGTTCAAGAGGGATCACAATGGGAGAGAATCTCCTCTTTCTCCTCCTCCTTCCTCCTCCTTCTCTCCCCTTCTTCCTCCTCCTCCTCCTCCTTCCTCCTTCTCCTCCTCCTTCTTCCTCCTCCTCCTCCCCACCCTCTTCCTCCTCCTCCTCCTCCTCCTCCTCCTCCTCCTCTTCCTCCTCCTCCCCCTCTTCCCCCTCCTTCCCCTCTTCCTCCTCCTCTCCCTCTTCCTCCTCCCCCTCTTCCTCCTCCTCCTCCCCTTCTTTCTCCTCCTCCTCCCCTTCTTCCTCCTCCTCCTCCTCCTCCTCTTCCTCCTCCTCCCCCTCCTTTCCCTCTTCCTCCTCCTCTCCCTCTTCCTCCTCCCCCTCTTCCTCCTCCTCCTCCCCTTCTTTCTCTTCCTCCTCCTCCCCTTCTTCCTCCTCCTCATTCTTCCTCTTCCTCCTCCTCATTCTTCCTCCTCCTCCTCCTTCTTCCTCCTCCTCCTCCCCACCCTCTTCCTCCTCCTCCTCCTCTTCCTCCTCCTTTCCCTCTTCCTCCTCCTCTCCCTCTTCCTCCTCCCCTTCTTCCTCCTCCTCATTCTTCCTCCTCCTCTTCCCCTTCTTCCTCCTCCTCTTCCCCCTTCTTCTCCTCCTCCTTCCTCCTTCTCCTCCTCCTTCTTCCTACTCCTCCTCTTCCTTTTTGTCCTTTGCTTGGATACAAACATCCCCTCCTCCCCCCTCCTTCCACAACCGCCTACATCATGGAAAATGCTTCCAGCCGCCAACAGTGTCCACTGGCCAGCCTCCATCCCACCGCAGATTCACTGATGCTCTTGCCAGAGGCTGGCTGACAACCGCACAGTGTGTTCTTTCTGCCATCTCCTTCTCTGCAAGCTCATCTGGCACAAAGGCCCCCCACTGCTCCCCTTCTCATCTCCCACCCCCAGGCTTAGGAAACTTCAGGAATTCCTTGAAGGGGAGGCCTTCAGCAAGATGCCTCCTCGGCTGTTCCTCTTGAAAGGAGTAGCAGGGTTATTCCTTGTCCCTCTTTCGAACAGATTGGCCTTTGGTTTTCTCTTTTTAAAAACGTCAGAAATAGTTATGGGAAAACATGAAAGGGTTCCTAATGTCAGCTGAATGTTAGAAAATGTCACGAATAAAGCAGGAATGCAGCTGTAATCGAAGTCCGACCGTTGTCATTTTGTTTGGCAATAATTCGGAAGTAGTTTGGCGTTTTCTTTTTCCAACTTCTCAATCTGGTCTACAATCAGTAGTGGGTTCCACTTACTTTCACTACCGGTTTGGAACTGTGAGCACACATGTCCGTGCGCTTGCTTTGCTCACACACAGCGCCTCTGCTCATGCACTGAACCTTCTGCACATGTGCAGAGCGTCCGTGATGTCATCCAGCTGTGTGGGCGGAGCCTCCCGCTGCCACCACTACTGGTTCGCCCAAACCGGGGTGAACTGGTAGAAACCCAGCACTGTCTACAATCTTGAGACTTCCAAGTGGTCGCTCATCCAGGTAATAACCAAGTCAGGGAACAACCAGTTCCAATGATAATTGACTGGGTTAGCCCTTCCAAATGAGGCATATTGAAGCAGTCAATCATCAGGGTGCCAACGTCCCAGTTAGGATATATTGAAGAAAACCAGTTCCCCAGGTTGTCGAGTTTCTGTAGTGGATTAGTGTCGCCTTGAATACAAGTTTTGGTCCTCCAGTAATTCTTTGGCTCTTGAACGTGTTGAATTCTGTCCAGCTGTGGTTTGGCCTTTGTCTGTGGGAAGATGATGATGGTTTTCTCCTTCTTTTTAAGTTTTTGAGGGCTGCTGTGTCCTGTGCTTTGAGTTGGTCTGGTCTGTGGCACGATTGTCTGCCACATGTTTTCTTGGGTTTCTTGGCAAATCCTGTGGTTTTCAATGCCATTTCTAAGGCTGCAAAGAATTCTGACTCTGAGTGATTAACTATATTACATTTTACAACACAGACCGTGTGATGTATAAAAGGTAAAGGTAATGGTAAAGGTTCCCCTTGCACATATGTGCTAGTTGTTCCTGACTCTAAGGAGCGGTGCTCATCTCCGTTTCAAAGCCGAAGAGCCAGCGCTGTCTGAAGACGTCTCCATGGTCATGTGGCTGGCATGACTAAATGCCAAAGGCGCACGGAACACTGTTCTCTTCCCACCAAAGGTGGTCCCTGTTTTCCTATTTGCATTTTTTATGTGGTTTCAAACTGCTAGGTTGGCAGAAGCTGGGACAAGGAACGGGAGCTCACCCATTACGTGGCACTAGGGATTCGAACCACTGAACTGCCAACCTACTGATTGACAAACTTAGCATCTTAGCCACTGATCCATCACGTCCCATAGCTGAAGTACTTCTAGGATATTTTCTCCAGGCCCATTAGTAATAAAAGGCCTATGGGGTGGAAGTCAGGGAAGAATCCATGGTTATTATGTTAATTAGAGGCACCCAAACACCCAAAACCACTTTAGGGAAAATATCTTGTCTCATAAAGAGATACCCTAGTTCCGTGATGGCAAAACTATGGCACGCGTGCCACAGGTGGCACGTCTAGCCATATCACGGGGCATGCAAGCTCAGCTCCGGCACGCATGCGCACGCCAGCCGGCTGATTTTCGGACCTTCTGGGCCCACCAGAAGTAGGGAAACAGGCTGTTTCTTGCCTCTGGAGGAGTGGGGAAGGCCCGTTTTTCTGTCTCACCTGGCTCTAGATCTTCTCTATGAGTCTGGGGAGGGTGAAAACGGCCTTCCCCACCCCTCAGAGGCCCTCTGGAGGCCTGAAACGGCCCATTTCCCAACTCCGGGTTGGACAGGAAGTGACATTTTTTGCTGTTCCCAGCCTCCAGAGCCTTTCTTAGAAACAGGCCATTTCTGGCTTCCTGAGGGCCTCTGACGGGGTGGGGAAGGCCGTTTTCACTCTCCCCAGACTCGTAGAGAGGATCTGGAGCCAGGTGAAATAGCAAAATAGGCCTACCAAGCTATCACGTGCAAGGAGCAGCAGGGGGATATCACGCGTGCATGCATGGGGGCGGGGCACATAGACTTATCGGCACATGCACACACAACCTGCCCTGCCCTGCCCATCCCTCCTGGCACATGATGGCAAAAAGGTTAGCCATCACTGCCCTAGATGCCTATTTTTAGGAACTGTGCATGATGCCCTAAACACTGAAGATACATTATGCAAGATATATGGCTAATCCATCAACTGTCCAGAAGCTTCATCATCTTCCCTCTTTGATGTTGCCTCAGAGTCAGACATGAGGAGAACTGACAATGCCTCCAAAAATGTCAGAGCGATGACATATCCTGAGCCTACCCTTCTTTTATACTTGCGCATATTAACCAAATATGGATTACTTATGGAAAAGCCAAACGTGTTAAGAGAGGGGGGAAACCTCACATGGATACTAGGTCAGAGATTTGCATGGATGGGACCTCAACGCAGGATCTTGCAGCTCTGCTTAGAACATGACAGGCCTAATACAGAATACAGAGTTGGAGGGACTTTGGAGATCTACTCATCCAACCTCCTGCCAAAGTAAAGGTAAAGATTCCCCTCACACATACGTGCTAGTCGTTCCCAATTCTAGGGGCCAGTGCTCATCTCTGTTTCAAAGCCAAAGAGCCAGCGCTGTCTGAAGATGTCTCCGTGGTCATGTGGCCAGCATGACTAAATGCCAAAGGCACACAGAACACTGTTATCTTCCCACCATAGGTGGTCCCTATTTTTCTACTTGCATTTTTTTACGTGCTTTTGAACTGCTAGGTTGGCAGAAGCTGGGACAAGTAATGGGAGCTCACCGCGCTATGTGACACTAGGATTCAAACCACTGAACTGCCGACCTTTCGATTGACAAGCTCAGCATCTTAGCCACGGAGCCACTGCATCCCCCTGCCCAAGTAGGTGACCCTATGTACTATTTTGGACAAGTGGCTTTCCAATCTCTTCTTTAAAAAATCCAGTGATGGAGCACCCATAGAATGCACGTTTCTCTATGGCCCCATAAAGAATCCATCTCATGTTTACCATAACATAGGAATTTCAGCTAGGAAGGTCTAGGTCTAGGAGGACAACCTTCTCTATTGTGGCCCATGTCTTCTAGAACATCTTGCCTCTGAGATCCTCCTCCATCCTTCTGGTCTTTCAGAAGGACCTTAAAACCTAGCACTACCAATTGGCTTGGGACCTCAATGTGGACCTGCTATGCTGGAGGTGGTTGATTGAATGAAGATTGAAGACAAAATCTACCCCTTTACCACCCATGCTCTTGGTTTGAACCTTTTATTAAGCATCTTAATTTTAATACTATTAATGTCTTTCTATTCATACTTCTGTGCTACTATAAACTGCCCACTTGGGACAGTGAGACAGGCAGCATATCAGAGGTGGATTTCAGCGGGTTCTGACCAGTTCTGGAGAACTGGTAGTAGGTTTGGAGAACCAGTAGTAAAATTCTGACTGGCCCCATCCCCATCTATTCTCTGCCTCCCAAGTCCCAGCTGATCGGGAGGAAATGGAGATTTCGCAGTAACCTTCCCCTGCCATGCCTACCGAGCCACGCCCACCAAGCCACACCCACAGAACCAGCAGTAAAAAAATTTGAAACCCACCACTGCAGCATATAATTTAAATATAAACAATAAACACACATATAAATAAATAAACCTGCTCCCCTGCCTACGATTAGATCATTCTGTTTCATTGCATTCTAGTTGCTTGAGTACATGGATTAGACTAGAATCAACTGGGATTGTGTTTTTTGTGATTGAGTGTATTGCGGGAAACACAGCTGTTATTTTACCACATTGTGCGAACTAGGCTTTTACACTGATCCACGATAGGGATTTAATTATCCCTGGAGGTGGCTTGTTATGAGAACACAGCAACTGTGTTTTCTTAAACTGGTTGAGAGTTTCAACCCAATCTCTTTGCGTAGAGTTAAATCCTACCTCTCTCTGTGTTGAGTAGCTTCCTTGGGTTGAGATGCTCAACAGTTGGATGGATGGTAACGACAGAGTTATTATTAACCTGCATCCACTTTTCTCCAAGGAGCACTGAAGATGTCACCCTCCCACCTGTGGCCTTAAAACAGCCCTGTGAACAGATGAAGGTAGAACTGTCAATGACTACGCAGAGGTCTCTGAGGGAAACAGGAAGCAGAATGGATATTACCGGCACATATTGGTACAAATAGGCCTCGATCTACAACCACAATCGAGCCCAACATTTCCATTGCTAAGACAGTTATTCGGTGAGTTTCACCCATGTTATGGCTGTTGTTAAGTGAATCACTGCAGTTGTTAAATTGGTAACATGGCTGTTAAATGAATCTTCTGTGTTTAGTTTAGTTTAGTTTAGTTTTATTAGATTTATATACCGCCCTTCTCCCGAAGGACTCCAGGCGGTCTACAGCTATGATAAAACAGTGAATCATACAACATTAAAACCTATTTAAAACTGAATTAAACAAATTTGGCTATCTTCATTAAAACCCGTAATTTAAAATGCCCCATCCCAAATCGCCTCTGTCGATCTCTGTCCCCCTGTCAACACAGACTGCGTCCGTCCGCAGAGGAAGGAGGAGAACCACCGCAATACGGTGCCCCTGTAATACAGTGCTGTTTGTAACTGAACGGTCACTAAACAAATGATTGTAAAGGTATGATTCAGGGTAAGGGAGTTGGAAGGGACCTTGTAGGTCATCTAATCCAACCCCCTGCTCATTTGTTAGAAAAGGAGACCCTTTTCTAACAAATGGCTGCCCAATCTCTTCTTGAAAGCTGCTGGTGATGAAGCTCCCACAACTTCTAAAGGCAAGAAGTTGAAGAAGCTTCTTGGATGAGAAGCAAAACGTCTTCGAAGAAAAACTGGAAAGTCCAGTTGCCTCTTGAAAAAGCAACTTTGGGACAACCATGACCTGGATGACTGAGAACCTCCACAGACATTCTGAAGGTAAGCTCTTCCATTGGTTGATTATTCTCCCTATCAGAATATTTCTTCTTATTTCTAGGTTGAATCTCTCCTTGATTGGTTTCCATCCATGGTCCCTTGTCTGGCCTTCAGGTGCTTTGGAAAATAGGTTGACCTCTTCCTCTCTGTGGCAGCCCTTCAAATATTGGAACACTGCTATCATAGCATTTCTGATGTTTTTCAGAATTGTGCCACACAACTCCACCCATTGAAAACAACTTTTTGACTGTTTTTCATTCCATCTCTGCAAGAAACCCATTGCTTTCTTCCTTTGATGTCCAGTTGGCAAAATCTGATCCTGCTTGGCTGGACCAGCTCTACCTGGCGACCATCTTAAATTGAATTATTTCTCCTCTTCAGAGCCAGCTACGCTGTCTTAATTGGGCACCACGATACAACTGCAGAGCTCCTATAGTAGCAAAAGCTTGACCGTCTTTTATTAATTGAGCTATTTCATTTAGCTTTCAAGCGTTATTGAATACAATTGTGCTGAAAAGTCTGTCCAATTTATGGCTGATTCAGTCACGCTGGTCAGCCAATTAACTTTAATGCAGATGGATGGGCTTCCTCTGCTATGGATACAGCCACCAGTTTTAAGAAACAAGCAGGAGTGTTGTGTGAATCAGGCCATTGCAGTAAGCCATGCTATGTCATTCACAGCAATGTTGGTTTGTTAACTGGATTCCGTGTTTAGCATGTGATATGAATCCCACCACACTCTTTTTTTTTTTCAAATGGGAGGAAATGATTGTGATCAAAATTGAACCGGGCTGTGTTTTTTCTCCCCTTGAGGAGGAAGAAGAGGTTTTGCTTCTCATTCAAGAAGCTTCATGAGTTCAGCTCAATTAAGTTGGATCAGTTCAGCCAAACTGATGAAGCTTCTTGGAGGAGAAGCGAAACTACTACTTCTTCTTCTTCTTCTTCTTCTTCTTCTTCTTCTTCTTCTTCTTCTTCTTCTTCTTCTTCTTCTTCTTCTTCTTCTTCTCCTCCTCCTCCTCCTCCTCCTCTTCCTCCTCCTCCTCCTCCTCCTCCTTCCCCTTCCCCCTCCTCCCAGGGTTGGGGGGAAACAGTCCAGTCACTTTTTGTAAAAAGCACCTTAGAGACAACTATGACCTGGATGACTGAGAGTCTCCATAGGCAATCCAAATTGCACTTTTTTTCCTGAGCAAAGGCCATGTAACAAGAAAAAAAAAAAATCCCAGACAATGAACAAAGGAGGCCTTAACCTCACTCCAAACTAGTGGTGGGTTGCTACCGGTTCTCCCCGGTTCTTGCGAACCGGTAGTGAAAATTTTGAGTAGTTCAGAGAACCTCGGCCTGGCCCTGCCCCCAATCTATTTGCTGCCTCCTGAGTCCCAGATGATCGGCTACAAGGAAAAAAACCAGGGCTCACTTCACAAAGAAGAGGAAAAAAAACCCCAAGACACTTTAGTTTTAAATTGAGAAGCCAAGAAGCCTCCCAACTGATCAGCTAGAATCGATCCACTCCTTGTAAATCACTCGGTGGTGGTAGATTGGAAATTGAGGCCAAGCTGCCTGAAAGCGGTTTCCAATGCTCTCGGTGCTGGCAGAGCGGCAAAAAACTGTTTAAACTCTTGACGCGGCGCTTCAAAGGGCCGCCCTACAGCTGATCAGTGGTAAAAGGCAGTGTGGTGGTAGATCGGTACAGCTCTGCAAGCAGGTAAAAGCCTGGTAGACCAGTATCTCTGATAAATCCTAATGAATTGTTTGTCACATGACTATCAAGTCATGCCCACAAAATAAGCCACGCCCACAGAACCCGTAGTAAAAAAAATTAGAACCCACCTTTGCTGCAAATGTCCTTGTTATCCTGGTTCTTTCTTTCAGTTCCAGCCTCACCTCTAGGCATCCCTTTGGAGATGTGCCAGGCAAGGCAACCTCCCAAGGAAACGTGGACTCACATGGCAGCAGTTTTGAGTTGCTTGTACAGTTAGGAATTCCCTCATTGCCCTGTGCAGCACCTTGAGTTGGCTAATGAGCTGCATATGTGTGGTCTTAATAAACGGCTTTATTAATTCATGTTACTCGCTGCCTAATTCCTTGGCAGGATCTATGGATTCTCTTTGCAAACGCAGGTGGGTGGTAGAAGACTGACACTCTTGGCGTTCACTTTGAATAGGGTCATAGAAACATACTGAGGGCATCTCGGAGGTTTCCAGATGGATTGATGCAGATTTGCCATCTGGAATGGAGGTAGAAATAAAACAATCCAGATTTTTTTTCCCCCTGGAACTATTTGGAAGGGTTCATCAGCTGCACAGTGAGCAATTAGGCATGATGGGTAGGAGCCGTCTTGTGCACAATGTCTAATCTCTCCAGGTTGCGTAAAGATTCCTGACTAAAACCTTCCAGAAGGTCTTTGACAATTATTGTTACAGACAATGATTGCATTGCACATCACATTGAGCAAAAGGTTTGCTTTGTTGTGGGCTGTGGAATAAGCTGAGTTCCATGAAGTTCCACTCAATGGTAATCATGGTTCCTAAGCTGTAATGGTTGTGTTCAGGTAGGAGTGGCAGAACCTGGTGGTGGAGTCAAAAGAGAAATTAGCCTAGAATCTCTACATAGCCACAAATGGACCAAGCCCAGGCCCTCTTGAATTCCACTGATCCTTAGGTAAAGGTAAAGGTTCCCCTTGCACAAACTGTATCTGCTAGTCATTCCTGACTCTAGGGGCGGTGCTCATCTCCGTTTCAAAGCCGAAGAGCCAGCGCTGTCTGAAAACATCTCCGTGGTCATATGGCTGGCATGACTAAATGCCAAAGGCGCACAGAATGCTGTTCCCTTCCCACCAAAGGTGGTCCCTATTTTTCTACTTGCATTTTTTACATGCTTTCAAACTTCTAGGTTGGCAGAAGCTGGGACAAATAATGGCAGCTCACCCTATTACGCAGCACTAGGGATTCGAACCGCTGAATTGCCAACCTTTCGATCGACAAGCTCAGCGTCTTAGCTGCTGAGCCACCGTGTCTCCTCGATCCTTATCTAGCACTAAAATAGTGCTAACAGTTGAGTAGATTCATGTGCATAGGCATAAGTACAGTATTGGGCTGCTGCCGGTTATAACAACTGGTTCACCCAGCACCAAAAATGTGAGTGCATGCAGCTTCAAAAACATGATATAGGACGGAATAGTGCTGGGGGCAGATAGGTGGGCCCACCAGCGGGTCACAACTACCGGTTTGCCTGAACTGGTCCGAACCGATAGCAGCCCACCTATGATAAATAATAGTAAATCACTTTAATTGGAACTTCATGCATGGTCCTAGTTTTTCAGACCTGACTCTTTGCGCAACATATTAAAGCAAAACTGACTTGGCCACATACAGTAATGGACTAATGTGAGATTTGATTTCTGGTAATGTATTTCTGGTAATATATACTTGCTGAATACCTGGTTCTGCCAGTGGGCCTGGGGAATCCAGAGTGGGATGGAGCCTATTAAACGGCTTGTGTGATGAATTGTCGCCAGGAGTGAGGAATAGGGCGCTATTGTATTATTTTATTAATTTATTATTTGATTGTTTTATATATGATGTTTTTATATCCCTGTACGCCTCCTTGAGTCGCCGTGTGTGAATAGGCGGCAATATAAATTTTCTAATAAATAAATAAAAAAGAAAAGAAATAAAGTCTACTCTGAATCAAGTTTGGTTCCCGATGAATTCATGGACCCAGGCTTATAACTTTCTTGGTAAAAACACAAAAATGGTTTACCGATGCTTTCTCCCAGGATGGTTATTTTGTTTTCCAGGCAGTAGATAGCAAAATGCCATCATGTGTCTGCGTCTACAAAGATCACAATCCGGCAAGCTGCGGTACTCCCTGTGACCCTCAATGGAAGTAAAGGTTGGACTTTAAAGAAGCAAAATAGAATGAGGATTGATGCCTTTGAAGTTGGGGAAGTTGGGGAAGATTCATAGAACATAGATTAAAAGAGTCAGAAGGGACCTCAGAGGTCTTCTAGTCCAACTCCCGGCTTGAGCAGGAGACCCTACACCATTTCAGACAAATGGTTGTCCAATCTCTTTTTGGAAAGCTTTCAATGATGGAGCACCCACATCTTCTGAAAGCAAGATATTCCATTGGTTAATTGCTCTCACTATTAGGAAATTTTTCCTTAATTCTAGGCTGCTTCTCTCCTTGGTTAATTTCCAACCGTTGTTTCTTGTCTTGCTTTTTGGTGCTTTGGAAAACAGTTTGACTGACTCCCTCGTCTTTGTAGGAGCCCCTCAAATATTGGAACATGGCTATCATGTTCCCCCCAGCCCAGTCCTTCTTTGCACTCGACTAGACATATCCAATTCCTGTAACCATTCTTGGTATGTTTTAGCCTCCAGCCTCCTAATCATTTTCATTCCTGTGAACACCACGCATAGGACTGCCAAGAAAACAATGGATGGATCACTGAACAAATTAATCCATGGTTCTCACTCAAAGCACAAATGATCAGGCTCAAATTAAGTATCCCAGTTTAGACCTAATATGTGAAGACCCAGATCTCTGGAGAAAGCTGTAGGTGGCAGAAAACACGATGATCACCAGAAGTGAGGTAGATGAAACCAATTATGGTGGTGATGAGTACACCATTGGGAGACTTGAAAGAACAGGTTCAGAGGAGTACCAGTTGTAGAGGAAAATCTACCTGTGTGTTCTCTAGGAGCCAAAAACGATGTTCTGATATGTACATAATCCAACAAGATAGCAACTCCATACTCTGCCGTTTCATCCCCGGATGGAAGGCTTTTCAGCTGCGGATGGATCAGAGAGCAAGTGATGGGATGAGAACCACAATCTCTGCTTAAATGAACCGTACAGGATCCAGTGGAGACTGGGGCATAAAAAACCAGCATGCTGCCAATTGCCAAGCCAAAGGGAAAGGGAAACCTGATTAGGCTGGAGCAAAAGTAGGTCAAGGCAAGATTTACAGGTAAGTATTATGTGCGAAGAATATCAAATGAGGATACGGTGGATGGGGGGGGGGGGTGTTTCGGGGCAGGGGGTGTGTGGGAAGAGAGATCCAAACTAAGTCATAAGTCTAATCTTTTTTGCAGCGTACTTTTCATTACTCATCCGTCTCTTATGGCAGATCAATACCACACTTACAAAATGTTCTTCTTTTAAGCCTTGGGATTTCTAGCTAAAAAAAGGGATCTACAGCTAGGGAAAACCGCAACCAAAATCCCTAGCAGGGAACTGCAGCTCGTCATAGAAGATGTATAATTCCTAGAGAAGAGGGGATTTTAATATACCTTCGCTATAGGGGCTGTTGGTCTTTGCCAAGATATGTGAAGTTGGTAAAGGCAGCCCAGAGCTTCAGAGAGCTTCCCATCTCCCCTGTCCAATATTTGCACCTGCTTTCATGCAAATGTTGGAGAGGATTGGAAATGTAAAGCTTTCAATAGCGGTTGCTTGCGTATAGCGCAGAATAAGACGACAAATGTTTGAGCTACATGTTGCACCAGAAAACTTTATTTAACCAATTTAACAGAATACCAGAGTTAGAAAGGACCTTGTAGGTCATCCAGTCCAACCCCCCACCCAACTGTGGACCCTACAACATTTCTGACAGATGGCAGTCCAATCTCTTCTTGAAAGCTTCCAGTGATGAAGCTCCCACAACGTCCGAAGGCAATGTCTGTTCCATTGGTTGATTGCTCTCACTTTCAGGAAATTTCTCCTTATTTCTAAGTTGAATCTCTCCTTATTCAGTTTCCATCCATCATTCCTTGTCTGGTCTTTGGCTGCCTTGGAAAATAGCTTGACCCATTCCTTTCTGTGGCAGCCCTCCAAATATTGGAACACTGCTATCCTGTCTCCTCTGGACCTTCTCTTCACTAGACTAGCCATGCCCAGTTCCTGCAATCATTTGTTGTATGTTTTAGCCTCCTATCTTTTTAAACTATACATTATTTTCCTTTGGGGCAATCCCTCCCTATGCTTATCTGCAATGCTTAAACAGCTCCCCTGGGAGTAGGGAAGACTAGACCAAGACATGGGACAAGATTTGGACAAGGTATTATGTTCCCTGGCAAACAGCAAACATGGGTCTTGGATGGCACAAGAATGATATTGATAGAAGAGAATGTAGCTCAGAGTTGAACTGTATAGTCCTTGGTGCTCTCTGAGCCTGGTGGCTTTCTGGCAAACCTTTCATTACCTAACTAGATAACATCATCAGGGTTAGTTGGGTAATGAAATGTCAGCAAGAAAATCAACCAACTCAGAGAGCACTGAAGACCCCATAAGGATCCTCTTACGTGCATCCGATGCCTCATGTACCTTCCTTCTCCCAAAGACAGGAAGGTGGAGGAACAAACTTTTGAATGTTCTACAACATCTTCCTGAGAAAACCAGATCTCTTTGGCTATTTTCATAATGGAATACGATCCTACTTTCCCTGACATGGTTTCAATTATATAATAGGGTTTTTTTTTAAAAAAAAAAGGAATAGAAAAAAAATGGGAAATAATTATGTCAGCATTGTGGTGTTGTGGAAAAAAACGGTAATGTGATTATGTGTGCTTTGCATTCTTAAGGAGAATATTTTACAACAAATGCAAACAACTTGTCTAGGCTCCAGGCTATATTTTTACCTGTTTTGATTTCAGGGTTTTTCTAAATAGTGTTTTAAATTTATAGTGGTGATTCTGGCTAGGAATACGACTTTGAGCATGAAAGGACAAAGCCCTTTCTTTGCCAAATACCTACAAATGGAGGCGAATTTGTGCCTTGCTGTGTTTGTTGTATGCAAAATTATGTGCATAAATCCACGGAGTGCATATGCTTGCCTTTCTTGTACATACAGTAATGGCCAAGATTGTGGAAACCTTTTGGGAAAAGTGTATTTTTGAGGTTTGATGGCTAATATCACCACTTTTTTGGGGGGAGTTTCAAGATAATTATATTCCACTGATGGAATGGCCTGGGAGTAGCCCAGAACTTAACCCAATGGAAAATCTATAGAGTCGACTAAAGAAATTTGTTAGTCAGAAGCAACCCAGCAATAAAACCCAGTTCATAGAAGCCATCATTCAATCTTGGTTTCACATGATAACAGCTGCAGAACTAAAAGACTTGTTCACTCCATGGGAAGACGTTGTAAGGCCATAATTCATGCTAAAGGTTACCCCACTAAGTATTAACTGACATGGTGATAATTTTTATATCTCTCATTTTTTCTATGATCATTTTTGTATATCTCGTTTTTTCTACATGTTTCACTTTTCTTCTTTATACTGTAGCTGCTACTCTAATAGCAAATCCTTCCTAAAAGTTATTGCATTACATTCTTGATTAAATTATCTTTCCGTTGAGATATAGTTTTATGGTACTACTAAAAAAAAGTGGTGTTATTAGCTAGTTTTAGAAAATACACTTTTCCCACAAGGTTTCCACAATTTTGGCCACTACTGTATGTCAATCCCCCTTCTCTTGAATTCAATGAAGAATGGCTAGAAACCTGTAATTATATGAGAGCATTTGGTTTTGGATCCAATTTATGTCTATAATTGTATTTTTTTTTTCTGAATCTCAGATTCTATGGATTAGGTTGATCTACCAGAGGCTGACAACTGAATGCAAATTCGATCAACTACAGCATACTCAATGTGATTATAGCTAAGAATTAGGCCAATTAACAGTCAAAGCATCTGGAAAGCCACAGGTGCTGCATCCTTTCTATAATTTATACACTTGTATTTATTTATTAGATTTTTATTCTGCCTTTATTAGTTTCAAGTAACTCAAGGCAGCAAATCATTCCTAATAGCTCCTCCTATTCTCTCCACCACAACAACCCTGTAAGGTAGGTTCAGCTGAGAAAATCAGCCAGCAGGTTTTCTTTCCTAAAGTGGGACTAGAACTCACAGTCTAAAATCTAACTATGGTGACATGATGGACTTTGGCCACCTGTGCCTCTCTTAACACTTAATTTATATATTTGTAAAAAAAAATTGCAAACATCTCAAAATCCCAATCACTTTCTTCTGCGATCTCTTTTCAAATCTTCTGGAGATGGTGAGAATTGACAGGTCCTTGGTGCTCCCTGAGCTTGGTTGTGTTCCTGGAGATGTTTCATTACTCAAATTAGGGAACATCACCAGTACAAGCACTGATGATGTTACTTAGTTGGGTAATGAAACGTTTGCAAGCAAAACACCAAGCTCAGAGAGCCCCAAATATCCCTCATTTCAACCCTGAGCTACAAATATTCTCTTTTCTCAAACGATGAGAATTGTAGGATTCAGCCTATGAAGAGCCTTGGTGGCGCAGCAGCTTAAAGTGGTGTTAAGTGACACCAACTGCCTGCAATTACTGCAAGTTCGAATCTCACCAGGCTCAAGGTTGACTCAGCTTTCCATTCTTTCAAGGTAGGTAAAATGAGGACCCAGATTGTGGGAGCAATAAGCTGACTTTGTATAAAAAGAGCCTAGTAGTGCAGCAGCCTAAACCACTGTTATTAAGAACAGCTGCCTGCAATTACTGCAAGTTCAAATCTCATCAGGCTCAAGGTTGACTCAGCCTTCCATCCTTTCTAAGGTAGGTAAAATGAGGACCCGGTTTGTGGGGGCAATAAGCTGACTTTGTATAAATATACAAAAGTATGAAGGCTATTGCTTAACGCCTTGTAAGCCACCCTGAGTCTCCGGAGAAGGGCGGCATATAAATCAAATTTAAAAAAAAAAAGAATGATCTGGATAGAGCACTCAGCTCTTTATAATTTGGACCAAAAAAAAAAAAATACCCAAAAGAGTCAATAGACAAAATTGCTCAGAGCTGCTCAATGTACTTACTTAGGAAAAACAAAACATCTAAAGATTTATAATTAGCATTCTGTTCCATAACCAGAATTTAGCGATCGAAGAAGCAGTAGGTGAATGGAAAACTTCCCTGATTTATTTCAAGATAATAATATTGCTGCAGTAGTAAAAGAAATTATAATGATGGGGAGAGAAACAACAACCCGAGTCTGGTTTCTTTTCCCTGTGCTACTTACATAATACTCTCATCTAAATTTTATAAGGGAAATTTAAAATTGCCTGTGCACTTTTTTTTTTTTAAAAAAAAGCTTCACCATCAAATTGATAATATTGAACTTTGCAACGTTTTGATCCAAAGCCAAGCTTTTTCTCTTATTGGAAATGTAAATTATCCTTTTATCTAAACATCAGTTCCTTGGGAATTTACAGTCCTATACTACTGCTTTAAACAGACCTATAATTAAAAAGGGGGAAAAATGTACTATTTCTTCCAAACTGGCTGTTTGGCTACCAATGACAAATCCTACACCTTTCTTATTCATTTCCCAGTCTAAATTATTGCGTTGTTGTGAAATGTTTGCAAGCATTCTGCGCAAAGGGTGAAATTAAGAATAATTATCATAATCAGGGTATTGGCAAAATCACAAGAGACAATACAATTAATTGAAACTAATCTCTTAACGGTAACTTTCTGAACAGTCCCGCCTTTAAAGTCGCCACAGAACTGTTGAATGATACCTTTAACTATCATTAATTTTGGAGAAATCTAAGATTGAATGTAGGGTTTGTTCTTCTTGGCCAGACCTTCCCACCGCTGAGATTGTAGATGCCAGCAAATCAAATAGAACTCTGCAAAAAATCAGGTAGCCCTCGACTTACAAAGCATTCATTTAATGACTGTTCCAAGTTATAATGGCACTGAAAAAAGTGACTTGGGACCAGTGGTGAAATTCACTGGTCCCAGTTTTTTTACTACCAGTTCTTCGGGTGTGGCTTGGTGGGCGTGGTGTGGCTTGGTGGGCGTGGCTTGGTGGGCATGGCAGGGGAAGGATACTGCAAAATCTCCATTCCCTCCCCACTCCAGGAGAAGGATACTGCAAAATGCCCATTCGCTCCCAACTCCTGGTGGAATGATATTGCGAAATCTCCATTCCCACCGCATTCTGGGGCCAGCCAGAGGTAATATTTGCCAGTTCAAACTACTGAATTTTCCTGCGTATAAGACTACTTTCTAACACACAAAAATCTTCTCAAAAGTCGGGGGTCGTCTTATACACCGGGTCTCATTCTCCTGTAACCAGGCAGACCAGCCCATAAGGCTCTGACGAGCCTTAAATGGCTCTGACGAGCCTTAAATGGCTCTGAGGAGGGTCGTCTTATACGCCCAGTCGTCTTATACGCCGGAAAATACGGTACTCAAAATTTCCGCTACCGGTTCTCCAGAACCTGTCAGAACCTGCTGGATTTCACTCGATTCCATTCCATCCCATCCCTATCCCTATCCCTATCCCATTCTCTCTCTCCCTCTTCCATAGCTGGCCCTTTCGAAGGAACCTCTTCATTTGCCTCTTTTAGCAGACCTGAGGAGATAGAACAGGAGACGTTTCCAAGGTCCACTTTTCAGGGCAGGAAAAAGAGCAAATTGATGTCCAGCACTAAAACCCAAACTCCCTCTGACAGCTGCTTCTTGTTCTGCATGTATCTCAAATTGAAGTAATAGGACATTTCAGAACTGGGCTCCCTCATCGCCACATAGTTGAAGAGACTGTCAAACACTTAAAGCTTTTTCTAGATGGAATCTCTTCCTCCGGGCACGGAAAGGAGGACGACTGAAGTCTCATGGCCAGCTCGCTTCTCCCTTGGGTTAACTTCCCCCCCTTTTTTTTCCTCCCCTTTCAAAAACTTCCCCTGTAATGTTTCCGGCGACTGCTGTCATTCCGTGCACATCCTGATAGCAAAGCATCTCCCAGAGCTGAAATTTACTAATGTCAGATGATGTCAATGATCCTTTCCGATAGAACAGAAAATTTTAATCAGGGCTCCTTGCTGAGAGGAAATTGAAGGGGAGGGAATCTAAATTTAGAACATCATGCATTTGGAATGGAGATTTCGTCTGGTTTCTCTTGTTCGAGAACAGGAAGACTTAAAAGTATCAGAGCTAATACAGGTAGTCCTTGACTTACAACCATTCAAAGCAGTGCTGGTATTCAGCCGGTTCGTACCAGTTCATGTGAACTGGTAGCGGAGATGGCAGGTGGGCCCACCCACTCGCCCCGGCACTATGCTATCCTATTTAACCAACAATTCAGATGCTTGGCAAGTGGTTCCTATTTATGACGGTTATAGTTCCTTGGGTCAACGTGATCCCCCTTTTGCGACCTTCTGACAAGCAAAAACTCTGGAGAATCCAGATTCACTTCACAACCATGTGACTAATTTAACAACTGCAACGATTTGTTTAACAATTGTGGCAAGAAAAGTTGTGATATGGGGCAAACTCACTTAGCAACATACACTTTGGGCTCAATTGTGGTCGTAGGTCGAGGACTACCCGTATGTAAGATACTAGTGTAGCTACAGGTAGTCCTCGACTTACAACAATTCATTTAGTGGCCATTCAAAATTATGACAACCCTGATAAAAGTGACTTATGACTATTTTTCAAACTTATGACCGTTGCAGCATCCCCGTGGTCACGTGATCAAAGTTCGGGTGCTCGGCAACTAATTCATATTTATGATGGTCGCAGTGTCCCGGGGGGATCACGTGATCCCCTTTTCTGGCCTTTTGATGAGCAAAGTTAATGAGGAAGCCTGATTCACTTAACAACCATGTTACTAACTTAACTGTAGTGATTCACTTAACCATTGCGACAAGGAAAGTCGTAAAATGGGGCGAAATTCACATAGGAATTGTCTTGCTTAGCAAGTGAAATTTTGGGCTCTGTTGTGGTCGTATGACGAGGATCACTTGTACTTTAAAAAAGCAAGCAACCCAAACTTCAGCAATCAACCTTTTTAAAAAATCACTTTCTTATCCTCTTTCCTATGTCCTTCACTTGCAGTCTCCATACTGATAGAAATGCCTAGACAAGCAGAAACATCTAAGCCTTTGCAGAAGATTAATGTTGTGCAAATGCAGGGGGAATAAAGCTTTGCTATATGTGCATGCAAAAGAAAAATTGTGGGAGAATGCAGGATAAGTCAAGAGCTCTTTTCCACTCACACTCTAAGTAGGAATAATTTTATTACAACTGGCCAAAATATCACCCAAAGGCTTTCAAGTTCTCCAGAACTCTCCAACGTGCAAAAAAAATCCCACCCCAACATAATTTGGGGGAAAATAAACATCTCCATTCATTTTCTCTAGGACAAGGATCTTCGCAAGGCTGTGACTGCAATTGTAATCTTCCTCTATTGATACAAAACTCTATTGAGTAGAAGCTCAAGTCAATCCTGGTGTGCTTTTAAACATAAATATATCAAATTAAAACAACACTGCATTGAGAAATGGCTACTTCTAAGAAGGAATCGGATGACTCCTTTCATTTTCGACAGTACAATGGTGTGGTGGGATTCAGCCGGTTCGGGTGAATCAGTAGTTAAATTGCTAACTGGCCCCATCCCACCCCTCCCCACCCCACCCCTTCCAGGAGTCCCCACGTGCCCCATTTTGACTTCCAGGTAAGTGCAGGGAGAGCTACTATGCCCCAAACGGGGCGTGGGGAGTTGCGGTGTGCCCCGTGACCTGTTTTCACTCCAACGAGGCTGCAGGAAGGCCTACTAGGCCCAAAATGGGTCATGAGGGGGTGTGTGCAACACATCCCACCCACCATGGCCCAATTTTGCTCCCAGGGGGGTGAAGGAGGCTGAGTGCTATCTGTCACACCCCTTGGCCACGCTCACCATGGCCCCACCCATCCAGCCGGTCATTAGGGCAGAGAACCGGTTGTTAAATTATTTGAATCCCACCACTGAGACAATATGTTTGTGCAGTAGGCATAGACTGGAACCCCAAGAGATGTAGAGGTTGTAATCTTATAGGACAACGTTTTACATTAAGCAGAACACCAGTATTTAGTTTTATTACCAGGTTGAAGAATAATATATTCTCCAAGATGAGATAACCTAGAAAACTCATCCCGCCAGAGGCTGCCCAAATACTTTGCTTTTCCTTTTGTGTTGCAGCGCACAGCAATTATTCTTTCTTTCTGCTTTTTTTTTCTCATTTGTGAAATCTCATTCTTGCCCCGTATAATTATTATATAGAGACCCAGTTTGGTCTCTAGTGGCTTAAGGCACCAGGTTAGAAAGCAGGAGACTGTGAGTTCAAGTCCTGCCTTAGCCATGAAAGTTGGGTGACCTTGGGCCACTTTTTCTTAGCCCAACCCACCTCAGAGGGTTGTTGTTGTCAGGAAAATAGAAGGAAGGTGTATTGGATATGTTCTCACCACCTTGGGTTCTTTGTAAAAATAATAAAAGTGAAATAAAAATAAACAAACAGTATTGTTGTGGGGTGTCATTTGGAAGGCTGGGGTTGCATGCTTGGGATCCCACTCTAGGAAATGACTCCTTCCCCAGGAGTTCTTGTGCCAGGAGAGACCAACCAGGCTTCATTGTACCATCACTACCTCCAAGGAACCTTGGCTTGACTAAAAGTCTGTGGAGATTCTCAGTCATCCAGGCGATTGGTTGTCCCAAAGCTGCTTTTTCAGGAGGCAACTGGACTTTCTTCTTTTTTTCCAGAGGAAAAATTGCAGACTACAGGAACCATCTGCATTACTCAGGTGACCCTGAGGACACAGATAAACCTCCAAGTGCTTCAAGGATCCTCTAAGCTGTCTGCAAGGAATATAAATCCTTCCATTCCTCATCATCCTGCCAAAGCTGAAGAAGCTTCTTGGATGAGAAGCAAAATGTCTTCAAGGAAGAAAAGAAACAAGCAAAACAAAAAACAACCCCCTCCGCCCCAAAATAAGAAAGTCCAGTTGCCTCCTGAAAAAGTATCTTTGAGACTTGGCTTGACTATTGCAAAATAATAATAATAATAACAACAACAACAACAACAACAATAATAATAAAAAATGGAGCATGGATTCTGAGAGTTCCATGTCTCGGAAGCAAGTTCACTACTGCTTTTGCAGATGCTCTTTCATTTTCTAGGTTTTTTTTTCCTTAGTGGACTAAGTAGGTAATCAGGCTTAGATGTCCTCAAGGCAGAATTAGCTCTGAGTAGAGCTGAAATAATATTGCACATGGCTGGGTATATGCTGATTTAAATGTAAACCCCTGGGGATATCAATTGATCAAGTCAATCCATCTTTTGTGTGTGTGTGTGTGTGTGTGTTTCAAGTACTAACCCTTTCACTGACCAAGAGCTACAGGAGGGATAGGAGAAACTTTATAACCTGTTTTGTTAGTAACCATCATTTTCATCTCACAGGGCCATAACACAATCACTAGACTATTCCTATGTTTAAAATCCTAATTAGCAAAACTGTCCTAGAAATCACTTTAGAGGAAAGAAACTTACTTATGAGGGTTCTGTTCAAAAAATACTGCTTTGTAAAAGGACTCTGAAAGATGTAACATTCTTAAACATTCTGCCCCAGTGGTTTTCTTTAAACAAATATAGCTAGAGAATATTAAAGAGGAAGACCGTCTACAATTCTTCTCTCACATCACTTTAAAATTGCTTTTTAAAAAATATTCTCCTAGTAGAAGAGAAGTTATATACAGTAGTGGCCAAAATTATGGAAACCTTTTGGGAAAAGTGTATTTTCTAAAACTAGCTAATAACACCACTTTTTTTTTTAGTAGTACCATAAAATTGTGTATCAATGGAAAGATAATTTAATCATGAATTTAATGATGCAGTAACTTTTATGAAGGATCTGCTATTAGAATAGCAGTTACAGTATAAAGAAGAAAAGTGAAACACGTAGAAAAAATGATATATACAAAAATTATCACGTTGATACGTAGTTGGGTAACCTATAGCATGAATTATGGCCTTACGTCTTCTCATGGAGTGAACCAAGTCTTTTAGTTCTGCAGCTGTAATCATGTGAAACCAAAATTGAATGATTGCTTCTATTAACTGGGTTTTATTGCTGGGTCGCTTCTGACTAACAAGTTTCTTTAGTTGGCTCCATAGATTTTCCAGTGGGTGAAGGTCTGGGCTATTTCCCAGGCAATTCCAGCAGTGGAATATGATTATCTTGAAACTCAAAAAAAAAAAAAAAAAAAAAAAAGTGATATTATTAGCCATCACACCTCAAAAATACACTTTTCCCAAAAGGTTTCCACAATTTTGGCCACTACTGCATTTGTCTAACGTTTCTAAACCTCAGCAACGTTTAAGATCGAACATTATAGGTAAAGCCATAAATTCATGAAAATACACTCATTTCTCAAACTGGACAACTTTTAAGACATGTGGACTTCAACTTCCAGAATTACCCAGCCAGCATCTTCAAACCTCCAACCCAGGAGGTTGGAGTATATGGCATATCAGCATCTTCTTGTTCAGTCTCTCAATCCTTCTCCTTAAGTGACTGGTGTAGGTAAGGCTTATATTCTTTTAATGATTTATATACAAATAGAAAGATACGAGACATAGTGCCACTGCAGATTTATTCAATATTGTTCAGATTCAGCAGCCTGGATTGTGCAATATTTCCACATTTTTTTTTTGTGTCACCTTGATTTTAGGAAGGGAGTCTTACAAATTTGGGAAATCAGAAGCAGAGATAGCTGTGAAGAGGCTGTAACTCAAATGCCAACATTATCCCTGTTTTCTCTTTAAATTCATTTATAAGGCTGGTTTCATATTCACTTGTAAAGCCAACGACAAATTACCAAAAGTGCACTGCCGCCAACACACTGGAAAACATACATCCCTTGTTAGCTCATGCTTTAGAAAGGGATGAATGACACAGTAGGACACCATCATTTCTATGCTACCCAAAAGCCTTTTTTGAGACTGATGTTCACCCAACCAACAAATGGCATCACACAAAATAAATACAAGACCTAATTTGATTAGTTCAAGAATTCCTGCTTGAAAAACATCAGGTCAATCAATGTACATGTCATAGGAAAAGCAGGTTATGTGCCATTAAGAAAGAATGCCTTGTTCCAAGTTATGCATAGGTGGTTAGTGAAAAAAAAATCTGAATAGTGTTAGATGTAAAGGATACTTACTCTGTCATCACTTGCACAAGACTAACATCATGACAAACAAATCATTTTTTTCAAAATTGTGTTGCCCTTTTAGAAGACCATAGAAGACTTCTGACAGATTGGTCCATTTCCATTTTTCTGTTGCTGCCTTACATTACAGTTTTCATTTTCTCATCCAACTAAATGGCTCTGTTCTGCTCAAAATCCCCCACAGAGTATCCTCTAGCACAGGGATCTCCCAACTTGGCAACTTACGGACTTCAATTCCCAGAATTCCTCAAGCCAGCATGAAATGTAAAATGTATTCCATCCAGCATGGATGGCTGGGGAATTCTGGGAGTTGAAGTCTACAAATCTTCCATTTGCCCAAGTTTGGAGACCCTGCAGAATAAAATATTTGGATTTTGTTCTCAAGACTGAGAAAGTGATAACAATGTTGGGGTAAAACATTTCCACCACCACCACTACCCCCGCACTGTGGCACAAAAAGGCTTCCTTAGATCCATAGATCATCAGAAGGACAAATCTGAAGGCTTTGGACAACTGGCACTACTGCTATGCAGATGGAATATATTTTATATTTCAGCAAGACCTGAGAAACCTTTGACAAAAGCCCAACTGAAATGACAGGCAATGCTCTGTGGCCGGTATGCTTAGCTCTTTCTGACTTAAAATGAGAATATGTTCCAGCTAATATACCTGTACGTAAAACAACAGTACTTTCAAAAACAAAGAAATAGGGACTGTCAGTACTTGTTTTACAAAACTCCCGTAAACCTTGCCAGAAACACGTATCATGACAAAGCTGGATGTGCCTCTTTATATATCTCATTCTACCTTGCACTGACCTGCAGGAAGATAGGAACTTCAAAAAAGAAAAAAAAAACCTAAACAAAACACAGTCTCGTAGTTTTGTTACTCTGATCCTATACTTAAATAGTTGGTCTACCTTCCAGTGGAACCATATCCAGTGGTCTTCATTTAACAGTTTTAATTTAATATTTTGAACTCTGAAATTGTGCAGTGTGCAAAACAGGCATAATAACCCGAAAAATTAATCTACTTGGAGATGGACCTCATTTCTCCAATTTATCAAATATTAATTGCCAATATTTAAATAGCTAAACAAGATACAAGGACAAGGTTTAAAACTAACCAGCTACCAACAAAGGACTTTGATGAGTAATTCATCTGCACTGCTTTGAAGTATCTCACTCTTTCCCTTAGTCTCTTTTAAACCCAGTTGTAAGTTTAGAAGCACACCAATGGAGAGCCGGATTCTCTGTTAGGCACTACAATAGGTAAGTGAGGTTGCTTGAACTTAGCTTCCCATCAATAGAAATACTCAGGATTCCTCTTATAACTAGAGGCATCATCAAGATCTTTACAAAAGATCAATATAACCATATCCAAATTCAATTAGGAAAAAATAATAATAATAAACATCTCTTCCTAGAAGGGAAGCCATCGCATCCGTTCCAAGCTGCCGACGGGACTGAATTTCAGAATGCTTTCAGAATTCTCTATCCACAACCATGTGAAATATGATCTGGCCGCTTTCTTTCCGAGCTTCCAATCAACTCAGTCTTTAGGAACAAACAGGAGACGGGGTGCTTTGCTGTCGAGCTGCACTTGGGAGGTCCTTAACAGCTCTGTCCCCCTGGCCCAGAGGAAAATCTCTCCATCAGTCTTCTTCTGCTGTCTTAAACATGAGGATTGCATTATATATTTTCAGTGCAGGCCCCAGTTTGATGCTAAGGATTTTAACGATGTCTGACTGATTGAGGAGAAGAAAAGCTTCGCCGTCAATTTGCTGCAGAACAGAAAAAAAGAACAATGGAGTTAGTGTGTTGACTGAGGGAACCCAGGTCCTGTAACCTTAAAGTTAACAGCAAGCGAAGGGCACCAAGAACGACAATTGGTAGTTATGACTGACTGGTTCATATATTACAATAAGCCCTAATTTGCGAAGATGTTTTAGAAGATGAACTGAATCACTGGGGACTATAAACATCCTATGTTTGGAGTGACACACGAAGCTGCTTGCATCCTTAATATCTCCCTTTTCCACATTAATATCCTCGAATGTACTTCAACCCTTTTGATGATAAACCCTTTGCATAAATGGATTGCAGGATTATTGGTAGAAAATATAGAAATCTTTTGATTTGATTTGTTTTGTCTAAGTAAGAAAGTCATCCTAGGAAGAAACAATCCACATGACGAAGGACTCAGAAACCATTCTGATAATATTACACATGCTGCCCAAAGGACCGCAATTAGCACTTACAAAGTTGATTAGCATTCTCTATGCATAATTGCCAAGAAGCTTTAGATTAAGGTCATCACGACATTTGTACAATCTCTAAAAATTCCAGAACACTTTGCTTGGATTATATCTCCTTCCTGTGATGTTAATTTTGTCTCTCTTGTTTTGTTATATAGCATTACTGTAGGAGAAAAGTAATGCCTTCTTTAAGGGCAAAATTTTACTCTGACCGTTTTGGGGGGCTAAACTGCTACTTAAATTATATGGACAAATTCATCACTTTTTTGCTGTTTTGGAAACTAATCTGGGAAAAGACTGGATAGGAACATACCACAAAAAATTATCTCATCTCTCTTCTTCAGTTCCTGCCCTTTAAAAAAAATATCAGACACAGTAATCTTATTCATACTTCATAGTTGTACACATTTTGGTGCTGAGCCATGGCTTGGAACCAAAGTTTTAAGAAACTTTGATTCTTGATTAAATAATGACCATTGTGCTAATGGCTTTACTGGAGCTTCCTGTCCGAGGCTGCAAAATCAAAATGACCACTAAAGGGCAACAAAGAGACACAGAAAGCTAGCTTTTTGCTGCCACCTCATGGTTATCTGATTTGTTTCCTTGGCAGAATATATCCTGCCAGCCTGTGTGTTCTATTTTGGGAAGGCTCAATACTTATCATAATCCACTGACTGACTGGTTGTACTTATAATTATATTATAAATAATACAATACAGCCCATAATTATGAAATTCATTATAAACTATGTGAACTTCCTGCAGTTTATGGCCTTAAAATATAAATCTATAAAACACATTAAACACAGAACACTAAAATGTAAAAGCAACAATCAGAAAATAAAACTGCAGACCCCAAATAGCTCTAGATTGACAAACTGGGAGGCTTGGATCTCTGCCACTTTCTCCAGTAAGTCCAAGTACCGAAAGCTCTTAATCACCATGACAATGGCTCCTCTGGTTAGTTTCAAATCTATTTCACCAACCTTTACATTTCTTTCCCATTTTCTTTTCCTGCATGTGCCTCAAACCCTCAACATTGTCCACATCTCTCTGAACTCTTATCATTACTTTATATTCCCATGTAAAACTTCACAATTCACGTCCTAACCACCAACATCTAACCGCTTGGCCATAGGCGTACCACTGTATTGTACTATTTATGCAGATTAATGTCAATTCTAGAACTAACTTGGTTAGGATAAGGCTGCTTCTCACAGAAATGTTGATTACAGAATACCTTTCTGTAGTTTGCTTTTTTACATTCCCAAGATTAGAACTTTGATGAAGGATAATTTGATCCAGTGGTTAAAGACACTGAGCTTGTCAGCTGGAGAGCTGGCAGCCCAGTTTGAGATCTGAGCTTTGTGCAACGGGTGAGCTCCTATCCCTTTCTCAACCTCCTGCCCACTTAGCAGTTCGAAAGTATGCAAATGCAAATAGATTAATAGGTACCACTTCAGTGGGAAGTAACAGTGGAAAATGTCTTCAGATAATGCTGGTTGCCTCGGTCAAGAATTAGAGATGAGCACCATGCCTTCGAGTTGGACATGACAGACAGGGAAATGTTTATCTTTTTAAATATGATCCTAACTGTTACATTATGACCCATGTTGGTAACAATTCAGCAATGAGCTGAATTAGCACAGGCAATAAGCAATAATAAGACATTAGAGAAATAGTTGGTTCTTTAGCTGTAACAGGTTCAATAGAATTTAGAATAACAGAATTGGAAGGAACCTTGGAGGTCTTCTAGTCCAACCTCCTGCTTAGGCAGGAAGCCCTACACCACTTCAGACAAATGGTTATCCAACATCTTCTTAAAAACTTCCAGTGTTGGAGCATTCAGAACTTCTGGAGACAAGTTGTTCCACTGCTTAATTGTTCTAACTGTCAGGAAATTTCTCCTTAGTTCTAGATTGCTTCTCTCCTTGATTAATTTCCACCCATTACTTCTTGTCCTGCCCTCAGGTGCTTTGGAGAAGAGCTTGACTCCCTCTTCTTTGTGGCAGTCCCTGAGATATCGGAACACTGCTATCATGTCTCCCCTAGTCCTTCTTTTCATTAAATTAGACATTCCCAGTTCCTGCAATCTTTCTTCATATGTTTTAGCCTCCAGTCCCCTAATCATCTTTGTTGCTCTTCTCTGCACTCTTTCTAGAGTCTCAACATCTTTTTTATATCATGGGACCAAAACTGAATGCAGTATTCCAAGTGTGGCCTTACCAAGGCATTATAAAGTGGTATTAACACTTCACATGATCCTGGTTCTATCCCTCTGTTTATGAAGTCTAGAACTGTGTTGGCTTTTTGGGCAGCTGCTACACACTGCTGGCTCATATTTAAATGATTGCCCCTAGGGGCTAGATTAGCCATGAAATTTATACAGAAGGGGTCTGTGCTAGTGCAATAGGCTATTTGAATGTCCCCAGATTTTACTATTATTATTATTATTATTTTGTGAGAGCCCTTCCACTCCATAATACATGTGGATCTACTGTTTAATGCTGAAATGTAAACTTCTCTCAGTTCTGAACACTCCTGTAGATCCTAATTATGATAAATTATCATTGAGCTTAAGGCAGAGCAGAGGACGGTTGGCTGGCCAAAAAAATTGTGATATATCAACATCTTCATTGTGGCACTGTGTAGGTTTGTTTATTTGAAACGAAAGAGCAGCAAAGAGATCAGCCAGATGAAAAGTCAGTTGACTTGAGGACAACAGATTTTTCAACGTGGCCATGAGGAGGTCATGGTCTTTATCAAATGATTCTGATTACCCACAAGGCATGACTGCCTAATTAGGTTATAACATAGCCTACTAGTAAGGGCTGTGACCCATTTAGCAAAATATTAAGGAGAAATTATGTAATTTGCCTTGACCCAAATAGTAACAGAATAAGCAACGACTCTTATTAAAGGAACTGGCAGAATGGAGATAGAAAGCCATAACCCTTCAAACATCAAGAGGGTGGAGGAGAAAGCTCTCCAGAGGATGACTGGCTTTTGAAAAAGTATAGGAAAAGTAAATTGTTGGTACTCCGAAAACCTGGTGATCTTGGTTATAAACGAAGTCCATTTCATTTGGAACCTTGCGTTCCAGAAAACCAAATTACAACCACGTTAGAGGGAAAGAACAAGAAGCTACTTTTGGGGTATTTAGATGAAAACTGGAAAAAATATATTCATAAAGGAGAATATTTCTAGCTCAGGGCTGAAATGAGGGGTCCTTGGTGCTCTCTGAGCTTGCTTGTTTTCTTGCAGACATTTCATTACCCTAACCTGTAACATCATCAGTGCTAGTAAGGAGTGGTTTGCTCTCAGTTTATATTCTAATGGCTTACATTGTTAGTGTTGGTGGGGATGGTCTTATGAGGTCACTTGTTTGGCGGTTCCTTGATTGGGGTATTGTTTACTTTACTGTTGGTCTGATGTTAATCTTGGAGTTAATCTATGCTCATCTAGGTGGTGATTGCTGGAGGGGAGAGTTTTGGTCTTTTTGTTCCCTTTTTTGGATAGGGGGGGAGTATCTTGGCTTGTTGCAATGCTTGGTACAAAATGCAGGTCTTCCAACTAAAAATCTAAACTTTGTAATATTATGTATATAGACCAATGTGCAAATCTGGTATCCATACGGACAAAACAGGGGAACAAGAAGGAAGAAACTGCCTTCCCATTCTTTGCTTATCATATTTCTTGGTAATTATAGCAGCAAAACCAGGAAATTTAAAACTGATGATGTGTGACTGAATTTTTAAAGCAGGTTCAACTAAAAACATATTTTAAGTATCTGACTCAAGCCTCCCATCTGTATATCGCAATGTGCTTTTCAGCTTAGATATGGAATTTCAAATAAATGTGAGTAGTCATTTTTTTGTAAAAAAATATAACTCAGCATTACAATCACTTTTCATTAGAGAAAAGAACAATGTTTCATAAAGCTAAATGATATGCTTAAGACTGCAAATTTAAAACGCTCAAAATAGTAGATCCTGCAAATGTATGTAAAGAAGATCAAAACTTTGCAAAACTCTGGTTCTATGTTAAAAAAGGAAAACCAGACAAATAAAACAGAATCCATAAAACGGCACGCAGATGTTCCTTGACTTACAACCATTCGTTTAGTAAATGTTCAAAGTTACAAAACCTCTGAAAAAAGCGACTTATGACCGCTTTTCACACTTATGACTGTTGTAGCATTCCCACGGTCACATGATCAAAATTCGGATGCTTGGCAACTGGCATGTATTTACGACGGTTGCAGTGTCCCAGGGTCACGTGATCCCCTTTTACGACCTTCTGACAAGCAAAGTCAATGGGGGAAGCCAGATTCACTTTACAACCGTGCTACTAACTTAACAGCTGCCATGATTCACTTAATAACTATGGCAAGGAAGGTTGTAAAACGGGGCAAAACACACCTAAAAACTGTCTCCCTTAGCAACAGGCATTTTGGGTTCAAGTGTGGTTGTAAGTGGGAGACTACCCTGTAATTAAATATCAAATTTCCTTACCCGCATTGGAATGTCTGCATTTATATTATCTTTTCAAAAACGACTTCATGCTCTTGCTTCTTGGTTCTAGAAGTGTAAAGGATGCAATTCCCAGAACATTTTTTGGATGGAATTGCACAGCAAGATGTGATTTTGGGGGCTTTGAGGCAGTAGTGGGATTCAAATTTTTTTACTACCGGTTCTGTGGGTGTGGCTTGGTGGGCGTGGCATGGCTTGATTGGCATGGCTTGGTGGGCATGGCAGGGGAAGGATACTGTAAAATGTCCACTCCCTCCCCACTCCAGGGGAAGGTTACTGCATAATCCCCATTTTTTTCCCGATCAGCTGGGACTTGGGAGGCAGAGAATAGATGTGGGCAGGGCCAGTCAGAGGTGGTATTAACTAGTTCTCCGAACTACTCAAAATTTCCATTACTGGTTCTCCAGAACTGGTCAGAACCTGCTGAATACCACCTCTGCTTTGAGGGCAATAATGTGGGAAACCAGTGTATTTAAATGGTATGTATCAGTCACCATGAGTGCAAAAAAATAAATAAAACGGTCACATATATCCACACAATACCCACCCACTTCTAACTACAGGTAATCCTCGACACATGCCCAAAATTTCTGTTTCCAAGTGAGATATTTGTTACCTGATTTTTGCTCCATTTTACGACCTTTCTTGTCACAATTGTTAAGCGAATCACTGCAGTTGTTAAGTTAGTAACCCGGTTGTTAAGGTTAATCTGGTGACAAAAGGCGATCGTATGATCTCAGGACATTGCAGCTGTCCTAAATAGGGAGTCAGTTGCCAAATGTCTGAATTCTGATCACGTGATCAGAATTGAACAGAAGATGCCGCAATGGTCGTCAGTGTGAAAAATCATCCTAAATTGCTTTTTCGGTGACGTTGTAACTTTGAATGGTCACTAAATCAACTGTTGTAAACTGAGGACCACTTATATAACAGAACTAGAGAGGGGTGGAAAAAAACAGGTGCACAAAGAGCCTATCGGGCTCCTGAGTATGATTTCTTATAAAAGAACTGTGCAGCAAACATGGTCCAGACACCAATCTGTCAAATCAACAATTTACAGTCTCAATTTATGTAGAGTTTATTGTTCCCATGAGTAAACTGAAAAAGTCTGGACATCTTGAGCTTAAATCGTCCATTATTTCTCCTGGCTCACTTCAGCTCCTCTCCTGCCCACCCCTTTCCCCAAATCTGGTGCTTGTTAATGCAAATACTGTAATACAAACAATCACCTTTCCTACTCTGTTAAGAACATTCTTCTACTCTCAGTCTCTATTATACGGGCAATTTACAACTTCCATATATTCCTGTATTTTCCTAACTCTTACCACATGCATGAAAAAGCACTGACCTGCCCCAGTAGCTCCTAGGTAAAGGTTCCCCTTGCACATATGTGCTAGTCGTTCCCGACTCTAGGGGGCAGTGCTCATCTCCGTTTCAAAGCTGAAGAGCCAGTGCTGTCTGACGATGTCTCCATGGTCATGTGGCTGGCATGACTAAATACCAAAGGCGCACAGAATGCTGTTACCTTCCCAGAGCTAATGTTGTAGAAAGTTCACCTTTCAATTTCTTTTCTGTGGACTATCAAGCCCTGCTATTTTAGAGACACCGTTTCAAAATACGACTTCGTATATATAAAAAACCAAATTTATTCTCTGGCTAGGCCTCACTAGCAATTTTGTCCAATCCCTTTGGATTCCTTTTATCATTTTCACAAATTGTTTTTTCTTTCCACAGTTGTCATTTAGGAAATAAAAATTAAAATTAAACTGAAAGCACCCCTACCTGCGGTGCCTAAAGTTATTTATTTAAACTTAATATGCTTGGGCAGCTCAATTGCTTCTAATGGGCTATTATAGCAGAGTTCAGCAGTTCTGTCATTTACATCTTAATCCAAGCCAAATCTTTTTCTTAAAATAGATTTCATTCCAGTCCAACATTTTTAATAGGCTGATGAGAACGGCATCTACTTCATACAAGGTGTACAATGAGGTGTCCTACAAACCCTATTTTTGCTTTCTGAAGCCTGATGTTCAGTATCTGGTTTTTACATACAAACACCTGTTCCTTCTTCCCTGCTTTTATTAATTTATGTTTGAGTCCCCCTATGGGTTCAATTCCAAATAGCAAAATAGTTTGCAGATTAAGTCCAGCTTTGTACTAAGAGCATTTGATTTGTTATTATAGCTGTTTATCCCGTAAATGCCTGTCTTCTCAATTTTTCTATACTACTGAGTGATAATCATGGACAACAGCCCTGCTTGGCTAGAAATGTTACATGTTTTCTGCAAATGCTCTACCACAGAGGTGTCAAACTCAAGTCCAGCAGGCTGGATCTGGCTCGCGGGGTTCTTAAATCTGGCCCGCAGGGCCAGCCTGGAAGTAGCAAAGGACTGGCTCACGGTACCTCTGGCAGCCCTTTTTCAGCCTGGATGGCTTCTTGCAGCACTTTGCCAGCCAAAACAGGGCATGGGGGGGGGGGGAGGGCAGGGTGCTGCAGGAGGCGTCCGTCCTGTCTCTCTCTCCCCTCCCCCTCTGCCGGTCCGTGGACAACTACAATGCTGATCTGGCTCTTGAAGAAATCCAGTTTGACAGCCCTGCTCTACTACAAGCCTATACAACAAAGCAAAGGATGCTTAAGTGATTATACTGTTATTGCTGTTTGTCAGCCACAGGCCTATCAGAAGGAGTTGTGTGCTTTTGTTTATTCCAATCCTATTGTCCCAGATGCCAGATTTTGTTTACTAGGCTTTGTAAAGTCTTGGCTTCAGAACCAATTCCAAAGATAAGCAACCTGTTCTTCATCAACAGCCATGTCTTAAACTACTCCTTTCTGAAACATAAACTCCTACCGTGGATATGAGCTGTGGATATGAGTGGCAGGGGCGCAGTGGTTAGAGTGCAGTACTGCAGGATAGTCTGCTGACTGCTGCAATTTGGCAGTTTGAATCTCACCAGGCTCAAAGTTGACTTAGCCTTCCATCCTTCTGAGGTGGGTAAAATGAGGGCCCAGATTGTTGGGGCACAATAACTTAACTATTATAATAACTATTATAATAACTAACTGTAAATCACTTAGAGAGGGCTGTAAAGCACTGTGAAGCGGTATATAAGTCTTAAATGCTATTGCTATTGCTACCTGCACCTTATATTTTGATCACCTGGTTTTCCTTTTTATAGAACTTGATCTAATGAAACCCCCAAACATTTTCTAATCCTTTTGGCATCGCCTCTAGAATTCAAACTGTGCCCCTCCTGAATCATACTGGATACATTTGCCCCCTTGGAATGCTACAGGTGCCCACTAAAAGGTAAAGGTTCCCCTCACACATATGTGCTAGCTGTTCCCGACTCTAGGGGGCGGTGCTCATCTCCCTTTTAAAGCTAAAGAGCCAGTGCTGTCTGAAGACGTCTCCGTGGTCATGTGGCCAGCATGACTAAATGCCAAAAACGCACGGAACACTGTTACCTTCCCACCAAAAGTGGTCCCTATTTTTCTACTTGCATTTTTTACTTACTTTCGAACTGCTAGGTTGGCAGAAGCTGGGACAACTAATGGGAGCTCACCCCGTTACACGGCACTAGGGATTCGAACCACTGAACTGCTGACCTTTTGATCGACATGCTCAGCATCTTAGTCCCTGAGTCACCGCGTCCCTACTAACTATAAAATCTGAGATCTATTCATTTCAGGACCATTGAGGTAGACTGACATGACCACAGCCTAATTTTTGTTCTGATGCATCTTTCCACAGTATCAGAATAATGTTGCAATTGTCATGCTAGGCCAAATGTATACACTGAGCTGCAAGATGAAGTAGTTCCTAAATTATTTTGGTAAAGATTTAATTTCTAGAAATAAAAGATTTTCCAAACTGAGAAAGCCACCGAGCATGGCAAAAATGCCATTGCATTTTTTAGGCTGATGAAAAATAACACTACTGTTTATATACAGCCTGTTTCTAGCACCTGGAAATGAATAGTTGAGGACAGTAGTAAACTATATGAATCATGAAAGATCTCTCCAGTAATGTGTTTGAACATTAGCAGCTCGGAATTGGTAGTTAGACTATTGGTTTGAGCTCTGAGCTTGGCATAGTTTGGCTGCAAACGTTTTGTCACCATTTGAGGAGACATTGTCAGTGCGTTTTGAATGATGTCTCCTCGAATGGTGATGAAACATTTGCAACCCAATTGCCAAGCTTGGAGCTCTATCTCTCCAGTAAATTTGTAACATTATTTCTGGCTTCTCTAAGAATGAGAATAAATCAACCTTCCTCTTGAGGGGTAGAGAGTAAAAAGTATGAATCAATACTCTAAATCAGGGGTGTCAAACTGGCAGCCCTCAGGCCAGATGCGTCACAAGCAGGCCACGCCCACCCCGATCCGCGAGGGGGAAATGCTGTGAAACGTCACGTGACACCACCGTGATGACGCAAGTTTGACACCCCTCCTCTAAATGAGTCTTAGAGTGAACCACTGATCAACAGTAGATGGTCATAGCCATCTACTGTTTTACTACTCAGCATACTCAGGTGGTGCAGTGGTTAGAGTGCTGTACTGCAGCTACTTCAGCTGACTGCTAGTTCAGCAGATCAGTGGATCAAATCTCACTGGCTCAAGGTTGACTCAGCCTTCCATCCTTCCAAGGTGGGTAAAATGAGGACCCAGATTGTTGGGGGCAATATGCTATTTAGTATACTGTCGATTGTTGTAAGCCGCCCAGAGTCCTCAGAGAGTGGGCAGCATAGAAATATGATTAATAAATCATCATCATCATCATCATCATCATCATCATCATCATCATTTTAAAGCTGAAAAACATGGGTGCATCATTCTAAAAGAACCTATCTTACAAACAAGTTGGTTGGTATACAAAAGTAGATCACTTTAACTATCCCACTTTTCAAATACAACTCAAGTTTAAATGTCCACTGAAAACAACTGGGCATGCCAGCAAGCCAAAGCAAAGCCTATGTACAAAACAGGTATTAGATGCCAACACAAATTTATGTTTGTTCAAAGCAACTGGACATCAACCCAATTCTATGTGGCAACCTTTGCCAATGACTATGAAAGGAATAAAAGAGTAGGCAGATCCAGTTGTTTTCGGAACCCATCTGGTTCACAGAAGACATCCATACGAAGTTTATCTGGAACTAAAGCTGGGTTAATTTGGTACAATTTTTAGTCTCCAATACCCTTCTTGAGATCATTCCTTCGACAGGAAGATTTTATAACTCTCCAGAAGCCTAAAGCAAAATAACTTACCTCTTGTCGAAAAAGTGCAGCCTGTTCTTTGCAACCGGGCAGACGCTGAACAAAGCCAGCCACCTAGAAAAGAATGTTAGAAATAAAAAACAAAAAATGTTACAAGGACAACCAGCGACTTGCCCATTTCGTTGGCTTCAGCAAAATATTGTAAAACATAAAGGGTTTTCTTGGTCGAGAGAATCCTGTAGCTTATAAATTAAAAATGTTATTATACTTACTATGAAGGCAGAAATTTGTAAAGCTTAGCTACATGGGACACAAGAACCCTGGCAGGTAGGCAGACAGGCCCAAAGACAGAGTCTAGGCAGTGAGCCAAGTACAGTATTTCTGGCTCAGCCTGCATAAGCTTAGCTATTTTGACCACACACTTCAGATAGCAGCGTAGAGCTAGTATTCTATTGGGCCCAGCAGGCTTGGTATGTTATCCCCTATAGCAGGGGTGTCAAACTGGATTTCTTTGGGGGCCAGATTAGCATTGTAGTTCTCCTCTGCAGGCTAGTTGGGGGGAGGGGGAAGGGGACGGACAGCCTCCTGCAGTACCCCGCTGGCCAAAATGGGGCGTGGAGGCCCCCCACCCCGTTTTGGCTGCCAGAGGCACCGAGGCTGGTCCTTTGTTATTTCCAGGCTGGCCCCGTGGGGCAGATTTAAGCATCTCGCAGGCCACATCTGGCCCGTGGGCCTTGAGTTTGACAACCCTGCCAGAGGTTGTATTCAGCAGGTTCTGACCAGTTTTGGAGAACTGGTAGAGGAAATTTTGAGTAGTTTGGAGAACCGGTAAATGTCACCTCTGACTGGTCCTGCCCCCATCTATTCTCTGCCTCCCGAGTCCCAGCTGTTTGGGAGGAAATGGAGATTTTACAGTATCCTTCCCCTGCCACGCTCACCAAGCCATGTCATGCCCACCCAGCGACATCCACAGAACTGGTAGTAAAAATTTTGAATCCCACCACTGACCCTTGCCCTATAGGAATCATTCTGATCTAAATCAAATTCTCCTGAGTTATGACAGGCACAACATTCCTACCACAAATAGGACGAGACGAACCATTAATTGTCAAAACAACACCACACCACACCACATTTCTTTCCTTTCAAATTCTTGGTTGTGGGGTTGTGTACTTGGTGGTTTTCTTACAGACATTTCATTACCAAACTAGGTAACATTATCACTGCTCTTTGTGGTTATCTATTTCCTGGCTTCTGAGAAATCTATCTATGACAGATTCTTAATTATGTCCACTTTTTTTTTTTTAAATTTTGATTTATATGCCGCTCTTCTCTGGAGACTCAGGGCAGCTTACAAGGCATTAAGCAATAGCCTTCATACTTTTGTATATATTTATACAAAGTCAGCTTATTGCCCCCACAAACTGGGTCCTCAATTTACCCACCTTAGAAAGGATGGAAGGCTGAGTCGACCTTGAGCCTGGCTAGGATTGAACTCGCAGAATTACAGGCAGCTGGATGTTAATTGCTGCCTTTAGTAGGAGGCATTAGCCCCCTACACTACTCAGGCTCTTGCAGTGTTCTTTTCAGCTTCCTTGCAAAAGATATGCCTTTTCTTTTTGACAAATCTAAGTAAGCTATGGCAGGATTATTCTGAATTTTGACAAAAGGAACCAGCCTAGTGAAGCTCAGGAGCGGATTTCTACTCCCATATTAATGTCTCCAGCAGAAGAAATTAAACAGGTTTCAAACAATTAAAACTGTCACGCAGGACACAAAGTATCCTTTCAAAGAGTTGGACAACTTGCTATAAAACTTTGGAGAAATACGCAAACAAACTGTCAAAGAGACAGTTTCGTGTTTGTAGAGGGAAAAAAGCAAACTCTCTCTTATGCTCCCTGTGGATTGCTTCAGTGGTTGCTAGCCAGCGGTGGGTTTCACATTTTGTTACTACCAGTTCGCCGCGTGCCCAGTTTACACACGCGCATGTGCCCGGCCTCAAATATGTACCTAAATAGGACGCCACAGAGCCGGGACGGGTGAATGGGCCCATGGGCCCATCTGCAATTTTCACTACCAGTTTGGGCGAACCGGTTTCAACTGGCTGAATACCAGCTCCGCTGCCTGCGCTCCCACTGCTACGGTGATTTGTGAATTTTAAAAATCCCTTGCTTTTGTTTAATATACATATAATTCAAGAGGTTTCCTTTCTCTTTTTTGAGACAGAGGGTTAGTGAACTCTGGCCAAGGCACATTTGATTCTACATCAGGGGTGCCAAACTCAAGGCCCAGGGACTGGATCCAGCCTGCGGGGTGTTTAGATCTGGTCCGCAGGGCCGCCCTGGAAACAGTGAAGTACTGGCCCATGGTGCCTCTGCCAGCGAAAATGGAGCTGGGGAGCCTGTTTTCTCTGGCAGAGTACTTGGACCAGCGTAGGTGCCCCCGACACAAGTGACATCGAGCTGGCCATGCCCATCCTGGCCACGCCCACTCTGGCCCCCCGAGGTCAAACACAACCCTGATGCGGCCCTCAATGAAATTGAGTTTGACACCCCTGAACTACATCATTCCAGTCAAATTCTGATTTCATATACAACAAAACAAGCTGTGTCTATATTATGCTCTGGCCAATATATAACATTGATTCTACTATATTAGAAATCTAAAACATAAAACTAAAGAAACCGATCTTATTTTGTGATGTAATGGTCACAAAAAAACCCAGGGACATTTATTAGACAGTCGTCTCCCTTAAAAATTGGTGGAAGTTACCTTTGTGTTGCAGGGTTAAAGGCATTATATTAGTGTGGTCTTAGAAAGCTTTTTATGCAATAAATGTTCTTCACTGCCAATGATCCATGTTTCCATCTCCTTTGAAGTAGAGGAGAATTTGTACGTAGGTTTACAAATTGATTGCCCAGGGGACAAGAAACAGGCTGAACATTTATCATTGTGAAAATAAAGAGATTAGCTTAGTCCTAATAGGTAAGACAGATAGTAACATTATGATGTATGTATCCAGTGGTGAAATCTGAACCGGTTTGCTGGCTATGCATGCGTGCCAAGTTATGTGCTGCGCGCGCATGCACAGTACACACCAAAAGGAGGCTTGTGAAGGTAAGTAGAACAGTGAGCGGGGGCAGGGGGAATCAGCTGTGGTGCGCAATCTTGGTAACCTTTTTAAAAACTTTTTGAAAGCCTTTTTACCATCGGTTCAGGCGAATAGGTAATAAAAAATGTTTTTAAAAAGTAAAAAAAAGGCTTGGATATGTGTGCCATGCGATCACCTGAGCCTTTTTTTAAAAAAACTTTTTAAAACCATTTTTAAATACTTATTCGCCTGAACTGGTAGTAAAAAAATGCTTAAAAAGTAAAAAAAAAAAAAAATTCCCACGATCACGCATCGCTCAGCTGATTATCAGAACTTTTTTTTTCTACTTTTTTTTACTACCGGTTCGTGTGAACTGGCCCGAACCGATAGCATTTCACCCAGAAATGCAGCTTTGTTCTTCACGTACGTGTAAGATCTGTTGAACTCAATGGGACCCCCACTGAAATAAACGTGAATAGGATGAGTTAAATGTAGAAGGGTTTCAAGATATAAATCGAATTTCACTTATAGTTATCTCTCCCAGATCTCTGCAAACATCTACTTTAAAACTCAAAGCACCTATTCCAAACTTGCAACAGGTTTTGTCTATACTCAGAAGAGGCTGACATTAGACACTAGACAAAAGGACAGTTTTTTCCCAAATGCCATCACTATGCTTAACAACTAATTCCCACAATACTGGCAAATAATTTACTAAGACTGTATTACTATTATTCATCTCTTCCTTACTAGTATCTATCTCTTCTCACTTATTACTATAGCCATGTTGCTTGTATCTTTCAATTTATATTGTTTTTATTTGTTTCCTAGCACGATTTGATAGCTTATTAGTAACCTTGACTATCACTAAGTGTTGTATCTTTTTATTCTCAATGAATGTATTTTATTCTCCTTATTCTCCTTATGTACACTGAAAGCATATACACCTAAGACCAATTCCTTGTGTGTCCAATCACATTTGGCCAATAAAGAATTCTAGAATTCTATTCTATTCTATTAACAGTGGCCAAGCAGCTCTGTCAGCAAAGCTGGAAGACACCGCCAAAAACCCTCTCAAAATAAAACAATTTAACTTCCCCCAGCCT
Source organism: Masticophis lateralis (assembly GCA_030761175.1). Taxonomy (NCBI): domain Eukaryota; kingdom Metazoa; phylum Chordata; class Lepidosauria; order Squamata; family Colubridae; genus Masticophis; species Masticophis lateralis. Next base: position 16,057,321 of record JAUDYJ010000009.1, read on the forward strand.
TATGGTCTCTATGTAAACAGAGCCTGTTCACCCTCACAAATTCCTATCAGCAGCAACGTTGGTGGTGCCGGTTGGGGATGATGGGTGCTGCACATCTGCATGGTATGAAGTTGGGCCAGCTGGACCCAGGTTGTCCCTTCAAGAACTTTACATTATGCTTCTATAAAGTCAAAAAGTGATCTTTGGGTTCCTGAACTTCACCTTCCTTTCCCCAACACAGTTGCAAAGAGCTCCCAAAAGTTTAGTTTGGTATTACCCATAATTTAATACCCAACTGAAGTTGGATTTCCATCCACCCACGTGGCTATGCATAGCTCCCCCAACAGAACCATTCAGTACCATGTTTAATCCCTCACTCAGCCATTTCTAATCCCCAACAGAATGAAAAAGAAATGGACTGTGCGACATAGGTAAGGATGCACAGCTAAAGCCAGCCAGCTGGAAGGGAAAATACCACAATGTGTAGCCTGGCCCCGCAATTAAGCTTTCACTATAAAATGACAGCCTTGGCAGAACAAGCCTGTGTGTCAGCAATCCTTGTTACACTGTGGGGATGGTTTGTGACGCAGCCACGCAAGCATGCGCAAGGCCAATGGCAATGGATAGTGAGTCAGCAGCCCAGAGAAGCACAGAAAAAGCTATTGTCAGTGGAGGCCCCCAAAAGGGCAGCTGCTTAATGAGGAGGGCTCACTGCAACGTCCAGGATCAATATCTACCCATTCATTCCAGATCCTGGCTGGTTAAAAGTTCTGGCTGGGTTAACCCTCGCTCCCAAATTTAACCACAGCTGTACAGCAGAGCAAGGAACGAAACTGCTGGCTGTAGGAGGTTAAGGATGAGAGAGAGAGAGAGAGAGAGAGAGAGAGAGAGAGAGAGGGAGGGAGGGAGGGAGGGAGGGAAGAAGGGAGAAAAGAAAAGAAGAACTTACCTCTTCCACGCTCCATTTGGCCACATTCTTAGCGGTGAGGCCCGAGACCTCCGGCAGCAGTTTGCAGTGCTGCTCCCAGCAGAGATGGAGACGGTGGGTCGGATTGGCAGACAGGGAAGGCATGAAGACAGACTGGTGGAGGGTCTGCTGCAGAGCAAAGGCGGTGTCTGGTAGGAGGTCAGGAATGAAGTGGGGGGGGGAGAAGGGGGGGAGAGAGAAAGAGAAGGAAGGAAGGAAAGAAAGAAAGAAAGAAAAATAAATCTGTTAATCCTGGTTCAGGTGCACTTTGGAGATCAAGAAATCACTTTCCTTCAGAATATCCCTCTCCCAACCCCACCCCACCAAAAAAGGGGGGAAGACCAGAACCCCAGTGCTATTCTGGCGGCTGTTAGAGATGTCCTGATGCTAACACCGGAGGAGTTGCCAGCAATCTATTACCAGAGAGGAGGCGGCTGGGTGACTGCATCTTCAGCTGGAAATTAATGGCACCATTCCAGCTTACGATCTGTTCCCAGCTGGCTAAGAGCACTCAGTATGCCAGATAATGACAGGCACTGGCCGACTCCCAGGAGACAAGACTCCATGGTCAGAGAGCCTGGCAGCTTCATCCGGATGTTAGCATCGCTCCCCATGGGTGAAAGGACCGGAGATGCTAAGGAATGGAAAGCAGTTCGATCTTTTCTCCTTCTGCCCCTCCTTGCCCCTTCCCTCCGATGTGACGTATGTGAGATCATTTGGTTTTTGCTGTCTCATACTGCGGTAAGAACCAGGGGGCCTGACTCTGGGTAGAAAGAAGAAGAAGAGGAAGTGTTGATGAACACAGCATAGCAACCCTTCCTTGATTGACAATATTGGCTAATTAGGGTTTTGGCTTCTCCTCCTTCGCTTACAGATGAAAAAGAGCCAATATAACTGAACACGGGACTTTTTTTTCTTTTCCAGGATGCACTGATTGGAAACAGCTCTGGTGACATCTACTGGCAACAAGAAAGGATTGTTGCTTGCCTTTTGCTCCTCTTAAAGGTAAAGGTAAAGGTTTCCCTCGCACATATGTGCTAGCCGTTCCCAACTCTAGGGAGTGGTGTTCATCTCCATTTCAAAGCCGAAGAACCAGCGTTTTCCAAAGACGTCTCCGTGGTCATTCATGTGGCCAGCATGACTCAATGCCAAAAGGTGCACGGAATGCTGTTACCTTCCTACCAAAGGTGGTCCCTATTTTTTCACTTGCATTTTTTTTACATGCTTTCAAACTGCTAGGTTGGCAGAAGCTGGGACAAGTAACGGGAGCTCACCCCGTTACGCGGCACTAGGGATTTCAATCGCTAAACTGCCAACTTTTCGATCAACAAGCTCAGCATCTTAGCCACTGAGCCACCGTGTCCCCTCCGCTCCTCTTAGCTTCACTCCTACCGATAGTTTTAAAATAATTCAGGTGTTTTAAAACAGGGGACTCTGTTTTTAAGAGATTCACACCTGGCCTGGTTCATAAAACGTTCATAATTTTGAACATTCATTAAGCAACCAGTTGTAAGTTGAGGAATACCTGTATGCTGGTTGACAATTGGGTAACTTATCTGAATCAGAAGCACATTTGGGACAATTTAAAGATCAGGTGAAGAGATTACAAAGGGTGACATGATGTGGAGGATTAAAAAAGGAAAAAGGGGATGTGTTTCACTCAAGTCCAGAATTGGGAATTTTTTGGGGAGATGCTAGAAGTTGATTGGAATCCCTAAAAGAACCTCCTGGCGTTAAGAGCTACAAATACCCAGCAACATTTTATTATGGATCCCACTTTTTTGCTTCCCTACTCGAGACCAAGTTTTTAAAAATTCCCAATTCCTTTGTAGGGAAGACAAACTTCTCTGGGGATAGAATTTGTTTTTACTGATTGCTGGCAGAAACAGAGCACTTCCTCTCAGACAGATCTTCAAGACAATAGTGGCCCTTATAATTCAAGAAAGGAAGAAGCATCAAGGCAAATGTGAACTAAGGAGCAAAATAACAGGGTTATCATGGATATTATTCAATATTTAGAATCCATCAGCACAAGAATTCACAATAGCTTCAGTAGGCACTAACACCAACCTCTTTCCCCATCAGTCTCTTGCTTCACTAGCTGGAGCTTTATGTAGCTATGCGAACAGCCAATCCTACAAAATCAAATTTTGGTGTTAACACAAGAAAGTATTACAGATTGTAAAAAATAAAAAAGAAAGGGGGGGGGAGAGAGAGAGAGAGAGAGAGAGAGAGGGAGGGAAGGGGGGGAGGGAGAGAAAGAGAGAGTGTGTGTGTGTGTTTTTAGCCAGGGAGGTAGTACTGATAGTCCTCGACTTACAACCATTCATTTAGTGACTATTCAAAGTTAGAACAACACTGAAAAAAGGGTCTAATGACCGGTTTTCTGACCGTATGATCATGGCAGCATCCTCATGATCACATGATCGAAATTTTGGATGCTTGGCAACTGGCATATGTTTATGACTGTTGCGGGGTACCATGTTTCCCCGAAAATAAGACCCTCTCATGTTTTTTTGAACCCTGAAATAAGTGCTTGGCCTTATTGCCATGCGCTCAAAAGCTGGATTAGGCTTATTATCAGGAGGTGTCTTATTTTGGGGGAAACAGGGTAGGTCCCAGAAGGCCCCAGTTTTGCAACCTTCTGACCAGCAAAATCAACGGGGAAGTAGATTCACTTAACAACTGTGTTACTGACTTAAACCACTGCAGTGGTTCATTTAAGAACGGTGGCAACAAAGGTTGCAAGATTGTAATAAAACCATGGAAATGTTGGGCTCATTTGTGGTTGTAAATCAAAGAACTACCTGCATAACCATTAAAATATTTCCTAAAGATGGCACTTCAAAGGCTTAACAGGGATATTGTGGCCTGTAACTGCGTTAAGGCTTATTTTAACCAGCATTTGAAATCAAAACAAGTACACAAAAGCATGGACATTTTGACAGGCTTCAGGACTGATGGAAGCAACCTGAATTTATTTCAAGATTGTTTGGCTATAAACCCATTGAATGTATTTGTGTCATTGAATGAATGAGTCCATGTATTTGTAAATAAAGTCCTCTTCCAATCGGCAGCCCACCTATTTCCAAACTTTCTTCAAACTTAACTGCTTGATAGGTTGGACTAATTGAAACATTTTGCTTACCCTTTTGCTTTGATTTTAGTAATAGTAGGTGCTTCCCCTTCGGCCCAGTCTTTCTCTTGGCTGGTCTCAGACTGCTCAGAAAAACTATGAACGCTGCTTCTCCCTGACCTCTCTCCTTCTTGCGTGGATGACTTTCTGATAAGAAAAATATGCATTCTATATACATCCATCCATATCTGTCACTTCCAAACCATCTATCCATCTAGGGAACAGGACCCAGGAGAGTTTCATGCACACGGCTAGATTGATAAAATCTGGCTCAGATGTCAGTCTCATCTCATTAAGTTCTTTGCCTCATTCAGTTCTCTTGTTTTCGGGAATATAAGATGCACCTTTTTCCCCCCTAAAAGGGGGGAATTATACACTGAATGAAGCCCTGGCCACCCACTGGCTCCTACCCTTTGGCCTCTGCCTCCCAGCAGTTTACCTCCTTGCAGCAAGCAGCAAGAAGAAAAAGTTTGCTTCAGCACAGCCTAATTAGCACAAGTTGATTGGATCAGCCTCCTCACTCTCATCTGTTTTGCTGCTTGCTGTAAGGAGGTAAATTGCTGGGAGCAGATTTTTTTTTCTTGTGCTAATCAAGCTATGCTGAAAACAAAAATGAAAGCAAAGCAGGCTATTTGCTATTTGCTGCAACGAGGCAAAATTGCTGGGAGGCAGATGCGGATTTCTTTTTCTTTGGTTTCCTCACCAAAGAAGGTAGGTGCGTCTTATAGTCCGGAGAGTCTTATACTCTGAAAAATACGGTAATTATACTGGAATAAACATTCCATCATACAACGAAGTTTGAACTCTATAGACTTTACACCAATGATTCTTAACCCTTTCTTTACCCTGGACCCCTTTTAAATATGGCCACAGACCATATTATATAATCATTTATATTATTTATAAACCATTTATATATAATCATAACATTTCTTCAAGCCTTCAAGAACCCTCTGTAATGACATCATGGCCCCCCCAGTGGTCTGCCGGGTTGAGAATCATTGCTTTGCACCATTTCAATTTACCCAGCTAGACTTGTATTGTACACTTCCTACCAAATGCCAGAGAAGCACAGAGCTGTAAACAAACAAACAAAAAATCTAGCTCAAAGGCATGCAAAGTTTTGCCAAACTTTACAAACCAAATTTACAGACACGAGAGAATAAAAGCCAGCAAAATGGCAAAAAAAAAAAACATAAGTAAAAATCTTTTGCAATAGTCAGACCAAATAAAAGCTTAATAAAACATGGCCAATGGTAAAATAGGTCTTAGGATGCAATCTACAGCTTCACCTGGATTGTGGAGAATCTTCTTGCAAATCTGTAAGTTGTGCTGAAATGTCAGATTTCTTGGGTTTGGGAGCACTGCTACCAGGTGTTGGTTTTTCTCCACCAAGGCGATCCTGTAACAAGCCCTCTCGGGTGCGACTGGTTTCAGAATAAGGGCAGCCAATTAACCTACATCAAAAGCAAAACTATGTTTCCATTGCAAAACCTGTTATTTTCGGCATAACAGGTGACATAACATAACATGGCTATGAAGAAGAGAAAGCCAGAGTCTACTATTTTATTCTCCTGCCCCTTCCTTCCTACATTTATTCAAAGCCTTTAGTTAAATCATTCTTCTCTTAACTCTTCCTGCATGCTGCCTCTAGCTAGACCTTTTGATGCTCTATTTCTGTGCAGGTTTTTGCTGTTATTTAATATTGCTCTCAGCTCAGCCAGATTCTCAGCCCTCCTAAGGAGCACTTGTTTTGTTTTCTGCTCGCTAGGTCTGAAATGCCCTTCTCTCTTAGAATTTCTCATGTAGTAAACAATTCAATTTCCTTCCCAAGCTCCATTTGCCTACCAATCCCTATCATTATTTTACTCTTGCAGGGTTGATGTGTTTATTTAAGGTAGCCTTCTGTAAAAAAAAATGAATCATATTATTCAAGTTTCTCTAGGCAATCTCTATCATTTATATCAGGGGTCTGCAACCTTAAACACTCAAAGAGCATTTGGACCCCTTTCCCACAGAAAAAAAAACCGCACCAGGAGCCACAAAACCTGGGTGAATGTGGCCAACTCGATGTCACTCACTCCACCCAGTCACATGACCCCCCAGGCATACCTACCCAGTCACAAAACCTTTCTCTCTATGCCTCCCTCTCCCCCTCTACTTGTATTCCCCTCTCTTTCCCCCTCTATCTCTCTCCCCCTCTCCCCTATCCTTCTCAAGTGAGCGGCTGCCCCACCCATGCATGTCTTTCATGCGCTTTGGCACTCGCTTGAGGAGGGTCCCCCCATGCGTGCGCATTCTCCCGGCTCAGCCACAGCCCCAGAGAGGATCACAAGAGGAGGGTCGCCCAAAGGGAAGCCTCTGCTGCGGCTGGCGATCGTTCCTTATTTCCAAAAATATCCAAAAAAGAAATAAAAGGGTTGAGGGGCGGGGCCAACCAGTGATGGGACAGGGAGCTGCAGCAGAGGGCCCAAAGAGCCGCATGCGGCTCCGGAGCTGCGGGTTGCCGACACCCAACTTATATACTCATCCGTGCGACCAAATTTCTACTGGACCTTTTTAAAAAATTGCTACACAGATCTTGGTGTTCTCTCTCTCTCTCTCTCCCTCCCACTCTACATACACATACTACATACACAGCCAAGATCTGGAATCCCCAAAAGTGCTTTTTCAGGAGGCAACTGGACTTTCTTCTTGTTGTTGCTTTTGAAGATGTTGTGCTTCTCATCCAAGAAGCTTCTTCAGCTCTAACAGGATAGTGGGGAATGGAAGGGTTTATATTCCTTGAAGAAGGAATATAATATAGAAGATTCTTGGATGAGAAGTGAAACGTCTTCAAAGGAAGAAAAAACAATAAGAAAGTCCAGTTGCCTCCTGAAAAAGCACTTTTGGGACAACCATGACCTTGGATGACTGAGAATCTCTACAGACTTCAAGATCTGGAATATACATTCTGTCCCTATTATTCTGATGTATCATCATCAGAGAAGAATCCAAGACACACAACTTCTTCTCTAAAGCAAGGAGCAAATTCTCTATTAAATTTGGCTAGATGTGGAAAGCAAGGGGAAATATAGGATATTGTTTTGAGCCATTCCAGCTTTCCCCCACCTCCTGGAATAAATATGAGAAGATCACTTTGGGACTTTAAATGTTTAGAGCTCGCAAATAATCATGTGAATCTCCTTAACAGGTAGACAGATGTTGATACTGCTTTTCTATCATGCTACTTATTTGCCTGGCAGTCGAGGGACGACAAATACAAAGCACAAGAGGGAGCTACAACACAACACTTTAGAACTAAGATCCACATTTGTATTTACAGTTGACTGAAGCGGTGTGTGGTTTTTAAACACAGGAAAAAGCTGCCCCATAACTCTCAGGAAATACATACGTGTAATGAGTTCCGTATCTGGGTCCCCTGACATGACCCAATCCCTGACAACCAGGAGTAGGGCATATTTGTCCTGCTGGCATTGATGCTGCATTGGAAGTCCCTAGAAAAACAAAGCCAGTTCAGGAGTAAACCTTGTTTCTGTCTTTTTCCAAATTACAGGATCCGGGGATGTGGGGTGGGAGGGAAGGAAACACCCCCCCCCCATGTTATTTCTCCTCTTACCTGGTGGCAGTTGCAAGGCATGTCCAGTTTTGGCACACCAGCCTATGGGATGAATATCTGGACTGTCAGCATCAACCCAAAAATCAAAGGCATGATCCCAACCATCGAAGTGCACCTTAATAAAGAAGATTAAAAAGGGATCACAGACAAAATTTACTTATACAGGTAGTACAGCCATTTGTTTAGTGACAGTTTGAAGTGACACCAAATGGCACCAAAAAAAAAAAAAAAAAGGAATTTATGACCGTTTTTTCACACTTAGGGCCGTTGCAGCATCCCTACAGTCCCGTGATCAAAATTCAGACATTTGGCCACCAACTCATATTTATGACAGTTGCAGTGGCCCTTTGCAAACTCAATGGGGAAGTCAGATTCATTTAAGAACCGTGTTACTGACTTAACAACTGCAGTGATTAACTGTTGTGAGAAAAGTCATAAAACGGAGCAAAGCTCATTTAACAACTGTCTCACTTAGCAACAGAAATTTGGGGCTCAATTGTCGTAAGCCGAGGACTACCTGTAACTCGCATATATACTCATGATTTTTTTGGAATTGAATCTAACTCATTTTTCTGGCAGCTGAATAAAGAGTCCAACTACTAAAACACATTCATTATGCGATTGTTCACTTGTCTGTAAGTAACACAGAAGATTCCTTGTTAGGGTTCTAAGCAACACCCCCAATGAAAGAAGACTCCGAGGCTAGAAGTTCCTCAAAGTTTCATTTTATTAGAGAGTCATATTGGCACATCTGGGAAAACCCGAATCTGAAAGCTTTCAGGTTTTCCCCACCCAACAGAAAGTCCAAGTCCCTGCCCAATACCCACAAGTCCATCACACGGTCCAATCAAGCACCGTCCCAACTGGAGATGCCTCCTAGTCACATCACTCCAGGTGCAGGGCAGGATGTCCTTGACTCCCAGAGAAAATAATGTTACTATGGCTAGATATCTCCCCAACTCCATACAATCCCCCCTCCCAGTTTCCCACAACACTAAATGTGGCAGCCCTGAAGATCCAAAGTAAAAGATGGCTTCCAGGACTGACATTCCTATTATACTGTAGGTCCATCTAACTCAGTATTGTCTCTGTGGCTCCAGACCTGGAAGATCCATATATGACTTTGACAATCAATCAAAGAACAGAAGTAGCTCTTTAGATTACGAGATTTAGCCTTTAGATCACTACAGTTCCATGCCTCCAGATTCTATGGTATAAAGTATTTTTTTCCCTGGCACTGAATTTCATGGCATAAAAATTGTCAGGCATGAAAAACAAGATGCTCATGTGAAGAGTTCAATTAACTACTTTATTGCTCAATGCCTATTTCACAGGAATCTTCCCAGACTGGCAATTTGCACCTGGGGCACACTAGATAAGGTTCAACGGCATTCAAGGGGGACTGGATTTGCCTTTATGTGCCTACATAACGATTCCAGACTAATTCCCTGCTTGGTTACTCCCCCCACCCTGGCTCAGCAACAGAAATAAACCCAACTTTAATTTCCTTGGAGAACAAAGCCAAAGCAAATTCTAATTTCTTTTCCAGCTCTCAGCCCCCACACCAGAGGTGAAATCCAGCAGGTTCTGGAGAACTGGTAGCAGAAATTTTGAGCCGTTTGGAGAACCGGTAACAGAAATTTTGAGCAGTTTGGAGAACGTTTAGAGAACCAGCAAATACCACCTCTGGCTGGCCCCAGAGTGGGTGGGAATGGAGATTTTGCAATATCTTTCCCCCAGGAGTGGGGAGGTAATGGGGATTTTGCAGTATCCTTCCCCTGGAATGGGGTGGGAACGGAGATTTTGCAGTATCCTTCCCCTGCCACACCCACCAAACCACATCACGCCCACCAAGCCATGCCCACAGAACTGGTAGTAAAAAAATTTGGATTTCACCACTGCCCCCCACTCCCCAATTAAAGGCGGCTCACTGGCTTTGACTTTGCAGCTCACCTTCACCTGAAGAATGAAAGTAAAACCAGGTTTCACTTTCCAATTATTAGGAGATTTTTATGAGATTCACCACTGCTATTTGTTTACATACCTTAACACGATAGTCATCCTTTTCAGTTATGGTTGCCACTCTAATTAGCATGGGGTTTCTTCGATCTACCGCTTCTAGTTTCATGTTAGTCTGAAATCCATGAGCTGGACGCTATAAAATAAATTATTTATGGAGTCAGAGGCAACTAAGGACGATACCTATATCATTTAAAGGGCATATTTGAAGACTCCATTACATCATATCCTGGCATTAATGGGACAAGACGGGAGCAGTGCCCCACCTCCCCATCACACGTCTTAAGAAAAGATTGAAAATGTCTATTTTTCTGCTTTAATTTAACTGTAATTTGCTGTTACATCCAACTGGACCGATTTGTGAATATGGCAATTCAATTCTCTTTTTTTTTTTTTTGTATGTCACAACAAATTAGCTTGTTCAATTGCAGAAACAGGCGCTTCCAACTTTCTCTTCTGGCAAGTGTGTTACATTAGTAACAGGCACTTAAGGCCAAGATTGCCACCTAATTTATCTAGATATTTTCGAATGCGATAGGGGAAATTGATAACAATGATGACAATCATAATCAAAATAAATGTGCCCCGACCATGGGTTAGGAGATAGTACAAAAATGCAATTACATCATTTGGTGATACGGTTTATTCAATGTAAAAACAAAAACAGAAAAGCTCTTGACCAACCAGTTTAAATGCTCTTGCTGGTGCTGCCTGAGAACCAGTTTCTTCCAGGTATTTCTCCCATGAGAAGCTTTTGAAATCTTTGTATTCTGTAAAGAGATTTCAGATGATGATCCCCAGTTTACACTTACCCTTGCAAGACCCATTAATTATTGAATGGCTGTGATAAGAACTGAGCTTCTGAAATCACATGCCTACATTATGAGTGGCTTGGGTTAGCTTAATTGAATTTCGGCCATAGAGCAGAACAACTTAAGCAGTAAAATAACGTCATAAAAACACATTCATTATGCGATTGTTCACTTGTCTGTAATTATGGTAAGCTTCCACTTTGCAACTACACAAATGAACCTTGCGTTCAAATATACTCTCCCTCCCTTAGCTTCCCCATGCCTCTCTTTTTCTGGCAAGCCACTTGCTTGTCACTGCATCTGCAACGGAGACTGATGGTTCATATTTCCTCCTAAATCAGAATTACAACCAAAGTTATAAATTATGGTTTGTCAGGAGAGAAATAGAGTGTGGGGTAAAAAAGAGAGTAAGAAGGGAAAATAAGAACACAAATCAATTCCAATTCTGATGTGGAGAGGCCATCTTAGTGTTGCATAGTAAGCTGTTGGTTTCTGAAATATATCAATGAGCAATAACAGAAGTAGCATCACAAATGTTAAGAAGTTGATAAGGAATTTCCACCACTATCTTTCTATAAAGAGCTGGATTTAAAGAATGCCTTAAGTAGGTATTCTCTATACCAAACAGTGTAACTAGGAAAGGTTTTAAAGATCTTTTAGGATGCAATTATATTTAAAACTTCCACGAGAATTCCCTTTGAAGTTCTTCTATGCTCAATCATGGTAGGTGGGATGGGGGTCTTTCTGGGAGGATGAGCAAAGAGTATGGGGGGTGTATACCAACAGTATGTAGTCAAGCAAGGTCACCCAAGGTGTGAAGGTCATTCATCTCAGCTGCCCAATTAAAGCACTTATATCAAGACACCAGATGCTGGTGGTAGATGACCATTTTAGTGATTACTGAGAGCTAGTTTGGTCTAGTGGTTAAGGAATCAGGGGAGAAAAGGGGAGACCCTGAGTTCAAATCCCGCCTTAGCCAAGAAAGCCAGCTGGGTCATCTTGGGCCAGTCATTCTCTCTCAGCCCAACCCACCTCGCAGGGTTGTTATGGTGAGAAAAATAGGAGGAGGGAGCAGTATTAGATACATTTGCTGCCTTGAGTTATTTGTAAAAACAATAAAAGACGGGATATAAATAAATAAACATAAAAGCAAAAGCATCATCTCTTACAATGTTGGAGAAGACAATTATAAATCATCTTGCATTTTAGTAAGAAAAATGCACAGATAGACAAGATTAAAGCAATTGACAATATAGTGACAGATAATGGGACATGGTAGCACCCCCAATATGTTACTAAAGAAGAGTGGAGGATCACAAAGAAACTAGATTAAAGCTTTTGGGACTGGTTGCTGGGGCTGCCATGCAGGCACACGTCCCCCCACTCACCCTTCCCCTCCACAGAAGCTGCAAATAGCCTAGAGTTGTTGGGTAAGAGAGGGGCAGCAAATATATTTTGTAAATAAACAAACAACAAATTATAGTAACAATAGGGTGGCATGATGGCTGGGGTGGCATGGGGGCTCAGCAGTTAAGATGCTAGGCTTGTCAGCTGAAATCTGGCAGTCCAGGTTTGACACCCGAGTGCCACATGTCAGAGTGAGCTTCCGTCCTCGCTCCAGCTCCTGCCAACCTAGCAATTCGAAAGCACGGAAATGCGAGTTGATAAATAGGTACCACTTTGGTGGGAAGGTAATAGCGCTCCGCGATGATATGCTGGCCACATGATCATGGAAATGTCTTCAGATAGTGCTGGCTCAGAATGGCCTTGAAAAGGAGATGAGCAACACGCCTTAGAGTCGACAACGACGCGAAGTAAAATCAGGAAAATACTCCTTTATCTTTTTTTTTTTTAATGGTAGGAATGTGAAACATAAGATTCGATGGGAGTCGGATAGCCTTTAAATTGCATCAACCAAGCAATCAACCAAGCAATCAATAAATCAGCATCAACATGGCAACGTTCAATACGGTGAAAGATGAAATGAATCAATGGGATATTGACTCTTAGACATCAGCAAATTGAAATGGACTGGAATCGGACACTTTCCATTAAAAAGATCATTTACTACTCAGGGCATGAAAAACAAAAGAGGAAGGGTATCTCAAGGACACTATTTGGGTACAGTGTCCTCAGTGCTTCTATAATATCTTATTGACCTCACGGTATTTAATCTTTGATCCAATTATTTTCCAAGTTTATGCTTCACCCACTGAAGCAGAAGAAGAGTTTGTTGATAGGTTTTAAAATCAAGTTCAATCTGAAGTTTAATTTTTTATCCTGCGTTTATTACTTTATAGGTAACTCAAGGAGCTGAAACCAGTGGTGGGATTCAAATTTTTTTACTATCGGTTCTGTGGGCGTGGCTTGGTGGGCATGGCATGGCATGGCATGGCTTGGTGGGTGTGGCAGGGGAAGGATAGTATAAAATCTCCATTCCCTCCCCACTCCAGGGGAAGGTTATGCAAGATCAGCTGGGACTCGGGAGACAGAGAATAGATGGGGGAGGGGCCAGTCAGAGGTGGTATTTACCGGTTCTCCGAACTACTCAAAATTTCCGCTACCGGTTCTCCAGAACTGGTCAGAACCTGCTGAATACCACCTCTGAGCTGAACGTACATAATACTTCTCCCTCCTCCTATTTTCCTTATAACATCCACCTTGTTATGGTACGTCGCTTGTGATTGGAGGCTGGAATGCTAAACTGAGAAAAAGTAAGGAGAAAAATATATTTAGAGAATATGCCTAGGAAATAGAAATAAAACAGGAGAATCTACCTGTTTCTGCCAAGCCAATGATTTATTCATTGCTAATAGCTTTCAAACAACCAAAAGAATACAGAGAATAAAACTGACTACAATATAGATACAAGCAGGTGGAAAAAATTAACAAAGATACAGTTCAGGAGCCGATTGTGGAACAGATCACACTCTGCTCATTTGCAAATTCTAAGTCAAGTTAAAGTGGAAGAAGAAAGTTAGCTTCCACAATATGATCTGGAATTAACATTTTCAAGGAAAACATCAGGAATTACTTTTATAGAAAACCACAGGAACTCACTGAGTGGAAACCAGAACAAATGTGGCATGAAATCAAACAATAAGAGATCAAGAAACAGAAAAAAAAAAAGCAGACTCAGAACCAAAGAGAAGAAAGAGAAATATCTTAGGAAGGAACTGAAAGAATTTCAAAGAGCTGTTAGAAAAGACTAGAAGAATATAATGACATTTGTAAAGATATGAAAAGATGGAAACAGACATGGAAAATCAAGGAAAATGTTCCAAAAGATTTCTGAACTCAAGAGGAGGTTTCAAGCGTGAAGTTCAAAGCTGCCAATGGACTGATAGTAACTGACTGAAAGAAGATCAAAGATGGAAGAAGCATCCCGAAATTCTATACAATTAAATAGCAGCACCTAAGATATCTCGGAAGGTATTCCCTATTTACAAGAGCCTGTATTAATTGTTTAAACTAATTCTTCAGACGTGTCTGACTCTTGATGACTTGATTTAATTTATATCCTATAATTTATAGGAAGTGTTCTCCATCCTATCCTGTCAAGCATAGCTTCTTGCAGTTATTGGATGTTCATCGTTACCAAGCCAGATGACTACAGGAATTGATGGAATATCTATAGAAATATGGCAAGCAACAAAGTAAGAATCAATTGAGGTTCTAACCAAACTGTGCCAGTAAATCTGAAGAACAACGGAAGAAGTCAATCTTTCTCTTTTATTAATGTCCTGCTCTTTTGAAGAAAACATTCAGGTCCTGCATTCTCCTTGTATGATACTTTTGTTAATCAATTTCTGCTGAAACTCCCAGACAATTTACATTAGCCGAATTTTGTCTAGCACTCCAAGGATTCAGAATTTGGTTGGGACACATGATTTCTAAAAATATTTGTAGAACATGCGCAACAAGTAAGTAGAACTTCCACCCTGTAAGCAGAGTGACTGAAATAAGTCTCATAACATAATTCCATTGCAGCTGATAAATTCCTTGCAGATACTATCACACTAACTGAAAATGATGTGCTTTTAACCTACCAGCTGGTGTGGTTAAGAGAGTTCCAGTTTCTTGGCAGTAACCAACAGGTCGAATATATGGACTGCTTGCATCACACCTGCACCAAAGGTATATATATATACATGATGAAATACAACGATGCAAACTTTGCCTAATGTTTCTACGCTAAACATTAATATCAAGGATGCAATAGGGCATCTCCTTTGTAGCCTTCAAGATCAGTAAATGGAAATTCCAAGTGAGAATGCTTTTTTTTTGTATTTATGAAATATAGGGAGCTTCAACAAGCTCTAACTGAAAATTTGACTTCCAGATAGTTAAAACACCCAATTTACCCTTTATTGCCCTAAACATCTGTCAAACAGACTCTTGAGTCAATTTATGTTGTACATGGGGTCCTTGGTGCTCTCTGAGCTTGGTGGTTTTCTTGCAATGCATCAGTGCACTGATGATGTAACCTAGTTTGGTAATGAAATGTCTGCAGGAAAAGCATCAAGCTCAGAAAGCACCAAGGACCTCACAGTTCAGCTTTGAGCTACAAATATTCTCTTCTAATTGCATATCCCTGTATTATCTCATACATGGTAAGCTATATGGTTTGAATTTATAATTCTACATTATACCAAACTAAATTTAGATTTTAATTCTTTATTCAATACAATTTGTAGACAAGCTACGTGATCCAAAATATAGTTATCTGGATGGAATGCTGTATATATTTCATCAGGGGTTTACAATCAGAACTTCAACAAACTGAATGGTGAATAAAGCTGGATGCAACTGAATACAGAACTGGCTCCAGGGGTTTTCCTATCTCAAAATGATTTTACATTCTGCAGTTCCTGGACAGTACTCGATTACTCTCACCAACATAACAAATTCTTGTTCTTACCAGTAATCATAGCTTTCACCCCAGTTGTCAAAATGAACGAGCAGTCGATTATCCAACATGTCTGCAATGGTTGCCACACACATGAGAGAAGGATTCTTTTTGTCTACTGCCTCTAACTTCATGCCCACCCGAAAACCAGAAGGTGTGACTGGCTATTGGACAGGAGAAAACAGAGAGAGAGAGAGAGGAAAAAAAAAACCATTGCCATTAGAAGCATTTAAGTCTGCATTGAGTTGAAGAAAATCTGGCCTTACTGCTGGATTCACATAAGATTCTAAATCAAAAAAGGACATGCTTTGATTTTGGCTTAATAGGCTGCGAGACTTGTGCTTTAAGAAATCATAATTTGAACTACTGGTTTCATAAGATGTGCGACTTTGATCGCAAGTCTTCCTAAAGCTGTAAAACTCTGAGTGCAAAATTTAAAAATCTCTTTTTAATTCATTGAAAACTAAAGGGTTGGCTCAGGTGGTATATGAGTGAACAAATGTGGCTTACTTGACAGAGTAGAATCCAAAGGAAGCAAAATACCTGGAAAAACACTGGATGTGCAACTAGAAAAAGATACTCAGGTGAGCAGCAGGAACATGAATCAATAAATGTTTTCAGCTCAAACACTGAACAAATGCCGGCGGTAACAGGGTTAACACAGGAGATAAAAAGCCAGCTACTCTGTGCCAGCTGTGCTTGGCTAATTTATTCCTCTGCTCAGATAAACACAAACCAACAAACTTAGAATTCTAAACAAACAAATAAAGGCAATAAACTCTGAATTCTAAATATATGAGAGATAATGGTTCCTATTTTATTTTGCTTCCTTCTTTCTCAGCGGTTTTGTTTCAATTCTAAGTATTAGCAAAGGAACCTTGATACCTTTTGTAGAAAGGATTCAAAAGAGACAACTAAGAAACTGGTGTTGCTACTCACTGTGCTTAGGATCTTGAAAAGGTTTTTGGGGGCAGCCTGAGATTTACAAGTCTTCAAATATGAAGCCCAGTTAAATTCCCCATCTTTGTAACCTAAGCAAAGAAAGAAAGAAAAAAAAAAGATTTTTGATAAAAAAAACAGCCTGTGGCGTACCACAGCCTGAGTTCTCAGAATTAGACACAGTATGGGAAGCATTTGAAATTTGTGTGATAGCTGTTTTTGTGGAACAATTAAGGTCTCTAGGCTTTATAAATATTTCTCCTTTCTCTTTTCTTGTGTTTTAAATACAATAGTGCAGTTGTAAGCCATTAATTTGAAAATTCAGAACTCCGTATGAAACAAAATAGGTACTGAATTCATTTATTAAATTATGTATCACTGAAAGAAATTCCAATTATTTAACATTTCTAATGCTCAACTTTAATGGAAAACATGCATTACTTCTTAAGTAACAATGTGAATACATGCAAGCTTTTTCCTATAAGATTCTCCAATATATAGTCCTCAGAACAAAATAAAAGATCCTAATTGTTTATTTTCATGATAGCACAAATTTAGCTGAATGACCTTGGGCTAGTCCCTCTCTCTCAACCATAGGAGAAGGCAATGGGAAATCATTCCCCCAAATCCTGCCAAGAAAACTGTAGGGGCTAGTTCAGGCAATCACTAGCAGTCAACACTGATTCGAAGACACACACAGCAGTAGAAAAATGTAGTTAATCTTATGAAATTATGAAATTTTTCTCATGAAAAATCTATATTTTGTGGCTATTATGCAAAGTGGGTGTCAGGATCAATCTCACTTCTTTCCTTTTTAACCAAGTCAGTGATTTAACATGAGATTAGTCTCTTGATTAAAGCTAGGATTTGGTTCAAGCATTTTTAGTCTAAACTAAGTTTCTCGGAAACAAGCCTTGATCAGATTGTAGTTCAAAAAGAGCAGAGCTCCCAGTTTGTAGAAAATGGGAATACACTGTTCTTTGGGAAAAAGGAGCAGACGTGTCCACTCCCTTCATCACAACTTGGAGAAGAGGAGGAAGGAGAAGAATTGAAGGTCACTAAATAAAGTTGTACCTCAAGATGATCAACCTAGAAATAACTGTTTCTCCTGAAAGATTTCACTTACACGAAGCTCTGTAGTCCAAATACTACAGTGCAAAGTCCCATCTCTGATTAGAATGCTTATAAAGGTAGGTAGGTAGGTAGGTAGGTAGGTAGGTAGGTAGACAGACGGACGGATGGACGGACATACCGGTAGGTAGATAGATATACATATATAATATACATACACACACACACACACATAAATATACGCATATACATACAAACACACACAACTCTACCTTTAGGAGGGAGCAGCTTGTGACCTGTTTTTTCACACCAGCCAACAGGATGGATATCTGTTGAATCAGCATTAACCCAGAAATCATAAAACTCTGAATAACCATCAAAATGTAATCGCATTCGGTACCCCTGCACCTACAACCGACCACAAAGGTAAGATTGTTACCACTTTTGCAAAACACACAAAAAAAGCCTGTGTTAAAAAATTCTGCTCCTATTTTCTTTTCAACACCATTAACTTTTAACAGTGGATGCATTAACTGTATTAATTTATTGGTGGTGCATGCTACAGTTCACAGACACTGTTTTTACACCCTTTACTTAGTAGAACTCAAGCATCTACAATGAAAGTAACAGTGGAGTTGTCAGCTTTGGAAGCCATATTAGGCCGGAAGCTTCCATGATGCCACCTTCTCCTGTGTGGGAAAGTAAGAGGAGGGATTTAGTAGAGGGGTTGTCTGTAGACATAATAGCATTCTTCCTGTTGGTCAAGGTAAGGGCGATCCTGCATCTGGAGGAGGAGTGGTCGGAGTGATGTCTTGAGATGGGGCAGATGGTGATTGGAGCCTGTGATCGTCTGAGGAATGAGGGGATGGTTTGGGGGGTTTTGAATTACTGAGGGAAAACCTGGACCTCTCAGATTCGGGTTTTCCCAGACGTGCCAGTTTACCTATTCTACTAAATAGAACTTTGAAAAATGCTTGCTTCTGAGTTTTACTTTATACTGGGGGTTTTCTAGAATCCTGACAGGAGTTTCTGCTTGGCACAAGCAGATATTAAAACACACATACAAGAACTGTATAAAAAGCCAATTAAAGATGTCCAGATTGTTAGTCTTATCTGTCAATCTTTTCAGGCTACCAATACCTTTTTTTTTTGAGAGTGAAAAATATTCAGTTCATTTACCAATGTATAGCAACATTGCCAATAGAGTATATTATTTTTTTTAAAAAAGCATTCCTTAAGCCAGTAGGCGTTTCATTAACTTCAACCAGAATTAATTAACTGATCACCGACATGCTTTTCATCTGTCTTCCAGTTATTTTCTTCGTTATTTTAAAAAGTCAGACCAGTACCTCAGCAACAGAAAGAACACAAAATAAAGATGGATGTTCAGGGTCCAGTCCTTCAAGCTTCATTCCAACTTTAAATCCATTTTTGTTTTGTGGAAAGGATTGAGACTACGGTAGAAAGAAATAAAATATTATTGTAGACTTAACGAACTCCTTGTGGCCAGGTAAATATGCAGAAAATTAAAAAAAATGAAGCAGGAATATCAAATGTGTATAGTATTCCTTTTCTATAATTAAGGTTTAACTGGCATTTTAAAAAATGTTTTCTTGTGTTTTAATGTGAGAGTAAGCTGTTTATAGAAATGAAGGACTATTAAAGTTTAATTATCAGTTAGTGCAGTGTTTGAATTGACAGAGTTGCGCTTCTAGTCTAAAATGATACCTTAATGACAATCCATGGAGTGTTCATTTCTTAACTGGTAAAAACACAGAGTGCTGTTATGATACAATTAGTCCTCGACGTACAACCACAATTGAGACCAACGTTTCTGTTGCTGAGCAAGACAGTTGTTAAATGAATTTTGCCCCCATTTCATCACCTTTCTTGCCACAGTTCTTAAGTGAATCACTGCAGCTGTCAAGTTAGTAACATGGTTGTTAAGTGAATTTGGCTTCCTCTTTGACTTTGCTTGTCAGAAGGCCGCAAAAGGGATCACATGATTTTGGGACACAGCAACGATCATAAATGTGAACCAGTTCACAACCATCTGAATTTTGATCATGTGACCACAAGGATGCTGCAATGGTAGTAAGTGCGAAAAAGGGTCATAAGTCGCTTTTTTCAGTACTGTTGTTAACTTCAAATGGTTATAAGTCGAGGACTACCTTATACTCTGAGACTGCTACACTCTGGAGATAGAAATAAATCTAAGAAGTTAAATAGAAAAAGGGGAAATGGAGGCAAATTGCTATAATGTTTAATTTGACACTTATACACTTGGCTACCCTAACAATGGCTTCATATCCTAAATTTTAGTTAGCTGACACCATGATATAATATAGTGTCTGAACTGAATTACTGAATCTGACCTGGAGAAGCATCAGACCAAGAGACAGTATTATTCTGAAATTTGGACTTAAGCAAACGTTAAATAAAATGCTAACAGTGAAAGACTTTTTAAAATCTTGCTCATTTGTTCGTTCGTTCGTTCATTCATTCAATTAATTTATGTGCTGTCCATCTCACTATCAAGTGACTCTGGACGGCTTATGATGTCATAAAATAGCAATATAAGAAAGATAAAAAAATGTTTTTGAAAATTCCTCCAAAAAGCTGAGCTTTACATACAAAAACTGGCAGTGAAATATGGTCCAAATCAAGATTCTTCCCAATGCTGCATTTTCTATTATCTCCATTTTATTTGAAGAAATTGAAATAACTTAGCATGGATGGGAAGGATACTATGTTCACATTTTCTATGATTTGGTTTTGTGCATATTGTTAGATATGGCAATTGGCTGCTACTTGTACCCTCACTTGTAATGATTACTTTTTAATAAGATAATCTACAACATGCTAAAAGTCAAGGACCAATTAATGTCAGCACTATGCTAATTACCAAAGCTGAAAACTAGCTTTACACAGTTGCTGGCTGAGATATGATCCTGGTGTTGAGCAATTTCATAGACACAAATTAAAACAGAGGTTGTGGATAAAAATTAAACGTGAAGATTACAATGGTGGATTCACATATTATCCTTTTAACAAGCAAGATGTACAATAAAGCACGCACACACACACACCAGCTTGCACTGAATCCCTTTCCAGGCAAAAACTGATAAGAGATTTGTCTTGTTCCTTCCTTCTGATGCCCACCATTTCCTCTCAACAAGAAACCTTGACCCTAGTTGCAACGTTTCTCTACTGAACTCAAAGTAAAATGCAGGGCGAAGATTTAATGAATCTTTATGGTTCAAGCACTTGTAAGGAGTACAGAGATGTGTCTTCCCTGCTTGGATGCCATGAGAAAACTAGTATCTTAATGAACTTATCTTTTCTTTTATGTACACTGAGAGCATACGCACCAAGACAAATTCCTTGTGTGTCCAATTACACTTGGCCAATAAAAAAATCTATTCTATTCTCTCTCTCTTCTACAGGCAGTTATGCAAGAGAAGGAGAGAGAATGAAGAAGGAGGTGAAGGAATACTCATCTTCACATCAACAAAGCAGGGGTGAAATCCAGCAGGTTCTGAAGAACCAGAGTGGAAATTTTGAATAGTCTGGAGAACTGGCAAATACCACCTCTGGCGGGGAATGGGGATTTCGCAATATCCTTCCGCCAGGAGTGGGGAGGGAATAGGAATTTTGCAGTATCCTTCCCCTAGAGTGGGGTGAGAATGGGGATTTTGCAGTATCCTTCCCCTAGAGGGCGGTGGGAATGGGGATTTAGCAGTAACCTTCCCCTGCCATGCCCACCAAGACATGCCATGCCCACAGAACCAATAGTAAAAAAAAATTGAGTTTCAGCATTGTAACAAATCCTATTTGGAAAGATGCAAAACCAGTGTGAAACTATAATAATAATAATAA
Organism: Masticophis lateralis; assembly: GCA_030761175.1. NCBI lineage: Eukaryota > Metazoa > Chordata > Lepidosauria > Squamata > Colubridae > Masticophis > Masticophis lateralis. The sequence goes on from JAUDYJ010000009.1 coordinate 16,078,651, forward strand.
TAATAATGATGATGATGATGATGATGATGAAGAAGAAGAAGAAGGAGGAGAAGAAGAAGGACAAGGACAAGGAGGAGAAGGAGAAGGAGAAGGGGAAGGGGAAGGGGAAGGGGAAGGGGAAGGGGAAGAAGAAGAAGAAGAAGAAGAAGAAGAAGAAGAAGAAGAAGAAGAAGAAGAAGAAGAAGAAGAAGAAGAAGAAGAAGAAGAAGAAGAAGATAAAAAAAGACGAGGGTGTTTTGGGCCTCTGTAGATTTCTTAGAACTATGATGGACCCAGGCTTGTTTCTCTGCAGCACTGAAGAAGTCACCTTGGTCTTATTGCTTCCAAGAAAAAAGCTCTTTAAGGGAGCAGATGTGTAAGATTTCAATATCCTTAACACATTCCATCTCATTACAGGATCTGGTTCTTTAGTTTTCCCACTCACAAAAAATTCTGGTTCAAGGGCAAATGCAGAGACATTCACATGCAGGTAGTCCTTGATCTACAACCACAATTGAGTCCAACATTTCTGTTGCTAAGCAAGGCAGTTGCTAAGTGAGCTTTGCTCCATTTTGCAACCTTTGTAGTCGCAGCTGTTAAGTGAAGCGCTGTAATTCTAACGTTAGCGATAGAGTTAATTGAATCTGGCTTCCCCATTGACTTTGCTTCTCAGAGGGTCACAAAAGGTGATCACATGACCCTGGGACACTGCAACTGTCATTAATATAAGCCAATTTTGATCAGATGATCACGGGGAAGCTGCAATTGTTTTAAGCAGTGGGGGGATTCAAGTAATTTAACAACCGGTTTTGTGCCCTAATGATTTCTTCCGACAACCAGTTTGTCAAACTGCTCAGAAAGTTAACAACCGGTTCTCCTGAAGTGGTGCGAACTGGCTGAATCCCATCACTGGTTTTAAGCCATACATCAACTTTTTTCAGTGCTGCTGTAACTTTGAACAGTCACTAAACGAATGGTTGTAAGTCGAGGACTACCTGTGTTCAATATTCATCCACAAGAAAACACCTAGGAGATTGCAAACCTCTTTGAAAAGTTTCAAGGGAGCAGCTGGCATTCGTTCTTCTTCTAAGTATGTCATCCAGTTCCAAACATTCTTCTTTGCAGGAATAGCTGAGAAATCAAACATAGAATGAAAAAAAAATTGCTTCTGGGAGACAAGAGTATGATACTACAAAGATCTGTGGAAAGAGTAATGTGGGACAAGTGACAGCACACTTGTCATAATATACTTGTGCAATTGTGTGCAATGAAAATATACAGAACAGTTAGTGCTTGCGTTATGATACAACAACGTATTTTACCATTTTGGCATTATCACGTTTAAAAGTGAACACCTATGTATTGAACAGAGGATTTTATATACATATATATATATACACGCACATACACACACACACACTGTATATATATATAATTCTTCTCATCGTGTGAATATTTGATTGGATAGACTTAACCTTCTCATCACAATAGCTGGATAGGAGATTTCAAAAATCACAGTTCCAATGCCATGATCATCCCTTCTTTTTAGCATATAGTTATGCTGCCCATTTGTATCACCCCACTCAAAAACCCAAATATCTGAAATTTTAGTTGTCTTTTTCTGCCAAATTCACAACCTCCCTTCTTGCAAGATGTAACTTGGACAAATATTGTAAAGTCTGTCAAGTTTCTAGGAATAGCTATGGCTTACAGAAACCAGCTTATAGCCTCTTCTCTCAGGTTTGGTTTTATTTTTCTATATTTCAAATTTTGCATTTTGTTTCATTGGTCTGAGACCATAGACAAACAATTTTGGCAATTTGGAGGGGAGAGGACATAAGGCTGCATATATAGTTTACTATTCACAGAAGAGACTGCAGCCAGATGACATGAAGGGAAACGTTCTAATATTGTAGCCCTTCTAATATGGGCAGTCCTCGACTTATGACCACAACTGAGTCCAACATTTCCATTGTTAAGCAAGATAGTTGCTAAGTGCGTTTTGCCTCAATTTTGGACTTTTTGGGCCACAGTTGTTAAGTGAATCACAGCAGTTATTAACATGGTTGTTAAGTGAATCGGGCTTCCCCATTGACTTTTGCTTGTTAGAAGGTTGCAAAAGGGGATCACATGATCTTGGGGCACAGCAACAGTCATAAATATATACCAGTTGCCAAGTATCTGAATTTTGATTACATGACCATGGGGATGCAGCAATGTGCAATGTCATGTCACTTTTTTCAATGTCGTAACTTCAAATGGCCACTAAATGAATGGTTGTAAATCAAGGATTACAAGTAATACATTTCACAGACTATAAAGATAAGTGTAAAATTGATGGAATGCTCTTTGTAACATTAGTATTCTGGATATTATTACAGAGGTTGTCAAAGTACTCAATTTATAGCAGTCTTTTGCTATGGAATAGTTAAAAGATCAGTTTCCCACCCTTACCTTGCTTCATTGATTTTGCATTCTTGCGGTTTTTCGGATTCAATTTATTCTTTTCCTAGATAATACAAATCAGATGAAAAAAACACTGACATTTTTCATATATCATCGAACATCATTTTCACTCTTTTGCAACATTTATTTTTTGCTTAGTATTTTAAACTGCCAGCAGAAAGATCGAATATAAATGAAACTAATAAACTAAATACATTGAAATACATTATCTGCCATTTAGTGCAAAATAACAATTTTAAACTTTCTAATGCAGTAGTGTTCTCTGATGGCTAAATTTCAACATGTCAACTAATTTCTAATTTCCAATAGTGAAATGGTGGTATGTGTTGCTTTTCAAAATCTGATTCTGCAATATATATATTTTTCCTGATAAAAGGGCAAAGCATCAAGATTTCCAATAATCTTTTTCCCTTTTGTTTTAATGTAAAATCACAATGTTATCAGATTCATATGGATACAATGTGTCCAATAATCATCTCCCCCCCTTTGTTTTAATTTAAAACCACAAAGTTATCAGACTTAAAGGTATACAATGTGTATGGTTTGGTTTGGTTTGGTTTGGTTTGGTTGACACAACAAGTAATATTTCTAAAAATATTACTTAAATGTAAAAGGATTAATTAAATTTACATGGTAAATTCTTATCACTACAAGTTTCATTATAGCCTTCTGGCTACTGTTTCAATTAAAGAAATCACATTTAATTACCTCCTCCTCATCTCCATTTTCTTCTTCCTCTTCAGAATCTAAAAGCAGCTTCCTTTTCCTTCGAAGCCGCTTAGTTTCACGATTCTGACTGTTATTTGTCTGTTTCCCACAGTTGGTGGTATTGTCCTTAGACGGTCTACCAAAAGATGCAATTACATGCACTTAGAAAACATTGTCTCTAAGATGGCATCAATGGTTAACATATTTTAAATCTGCACCATTTTCTTCCCTACAAATCTACAGTTTAAATAACATTGTGGGGCTCTACATTCATCAGAGGTAATGTGCGTGGAGGTGTAGATCTTTGTCTATATCTGGTATTGCCTGTTTCAAACTCTCATTCATAAGTTAGGTAATCAGCATTGGTACTTCGACATGCATTTAGGGTTGTGCTCCATTTATGCTTGCTGATTCTTCTGTATTCATCTTCATTTAACGACCCCATAATCCCTTGCAGGGTGGAGTCTGGGCAACTGAATGGAGCAAGCAAAGCATTTTAATGGCCGGATGCCCTTCCTGTCACCAATGTGAAGCTTTGTTCAGCAAATGTGTGCCCAGAGAGAGAAATATCTGCCCCTACCTAGGACTGAACTCACAGCCTCCTGATTGTGAGGCGAAAACTCTACCTCTAGGCCACCGCACCACTCCTGCTGATTCTTCTATATTACTGCTCTTTAATTCTTTGTTTTCATATTATTGACAAGCCAACTTATCCAAGTCTTCTGAATTGATCCAGCACAGACACTAAGGCATGTGGATAGTAAGCCATAAGAATGATTTAATATAGAGCATTAATTCAACTGCTTAGCAAACAGTTGTCATTCTTAGTTCTACATTCCAATTTGATTTTTTAAGGCTGTGTTGTCTGCTCAGGAAAGAGTGGGTATTCTCCATTTGGAAATCACATGCTACATTTACCCTAACCTAATTAGGAAACTTAAACAAACCAACGATGAATTGACGTATCAGTCTGACTTAACATGATATATGAATGTGGTTAATTTGTTCAATATTAATTCCCCTTAACCAGGAATGTATGGATTTTATGGACACGAAAACCACAGACAAAGATGATGTCACTTGAAGCATTGGCCCAGAGTTGCATGGATGAGATGGGTGATCATATAAATGGGAATAAATAAACATATACATACATTGTGTAACTGCACACAGAATGTATGATATAATAGCCTACAACGGGGTAAATCCAGGAGGGGCACTGCAAAGTTAAAAAAAAAAAAGAATTGCATTTTGTATTAACACCATAAGAGTTAGGGTTCCTTTTTCCGTTTCCCTCTGAAACTATGATCACCAATACCCATCTTCAATTTTTAATTTAAAAAAAAATTAAACCGAATTAAAGCAAACAGATTCTTCTGCAAATGATATTTTGATATTGATATGCTGATATGATTGGGTCATTTACACAGTCCCATTTCTTGCCCTCCTGTTGGTTCTCAATATCCTTTCCAAAACACGGACATGAGGATCCAGAAGCCTTTTAGAAATGATTTCACACAGTTCAAAAACTATGGATGTGAACCTTTTATCCTCTTATTTCTTTTAAAGCAGGGATGCTTAGATCTGGCCCACGAGACTGCCCTGGAAACAGTGAAGGACAGACCCGTGGTGCCTCTGCTAGCAAAAATGGAGCTTGAGAGGGCCACACGCAGCCTTCCCAGACTCCGTTTTCAGCCAAGACGGCCTCCTACAGTCCTCTGCCAGCAAAAATGGAGCTTGGGGGGAGGGGAGGCTGTGCACAGCCTTCTTGAGCTCCATTTTCACTGGCAGAGGCCTGCAGGCCGTCGCTGCCAAAAACACTCCTGTTCTAAAGTGAACTTTCCAACGTAGATGTGCAGCTATATTGTTATTTGGTCTTTAATACGTAAAGTTATAGCCAGTCCTTGACTTATGATCACAACTGAGCCCAACATTTCTATTGCTATGACATTTGTTAAGTGAGTTTTGCCCCGTTTTATGACCTTTCTTGCCAGAGTTGTTAAGTGAATCACTGCAAGTGTTAAGTTAGTAACCAGGTTGTTGTGAATCTGGCTTCCCCATTGACCTGGCTTGTAGGAAGGTCACAAAAGGTTTGGTCATAAGTTTGAAAAAAAACAACCAGTCATAAGCCACTTTTTTCCAGTGCCATTGTAACTTTGAGTGGTCAGCAAATGAACTGTTATAAGTTGAGGACTACCTGTAAATGCAGATTGTACCCCAAGACTATATCCATGTTAAGATTTTAATGAAACAAAGAAAGCAAGCAAACGGTATCACCTCTCTTTACTCTCCTGATGAGAATTCTCAAAGGTCTCCATTTGTTCAGAACAGGTGAGTCTTGAGTTCCGGTCTAGAACGATTCTGTCTTTGGGTTCTGCAAAAATCCAAGAGTCGGCAATGAAAAAAATTCTTCAAATATTTATTACGTAACAAATTCCCTCTCTCTTCCTTTTTCAGCCTTTCATTAATTGAATCTCGCAATCTCTTGCAACTGAATTAATCACCATGGATTTTAATGAAAATGCTATGCCACTCATACCAAGCCTCAAATCACAAACAGCTGACATATCCGGTGATATTTTAATTGTGGAAGAAACCTCTGAGATGAGAAGTCTGGAATGCCTCTGGACACTCATTTACATTGAAACATTTCAGAGGAGAGAGCTACCGTATGTGTATTCTTTGCAACAACAAGAGAATGTTGTAGTACTTTAAAGAATAACAAACGACTTTAACAGTTGTTATAGACATTTCATTTTAAAAAAGCCCTTTAAGGACACAGTCAAGAAATGACTGATTGAACCAAGTATGATGACTTAATTGAATTCCAGAGCTTTTTTCTAACCAAGATGAATCCTTTAAACTCCAGCAATGTTTATTAACATGTGAGTGATACAGTATATTGTAACTATGTTTTGTAACCCTGCAAATAATTTATTATAGTTGTATATGGGATTTTGTTTTTATATGTACAGAAGTTGGTTTTATGCAATAATAATATCTGAATGGAAGAATAAATTATATTCAACTAAACAGGGGTTTCCAACTTGAGTGTAGTGAACCATTCATTTATGTAAATGTATAGACCCAGGTTGAAAAAGAATATAAATTGGATGCACAGACTTGGGGATACAGGAAAAAATGAGAGTTGAGATCAGATTTCATTACTAAGCAGTAAAAGCATCCCTGGGAGATGTCTCATTAATCAAAGGCAAAGATGAAGCCAAAACTAGATCCCCTAAGAAAAAATTAAGTCAGGAATGATCTTCTGTATCCAAAAAGAATCACGTTAACCCCAGTCATCGTCAATAAGTTGTAAAGCTTCCAATATATGATTTTGGCAACTTGGTTATATAATGTTGTATATAATCAGTCTGTGAGATTTTGCTGCAGACACCGATAAAGTGATCCATTGTTAGCATTATTATTTATAAAACGTATTGGCACCCATGTTACCATAGGGTAACTCAGGGCAGCTCATAGTTACATAAAATCTAAAACATAAAAAGTTAAAAACAAATATTAAAACCAAAAACACATGGAGAGGGTGGAGTGGGAGGGGGGTAGATGGGATCTGTTATTACTTAATCAACCACCTTCCAATATCTCAGGGGCTGCCACAAAGGAGTCAAGCTATTCTCCAAAGCACCTGAGGGCAAGACAAGAAGCAATGGGTGAAAACTAATCAAGGAGAGAAGCAACTTAGAACTAAGGAGAAATTTCCTGACAGTTAGAACAATGAATCAGTGGAACAACTTGCCTCCAGAAGTTGTGAATGCTCCAACACTGGAAATTTTAAAGATGTTGGATTACCATTTGTCTGAAGTGGTGTAGAGATTCCTGCCTAAGCAGGGGGTTGGACCAAAAGATCTCCAAGGTCCCTTCCAACTCTGTTATTCTAAATTCTGTTGAATCTGTTACAGCTAAGGAACCAGCTATTTTTCTACCATCTTATTATTGCTAATTGCCTATGCTAATTCAGCTCATTGCCACCAATATGAAGGGCACAAAGCATGAGGATAAGCAGAGAAACACCAGTTAGAACAATTAATCGGTGGGACAACTTGCCTCCAGAAGTTATGAATGCTTCAACACTGGAAGTTTTTAAGAAGATGTTGGATAACCATTTGTCTGAAGTGGTGTAGGGTTTCCTGCCTAAGCAGGGGGTTGGACTAGAAGACCTCCAAGGGTCCCTTCCAACTGTGCTATTCTATTCTATTCTATTCTATTCTATTCTATTCTATTCTATTCTATTCTATTCTATTCTATTCTATTCTATTCTATATTTATATTATTTATATTTATATTTATATTTATATTTATAGGGCCATGTGTATGAAATCCAAATCTGGAAAGAGAAAAATGACCACCAGTACCTGGTAGATTGAAATGGGCTTGAAGATCATGTTGCTATTTATTCGTACAGTTCAAAATACCATCTTGGATTTTCCAAACGTGTGGGGTTTAGCTCTTAAAATTTTAAGAAAAGACACAGAAGCTGAGAAATTCTAAAAGTAGAAATCCATACCTCTGGAAATCTTCCAGGTTGGGGAAGTTGTTTCAGTATATACAGTAATAATCCAAAGAGAAAAAAACTATGTTTTTTCTACTAATCAGATAAATTATAATTATTTAGCTATCCATAAAGTGTGTAGATAACATTTCTACTGCATAATTTATATCTCTACATAGGCTCCTTTTAATACTTAATTAGTATCTGCTATTGTCTACTAAGTCATTTTTAATCAATGTTAAACATTAAGGTCTAATGATTTCAGTATCAGAGATTTAAGAAGGTGCATTAAATCCAAGTTGATCTGTTTGATTGGACATTACCCCACTTTGGCAATAGACATGTTAGCAATGTCTATGTTACCCCTCTATGGTAATAGACATGTTAAAGGAAAATATCATATTTTAAAATACAGAAATAAATTATAGAAATCTAAGTATGCAAATCCCTGAAAATAAGGGAAGACCTTTTTTGTTTTAACTAGATTATAGCAACTAAATATTATATGATTTGTTCCACAATTAAATTGATTTATCCCAGGTCGATATAACAGCGTCCTACTAAAAAATGCAGCTCAGAGAAATTATTGGTCAATAGATATACACTGACCCAATGATTTTCATTAATGGAACAAGAGAATGCACACAGGGCAGGGGGTGTTAAAATCATGACCTCAGCACAATTATATATAAAGATAAAATAAAATTACATGGAGGACATGATCATATTATTGAACATTTTTACAATATTATTTTGTTTATTTTAAGATTATGCTAATCATGACAGCACTCTTTAAATTAACCAACGGATTAAATATCCCTGTTATTGATTACAAAAATGTGCCTAAACTAACTTTAAACATCATTCTCTGTGATTTACAAGCCTCAGTTCTGAGTATGAGGTCAGAAAAAACACTCTCTAGATACATCTATTGTTGAATTCTTGGTGCTCTCTGAGCTTGGTTGCTTTTTGCTTGCAGAAGTCAGCCATCAATAGATAACAAAGAGATAAGCCACATTTACATCCCATTCAAAAAAGAGAATAAAAAAGCTAAGAAGGAAACAAAAAGACCAGAATCAACACCTAGATAAGCAGGGATTAGAAAGACCCAGACAAACAATCAAGCAGAAAACAATAACCTAATCAAGGAACTACCAGGAAAATCCCATCTCCATCAACACTGGCAGAACAAGCTACTGGGTTGAAAAAAGGAGAGCAAACACCACACTCAGTCTCACTGACAATGTTACACAGTGAGTTAATGGAAGGTCTGTAAGCAAACAAGAAGCTCAGAAGAGTACCTTGCAAGGACCTTGCACGGTTCAATTCCGAACTACACGTATTATGTTCTATTGGATACTTGTATTTCATAATAGTTAAATGAATTCTGCATCAGATAAAATCCTGTAATGCTACTTAGCAATTAACGATACTAAGAAAGGCTGATAAAGAAAGAAAGCCTTTATCAGAGTAAACTAAATAAATTATATAATGCAAGTTGCAGTACATGAAAGACTATTATGGGTCTAATAAAATCTGCCTATACAAAGGCACAACTCCGCAGTAGCTGACGGCAAAGAAACACAATCTTTCCATCTCCCCCCATCCCCACTATCTGGTCAGAACCTATTCTTCTATTCCAGTGGTGAAATCCAATTATTTTTACTACCGGTTCTGTAAGCATGGCTTGGTGGGTATGGCAGGGGAAGGATACTGCAAAATCTCCATTCCCATCCCACTCCAGGTGAAGGATGCTGCAAAATCCTCATTCCCTCCTCACTCCTGGGGGAAGGATATTGCAAAATCTCCATTCCCACCCCACTCTGGGACCAGCCAGAGGTGGTATTTGCCGGTTCTCCTAACTACTCAAAATTTCTGTCACCGGTTCTCCAGAACCTGTCAGGACCTGCTGGACTTCACCCTGTCCCATTCCCACCCCAAATCACAACTAACCAAATTTCTTGGGTGAGAAAAAAAATGTTCTTCAAGGAAAAAAAACAGTCCATTTGTCTTTTGAAAAGCATCTTTCAACAGTCCCAAAAGGTGGGGCTAAGAGTGCATTCTTCAACAGGTAACACATATGGAACAAGTTCTCAAACGAGATTCTGATTTACTCAGAGCTACAGATTATTCCACAATGATTCCCAATATTTTATATCCACGAATGTCATAAAACCAAAAACTGTGTTTCAAGTTTCCACAGATCTCTATCAATACAGAAGAAAGCACAGTGGGGAAATATTGTGTATGTCAGCAAGTCCAAAGGACCCTATAACCCATTTACTACATAGATGGGAACAATGGAAGGACCAATGACAATTGGTCAGGGATGTTTTTTGGCCTGACAAATTGTTTTTGGGACATTTTTTTTCTTCTCAGTTAAGTATTCTTTAAGAACTGGAAATGTACCGTTTCCCCGAAAATGAGACATCCCCTGATAATAATTGGGCTTTTGAGTGCATGTGCTAAAGCCCTCCCCAAAAATATTTAAACGCATGCGCAGCAGTCCCCGCCATTTCCTCTGGTTAGGATTAGGGAGACAGAGCTGGAAATCAGGTAAGACGGCAAGAGGAACCCTGTCTTGCTTCATGGACTCTAAAATAATAAGACCTCCCAGAAAATAAGGCCAAGCGCTTATTTCGGGGTTCCAAAAAATAAGACAGGGTCTTATTTTCGGAGAAACACAGTATGAAACAACTTATCTCAGGGTAAAAACACCAGAATGCATTTCTTAAAGAGAAAACTTGTCTCCTGAAACTTCATATTTCTTGCACAGTGAGCCAATACTAGACATCCATAAATTCCGGCCATGGCATCTGTTTCCTTTTGTCTGCAAATTATGAAGGAGGGCAATACATTTTCTCTATCTAGACAAAATAATATTAGGCAACTTGTTTCTATACTACGAATTGACACTACTGGAGAACTGCTATCAAACAGGATAAATAAAATCTTGGTAGACAGATAGCTGGCTAAGAACGGTTGTTAAATTCATTTCAGAAATTCTAAAGATATACTTTGAAAGCTCATCTGTACTCAAAGCACTAACTCACACACTATACTCTCTACTATGAATAATCTCTGTTCCAGTGTTTTTGGAGAGATGTCACTTCACATTCCTGGCAACACATTAATCACTCAAATTCTTTCACTTGAAAAATACAAAATTTCTTATCAGTTTGGCTCTGGAAATATTACTTTAAAGTTTAGAGGCAAACTCAAGTGACTTACAGGTAATCCTTGACTTATGACCATTCAACACTACGATGCACCTTCTCAAAGCTAATTACTATTTTCATGGTTTTGATGGCCCCACAATCATGTGATCATATTTTGGGTGCTTGGCAGCTGGCCCACCTTTATGGCCATTTGCAGAATCCCACAGTCATAGGATTGCAATTTGCAACATTGTCAATTTCTTCCAGTTTCCAGCAAAAAATGGTCATTGCGGAATATGAATTATCTCAATGACTGCAGCGTTCACTTAACAACCATAGTAAAAACTGGTCATAACTTTGAATCTGTTCACACGATTTCTCGACTTCTGACCACAAAACGTATGATTGTAATTATGGTCTCAATCACGGTCATAAATTGAGAACCATCTGTAGTTTGATTAAAGGTGAAATGTACTCAATTTGAGTGGAATTCCATGCAGCTTTGACTGCAGGGGAAGTCAAGGGGAGGGTGGAAGAGTAAATGGCAACAGGTATGCAATGACACTGTATGTGAGTTGTCATTTTGGCATCATTTTTTATTTCAAATGCTGCTGTCATGCAGTGTGCTTCCCAATGTTGCATATGTTTCCCACTACTTTTCTTCTGGTACAATTCAGGCATCATTTATTATTATTATTATTATTATTATTATTATTATTATTATTATTATTATTTCTGACTTTTCAATAATGGACAAGCATGCTTGGTTCAATTTCTCCTGCGTGGTCTCTCCTACGGAAGGTGTGCACATAAGGGCTTCTTTGTCATTTGTTATGGTTACTCCAAACATCTTCCTATGTTAATCTATAAGTGTAAGTAAATCATGGTTGCCGTGCTAAACCAACCATGGGAGACTTTCTAATTTCTGGAGCAATTCCCATAAGGGGAACCAATTGAATGTGATCAAGCATGAATGGGCATGGTTAATCTATAAGATACTGGATACCGTTTTAAGGAATTCTGAACTCCCCTTCCTTTATTTCATTACTGCATGAATATAAAACTTGAGACAACTTGCAAAAATACTCATTTTAGAGTTCATGGACTTAAATGCGTGGAACTAGTTTTCTCTCTATTCAGCTTTGCTAATGCTATAATAGCTGTTTTATGCTCAAAGTACGGGGACTATTATCGGATTATTGTGCCAATAATTATACAACTATTTTCTAGAAAATAACTGAATTGGAAAACATGCCTTATCTTAAATAACACTGATGAAAAATGACTACCTTTGCACAAATTCTTAATCATCTTTTGGTTGCAAACTGCATTACACTTAATCAAGAGCAGAGGTATGACTAGCCAATTCATTTCATCTGCTAGGTAGAAAAAAACCTTGGGGAAATCAGACTATCATTTCATTTGTATGGATTCCATGCCTGTTATTGTTTGAAGAACATCATGTCACTCACTTTAATTAAAAAGACATCCTTTGAAACATAAAGGTCTTCTGGGCTGAAGAACCATACGTGATTAGTGAGGCTCAATCTGTTTAACAACTTGGTGCAGTTAACATCGAACAGTTGCTCCAATTAGCTTGTGAGTAACGCGTAAGAACTATTGTCTAATGATAGCAAAGCACAATTTAAAGTTAACACAGTAGATCCATAAACTCTAATTTTATTACACAAACTAGGTAAGTGCTAGTAAGGAGTGGATTTTGCTGGCTGGTTATATTTTAGTGGCTTGCCCTGTCAATGTTGGTGTGGGTAGATGTTCTTTGATTGTGCTGTTTATAATCTTGGCTTCTTTGGCAATTTCTTGATTGGGGTATTGTTTACTTGATGGTTGGTCTGATGTTAATCTTGGAGTTAATCTATGCTCCTCTAGGTGCTGACAGCTGGTGGGGAGGTATTTTTGATTCCCTTTTTATCTCTTTTGCAGTCTGTAGATATTGCTTATATCTACCAATATAATAACAATTATAATTATAACACCAAGGAAATGTTTTCGGTCCAACACTCTTCATTCTTTACATAAAAGACCTTTGCAATTATATTAAAAGCAACTGTGTTCTCTTCATTGATGATGTTAAACTATTCAACACCACCGACAATGCGACTACCCTTAAAAAAGACCTTGACTATGTGTCAGATTGGTCTAACAAGTGGCAACTTCAAATCTCAACCAACAAATGCTCTGTCTTGCACATTGGCAAAAAAATTTAAAAAAATCAAAACATAAAATACAAATTAGATGGCCATGACCTTGTAGATTATCCTCACTCTGTCAAGGACCTTGGAATACTCATCTCTAATGATCTAAATGCCAGAGCCCACTGTAACAGCATTGCCAAAAAGGCTTTAAGAGCTGTTAACCTAATCTTGCTCTTCTCTGGTAATATTGTACTACTACTGTAACTAGATCATACAAAACATTTGCTAGACCAGTTTTCAAATACAGCTCATCTGTCTGGAACCTGCACTGTATATTGGACATAAATACAATTGAGAGAGTCCAGAGATATTTTACAAGAAGAGTCCTCCATTACTCTAACTGCAATAAAAGACCTTATGCCACCAGACTCCAAATTTTGGGCTTAGACAGCTTAGAACTACGCCGACTTCAGTCTGACCTAAGCATAGTACATAAAATTATCTGCCACAATGTCCTACCTGTCAATGACTTCAGCTTCAACCACAATATACAAGCAAATAATATACATACTCAAGGTAAACCACTCCAAACTCGATTGCAGAAAATACAACTTCAGTAAGAATGGTCAATGTCTGGAATGCATTACCTGACTCTGTGGTTTCTTCCTCAAACCCCCAAAACTTTAACCTTAAACTGTCTGTTGACCTCACCCCATTCCTAACAGGTCTGTAAGGGGTGTGCATAAGTGCACCAGCATGCCTACTGTCCCTGCCCTAATATTCTTTTTTACTCTTACTCTTTTCATGTATTCAAATTATGTTTATACTTTTACCTGTTATCTTATATATGCTTGACTAAATAAATAAATAAATAAATAAAATAAAATGTGTCTATTGATGGCTAATTTGCCAGACTGCCAAACTTCTAGAAATTCCCTAGCATTTTTGGAATTGGCTTGATCTAGGATGGTCAGTTTCCCAATTGAAGCTATGGCAAAGTCTGTTCCTATGTTGTGAAATTAAAGAGTTTTCATCATGTCTTCTGATTGCTAGTTGGTGTTCATGGATGTGTTCTGCCAGTTTTCTGCCTGTTTCTCCTATGTAATGGCTGTTGCAGTCATTACACTGTAATGCAAATTATTTAGCATTACTTTTTAGTAACAACTATCAAAGACTGACATCACCTAAATCCAGACAGATGTGATACAATATTAAGTCTTGTGTCCCAAAAGTGCTTTTCCAAAAGGCAACTGGACATTCTAGGTTTTTTTAAAAAAACATTTAGCTTTTTATCCAAGAAGGTTTTTTTTAGTTCTGAAAAAGCTTCTTCGATAAGAAGTTAAATGTTTTCAAGGAAAAAAAAAAAACAAGGAGGTCCACTTGCCTTTTGGAAAAGCACTGTTGGGACAATGGTGATCTGGATGATTGAGAATCTCCACAGACATCCTGTGGTTTCAATTAATATTGAAAAATCCAGAAGAATCAAATAACTTGCATTTTTTCCATATAGTCCTCAGGAGGTCAACCAGGAGTAAAGCATCCAATACTTTCCAGCGTATGCCAAACCCAAACTGGTTATTAGATCCTGTCTAAGCATCTATTTCCTCCAAAGTCACAGAGCTGTTTAATGATGCAGCTGTTTAGATTCAAAGGATCTAATAATGGCTCCTTCAGTTGAAGGTGAAATTTAAGACTTTTTGAAGTTCTCACAAATACAGAGAACCAATGCTAATATATGCAATAGAGTGCACACAACCACACATCACTATGTAGCATTATGTCAGAAGCCAATGTGAGACCATTGAAGGAGAATATTTGTAGTTCAGGTTGACATGAGAGTCCTTGGTCCTCTCTGAGCTTGGTTTTTTCCTGCAGACATTTCTAAACATCTGCAAGAAAACAACCAAGCTCAGAGATCAAGAACCCCCGCCCCCCCAAATGTGAGACTCAGCGCAGAGTAAGAAACACCAACTATGTGCAGCTAGGAAGCAGCTAGGAAGAATTGCTAACAGACATACTCATCATTAAGATATCATACATTACTTCATTATATCATACAATATATGAACATCTAAATTTACAAAAATTTACAATATGTAAAATGTTAGATCAATTGATGGGGATGACTGCATTTAAAATGATTTCCTCATATGGCTTAAGTTATTATTCATTTAGCATATGGAATAGGGCTTAAGTGACAGTAGTAAATAAAAATTGGCTTACTTCTGAAAAGTCTACCTTTAAGTGATTACTGTGACTGGGTAATACTAATATGATACTACATATTCAGGTTTTTTTAATTTTTAATAAATTTCCAGGCATTTCTAAAATTCTGTTTTCACTTTGTCATTATGGGATATTGAGTATAGATCAGAAAAAATGAATTTCAACAACTGTAGAATCCGGCTGCAGCATAACAAAATTGACAAAAGTGAAGGAGATCTGAATACTTTCCTGTATTTTAAATTCAGGGATTTCATAGCTCTATTTGGAAAAGTATCTGAAGTTTCAAAGCAGATATTGGGAACAGCTTGTAAACTGAATCAGATTTGGTCTCAGGTATGCTATCTGAGCCTTTACTAGAGTAGCTCATGATTCTACCTTACCCAATATCATTTTTAATTTAAGGTTGCTCGCTACAGTATATGGTGAGCCCTTTTTTAAAAAACCCTAATTGAAACTATTAAGCTATCAGCCTAATTTCCAACTATGGGGTTTAAATTATTTCCACATCAAGAAATCAGTAAGATATCCAAAAATTAGAGTAGTGGTAATGTAATGTAATATGCTAAAAGCCACACATTTAAGAGAGAAAGATATTTACAGACTATAATGCTCTGCTATTCATTTCATTAAAATTAACACTACTGATTGTTGTTGCAATGAACTATAATTTCATTCATAAAGTGATAGAGGTTTATGCTAATCAGAACAAATGAGAAGAAATCTTCATCACCTATTTTACACTGAAAATATACTCCATATAGCTTCAAATTCAGGTATCTGTTTTGTCACCATTAAATACAGTTTCCCAAGAAACTAATTTTAGTGTGGAACATTTGCATAGTGAAGTACTACTCAGTTTAATTATGTCAAAATCTGACACAGGCCTTTTACAATCAAGAGATAAACACTCTGATTTCCATGAGTAAACTAACTCCCCCATATTGATGAGTATCACTGACCTGCAAGCCTTACATTGAATTAATTACCTAGTCATACAATTAGAAATAATTTTTGGTATTTAAAGTCTTAATAAACAAGTTTGAAAAAGATTGTGAAAGGGAAAAATATGGCAAGTGAACTACCTCTTCCCTCTGTAAAGATATCCAGTGTATACTGTATTCAGTGACAATTTCTATCCGTTTACCGTATATTCCTACAGCTTTTACTTACAGTATTAGCAACCTGGAGATCCTGACACAAAGTTAGACAAATCTTATGTTAGAAATGCAAGCCATTAACTTCCATTTAATTTATTTCCTATGCATTATTATTATTACTATTACTCTACACTAAAGACTGGGAGTAATTTCAAGACAAATTCCAGCAAAGAAAAATGTCTTTAAAGATATACAATTATTTCTGCTGAAAATGTCGCACAGACAATTACTGTGGCCAGCATTAACAATTTCCCTTATTACTCAAAGAACATAGTACATTTAAAGATGTTTTTCATCTGGATGTATGTTAGTTAATACCAGGCTAGAACAGTTTCATTGAAAGAGCAATTTCAATTAAAATGTTCTTTACATGTGAATGTGTATTTGAACATCAAAAATATATGCAACTGATTCTGAAAAGTGGCACCATTGTGATTTTTTGTGGGGCTTCTCTCGCCTTCCTCCCGCCCTCGAAAGGAAAGGAATTCTAGTAATAATATTCAGTAAATTGTTTGGGGTTTCCTATGTGCTTTTGTATACATAGAGCAATATTTGATACATTTAATGAAATGAGGTGTGTAAAAGTTTAAATCTTAATAAACTTTTTACCTTTAAAGTGCGTCAAGACTCACATTAACATCTGTATACACACATACATGTGCTTATACATGTATATGTATGCATTAATCTTATATAAATGAGATATTTGAGATGTATATATTCTTTAATTGCTTAACAAAACTATTATTCTGCAGATGCAAGAAGTAAAACTTCATTTATACTCATTTTAATTTTGGACACAAAGTTCTGCTGTTTATTCTTGTGGTTTATGATACAGAAATACACAATCTACCTTCCAGGTACTATTAGTTTGTATATTTCACATCAGTAAACCTGGCTATAGCAAATGGCAATGAGTTCAGTTAGTTCTGACTATCATCAAGGAAGGGGACAATTTAAAAAAATGCAAAAATTTAATTCCTGGTATCCTACTAAAAGTTTTAAGAAAAGTATTTTGATGAAACCCTGAATAGTTGATGCCTGTCGGAATAGATGATTATAAGACAATCATATAGACACAAAATTATAAACGGTGAGGTCATTAGGCCGTGAAATATGGTTTATGAGAGTTCTTTATTAGAGACACAGATATCCATAAAACATTTCATAACCCATCTGTCCCTTTCTGTGAATGTTTTAGTATGCCAACAAGGAGACAGATCAAATGTGAGTGGAATGCTTGAAGAAGCAAGTGCTAATCCATGCCATCTTTTCTATGAACGGAACAAGAAAATGTTATGCCTCTCTATTCAGAATTAAAATCCAGGGACGTGTCTCCAAGGTCCTCAAACCAGGGATCATGGGCTACAGAACTCCAAGCAATCACTGGATGGCAGCCAAGAGATACGATTTCCCCATTTTTCTGCCACCTGTTGGTTGACCCCATTTTTATAGCCCAGCTCCAGATGCTTTATCTCAGATTTTTTAAAAAAGTTAATTTTGCTCAATGACCAGATACAGGGTAAAGCCCAACACCTATCCATCAAAAAGAGCAAAAACCATCCTCACAAACATCATGATGCCCCCCACCTCTCAACTTTCACACCTCAGATGCGAGTGCACGCACACCCTTTCCAAATAACCGTGCAATGGTTGGGGAAATAACAGAACAGAGTTGGAATCCCAAAGATGCTTTTTCAGGAGACAACTGGACTTTGTTTTTTTCCTTTTTTTTGGAAGACGTTTTGTTTCTCATCCAAGAAGCTTAGATAGATACAGATTAACAGAGTTGGAAGGAATCTTGTAGGTCATCTAGTCCAATTCCCCCCCTCCCCAAGCAGACTTACACCCATGGCGAACCAATGGCACACATGCCACAGGTGGCACACAGAGCCATATCTGTGGGCACACGAGCATTGCCCTAGCTCAACTCCAGCACATATGCGTGCGCTGTCCTGCTGATTTTCGGCCTTCTGGGCTCACTGGAAGACGGGCTGTTTCTGGCCACCCGAGGACCTCCAGGAGGGTGGGGAAGGCCATTTTCGCCCTCCCCGGGCTCCAAGAAAGCCTCTGGAGCCTGGGGAGGGCGAAAAACAGGCCTACTGGGCCCACCATGCCATCGTGTGCCAAAAGCTGGGGGAGCGTGGGGGTGTCGCGCCCACATGCACAGGGGGGCTGGGCAAATTGAATTATGGGTGGGGGCACTCTCATGCGTGACCCCCCCCGTGCTCCTCATGCTTTTGGCACATGACGGAAAAAAGGTTAGCCATCACTGCCCTAACCATTTTCTTCTTCAGCTCTGACAGGACAGTGGAGGGGGGGGGGCAGTGTCAGCACTGAAGAAGCTTATTGGATGAGAAGCACAACGCCTTCAAAAAAAGGAAGAAAAGTAATGAAAAAACAAGAAAGTCCAGTTGTCTCCTGAAAAAGCATCTTTGGGACAACCATGTCCTGGATCAGGGGTCACCAATCTTTTGGACCTCAGGGACCATTACATTCATAATTTTAAATCCCGCAAACCACTAATATGATTTTTTTTTTTAAAAAAAGATCGTATTTAGTGCAATATAAAGAATGCAAATAATTTTTCTGCGGACCACCGAGTGGTCCATTGACCACCAGTTGGTGACCGCTATCCTGAATAACTGAGAATCTCTACAGATTTAGAGTTGGAAGGGACCTTGGAGGTCTTCTAGTCCAAAATCTCTTCTTTAAAAAAAAAAACAGTGTTTTTAAGAAGAGCACCCACAACCTCGGGGGGGGGGCGGGAGGGGGGCAAGTCGTTCCGTTGAAGATGGGAGGTTGGTAGTCCAACCAAGAGGGGCCCATCCAGTTCAGGAAGGCCTCAGGCTGGGGACGGACGGGGCTGTCACCTAACACCACCTCCACCCCCCCAAACTAGGCTGAGGGAAAAAAAGAGCATCAGTTGAGCGAGGCGGCTTCCTCTACTTGACCTTTGTTTGGTTTGTGTCATAATAGCCATGGGGGGCGGGGGGACGATGGCCGGCGGGAAAGCAGCTCGTCCTGAGAGAACTTGCCACGCTCCTCCACCTCCCCAGCCGATTTTAGCCCCCAAAAGGGTCGCGGACCGGCCACTGGGGAAGCGTCAAAAGAGCACCCGCCTAGCCGCCAGAAGGGAAAACCTCCCTCTTCTCCTTCCCCACTGGGCTTGTCTCTGCCCTGAGGCGGTGGAGGGGGGGGGGGACACGACACCGTCGCCCCCCCCCTCACCCACCTCGGGCTTCTCCCCTTCAGGCACAAAATGGCGGGAGGAAGCGCAGCCTAACGGTGAGAGGGGGGCGCTCGGCGGGTGGGGTGGTGGACGGCAAAAATGGTTTTTAAGGGTAGAGAAGGCCAAGCAAGTCCTTTGACGCCCGCCTCGCCCGGAGTCCCTTCTCCATCCCACACCGAAGTTCAAACTCCAAAAAGTTCTGGGACAAAAAGGGGGGGGGAGGAGAAGAGCGCCCCCCCTCTGCTTCCCCCACTTGGTACGCTCTAACTTTCCTCTGCCAGTCCCCACTTTCTTTTGACTCACCTCCTCCGCCTCCCCTCGGCTCGATTCTTCGCCTTTAAACTCCTACAACAATTTTTTTTTCTAAACGAGCGCAGCTCGGAACAGCCAAGACGCATGCGCGGAATAACTGGGGCGCGGGCCGTTCCGGCCGGCTTGTGGAAGAACCGAAGAGATGAAGAGGCCTGAGGAGGGAGGGAAGGGGGGAAGGGGGGGGGCGCACGCGCCAGCTGAGCCTGGGCGCATGCGCGTCGTGGTTGGAGTTCTATGGTGTTTTTTTTTGGCGGGCGCGGCTCGGGATGGAAAAGACTCACCTGGAGTGCCGGTCGTGGGGATGCGCCGCGGGTGGGAAAAACGCTGCACTTCGACACGGGAGTTAGGCGCAGAGCGGGCCTTTGGGCTTCGATGTAATCCGTCCAGGGAAGCCTGCCAGCGGATTTAAAAACAGATTACATAAAAGGCTGATCGATTCGGGGCTTGTAGGAAAGGAACTGCGCTCGTCTGTTGCTTGCGGCAAAAATCTCTTATCACCAGGGCTGTTTTTACAAATTATTCCTCCCCCTCATCATTACCATCATCCTTCTAGGCCTACATCGCCTGCCCTCCTCTCTCTCTCAAAGGACCCCACAGCAGTTTGTGGGAGAACAGTGAAAAAGTCTTAATATAAAACTGACAAATCAACCCCACTTGCAATAAAACAGAAAATTTTAAAAGTGCTTCTAAAAAAAAGAAAGTTAAAATAATAGACAACAGTCCTGAGACTATGGAGTTGGTAGTATAAAATACTATATAAACAGATTGGATCAGTGAAAATGGTTCTAAGTGCTATAAACAAGTTGATTTCAATATTATTTATTCTTAGATCTTTAGGTCAACTACCTACCCTTCAAAGGAAGCAAACTAAAAGATATATATATATATATCTTCTAGAATTGGATATATAAAAGATAGTTCTACAACTCCCCGCTGGTATATTTTGTTTTGTTTGCTGTTCAGAAACTTCGTCGTGGCAGCTAAAGATGTCTCTATTTATACTATCTTAGGTATATTTAAAAATCGGAAAGAATATCCTACTCTTGACTTCAGTTCTGACTGAAAGGCTGAGATGGCCTAGATGGCTAAGAATCTCCATAGACATCTAGTAGTCTAGTGTTATAAAAACTTGCTAAGTGACAGCAGCTGGTTGACCTTGGCTGCTGTCAAAAAGCTAAGGACAGTTGGACTTGCTTATCGTGGATGGAAAACAATCAGGAAATTCTTGGGCTGTAGGCTAAATTGGGGAATAAAAAAAAAACATTTGGAAGAAAGCAATGTTGAATTGCTTTTGTACAATGGCCAGGAAAACCACAGGAAGTCCTACAAAGTCGAACTCAACTACAAGAAGACTGGGTGTGTTGTCTTATATCAGAGACAACATATACCAAATACCAAATTCCTGGTCCATGGACTGGCACGGGGCTGTGGTGTGCCAGAAACTTCTCCTTGCAAACAAGTGAAGCCCCATCAGCGCGAAGCAGGAGCATGTGAAACCATGCTCCCTCCGGTCTGCTGAAAAACCTCTCCATGTAACCAGTCCTGGTTCCCAAAAAATTGGGTTTTAACTGGCCTATACAGAATATCTGCTTTGATGCAGAAAAATATTATTTCTTACCCTAATATTGCAAGTACCCTGTAATCTGCACCATAAAAGAACCATGAAATATTTGGAGGGAAAATTGTAGGTGGACCATTGGTAGAGGATAAGTTCTAGTGAATGACAATCTATCGTGCTACTGGCATTCCATTTTATTATATATGCATTTGTTTATTGATTAGATCCTTAAAGGTAAAGGTTCCCCTGCACATATGTACAAGTCGTTTCTGGCTCTAGGGGGCAGTGCTCATCTCCATTTCTAAGCCGAAAAGCCAGCGCTGTCCGAAGACGTCTCCATGGTCATGTGGCCCACATGACTAAATGCCAAAGGCACACGGAGTACTGTTACCTTCCCACCAAAGGTGGTCCCTATTTTTCTACTTGCATTTTTACGTGCTTTCGAACTGCTTGGTTGGCAGAAGTTGGGACAAGTAACGGGAGCTCACCCCCTTACATGGCACTAGGGATTCGAACTGCTGAATTGCTGACCTTTTGATCAACAAGCTCAGCATCTTAGCCACTGAGACTTCGTGTCCCTTGATTAGATCCTTATGTTCCCAAATATTACAAACTTGCCTTGTCGAATTGGGAGTTGGTATGGAACTTTGTTTGTTCTCAGGCCTTCATTAGTGGTGAGAGAAAGAAGAAAAAAACACCTCAAAGTGAGTGGGACATTTCTGTTCTTTCACTGGCATTCAGGAGACTCAAAATGCTCTTGTAGGAAGTTAGCATCCACCCCTGTCCTAGAAGAATGAAATATTTTTAGGAAATATTAAAGGCAGAATATTATATTTTCCTGGATGAGAAATGGATAAGCATATTTTGAAGCTGCTCCCATCTTCCTGCCCCCACCCTTTGTCAATGGACCATTAAGGCCTGGGCCAGTCTATTCTACATAACAAAGAACTACCTCCTTCAGGCAGAGCCATAGTAGGAATTGCCAAAGATCCAGCAAGATAGGATTAGCCCTCTACAGAATAGCAGCAGAAACTCACCACATGTGACCAGGGAAGCACACGTGACCATCAGCCAGCAAGGTTAGCAAAGACCCCCACCCCCTGGAAGTCTGAGAACCAATCAGAATACTCTTTCTGGGCCCCAGGAAGTTCAAAGCCAGAGAGAGCATAAAACCCGAGAACTCCCTGTATCTCCCCTTTTTCTGTTCAGGAACTCAAGCCATGTGATCCTGTCCACCATTAAACCATCTTTCCAAGCAGTCTCCGTGTCTCCAGTGTCTTTGTCCCCACTTGGAGCAGAACCTACTAGGATGTTTCTTCCAACACTCTGAAAGAAATTTTTGCATTTTGTACATGTTTCTATTTGCTTATATTATTTGCATTTGCTTATCTTGGAGATATACTGAGAAACATACCAGATTTGTTAACAACCTGCTGAGGTTTATTGGACTTTAACTACTTCTGAACAATTGGATTATAGAGTTCTGAATTTATGTATTGCTACTAGAGCTTTAAAGCTGAAAAAGTTGAATTTCTGCACTTTTATCTTCTACTAACCAAGTGGACAAAAAAACTCCAGATCCAAATGTGTTGAGTTATTGAAGATATTTTCTGAGATAAATTGCCTTGCTCCTGAATGAAAATGGTAGCGCAGACAGAATTTTAACTCTATTACATCAAATTATCCTTTAATTTTTAGACCATTAAAAGCAATCTTACCCGGTGCTTTTGAATATTCAAGATGCCAAAGTAAACAGGCATGTAGTTTTTAAAATGTTGATTTCCACCACTAGGTGGAAATATGACCAAAGTATTGTTTTCTCTTTTTCTTCTTCATATTTTCTTAGCCACAAGGAGGGAAAAATAAATCTTTCAATACTTAACCATAGCTTCATTGCTGTTCTTTCCTGAATTATAAAAATATTTTCTCAAAGAATATTTTTTCAAAGAGGATTTTTTGAAGCTAAGAGAGATAAGGTTTTGTACTTCTCATCTATCTTCACAAAAGCCATTAAATTCTTATCACAGATTGTTTATAGTCTCAATATTCGGCATATATAAACAGGCAAATGTAAATGTCTTCCATTTTTTTCCGTCTCTTGAACACATCGCAGAGACCAAATTTCCCTTAAATCTAAGCCTTTTTTGTTATCCCACTAAGGTCTGCTGAAAACAGATAAGAGGAAAACTCAGTATAGTGTAACTGATTCACGTTTAGTCCTGAAACTCAGTATCTCCCCCCACTCTTTTCTTAGCCCAAAATATGTCACAGGGTGGTATTGGAGAGCAAATTAGGGAGATCCCATGTAAACCATATTTAATTCTCAGAGAAAAGATGAGATAGAAATTTAAGAAATCTTTTCCCCAGGCTTGTCCTTCAGATGTCATTGACTTCAACTCCCACCATCCTTACCCACCATGACCAATTGCCAATTAGTAAAGATGTAGCTTAAAGTTTTTAATATAATCTGGGTACTCACTTTTCCCAAATCTCTTGGAAGCAGTCTTTGAAAAGAACCCAATAGACTTGTCTTGGGAGAAATGCAGAGGTGTTTTTTTTTTGACCGCTATACCATATATCCCAAGGTCATATGTTAGAATGTATAATTAAGGAGAGAAACATCATATGAATTCAGGCATCAAGGTAGTGCAAAATCTTGGAGAATAAATGAATCATTTGGGGGAAATCTCTCAAGTCGATAGAATAATGGAGCATGAATTTACATGGTTGGAATTAAGCTTGCTAATGGAAGCTTTTATGTAACAAAAGGATTATTTGCCTTCCGAAATAATTTCAATGCACTGCCAGGACAGAATGAAGTTACCTATGGAATTGAAGATAACAGCTGCTGGAGACTCAAGGCTGCTGCAGAGCAGTTAAGTGTTTGTATAGTTTAAATGGCTTTGCTACATGCAACAAAAAAATTACCAAAGAAAAGGAAAACAGATTTGGGATTTGTTTGTTCCTTTTAAAAAAAAACATCTAGGTGGACATTTTAAACAGAAAGCAACAGCCTGAATGCTAGGAATCTTGGGACCCATTAAATAAATTTTATTAGGAAATGAAAGAGATTTTTCAGCTGTGTGACCTTGTTCCATGCTTTTTACCCTCTTTATACTCTATTTTTTTTACGGAAGCGAAGGGCACAAAGCATGGGGATAAGTAGAGAAACGTCAGTTAGAACAATTAATCGGTGGGACAACTTTCCTCCAGAAGTTGTGAATGCTTCAACACTGGAAGTTTTTAAGAAGAGGTTCGATAACCATTTGTCTGAAGTGGTGTAGGGTTTTCTGCCTAAGCAGGGGGTTGGACTAGAAGACCTCCAAGGTCCCTTCCAACTCTGTTATTCTATCCTGTTTTGTTCTGTTCTGTCCTATCCCATTCCATTTTATCAAAGCATCCATTTTGTGATGCTTCTATTAAAATTTGACTATTTTTTTAAAAAGTTAATTTTAACAAACATAGCCTCTCACACAGTATTGTGATGTACTTAACATTTAATATCCATTTTCATTTCACATTTTCTACCATTAATTTTATCCTTGGATGTTTGTCTACCTATGCAATTTTTCTTGCAACAATTCACAAATTCTTCCTTTGCTTTGCTGTGTTAGTGTCAGATTTTCAGGCCGTCTTCAAATAAATTGCATCTCAAAGTCTTTTATAAAACAAACTTCTGTTTTATTAAGCACGGCACTTTTTACACCAACTCCTAGCAGCCAGCACTGACGTGCTGACCCCAAACCCCACCTCTTCCTTCCCCCACTCCTCTGCATTCATTGGCCATCTTCCCAATCATTCACCCCTAATCTACTGCTCCAATTCAAAGAATTTCCCCCCTCCCATCCATCTCCTAGGGGACATTATCTCCAGAGAAAAATAAGTAGGTGAAAGGCAGCCGTCCCGTTGCAGCCGCCTGCGTTCTCCTTATGTCAGCACTAGGATAAATGCATCTTGACGTGCTGACAGCTAGGTTATTTGATTGGCATTTTTGTTTCACGTATGCCAGTGTTTCCTAATCAGATTGAGGAAGGCCATTCTACAGTATGTAATATTCTTGGTTGAGCCATGAAATCCCAATGTTTCCAGAACAACATCCTGATCCACGTAAAATACAACTGTGTCCGCACAATGTATTCTCTCCTTGGTTGGTGGGATGCAGGCAAATGTGTGTTGGATTGCAAAGTAGCCTCTAAAGATTCTAGCTTGCATAGAATAACATGAACATGCTGAGGATAAATTTGGGAGGAGATTGTACTTGTGCCACACTACCGAAAGTAGAGTACACCTAAACTGATTAGTACTATATTGTTATCAGGGGATGCCATATAGTGCTATATAGTGTGTGGCCTAGGTGTAATTAAGGCCATTGACCTAGTCCAATGTTGCCGAAACGGGAGTGCCCGCATGCACATGCCCGCGTGCCGGAAACCAGAAGAGCGGCTGCGATTTTCCAGTTTCTGGCGCGCATGTGCACAGAAAGACCATCTGCCCAGTGCACATGCTGGAAACCAGAAGTGTCAATGAAGCGTCCCCCCACAGCCCGCCACCAAGAACAAACCAGTGCAGCTGCCTTTCCCGCCACTTCTGCCAAGGGAGCACGACCACTTCCTGGCCTGTGCCTCTATCCCTGGCGCCAGATGTTCCTCCCACCGCGGACTCAGCTCCTGCGCAACCCCACCATCCCAGAAGAGCAGCAGCAGCAGGGTGAGGGGCAAG
This sequence comes from Masticophis lateralis, assembly GCA_030761175.1. Lineage (NCBI taxonomy): Eukaryota > Metazoa > Chordata > Lepidosauria > Squamata > Colubridae > Masticophis > Masticophis lateralis. Next base: position 16,104,835 of record JAUDYJ010000009.1, read on the forward strand.
GCCAGCCCCCGTAGCTGCTTCCCCACTGGCGAGCCAGGCCCTTCGTGGCATGTCCATGCATGAGGAGCTGTGTTCTCCTCCAGTCCTCTTGGTGAAGCTTGCCTCCCCAATGGCAGCTCTTCCTCCTCCAGCATCCCGGCTAGAAGCGGCAGTGCAAGAACCCCTCGCCCCCACCCTGGCCAGCTGCCCTGCCCACTGCTCCAGCTGAGCGGCAAGGGGGCGGCAGCAGTTCTTGTGTTGCCGCTTCCGCCCAGGATGCTGGAGAAGCCGTTGGAAGTACAACGGGCGACGGCTTTGCATGCCATTTCCAGCATGCGTGCCATAGGTTCGCCATCCCAGACCTAATATACATCTATTGTTCTATTAAAATCATTATGTGAAAAACCTGGTTATTGGAAGTTAATATTTAGGGGCCTATCAGGTTATAGGAATGTTGAAAATGGTAAATGCATGTAAGTAATGGTGTAACTGGAAAAACGTTAAAATATGGGTATGACTTACTTATAGGATGACTTTGCTATGCAATCTTAAGGTGTGAGAGACTGAGTTTGAGCCCAACAATTGCAAGAATGTCATTATTGATTTCTTTACAAAGATAGCAAAGTGAATGCAAAAAGAGGGATTCATTTCCTATGCAGGCTTGCACACACGGAGAAATGTTTACACTGTTGCTCTTTTGGGTAATGAAGATAATATTGTAACTATTGAGAAAGCCTGAAAGTATTGATGACCACTGAACCCGTAGCCAATCCTTGGTGAAGGATGAGTTCCTATTCATCCCCCCATGATGTATCAGTTGGAACTCTGTCCCTCTGAATATTCTGTTTGCAACTTTGAACACCTGCAGAAGTCTGTATGTAGAAGCAGTTCCTTCCCAGATGTATAAGTCACAATAATCATTTGCCCAAGTAAGTGTATTCCACTTATGGAGAAATCTAATCTTGAAGTTCATCATTTGATTGTCACAGGAGTAGGCAATTTCAGACTTAATTGGAACTGTTTCCCTTTTGAACCATGTGCAAATGGTTCAGGACAGTGAACACAGTCTTCCTTTACCAATTGCTTTGCACGACTGTTCAGTAAGGACAACGATGAAAAAATAACTTTTGCAGCCAAGGTTTATAAATGTTGCAGATTTGTAAAACAAATGAAAACTGCAATAAGGTTGTAAACACAATTGTGGTTTTACTTAACAATCACTTTGCTTAACAGAATTGTGATAGCTAAATGAGGACTGCCTGTACTGAATTTAAAAAGATGAGATGCCTCTGAGAACACTCTATGACTAGGAGTTTGTTTTCAGTGTCACAACTGGCAGCAAAAGCTATACAGAAATGAACTTAATTAGTAGTTGGAGTGTCAGGATTGCAATTAGGGGAAAAATGTGTAAAATCACTTCCATACCATGGCTAAGAAAACTAGATGGATAGATCCGTAAATTGAAGATATGAGGGAAATTTTATCAGAACTACAATTATTACACAGATTGTTTCCCCACAAGTTCATATTTTTCTCTCCCTCCAAGTGGCGGAGGAATTTGGGAAGGAAAAGGACAATCATTGTTTTTGGTTAAATCATTAAATGTCAAAAGTCTTTGCTGCAAATTCTGCCTATAATGGGCTGCATGATTGACTTGAAACTCTTGTAAATTGTTTTAGGGGAAAAAGCAGCATAACGTAAAAGCATTACAACAACCGGTCAAGCAAAAATAGTCTTTATTCAAATTGAATGGAAACAGGGGTCACTGTACTTTTGCAAGATGGGGAAAAATAAAAAATATAAAACAAGGATATTGTCACAATACCAGAATGTGGAGCTCTACTTTTGTTTCTTCCCTTCCTATAGTTTACTGTAGGTATCTATTTTTCTGACTGTGCTATTCACATACTCTGCAAGTCCAAAATATGAAACAAACAAAAAAAAAAGTATTATGAAATTTAAGACTTTGCACTTTTCACTAAATGGCATACATCAAGGGGCATCAATTTAAGGGCAAATTGTTGAAATTACCATACCTACCTAGGAGTCATCATTCCAATCTTAGAAGCCCATCAATGCAATGCTCCTTCTCTATGGCTGTTCTGGAAATCTAGGATGATGAACCATACCTGAAGAAAACCCTCGGTCTCTAGTACCAGAATGTGCAACAGAGAGGGAGCACTGGACTTACACTTACAAACACACCATTGGAGGGGTATTAAAAATGTACAGCAGTGACATGTGTTCTACTCCAATCACTTGTGCTACAACTACCAAACATGTACAAAAGACTTCTCATAGAGCTCTAAATGTGGGTTGCAGCAAGTTTAGGATCTGGAACGAGATCGCGACCTAGATCGAGAATGTGACCTAGAAGCAGATCTCGATCTAGACTTCGACTGGGATCTCGTTTTTGAAACTGATTTGGATCTGGAGCGAGATTCTGATTTGACATTTTTAGACTTGGAATTTGATCTTGATCTTGATCTACAACTGGTGTCCATTTCCTCACCCTCGCCTTTGGCGTCTTTTGGGTCAGGTTCTGTTTTTATACGCTCTTTTTCCTTGGATTGAGACCGAGACCGAGACCGAGACCTGGACCTGGACCTGGACCTGGATCTAGACCTGGACCGCTCTTGATCTTCTCTCTTTTTCTTCTTGCTACTAGACTTGCTGTCATGTTTATTCCTTCTCTTGTTTCTCTCATTTCTGCTGTGACTCCTGCTCCTGCTTCTACTGGCCTCCCTGCTCCTCTTCCTACCTTTCCTTTTATCCTTGCTCTTGCTACGGCTTCTACTCCTGCTCCTTTCTTTACTCCTGCTCCTTCCCTTGCTGACACTTTTCTCTCTCTCTTTACTCCGACTGCCCCTTACGCTTCTCCTTTCCTCCCTTTCTACCCTCTCTTTACTGCCACTCCTACTGCGGCTTTTACTCTTACTCTTTTCCTTGCTGGGACTTCTGCTTTTTGCTTGATGGTCACCATCATTTTGAACTATATCCTGTGGTTTGTCTTTACTTTTACTTCGAGATTTCTCAGCGCTTCTACTGCGGCTCCTGCTTTTATCATCTTTACTTGGACTCCTGCTTTTTTCCTTTTGGCCTCTGCTATGACTTTTGCTCCGACTGCGGCTCTTGCTTCTGGAATGAGATCTAGACCTGGTAGTTAAAAAGAAAAAGAAAAAAAGTTTTGCAGGTATTCAATGATTTGGTAGTGCCAAATCTTTATCTTGTAATTCAGCAGATGCCTCAGACAGTTCAAATTTCAGGCTGTAAATATGCCGACTACTTAAATAATAAGTGTTTAAATTTTCACAATTAGGATTTCAATGATATTCTAAATGCTTAATAACTCCCTGCATCCCACTGTGTAAGGCATATAACTGTTGATTATAACAATATATAAACTGTTCCTGAAGAGCAATTATTACACCACCACCAACTTTTTTTAGAATGCATGCTACTGGAGCATTAGCTTAAATTATGTCTACTCTTAATTAAACGTCACTGTACCTGGATCGTGATCTGCTCTTTGAATGGCTGCTTTTACTACTGCCACTACGACTCCTGCTTTTACGGGAATGTCTGCTTCGAGAGCGAGACCTGGAGGTAATACAATCATGTCACAGTTGTTAAGTCACTATGGGTGTTCAAGAGAATCAGCTGAGCATGGCACAGAAATCCCCTTTCAAGCTGCATAGCACAGTACAACAGAAGGCGCTACCTCCCTAGAGCATTTCTGAGACAACATAGTTCTGTCTATATATTGCTAAGAAATCTAACAGTTTTTTTTTTGCAAATGGGGCTCCATAAAGCCTTCTAATGTCAGAGATAAGATTAGTTTCATTAAGTGATGGAGGAAAACAAAAGGCAGCTTTGACAAAGATATAAATAGATGAAATAAAAGAGAATGCAATTGTGGTCAGAAGGTTCACTGGAATAAGAAAAGAAAGCAGGAGGAAGTAAGTTGTTTAGTTAATAATTTTGTTACAAACAAACTACAAAGACACAAGACTTTTCCAACAGCTTTATAGTGCAGAGAAAGATCCAATCTGTTATTTTATTTGCTTTTTTTTATCTTCAAGAAAAGTTGTGCATTATTTAATAGACAGTTTACATGCTTTTAGCGAAAACCATTTTTTGTACATTCAAATATTTCTGCACGACCTGGAACCCTTCACTATAAGGGTTCCAACTGATATACTATGGAGTTAAAAGCTGCTCGGTACTACTTAAGTGTTGACTTGAACGTGTGAAGGAAACTCTTGAATAAAATTCAAGTCATTGATCAGCCTCAGGTATTATTCTCTGCAATAACTGATAATAACTTTCCAGGCTATTTTTCAAAATTTTATCTAAACATGCCAGGCAATGATTTTGTGACATTTTACAACCTAAATGTATATTCTGCCAATGAGATACTGCCATTCTTATGTTGGATCCAGCTTCTGATTCTAGCTTGTAAGATTGTATCATATTTATATATTTGTAAATAAAAAGTAAAATGTATCAACATTTTAAATATAGTAAAAGATGGCTTCAAAACAAAGTTGTTCAGTTTCCCCACGTTCCAGCTTTCATACAGAGATCCTCAATTCATATAACTTTCCCATATAAATTCCATTATCGGCTTCTCTGTAGAACAGCTTTACAGCAATGCCTCTGGGAAAGGATCATACACCCCTTCCCTCAGACAGGTGATTTATCTGCTCTCTCAAATGAAAAGGTTATGGCTTGCCACAATGGCAAATGGAGGCTGGAGATATAGATTCCGTATGTGTAAAGTTAACTGTCCTGGTTGCTCAACAGTATAATGCCAAGCCATAAATTGAACCACACCTCTTTTTCTTTATCACCAGCACAACTCATTATGACAATTTCAGTTCTTCTAACGCTTCAGTGCTTTTCCTGCAAGTGAATATCCTGTTATTTTTCATTAACTATTGCTGTAGTAAGCATGATATTATGAACAAACTTACCTTGAATGAGTACGACTTCTGGAGTAAGAACGGCGGCGCCTGGATCCAGGTCTGTCTTCCACTAGTCTTATCTTTCTACCATTTACTTCTGTCCCATCCAGTTTTTCAAGGGCTCTTTTCATGTCTGAATAAGATTTGAATTCAATCACACCTTCGTTTTTTCTCCCCTTGTGTGCATCAGCATATGTCACTTCACCTGCCTGACGCATATAATCCTGAAAACAGATACAGGGTTTCAGTATCTTTGTCCAACTCTGATACTGCTACAAATGAAAAAAATGAGACACATGTATTCCTTCCCCCCTGGTCATGTCCTGATAATGCACATGCAGTATCTGTATGTCTAAAATGAATTACTGATTTATTGATCAAGATTTTCTCATTTCTATATATCTACCTCTCAACTTCTAGGTGTCGTAAATAATTGCTAATTTTACCTAAAATACCTTGCTTCTCAGGGCATCATTTTTGTATAATTTTAAAAGGAGATGGAACAGGATAAGAAATCAATTGGGGGAGGGAGGGCAAAAATGGAGGTACTTATAAAGGCTGGAGTTTGCAAGGTGGAAACAAGACCCCAAGGACTAGACAATACCATTGGGTACACCCTTACAATAAAGGTGTAATCAACAGCTTTGCAAGATAAGTGCATTGTAAGCAATCCAAAAAAGCTCTTGATTTATTATTATTATTATTATTATTATTTATTAGATTTATATACCGCCCTTCTCCTTACGGACTCAGGGCGGTGAACAGCCAAAATAAAAATTCAATACATAAAAGTTAAAACTTAAAACACATATACATTAGGCTGAGAATTAAAACCAAATAAATATTAAAATGCGACGACGCTACAAACATTAAAAATTTTAAAATTTTAAAAATTCTAAAAATGCGGCAGGGATCAGGCTAAACCGGCAAGTTGAAAAAGATGCGTCTTCAGGGCCCGACGAAATGTCCGGAGGTCGGAGATAATTCTCAATTCTGGAGGAAGATCATTCCAGAGGGTGGGGGCTGCCACAGAGAAGGCTCTCCCCCTGGGGGTCGCCAGCCGGCATTGTCTGGCTGACGGCACCCTGAGGAGGCCCACTCTGTGGGAGCGAACCGGCCGGTGGGAGGCAATTGGCGGCAGAAGGCGGTCCCGTAAGTACCCGGGTCCTAAGCCATGGAGCGCTTTAAAGGTCATTACCAACACCTTGAAACGCACCCGGAACTCCACCGGCAACCAATGCAGCTCGCGCAGGAGAGGTGTAACGTGGGAGCGCCCCGATGCTCCCATAATTCCCCGCGCGGCCGCATTCTGTACCAGTTGGAGCCTCCGGGTGCACCCCAAGGGGAGCCCCATGTAGAGAGCATTGCAGTAATCCAGGCGAGAGGTGACGAGTGCCTGAGTGACTGTGCGCAGGGAGTCCCGATCTAGAAAGGGCCGCAGCTGGCGTATCAGGCGGACCTGATAGAAAGCCCCCCTGGCCACAGCTGTCGTATGATCCTCCAAGGACAGCCGTGGGTCCAGGAGGACGCCCAAGTTGCGCACCCTTTCCGTGGGGGCCAATGATTCGCCCCCAATAACCAGCGATGGTGTCAGCTGGCTATATCGGGACGCCGGCAGCCACAGCCACTCGGTCTTGGAGGGGTTGAGACGAAGCCTGTTTCTCCCCATCCAGACCCGCACGGCTTCAAGGCACTGGGACATCACTTCCACGGCATCGTTGGGGTGGTCTGGGGTGGAGATGTACAGCTGAGTATCATCAGCGTACTGATGGAACTCCACCCCAAAACCACGGATGATCTCACCCAGCGGCTTCACATAAATGTTGAACAGGAGGGGCGAGAGGACCGACCCTTGCGGCACCCCACACACTAGGCGCCTCGGGGTCGACCGCTGCCCCCCTGTCAACACTGATTGCGACCTCTTTATAACTTGAAGAGGCAGAAAAGTATACACATGTATATACACCTAGGTTTTTTTAGAGTTTCTTTGTCTGAGGGCTACTCTGCATCTGCAATAAAGATATTTATCTCCTCCAGGAAAGTACAGATAGTCCTTGACTTACAACAGTTTATTTAGTATTGATCAAAGTTACAATGGCACTGAAAAAGATAATATATGACTATTTTTCATACCTATGACTGTTGCAGCATCTGAATTGCTGCATGAAATTCAGATGCTTGACAACTGACTCGTATTTATGATAGTTGCAATGTTCTGGGTCCATGTGATCACCCTTTTTGACCTTCTGACAAGCAAACTCAGGGAAGCCAGATCCACTTAACAACCATGTCACTAACTTAACTGCATTGATTCATTTAACAACCGTGGCAAAATGGTTTAAAATGAGACAACATTTACTTAACAACTGTCTCAACAACAGAAAATTTGGCTTCATTATGGTTGTAAGTTAAGGACTACTTGAGAACAGTTTGAATCCCTAGAGGTAAAGAACTTTTCCAGTGACCTGTATGTAGCCATGACAAGTAGGTTAGCCAATTCAAATGCCCCAAAGAAGCAGTTGCTCTTAGCTTTTCTGAATAGCTTCTAAAAGATCGAGGCCATGCATGAGATTTGATATAGAGACTTCTGTTCCTTTGGAAGCATTTCTCTGTACTTAATAGGTAATGTAATATAGGTAATAAAAAGAGCAGACAGTGAACACTTCATGCTCAAGCTCACAATTGTGCTTAGTATACTGCATTAAGATTTCAAATAAAAACTGTAAAGACTTTCTTTGGGAAACAAATACCTATTTCCTTTGGTATGGATCATATAGCAAGAATTAAGACTTCAATTTATGTTTGCACTTTCTATCACTAAATCAGAACTGGCAGAAGCCCAGATACCACTTACCTTCAAATCCTGCCAACTGCAACGGCTTGACAGATTTTCAACGATCAATCTGTATTCAGTACGGGTCGGAGGCCCATACTTATCTCTTCCACTTCTTCTATAACCATATCCACCTTGAGATGTGATAAGCAGATGCAGTACTTTAGCTAATATAGTGGAGTTAGGAATTAAGCCTACATCCCCCCGCCCCCCCTCCAAACAATGTAAGAACTAGTCTATCCAAAAATTATGTTAACAATTTCCCACCCCCACCCCAGCCTAAACTACAATCTCCTTGCTTTAAATGTTATACTAATTGAGACAGCCAGAAATCTATGTATGTTTGTCTAGAATATTACCACAGTAAGACTGTATATTTTACATTAACTACCAATATTGAACATGCATCTACAGTTACGGTTTTTTAAAAAATAACATTTTTTGAAAACAAAACAACCAAATCACTATAGTCAGTTACTAATGTTACTTACATTGATTTAAAGTTTTCTGAATATCTGACATGAATAATGGTTTTCAGGCACCTATTTCAGATTAATCACATCTCTCTCTAACCCTTGGGGTCCTCACCACCCAGGTCTAATGGGAAAAAGTTGCGGTCGTCACATGGCTTCCTTTTGGTCAGCCAAGGGCCACAAAGGTCAAAGAGCCACTCATGGAAAGGCAACCCAGGGTCAGCAAATGGAACAGGCAGTCAGTCATCTTAGCCTCAAAGGACTCTTAATTGAAACATTGAGGTCTTAGTTAAGTCTATGTTAAACAAATAGTTACATTACAAGTAAACCATTTAAATATTTACAAAAGTAAAATAACAAAAATTAAATCTCATTTATTTAATTTAAAAAAAGTTTAATACAAATTAACATCCAGATATTACTTTAATAGAAACCACAGTAGTCAAAGTTTACGTTTAAAAAAAAATTACAGTTTTTAAAAAATAATTCTATTTTAAATAGAAAGAAGGGTCACTGGTACAATGGTATGTAGTGCTTACTGCGTCCAGAACCATAACTGCTGTCACGACGAGGGCCTCGAGCATGCTCAACAATTACACGCTCCCCACAAAGATCTTTGCCGTTTAGTTCATAAACAGCATCGTCTGCATCACGCACATCATCAAACTCAACAAAGCCATACCTGGAGAAGAGAAGAGACTACTCCAGAATCAAATATGTCACCAATTACCTCAGCAAGTCCGCTGGCAGTAGGAACTATTTTGAAACTTAGGGAATGTAGGAGATATGTATTTCAGAAAACATCTTCCTCCAAACAAAAACTAAGCCTGTTGATGGCAACAAAGGCTTTTCCTTTGTTGCCATTAACAGGAAGAGCATGATGTAACTATTAAAAAAAGGTACAAAGCATAAAGTGGGTTATGGCAGCAGGTACTAATAGCTTAAGAAATCACAGAGACAAACAACTCTCTAGCATTAAGGCTTTTATAACTGTTTCTTTTAAAAAGACAAAACAACCAGTTATTTAAAGCACATTATAGACAGGAAGTAGACCACACAACATAAAAATACAGTTAGGAGGCTGGTAACTTTACAGAAGCCAATCTGGCTCTTTTGAAATTTTCTGCTATAGATGGACCACATGGAAATTCTGTACAGGATCTTCCTGCGTTTAGGAGACCCTGGGCAATTGGCATTGCTTAAAGGCTAGTGGTCACCAAAGAAACAAAGGATGTCCTTTGGGCTGTTGTGAACAGCTTCTGAATAGAAATTCTTACCTGATTATCTGATAAGTAAAAAATTCTTACAAGGCTGACTAGAGTGAGCTGCTGTTTTCAAATATGAGGAAAGGAAGGGAAGAACAAAAGAAGCAAACTAAGGCGATTTCAGAAAAAAACGTTATGCCTTCCATATTTTGCTAATTACTTTCTTCTATTTCCCCAAAGCAGAAGCAAAAAATTAGAGGCATTCTTAAAAAAAGGCCTTATTATGAAACATAATCTCTTTTTAAATGAGTGATATATTTTCCAACTGTATAAGTCACCCATTAAAAAAGTATTAGAATGTTTAATGGAAGGAAACCTTTTGCATTAATATTTCATTACTATTTTTTTAACTCTAGAACATTTTATAATATCCAAATATGCTTTTAGTCTTTAATGTTGAGCCATAATGTTCTTGTTTACTAGAGACATATGCTTGGGTAGCATATGGTGAAACAGATTGTAGCATTCTCTAGAATTAGATGATTCAGATTACCAAAATTTGTAATTTTGCTTGCAAAAAGTTAAAACATTTATTCTTTTGTGTCTGTAATCCTATGCACGTTTTACTGGGACTTAGCTTCACTAACACATACATATAAATATAACATCCAAGTAAATATCTATGCAGGATTCTTTTTTTATAAATTATCTTGAGACACTTCATTCATAAAGGCTTCTAAAAAAAGCCAGATAGTATAAAATGTACATGCTATCTGAAATAATTAATGTAGTTAAAGAATTAAATATTTGGGTTGATAGCAAAAAATAAAATACTTTTCTACCAAATGGAGAAAAGTGCTTTTTCAAACTTTCAAATTATCAGAAATTATATTTCTCTAGTTGCAATCCACTCCTTGTGCTAGAGACAGTTTCTGATGGCATTCTTCTCCTCAGATTTGAGTAGTTGAAATCACCAGTGGTCTGAACCATCAATATCTGACAGAAATCTAGGAGAGGCTGTTAGTTGTTCAACAGTTGGTATTTTGAATGGTAAACTAGTGCAGCAGTAAAGCAAGCATCTACCTCCCTAATATTACTACCAACCAGAGTAAAACAGTTGTATTTGTCATCATGCTGCCATTTCAAAACTTCAGAATAAGGTAAGGGATAAGATCCCAGCAAACAAAAATATTATCCTAGAGGCATTAAGTCAAGTAAAAAAGTATGGGCTTTTCAATGTTGTGACCCCAATTTTGTTTTGCTCTTATATATCCTAAATTGTTTTACCCATATTGCCAATTTCTCACAGAATAAGCAGTTACAATCTACTGTAGTAAACCCATCTGCAGTTTGCAAACCACCACTGTATTAAAATTTACAAACATTAAAACAAAGCTAACAAACTAGTTTTCAAAAAAGTATAAAGCTTTTATTGTCTAGAGTTAATATTGTTTTAGCTACTAAAACTCATGGCCCATTAATAACAAGTCAGCTGAAAAATTAAATTTGGCTTACTTACTGAAAATAGAAGAGTGTGCTCAAATTACAACAAAATAATTTAGTGTAATATGCAAAATCTCTTGAATACCCCATGAACTTTTACTGTTAATAATTTGAAAAATTATAGTTCTATTTTTAAGTAATCATTTACTTTATTGTGCTGTCTAAAGCAGCAACTCCAACTTTTTGTGCAACAGGGACCAGTTCCATGGAGATTTTTCCGTGGACCGGAGGGAGAGTGGTTTTGCATGCTGCCTGCATCTTGCGGATGGGGATTCATTTCTTTGCACAGCCCTGTTTCTGGCATGCTGTGTCCTGATGCTGGACCCTGGACCCTGGTCTAGAAGTTCAATAAACTACTGTATTTTTCGCTCCACAAGACAACACTTTTCTCCCCCAAAAGTGGGTGGAAATGTCTGTGCATTGGTGCTGGTCCTTTGGTGAATAGCAGCCGGGCCGCAAAACAGGGTCCTTTTAGTGCTGAATCCCGCCTCTTCTGGCTCTTTTCCGCAGTGCAGGAGTCAATAGGCAGAGCTGATACATGAGAGGACATCTATCTGTGGTCCTCAGGCGCCTCCTGATTTTTTTTTCTTGTTTTTCTCCTCTAAACCCAGGTGTGTCTTACTGTCAGGTATAACTTATGGAGCGAAAAATATGATATATATATATATTTTCTATCAGTTTTGAAGCTGGCTTTCTGAAAAATTGCCAGTTACCTTTACTCAATTTGTTGCAATAGACAGCACAGACCTCAATTAATCAAAAGTAAAAGTTTCTTATTCTTCAAAGCATCGTGGGATATCTGAAGATGGGCAAAGAATAGAAATCACCTTCAGAAATCTATGTTCAAACTAAGGTCAACTTAAACATTGCTTGAATACCAAGAACTGATCCTGTCTGGTTCTTTTTATTAGTTTATGACATTTATAAACCTAGATGGCATCACCATTAGTTTATTATTAAGTGCAAGAACTTTTGTTTGCTAGTTGTTCATACAGTATAGTAAAACATCATTCTAGCATGCTATTACCAAATGTCTGCATCAGGCTGCCTTATATCTATAATTATGTCTATAATGACAGTATGCATGACATGAATTTGAAGGAAAATACATAATTTGTATCATTTCAAAAATTATATCACAAATATAATGACATATATAAATATTAATTCTTGCAAGTAAAGACTGTTAAATAGGGGGCTTTACAATTAAAGTTTTATCTTATATATTATAAGGAATAACTAACATTTTTTCATCTTCTGATAGCTGTTACAAGTGTTTGTGCTAAAAAGAACCTGCTCAACTAAAGAAACCCATGCAAGGTTTAATCATGTATCATGTATTTAGTCCTGGAAAATCTATCCCAATGTGGCAATGATTTCCTGGTCAACCAGCTACTATAAGGGATTATGGATGCTTGCCAACTATTGCACCACTACTACTGTATTTATTTCATAGTGCTCCTTTACAGAAGAAATATTTCAACTATATAATTATTTTTGTAAACTTGTCATTTTTTAAAGAAATACTTTAAAATGTGTATGCATATTTACATGAGAATACCTAAAGTAAATTAAATAGTATTTCAAATAAACACCCCTAACGCTGCTCTGTTACAATTCTGTCATGTAATAATTCTTGATGAAAGGAATGAAGCCTACTCCCTTTAAACTTAAGCCCTCTCATGAGACAATATGTTCTGTAAACATATCCCAAAATGCAATGGGATTGGTTTTAAACACATACGTATTTCACTGTACTGTTTGACAAGTGCTAAAAATGCATTTTACACGAGATTTGTTTAAATTCAACAATAAGTAAAGACAGCATAGTATATATTTTCTAAGCAACCATTATTTTCCTGATCCAAGTCCAAAATGTCAAGCACTATATAATTATTTATTAGAATGGCCGCTGATTAGACATAGAGGATCCGTTATTAAAAATCCCAGGTTTAATATCTAACATCTCCAGTTAAACCAAAAAAGACTTAACAATGAAATTAGATTAATGGTCCATGCAAGATGCTGTTTACCCATTGAACAAAATGCCACATCAAAATTGGTTTGCCTAGTCTTGGTTTGGCATGTTGTCTGAATTGAACCACTGTGGTTTGTAAACCATAGTTTGTGGCTTACCATATTGTTGTGGATCTGGCTGTTAGATATTCAATAAGCCATGGTCAATCATAGCACAGCACAATGCATGAACCCAGACAGTACACAGCAGCTTCCAGTACTGCTCGTTCATTAAGAAAAGGGCTTCATCCAGGACCCACTTCCAGCTCCTCGTCTTCCTTCAGGAAAGAAGACATTTCATTTTGTCCTACGATAAGACTTTAAACACGAGATGAAAGCAAGAGAGCCAGTTTGGTGTATTGGTGAAGGTGCTAACCTACAGCCTGTGCGTTCTAGGCCTCCCTTTGGCATGAAAGTTGGCTGAGTGACTTTGGGCCAGTCACTCTCTCACAGTTCCAACCCACCTCACAAGGCTGTTGGGAAAATAGAAGGCAGAGGTATTATGCTTGCCTCTGCCAGTTACACATGTATCTTTTTTAAAGGTGAGATAAAAAATAATAATAGCAACATCCAAGCTTTGGGCAGGTGTAACAATTAAAGCAGAGCCAGTTTGATGCAGTGGTTAAGGCATCAGGCTAGAAATTTTGGGGATCATTTGTTTTAAATTCAGCCTTTAGCTGCATGATTATGGGATGGGTCCCTCTGTCTCAGCCCTAGATGGCAAACTACTTCTGAAAAACCTCACCAGGAAAACTGACCGAACAAGTCCACTCAGTCTCCAGGAGTCGAAGGCTTACTTGAAGGCACCCCCTTCCCCAAAACACAACAATCCCAAATACAGGTAGTCCTCGACTTACAGCAGTTTGTTTAGTGACCGTTCCGAAGTTTACAAGGGCACTGAAAAAAGTGACTTATGACCCATTTTTCACACTTAGAACCTCTGCAGCATCCCCATGGTGACTCGATCAAAATTCAGAGGCTTGGCAACAGACTAATTTTTTTAAAAAAAAATATTTATATGCTTCCCTTCTCCAAAGACTCAGGGCGCCTTACAATGCGTTAAGCAATAGCCTTCATACTTTTGTATATTTTATACAAAGTCATCTTATTGCCCCCACAAACTGGGTCCTCAATTTACCTACCTTAGAAAGCATGGAAGGCTGAGTCAACCTTGAATCTGGGGAGATTCTAACTTCCAGTAATTGCAGACAGCTGGTATTAATCACAATGCTTTAGTCTGCTGAGCCACCAGGCCCCTTATTTATATTTATGAGGGTTGTAGTGTCCCGGAAGTCATACCATTCCCCTTTTGATCAGCAAAGTCAATTGCAAGAGGGGGGGAGTCAGATTTCATTAAATAACTGCGTTACTAACTTTAACGAACTGCCCCACGATTCACTTCACAACGATGGCAAAGGAAAGTCATCAAACGGGAGGGGCCAAAACTCACTTAACGCACATTTCGCTTAGCACTCAGAAATGTTGGGGCTCCGCTGTGGCCGTAAGTCGAGGACTACCTGTAGCGAAGGTGCTGGAGGGAAGAAATGCAGGTTCAAAGTCCGTCTTCAGCCACTGAAAACTCTGAGAGAGAGGGTGACTTTGGGCCGGTCAAGCCACTTCTCAGTCCAGAGAGTTCGGGGAAATGAAAGCTTTTTATGCTCCTGCATATAAAAAAGGCGGGCTAAGAAATCCAGGGAAGATCGGTTGGATGTGGGGTAACCCCACCACAAACCCTCCACCCCACTTCGTAAAGAGGTTTCCAAGCCTGCTTTGACCCGGAGAGAAGCGCCCAAGTCTCCCTCCAACAGCACCGCAAGGACCACGAGACGGGTCAAACACGGGACTTGGCCCAGGAGCGATTTCAAGGCTCTCCCCGCCCCCCATAGGCACACCCTCCCCCCCCCCGGGAAGATCTCGGAGAAAGGCAGGAGGATCGCTGGGGGGGGGGCGGAGGGGGGGGAAGAAAGGGAGAGAGAGGCGCGCGCGGGAAAGGACAGAGAAAGGGCGCGCATGCGCTTTAGGGAAAAAAAAAGGCCGCGCTGACAGGAAGAAACCGCGGGATGAAAGCCCGGCCAGGGTTTAGGCCCAGAGAGGATCTCCCGGCAAACGGGCAGGCGGAGTGAGAAGATTTAAAAGCCGCCTCACCCGTTCTTGAGATCCACTTCGAGGATTTTCCCATAGCCTTTAAAGAAGCGCTCCACGTCCCGCTCTCGGGCCTGGTAGCTAAGGCGCCCGATATAGACCCGAGGCATTTCCCTCGCCAAAGAAGAACCAGCGCGGGGATCCCGCGCCGGGGACGACCACGACGACGACGAAGGGGCGGCGTTGCAGGCGCTGGGCTCCACGCGGGGGCGGCCGGGTGAGGGGGGGGCAGCGGCGGCGGCGATTTTTTTTTCGCCCCCCTCCCTCTCGCTGCCTCTCGCTGGCGTAGGACACGCACGCAAAGGCGTGCGCGCTGACGCAGGCACGTCACGTGACGCCGCGAGTCGCCGTAGCTTCCCAGGCAGCTTTTGCGGCGGCGCTTTCGAAGCTGGGATGTTTCTTCCGGCACGCGGCGGGGGCTCTTAAAGGGGACGCGCTCCTTTAACCCCGTCCCAGTATTGGATTTAATCGGAGGGCTGGGGGGGGGGGGGCACGAGGGGGGGGCGCTTCGGGCTTCCCGTCATGGTACTTTGTAGGTGGGATGGACTCCAACGGGCATGATAATTTATTGATGTTGTAATTTAATCCTTCAAAATTGTCCCCACTACTCCTGTATCATCATTATACCGGTATTCCTCGATTTACGACCACATTGGAGCCCAACATTTCTGTTGCTAAGTAAAACGTTTCGCTTAGCAAATGTTTCACTTTATCAAATGTTTCACTTAGCAAAAGTAAACTTTGCTTCATTTTACGACCTTTTGTGCCGCAGTGGTTGAGTGGATCTCTGCAGTTGTTAAGTTAGTAACAGGGTTGTTAAGTGAATCTGGCTTCCCCCTTGACTTTGCTTGTCAGAAGGTTGGAAAAGGGGATGATGTGACCCTGGGATACTGTGACTGTAGGAAGTTAGCACCCACCCCTCTCCTGGAAGAGTGAAATATTTTTGGGAAATGTTGAAGAGGCAGAATGTTGTATTTTCCTGGATGAGAAATGGATAAGCATACTTTGAAAAAGCTCCCATCTTCCAGCCCCCACCCTTTGTCAATGGGCCATTAAGGCCTGGGCCAGTCTATTCTACATAACAAAGATCTATCTCCAGGCACAGCCATAGTAGGAATTGCCAAATATCCAGCAAGATAGGGTTAGCCCTCTACACAATAGCAGCAGAAACTCACCACATGTGACCAGGGAAGCACACGTGACCATCAGCCAGCAAGGCTAGCAAAGACCCCCACCCCCTGGAAGTCGGAGAACCAATCAGAATACTCTTTCTGGGCCCCAGGAAGTTCAAAGCCAGAGAGAGCATAAAACCGGAGAACTCCCTGTATCTGCCCTTTTTCTGTTTCAGGAACTCAAGCCATGTGATCCTGTCCACCATTAAACCATCTTTCCAAGCAGTCTCCATGTCTCCAGTGTCTTTGTCCCCACTTGGAGCAGAACCTACAAGGATGTTTCTTCCAACATGACCATCATAAATATGAGTCAGTTGCCCAGCGTCTGAATTTTGATCACATGACCATGGGGTTGCTACATCAGTCATAACTGAAAAACAGTCATATGTATGTTGCCCTTTGATAGCAATAGACTTATATATTGCTTCCTAGTGCTCTACAGCCAGCCCTCTCTAAGCAGTTTACAGAATCAGCATAGTACCTCCAACAATTTGGGTCCTTATTTTACCGACCTTGGAAGGATAAAGTCTGAGTCAACCTTGAGCTGCTGGCAGTTGGCAGTCATCAGAATTAGCCTGCAGTATTGCATTCTTTTCTTTTTTAAAAAAATAATTTTTGTTAAACAGTTTGTCTTTAAAAACAACACAAAAAACAATCACACACATATAAAAACAAAACATGTCAAGACAACATATTGAACATTACATAACATTGATGGTAATTTTACAGCAATTCATATCAATTTACCTATTTTGCTGTTGTAGTTCTCTATCATTTCTATTTAACACTCAATAGTAGAATAATTGGATAACTCCAATATATATATACACACACACACAGACACACACATATATTCTTACTTTTCGTAGGTTTTATGTGTGTTTTTCTTTTAGCCAGGTTTTTCCTACCTAACCAAGATTTTTCTGCAACCCTAGTTGCAGAAAAGTAGTGAATGTGATTTCACTCAACTAGGGTTGCAGAAAAATCTTGGTTACGTAGGAAAAACCTGGCTAAAAGAAACACACACACACACATGCACATTATAATATTCATTGTTCTTATCTACCCATTTATATTCATTTATATTTACATCTCTTTATTTAATGTTGTTCAGTTACTTTAAGTTTCATCAGTATTAAGTTAAACATTTCTTATTCTGATTTCTATTTTCGAGCCAACTGTACATTACTGCATTCTAACCACTGTGCCACCATGGCTCTGATAGTGTGATGCTATGTGTTTATCTATTTGAAATATGTCACTACACATTTAATTTATTTCCCCAAAAAATGAAGAATTTACACACAAATTGGAATACTTGTGATCTGTGGAAAGACAAAGCAGTGGCAAATTACGACGAATGCTTCATTATATACAGCCCATATGAATGGAATGTAATTCTGATAAAGGGATATATCTACACAGAAAACCTGAAAGATGGAAAGAGTTGGAGAAAGTTGAAGATCTGATTGCCCCAGCAGGATGATGATGGCTGCTTTACTGGCAGGTTCCATGGCAGTCAAATATTGCATCATTATTTTGAGCTTTCCCCTTAATACATACCTACCTATCCTGGTAAACTGAAATGAATTCAAGCAGATAACTTTTGACCCTGATGTGCAAAGTGATAGATTTAACACCTCAGATCTCTCCTATGGTAGGGTCATGAATCCATCTTTCATTATACCCCAAATACTTTACTATATATCTGTGCCTTCTCATAAGATATTAACACTGGCATATTTATGGCAGCGACTAGATTTCAGTAATAGCAATAGCACTAAGACTTATATGCTGCTTTACAGTGGTTTAGAGCCCTTTCTAAGAGGTTTATGGAGTCAGCCTATTGCCCCCAACAATTTGGGTCCTCATTATACCCACCTCGGAAGGATGGAAAGCTGAGTCAGTCTTGAGCCTGGTGGGATTTGAACTGCCAAATTGCAGGCAGCCGGCAGCAGAAGTAGCCTGCAGTACTGCACTCTAACCACTGCCCACCAAGGCTCTGTCCAGATCACACATGTAAAGTTCAGATATTGAAATTGAGATGGTTGCATATGTACTTTTGAACCATCTCATCTCCCCTAGGGAAGGGGTCTCCAACCTTGGCAACTTTTAAGGCTTGTAGACTTCAACTCTGAGAGTTGAAGTCTACAAGCCTTAAAGTTGCCAAGGTTGGAGACTCCTGCCCTAGAAGACTTTAATCACAAATTAGCAAGACTAATTCCAACAGGCAATAATGTGTTTCCTATTACAAGACCGAGACTACTCAACTACTCAACCAACTAAAAAAAATCCTGCTCAAGGTGGCTTAATTCTCTGCCATAGTAATGGCAGTCAAAACCCACATTCTTCCCTTTCATGGGTGTCAAAACTGCTGGCCTGCGGGGCCGGATTGGTCACGTGCAGGCCACCCCCACCCCAGCTCTGCGAATGGAGAAAATATCCTGACACGTCACGGGATGGCAATGTGACGTGGCGAGTTTGACCTTCGTGCCTTACTTTATCATTAGGCAAAAAATGAAAAACGGAAATAAGGTGCACTGAGCAATGCACACATGTCTGCAGGGCTGGGTATTAATCTGTATATAAATTTAAAAAAAATATGCATTAAAACTTTGGGGATGTTTCCCTTCCGCTTTAATTTCCATGTGATCATTTGTCAAATGTTGCTGTCCTCGGTTCTTCATGAGTACTCTGTACATGGTGGGAACCATTTAGTACAGAATATTTAAGATAACTTTTTTTGAGAAGAATTATGGTTGTTATTCAGACTCCGCTGCCTGCACCTCCCAAAAGTAGTTTTTCTCCAATTGCCCAGGGCAGTTGAGCATGCTTATTCCTATTCGAAGGTACGCTTTGGTGGTGGCACAATAGGAATTATATCATAGGCCATTTATCTTTTGTTTTATGCTACTACAAGATAGACCACAGCTAAGCAACTCATGCGGTTGTTAAGCAAATCCATCTTCCTCCATTGATTTTGCTTGTCAGAAGCTGGCTGGGAAGGTCACAGATGGTAATCACATGATTCCAGGATGCTGCAATTTTTGTAAATACATGCCAAGCACCCGAATTTTGCTCGTGTGTCGGTGAGGATGCTGCAACAATCCAAAGGGCAAATACTGGTTATATACCAATCTTTTTAGTGCCATTGTATCTTTGAACAGTTACTAAATGAATAGTTGTAAGAATGGTTGTAAATTGGGGACCACCAACCTGCCTTCCACTGAGGATCTGTGTACTGCACGAGTCAAAAAGAGGGCTGTGAAAATATTGACAGACCCTTCACATCCTGGACATAAATGGTTTCAACTTCTACCCTCAAAATGACCCTAGAGAGCACTGCACACCAGAACAACTAGACACAAGGACAGTTTTTTCCTGAATGCCATCACTCTGCTTAACAACTAATTCCCACAACACTGTCAAATAATTTACTAAGGCTGTATTATTATTATTATTCCTTACTAGTATCTATCTCTTCCCACTAATTACTATAACCATGTTGCTTGTATCTTTCAATTTATATTGTTTTTGTTTCCTAGTATGATCTGATAGCTTATTAGTAACCTTGACTAAGTGTTGTATCTTTTTATTCTTGAATGTATTCTTATGTACACTGAGAGCATATACACCAAAGACAAATGCCTTGTGTGTCCAATCACACTTAGCCAATAAAGAATTCTATTCTATTCTATTCTATTCTATTCTATTCTATTCTATTCTATTCTATTCTATTCTATTCTATTCTATTCTAATTTCTAATTTCTAATTCTAATTCTAATTCTAATTCTAATTCTAATTCTAATTCTAATTCTAATTCTAATTCTAATTCTAATTCTACAACAGTAAATTTTTCAAATCCTTGGTATCTACACAACATTTAGAAAGAATAATTAAGCCCATGCTCGGATAATAAGAGGGTGCCCTATGTTGCTTTACAATGGCTGTTTGTATGATAGGACTGGCTCCTTGTCCCCTGCCGTCTTGGTGATAGAGCAGGTCTTTCTCTCTTGGTGCATTTTAATGCACTTTATCAAATGATGACAGCCAACCCCAGGAAATTGTGGGTGCTTTATCACCGGAGGTTTACCAGAAGAGTTCAGACAGCCATTTGCCTGGAATGGTATAGGACAGTGATGGCTAACCATTTCCAGACCGAGTGCCCAATGCGCATGTGTGCGCCTGAAAAACCCCCAAAATGCAATGCACGCACGGTTCCTGCACCTGTGTCCTGCCCGCTGTGCATGTGCAAATGGGCCCCGTGAGCTCCACCCCCCGCGCATGTGCAGCAGAGACCGAAAGACCAGCTGGCCGGCGGGAGGTGCGCGTGCATGCACAACGGAGCTGAACTGGGGTGGCAGCTCGCGTGCCATCAGAGAGGGTGCTGTGTGCCACCTCTGGCACGCGTGCCATAGGTTCGCCATCACAGGTATAGGGCAGGGATTGTCCAACGTTGGCAATTTTAAGACCTGTGGACTTCCAACTCCCAGAACTCCCCAGCCAGCATAGGGTCTTCTGCTTGAGCAGGGGGTTGGCCTGGAACAGTGATGGCTAACCTTTTTGCTGTCGCGTGCCAAAAGTGGGGATCATGTGGGGGGGTCGTGCAAGCGTGTGCCAATACCCATAATTCAATGTGCCCCACCCCCTGCACATGCATGCGTGACCCCCTCCCCCGCGCTACCCCCACTTTTGGCACGCGATGGCACAGTGGGCCTGGTAGGCCTTTTTTCCGCCCTCCCCAGGCTCCAGAGGCTTTCTTGGAGCCTGGGGAGGGTGAAAGCAGCCTTCCCTCCCCCACCTGGGAGACCCTCCAGAGGCCGGAAACAGCCCATTTCCCGACTTCAGGTGGGCCCGGAAGGCCCGAAAATTAGCTGGCCGGCGCGCATATGTGTGCTGGAGCTGAGTAGGGCAATGCTCGCGTGCCCTAGATATGGCTCCGCGTGCCACCTGTGTTACCCGTGCCATAGGTTCGCCATCATGGGCCTAGAAGACCTCCGAGGTCCCTTTCCAACCTGATTGTTATATGTTTTAATTTTCCCTCAGTCTTCATAGACCTCTCCCTTGGGTCAGGAAAATCTGAAGTGGGAACTCTTTTAAGGCAAATGTAAACATTGCTAAGACAGTTGTTTGAAATGGATTTAAAATGGCTTAGGGGGAGGGCCACCTCCCCCCACCCCCACTTCAGCTACAGCATTGTTCTGTCCCATTAATCCCTGTGCCACGTGGAGCCAGTTCTTCCTTCTCTGCCCATCATGGCAGCAATGATAACGGGAAAACGGTACTCATTTCTCTTGCACTACAACTTCAGTGAAGACAGCCATCGCCATCTGCAGCCTGCTGGTGCTAATGGTCTGGAAAGAGACCCACCATGGTGGTTGTCCTCCCAAGGGCTACGTGTTCCTCTTGCCAGATTGCTTGTGGGGGAGAGCGGGGGACTGTTTATAGAAAACCTAATTGCTTGCTCGTAAACAATGCCATTCTGCGACGAGGGAGCACACTGGCTTCCTAGCCCTAGTTGTCAGTGCTTTCCCCCCCTTGATTAGGGACACGGAATCAGTTTCCCAACTCAGCCATGTTTTGTGCTCACTGGCTCATGTATGATAAACGGCAGCTGCTTCGGCTGCAAAAGCAAAGTGTGTGTGTTTGTGTGTGCGCTTGCTTTCTCTCTCCAAGTCTCTGGTTAAATGAAGACAAACTCCTGCGCTCCGAGATTGAGATTAATGGGCCAAAGGAGTTAAGAGGCCAATTAAGAGATGATGGATGAGTCTGAAGAAGGAACGTGGAACAGCTGCAGAAAGAGATGGATGGACTCACAAATGGATAACAAATCCAGTCACCCCGGTTCATCTAGGCCAGAAACAGAACGGTAGTCATCTCCTTTCCCAGCAAACATAAGAGACGGCAGCTCAGTCTTTGCTTACATTGAGATGGAAGGCAAAAAAAAAAAAGAGAAAAAGAAACCAGAAACAAGCAGTTGGCTTCAAATAGTCCCAACCAGTGATGGTGGTGGTGGTGGTGGGTGTAATGTGACTGAGTGGGTGTGGCCAACTTTCTTTTTTAAAGCATTTTTTCTACAACCTCTTTGGCGGAAGAGGTTGTAAAAAAAAAAGCTTTGAAAAGCTTCTGATGATCCCAGTTGAGTTGCCTGATCGTCAGAGGCTTTTTTTTCTTTTAAAAGCATTTTTTCTACAATCTCTTTGGCCGAAGAGATTGGTCGTAAAAAAAAATGCTTTTAAAAACCTCTGATGATCCCAGCTGAGCTGTGTGATCATCAGAGGCTTTTTAAAAAACTTTTAAAAGCATTTTTTCGGCTCAAGGGGTTGTAGAAAAAATGCTTTTAAAAATTAAAAAAAAAGCCTCTGATGATCACGCGGCTCAGCTGGGCATGGGGGGGGGGGGGGGGGCAAGCAGGGATTTTTGCTACCGGTTCTCCGAACCACCCACTGCCCTCACTACCGGATTGGGCGATTCGGTCTGAACTGGGAGTATTTTACCCCTGGTCCCAACCAGCCATTACGTGATTTAATTTTGACTTGATGTGCTGGGTGAAAAAGCGATTGGCATTGCATGTAGGGTGAGCCCAACTACGGTAACTATGACTTATTCGATAAAGCAAGCAATCCACAGCTCAACAGGATGTGACCCAGTAAGTTAAGTAATGGTGCTTTCTGTGTGCTTGTGTTGTGCATGAGTATGGTGTTAGCAGACTGTCATGGAAATTCAATCAAGGCTGCCTTAGCCAAAAAAATAAAATAAAATAAAAAATATCAATGCAAGGTGCAAACTCACAGGGTCTAAGAAAAATAAGACCTCCTTTGAGTTGAATTCAAATACTTCAAAGACAATTCATGTAATTTTCCTGCCCCTGTCATTTAAAACTACTAGGCTCCAATTTTTAAACTTTTAAGCATTCTACTTCAGTTTAAACATTTATCCATTAAAGATTACCTTTTTAGAGGCCTGTTAGAAAAGCAGGAGCAACGTATTATAATAAGCAATTCACTGGTGATTAAGTTAGAAAGTATCTTGCACACTAATTTATGGCAAAATTATTAATCTGAGGCATACAAAGCCCTTTCATTTGTCTGTTATCCTTCGAAATGAAGCAAGAACTTAGACTATTTTAAGAACAGATCTAATTATTTGGTTCACACTGTGAGCTATGCAACATTAAATGCAAACCATACTAAAGCAAACCAAAGACACTCAAAACTCAAATGCCCAAAGGTTTTTATTATGCCTTGCCCAACTTATGTAGGACCAACCTATCATTTCACTATAATTGTGCCATGCGTTTGTCTAAGCCCAGAACCTTCATCATTTGCATTTTATACATAAGAGCACATGATTTCCACATATCACATGTAATGTATGAAAACCTGACACAATTAAACCAGTACAGCGGAAGAGATTCGGAATGGAAGCAGCAATGCTGTGCAATTGAAGAGCTTCAAGGTTGTCATTTGCTGTTACTAAGGCCAAGGAAAAATCCCATGGGTGGTCAGAGCTAAAACATTTTATTGGAGATGAAAATCATTGACATTTCAACGGCTATTGGCAAGTGGTTTTGCAAGAACAGGTTTGTAATCAAATGCAATTTGCTTTCATCTCCGTTACAGCCATCATGATATAAATAACCAATTCAAAACTCTTCTTTTTCAGAGATTATATTGCAAAGAGGACTTTTGATGCTGCAGGCTACAATTGATCCATCCAGGCTCTCAAATTAACACTGCAGCTATTTAGAAACTCCCCTGGAAGCTGCTTGCTCCAAGGAAAACACCTTGGTGGGCTAATTACTCATCCACCTTTAATAAACTAACATTAGAATGAATAGGAGCAGCTAAGAAATCTACTAAATGAAACTAGTTTGCCTTGTTGCATGTTACAGCACAGGTCACGCTATTTTTTAGTATCTGCTGCTGCTTCTAAAATACTCCTCTGAAAATGTGTAAGAATGGCTTAGAACAACTTGAAGATGGGAGAACTTCAACTTGAAGATGTGTGGACTTGGCAACTTCAATGTACGGAATTCTGGGAGTTGAAGTCCACACATCTGGCTTGGAAAATTCTTCTCCAACCCAAATATTTTGAACTGGGTCATATAACTCCCAGCCAGCATGGCAATCAGTTGTGTGGGCCGAGAATTGCGGAATTCAAATATGAAGTTGGGGAAAGTTACCTTAGAAACCACAGAACTCATTTTGAAGCTGAATGTATCCACCATGATTTTCCTGCTCAATGACTTAACTTGTCAAGAGCCATTTTGCTCAGGAAAGAAGAGGATCTGGCTGCAAAGATTGTCCTGTGTTCCTGAGGAAAATACTAAAAACCTACATGTCAAATCTAACTCGGCTCCATAGTTGTCTGTACCTGCTTTCGCTCGCAGCTTTGCCAAACTGTGATGGGAAGTGGGTGGTGAATTGAGTGGAAGGCGGCTTTGGAATGCAAGTGAAACATCTGGGACTGGAGAGATGTTATCTGACAAGGCCAAGTGATGAAGAATGTTTTGACCGAAGCAGACAGCTTTTCCCAAAGCAAAAGAATTGAATTCAATTGGCGAACTCTGAACTATGGGTGGCCCGGAGGCTGAAAGGGGAGTTATCTATGTGTGGGTTTTCACGGGAAAATCCAAGAACTGACTTTGCTTCTGCTGTGCCTAAATGGATTTTTCAATAAAGCTACACTCTTGGTTAATCTAAAGCAGAGTTGTCAAACTCTATTTCATTGAGGGCCACATCAGGGTTGTGTTTGACCTTGGAGTGCTGGGTGTCTGGGCTGGGCATGGCCCCATTTTCGGCTGGGAGGGCCTCTTGCAACTCCCTACCAGTGAAAATGGAGCTCAGAGGGGCCACATGTGGGCCCAATCTGGCCTGCGGGCCTTGAGTTTGACACCCCTGATCTAAAGAGCCAGGCGTTTCTTTTCTTGAATGTGCCCAATGGGACGATCGACACTACCTAACTCATTATAATCTGCAGATTCTGAAACAGATTTATACAGAGTCTTTAACTCCATTGGGACCAGCCTCTGCCCCATCTCATTCCACTCTTGAGGAATTCTTACCATATTGTATAATAATAAATATTCTGAGTGTGCACACATACATCAGCATAGATGGGAGAATCTCCAGGATAAGAACCATTTTCCCATGGGCTGAAACGTCTTTTTCCCCCCCCCGTTTTCTATCCAGTCACTTAAAGTCACCCCCTGGCTTGATGGACGACAGATAAATTTAATAATAAAAAATAAAATAAAAAGAGAAAGTCTACAAGGGATTCTCAGATTGGGTAGAAACCATAATTGCTTTAGCTCCCAGGTCATCACTGATACTGGATAGTGATCTCCGGTTTATGTTAAGCCTTCACTGTTTGCTCCTCATTCCTCTGTTGAGCCAGAAGATGGACGTGAAGATATAAATCGGTTCTGTAATTCTGAATCATTCAAGCCTCCTGGGATTGAAATCCACTGAAAATGCGCGTCTGTTATTTTCCCACCAGACCATCTTCACATCCGGAGGATCTGCTTAATGGATACATACGGTTCCTGAGAAACCTTCAAAGCTACTTGGTAATCTGCCAAAGGGACTTCTCGGCAGACAGGAGCAACCAGTTGACCCTTTCGAACGAGAGTGCACAGCTCGGCTATCATTGTTTCCAGCTTCTCTTTGCCTGGGTATGGAAAAGAAAGCAGAAAGCAGTCATTAATTGTTCTTTCTTTCTGAACTGCTGCATTTAAACTCAAGAGAACAGATAATAATCATTGGTACAATAAATTCTGGGCTCTAATACCACCGCAGATGGGGACTGCAGCCAAGAAATTAAAAGACGCTTGCTCCTGGGGAGGAAAGCTATGGTAAATCTAGACAGCATACTAAAAAGCAGAGACATCACCCTGCCAACAAAAGTGTGTATAGTCAGGGCTATGCTTTTCCCAGTTGCAATATATGGCTGCGCAAGTTGGACCATAAGGAAGGCTGAGCGCCAAAGAATTGAGGCCTTCGAACTAGGGTGCTGGAGAAGACTTGGACTGCAAGGGGATCCAAGCGGTCAGTCCTAGAGGAGATCAACCCTGACTGCTCTTTAGAAGGCCAGATCCTGAAGGTGAAACTCAAATACTTTGGCCACCTAATGAGAAGGAAGGATTCACTGGAGAAGAGCCTAATGCTGGGAAAGATTGAGGGCAAAAGAAGAAGGGAACAACAGAGAATGAAGTGGCTGGATGGAGTCACTGAAGGAGTCGGTATGAGCTTAAATGGACTCCAGAGGATGGCAGAGGACAGGAAGGCCTAGAGGAACGTTGTCCATGGGGTCACGATGACTTTGCAACTAACACCATCACCACAATAAATTCTGCTGGACATCTCCTCTGCCTGCCCTCTGGAATGGTAGTCTCACCAGAAGTTTGTCTTGACCCAACCCTGCCATTTTTTAATCCAGGTTCTTCCTCCAGGCCCTGATAGAATAGTTCTCTTTGGTTCTCTTGTATTATTGAGTCTTGTTCTTTTTTTTTTTTTGGTTAGTTTTCTTGGGTCATGTCATTTAGGGGAGATTTTTTTTATCCGACGTTTTTACTATAAACTACCATAAGACCAGAATCCATTGAGTTAGGCAAGTCTACACAGTGGATAAAATAAATGAATAGATAAACTGCTCTCAGGCAGCCTGAAAAGAAAAATCAGCACTACCAAAAAGTTCAATACATGATAATGGTTGGAACTGTCCCTTTTAGTTAAGGAAAAAACAGACTTCAAGATTATGGGAGGTATGTAATGTGTTTTTGTAATCCACGGATTGCAGAGGCCCAACCATCCCCAATTTTAACCCAACATTATAAATTGGACAGCAAAGTGTCATCAAGGACATTTATTTTATCTAGTGTACAGAACTGACTAACTCAATTAAACTCAACCAATATTTCTTTCACTTTTGACAGGGGATGCAAGGAGGCCATTTCACAGATGTTCTGCTTGTCATGCCCCAGCATATAACCATTATATACTGTTGTTACTCTCTAGCCCCATTTAGTGGCCGGAGTGACAAATATGCCCCAACATATGGTCTTTATATACTGCTGTTGCTCTCTAGTCCCATCTAGTGGCTGGAAGGACAAATACCAATTATATTGTTTGAAGCTGACCCTATCCCATTATCCATCAGTCCACACTCTCAAAACAAGTGCACACTGGAAAGCCAGACTCCACTTCCTTTAGCGTTTGGAGAAGGCAGAAGCACAAAGAATCCATTTTAATCTGTGGCACATGGTCATCCAAGGACAAACCCATGTCCCAAACACACAGCATTGCTGGTGAGATTTAAATTGCTTGTATTTATTAATTGTGATGTTCAGCAGTAACTTAATACTGTCTATCTTGTATTTGGTTCTCATTGTGTGTATCCATATTTTCACCATATCCTGTTCTTTCAATAAAGCATTCAGATCTACACACATGGTCTGTTTTTATTGGAGGATAGGTGGATTTACCTGCATGTTCAGCTTCATACAGGCTAACATGTAGTGGGGACAAAACCCTTTTCACTAGGCGAAGGAACCATAATTCAATTTTTCCCATAGCATTATTTTTTCTAGTACATATAGCTCTTTCAATTTTCATGTATTGAGTTTTATATTCATTGGCTGCAGGTTATTTAGTATGCATTTTAATCCATCTAATTAGAGAGATGAGAGCTGAAGGCAGATTTCATCAGTTTCTAATATAAAAATAACACACATGCACTTACTGTGGGCATTGTCCCTCTTCCATTGGGTCATCCAAAAGCCACGTACGTTGACATTCTTAAAGATCAGTGCACTCTGCAGAGGAAATTACAATTCACACATTCTGAAATACAGTTTTGGGATTGGGGCAGAATTTAGCATCACAATATGGGTGTCAGAGTTCCAGTTAACACATCCAATGAAATCAAAACTCCAAGGCAGGCATATTACTCAAAGTATAGATTTTTGAATAGAATAGAGTAACAGAGTTGGAAGGGACCTTGGAGGTCTTCTAGTCCATCCCCTACTTAGGCAGGAAACCCTACACCACTTCAGACAAATGGTTATCCAACCTCTTCTTAACAACTTCCGGTGTTGGAGCATTCACAACTTCTGGAGGCAAGTTGTCCCACTGATTAATTGTTGTCACTGTCAGGAAATTTCTCCTTAGTTCTAAGTTGCTTCTCTCCTTGTTTAGTTTCAAGTCATCCCATTGCTTCTTGTGCTACCCTCAGGTGCTTTGGAGAATAGCTTTACTCCCACTTCTTTGTGGCAGCCCCTGAGATATCATGTCTCCCCTAGTCCTTCTTTAAATTAGACTATACATACCCAGTTCCTGCAGCTGTTCTTCATATGTTTTAGCCTCCAGTCCCCTAATCATCTTTGTTGCTCTTCTCTGCACTCTTTCTAGAGTCTCAATCAGGGATGAAATGTAAAATTTCTTACTACCGGTTCTGTGGGCGTGGCTTGGTGGTGGTGGGGTAATGTGACTGGGTGGGCGTGGCCCACTTTTTTAAAAAAAAAACTTTTGAAAAGCCTCTGCCAATCAGGCAACTCAGCTGGGATCGTTTCAAAGCATTTTTTTTACCCCCTCTTTGGCCAAGAAGTTGCAGAAAAAAATGCTTTGAAAAGCCTCTGATGATCCCAGCTGAGCCGCACGATCATCAGAGGCTTTTTTTTTCTTTTAAAAGCATTTTTTCGTGCGAAGAGGTTGTAGAAAAAATGCTTTGAAAAGTAAAAAAAAAAAGCCTCTGATGATCGTGTGGCTCAGCTGGGAATGGGGGGGCTCAGGGATTTTTGCTACCAATTCTCCAAACCACCCACCACCATCGCTACTGGATCAGGTGATCCGGTCCGAACTGGGAGCATTTATTTATTTATTTGTTTGTTTGTTTGTTTGTTTGTTTGTTTGTCACATTTCTATGCTGCCCAACTCCCTAGGGACTCTGGTCCCAATCTTTTTTATATCGTGGTGACCAAAACTGAATTTTTATTTGATTTATTGGGCATGTCATATTGGCACGTCTGGAGAAACCCCCTCTACGATCCTCGGCTTTCCCCCCCAGTTAAAATCAAAGTTTTCTTTCCCCTGCCCATTCAATCCATCACGTTGTCCAATTAGTCCAAGGGTCAGTTGGTCCCAGATCCCATCTCCTTGCACCTGGTGGGAAAGTCCTTGGTTCTCAGAGGAAAGAAGTTTATTTTGGCTACAGTCCCCCAGCTACCTCTGCCTCCCCCTTCCCATTCCCACAGCTCGACTCATCTCCGCTGTGGCAGCCCTGAAGATGCCTGGAGAAAATGGCTTCAGGACTGACAATGGGGATATCAGAATGATTTTCCTCTTAGAGATACTGCTCTAATAACTGGAAAACCTGATGCGCAAATAAAAATAGTACCCAAGTAGTTCTCGATTTACAATGGTTCATTTAGTGACTGTTTAAAGTTACGCCGCTGGAAAAAAAAGTGACTTATGACCATTTTCCACACCTATGACGACTGCAGCATCCCTGTGGTCATGTGATCGAAATTCAGATGCTTGGCAACTGACTCGTATAGATGACGGCTGCAGTGTCCTGAGGTCACGCAATCACTTTTTGTGACCTTCTGACAAGCAAATTCAAAGGAGAAGCCAGATTCGCTTAAAACTGTGTTACTAACTTAACAACTGCTTAACAACGGTAGCAAGAAAGGTCGTGGAATAGGGGCAATACTCACTTAACAACCGCCTCACTTAGCAACAGAAATGTTGGGCTCAACTGTAGTCATAATTCGAGGACTACCTGTGTTATCTCAGGAAAGGGAACATGTGAAGGATAAATAGGTTAGCCAGAAAATCTTAGGACTACTCACCACAGGGACTGTCACAGGCTGCTTTGACATCCCACCATAGGTAACCATAGTCCCACTATGCCTAATGGAGGAATTGGGTTAGGGTTAGGGCAATTCAGGTTAGGATAAAGGCAATTCAATTGGCAAACTAATTTAAACTGCTCTGACCTAGGCTTCCCTAGCAGCATGAAGCAATAAGCTCCTTTTATTTAATTTACAGTGAATTCCCCTCCTGCAAAGTCTTTCCTCTCCCACAGTCTTTCAAGATTGTTTGTTTGTTTATTTATTTGTTTGTTTGTTTGATTTATATGTTGCCCTTCTCCGAAGACTCAGGGCGGCTTACAATGCATTAAGCAATAGCCTTCATACTTTTGTATATACCTGCTTAGTAGGGCTTTCGGCCCCCCTAAACAGTGTTCTTTTTGATACAAAGTCAGCTTATTGCCCCCGCAATCTGGGTCCTCATTTTACCTACCTCGAAAGGATGGAAGGCTGAGTCAACCTTGAGCCTGGTGAGATTTCAACTTGCAGTAATTGCAGGCAGCTGGCAATTAAGTGCTACTTTAACAGCACTTAGTCCACTAAGTGCTTAATTGTGAACAATAATTGCGACCTTTATCAGACTTGGAGAGTGGCCAGGCTGATATCTTTCAAACACTGCATACTTGGCAAGAATGCAGGAATGAACTAATTGTCTCCTGCAAACACCCCTCCCCTTTCATTCCTCTTTTATTCCCTCTGGGAGGGGCAATTCATCATCCACCTGTGGCTTTACTCCCAAGTCGACCCTTGTTCTGTAGCTGTTCCCTTTGTCTGGCAACTCTGTGCATGCGCACACTGGGAACAGGCTCCAGCTGTTCCTCTGCCTCACTAATGTCTGACTCCAAAGGCAGCTGATAACTGGCATACGGCCCTGGCCCCCTCTCTGCCTCCGACCCAGAGCCCTCATTCGAGCCTTCCCCACACTCCAGGACTGGCCCATGTTCCTCCCCAACCTCCTCACTGTCCAAATCTGCTGCCAGATCCGCTGGCCGCTAGCGGGCCACAACACTGCCTTAATTCAGACCCTATTTTTACTGTCCAGCTTCCTCAGCCTTTGGACACCTGGTTAATTTCTGCAACATTTAATTGGAAACTATGCCGTTCACAGATTCAGAGCAAGCAGCAGCACACTGCCCTTTTCTGGAGGGTTCACTGGATTAGAGTTTAGATGTCATAAAATACTGAGAAAACCAAAAAAGGGCTCTCTTCCAAAATCTCACTAAAGTCTTCAACATAGCTGTCCTTCACAAAAACCTTTTCCCCAATTTTGGGTTCAAGACTTCTTTAAATACATTAAGGTTGGCTTCGTGTCAGATACTTCCAGGTTTTCAAGGCATTTTCAAGTGAGACTTTCAAACTGTAAAATCCAGATAAACTGTGATCTATAAAAGCTCTGCAATTCTGGGAAACTGGCTTAGAATACCAGTCTCCTTTTCCTATCTAATGATGACGTTACATTTGTTAAAAATAATAGTAATAATAATAACACTTAATACTTATATATAGTTTCGAAGTGCTTTCCAGCCCTCTCTAAGCGGTTTACAGAGTCAGCCTATTGCCCCCAACAATCTGGGTCCTCATTTTACCCACCTCGAAAGGGTGGAAGGCTGAGTCAACCTTGAGCCTGGTGAGATTTGAACTGCCAAACTGCTGGCAGCTGGCAGTCAGCAGAAATAGCCTGCAGTACTGCATTCTAACCACTGTGCGACCAAAGCTCTAATACAAAGTAAATTCATTTGAAATGATGATACCAGGATTTATTCCTGACTATTCCAGAGCTGTGGAGCTGGATTTCACTGAAATTATAACGTTTAAATATTTTTCAGACGCAGCACAAAATCCTTCAACCCTGACTTGCATTTGGCAGCTTTGCTAGCTGGGCAAGTAGGTTTGTCATGAGGTTTTTAAGCACCTCTTAATTTCTTTCTTAAATGTCACACAAGCCAAACGTTTTGGACCGTATTCAATACAATTGCAAATTTGTCAACTTCAAAACAAGAATTCAGAGAGTACAAATCCGCCCCATTAAACAGCAAATCCTTGCATTAACGCACACTAGCAAACGTAAGGGTGTGTATATGTCTTGCTTCAAAAATACTCTTTCTTAGGCAACTCGCAACCCAAATGAAAATTAAAGACTGCCCATTAAGCATTTAAAGCAAGTGAAACAATTACCACAGATATAATTCAAGCAAACAAAAGCTAAATTTACCTCAAGTGACGCATCAGCTCAGTAGCACTTTTCCCTCCAACACCATTCAGAGCTAATGAAGGCTTAGGAATTTCCTGAAGAACAAAATTGTACAAAACAAAAACAAAACAGAAAACAAGTTGCTTCTTGCTTTAAGTCCTTCAAATTATTCACAGAAATAAATGTTTGATTTTGCTAAGTGGTTCTTAGATTTATGCCTTACAATCGTCATTTCAACAGACAGTAGAATGGGAAGGCAGGCATCTGATTGTAACATGCTTTTGTTCGGGAACAGCAGAACTAAGAGCAATTATACAGGTAATCCTTGATTTACAACAGTTCATTTAGTGACTGCTCAAAGTTACACCATCACTGAAAAAAGTGACTTATGACTGTTTTTCACACTTACTACCAGGGGTGAAATTAAAATTTTTTCCAGTTCTGTAAGCGTGGCTTGGTGGGTGTGGCAGGGGAAGGATACTGCAAAATCTTCATTCCCACCCCACTCCTGGGGGAAGGATATACAAAATCCCCATTCCCTCCCCACTCCTGGGAAAAGGATATTGCAAAATCTCCATTCCCACCCCACCCTGGGGACAGCCAGAGGTGATATTTGCCGGTTCTCCGAACTGCTCAAAATTTCCGCTACTGGTTCTCCAGAACCTGTTAGAACCTGTTGAATTTCACCCCTGCTTACAACCATTGCAGCATCCCCATGGTCACAATTCGGGAACAAAATACAGATGCTTGGCAATTGACTCATATTTATGACGACCGCAAGTGTCCCCGGGTCATATGATCCCCTTTTGCATCCTTCTTACAAGCAAAGTCAATGGGGAATTCGGATTCACTTAACAATTGTGTTACTAACAGCTTGCAGTGGTTCACTTAACAAAAGAAAGATTGTAAAATGAGACATTTTTTTTAATTTGATTTATATGCCGCCCTTCTCTGAAGACTCAGGGCGGCTTACAATGTGTTAAGCAATAGCCTTCATACTTTTGTATATTTATACAAAGTCAGCTTATTGCCCCCACAAACTGGATCCTCAATTTACCTACCTTAGAAAGGATGGAAGGCTGAGTCAACCTTGAGCCTGGTGAGTAATTGCAGACAGCTGGATGTTAATTAGGATGCTTAGTCTGCAGAGCTATCCAGGCTCCTATCCAGGCTCCAGACAGTTTAACAACTGTCTCAGCAACAAAAAAGTTTGGGCTCAATTGTGGTCATAAGTTGAGGACTAAGGATGTGAAATGCCAAAACGTATGTGACTTGGCTTAATATCTGGCAAGGCAAATTAGAAATAGACTAAAAACTTGCATGGGGAAAAGTTTTGTTGATTTTACCCATTAAGCATTTTATTAGGGCCATATCACTGTGGGCCACCTGTAGGTATTGAGGATTTTTATCTGGATTCTGCAAATTATTTCTCTGCAGGGTGGCATAAACAGGGAACAGGCTGAACCAAAGAGGGAAGACAGAGGAGAGAGTAAATTATGTCCTTGCCTCTAATCCCAATCAGTTTGTCTCATTAAAGAGAACTTTAGTATGCAACATGCCTTGAAATTTTATGGCACGGGATAACATCCATATCCATATGTATTGCCTGTCCCTTTTGTATTTCCTCCGAAATTAAATCTATAATTCAAAATGGTAAAACTGGACAGAAAGAACATTTGTAAAAATAACCAGCGAGTAAAACAGCACCCATATGAGATCTTTCCTATTGTTTCCCTAAAATGCCCCATCTGGAGTTTTTCAGTTCAACCTTTTGCAGTAATAAAAATCTAGAGATTATAGAGATTTCTCAGTGTTATAGATAAAAACCACGGCTAAGCTGGCTTTTAACAAGAAGCATTTCCCTGCGTTTTCTGATACAAAACCTGGCAGTTCTAAACGCTAAAAGCATCAGAGTTGTGAAGAGTTAAATCCATAAATTATTCATGGGAAAGGAGGCTGAATCCAACATTTCTGAGCTGTGTTCGGTAGCCATTCAAAACGGTCTCTTCCTCACTGCCTTGTGTTACCGTGTTATGCTTCCTCGAGGTTCTACGGACTGCCTGGGTTCACACACGTAACGTACTAAGGTTCAAATCGCAAAGGTTAGGGATAGGTAGCCCTTGACTTACGTCCACAATTCAGCCCAAGCGTTTCATTGCTAAGTAAGGAAGTTGCTAAGTGAGTTGTGCCTGAAGTTATGACCTTTATTGCCAGAGTTGTTAAGAAAATAATTGCAGTTGTTAAGTGAACATGTGGTTGTTAAGTGAATCTGGCTTTCCCCCTCTGACTTTACAGAATAGAATAGAATAGAATAGAATAGAATAGAATAGAATAGAACAGAACAGAACAGAACAGAACAGAACAGAACAGAACAGGAATATGGAATGGAATGGAATGGAATGGAAGAATGGAACGGAACGGAACAGAACAGAATAGGAATGGAATGGAACAGAACAGAACAGAACAGAACGGGAAGGGAAGGGAACAGAACAGAACAGGAATGGAATAGAATAGAACAGAACAGAACAGAACAGAACAGGAATGGAATAGAACAGAACAGAACAGAACAGAACAGGAATGGAATGGAACGGAACAGAACAGAACAGAACAGAAACGGAACAGAACAGAACAGAACAGGAATGGAATGGAATGGAATAGAATAGAATAGAACAGAACAGAACAGAACAGGAATGGAATAGAACAGAACAGAACAGAACAGGAACGGAACGGAACGGAACAGAACAGAACAGAACAGAACAGAATAGAAATCTGGAAGGGACCTTGAAGGTCTTCTAGTCCAGATCCTGTTCAAGCAAGAGAACCTATACCAGTGATGGCGAACCTTTTTGGCACCGAGTACCGAAAAGGTTGCACGGAAACGTCATGTGCGTGTGCTCATCAGGACTGCGCTCTGGAAAAGCCGAACTTCCGGATTCAAGCATGCATGCGCACCCGACAATCAGCTGGCTGGCACACATGCGCAGACCGGTTTTCGGCACTGCCGCATGCGTAAAGGGATTGCGCTCCAGAAAAGCTGAATTACAATCAGCTGGCTGGCGCGCATGCGTACACTGGTTTTCGGCGCTGCCGCATGCGTGGACATCTGACTGTTGCATGTGCATGTGCATCAGAAACCCGGAACACAAAAAGGCAAGGCTGTGCGTGCCAGGCGACATGGCTTCGTGTGCCACTCTGGTCACGCATGCCATAGGTTCGCCATCAGGGACCTATACCATTGTAGACAAGTGACTGTCTAGTCCAGTGATGGCTAATCTTTTTGCCATCGCTTGCCAAAAGCAGGGGGAGAGCGGGGGGGGGATCATGTGTGCACATGCCCACCCACATTTATTCAATGCCCCCCACGCATGCACACACGGCCCCCTGGCTCCCCCCACTTTTGCCACGTGATGGCCTGGTGGGCCTGGTAGACCGTTTTTCGCTCTTCCCAAGCTCTAGAGCCTTTCTAGGAACCTGGGGAGGGTGAAAACGGCCTTTCCACCCCCCTGGAGACCCTCCAGAGGCTGGAAATGGCCCATTTGCCAACTTCTGGTGGGCCCGGAAGGCCTGAAAATCAGCTGCCGGAGCTGAGCTCGCATGCCCACTGATACGGGTACGCATGCCATAGGTTCATCTTCACAGGTCTAATCTCTTCTTAAAAACCTCCCGTGATGGAGCACTCACAATTTCTGAAGGCAAACTATTCCACTGATTTAATTGTCCTGGCTGCTAGGAAGTTTTCTTCTTAATTTCAGGTTGCTTGTCAGAAGCCAGCTGGGAAGGTTACAAATCACATGATCCCTGGACAGCGCAACCGTCATAAATACATGCCAGTTGCCAAAGAGCCTGAATTTTGAACACGTAATCATGGGGATGCTGCAACAGTCGTAAGTGTGAAAAATGGTTGTAAGTCAGTGCTGTCAGTGCAGTACAGTTTCAGTGCTGTTGTAACTTTGAACCGTCACTAAATGAACTGTTGTAAGTCGAGGACTACCTGTAGATGCAAAACAGTGGAGCAAACCAAACAAACTAAAATGGGGTTGGTGCTCTCTGAGCTTGCTTGTTTTCTTGCTGATGAAAGTTCGGAGAGCAGCAAGGACCCCTCATGCCTCAGGTGGCAAACTCAAGGCCTGGAGGCCAGATCTGGCCTGCAGGGCCACCCTGGAAACAGCAAAAGACTGGCCAGTGGTGTCTCCGTTGGAGGCAAAAACGGAGCTCAGGAGCCTGTTTTCTCTGGCAGAGCGCTTGGGCGACCGCAGGCACCCCGACATGAGTGACATTGAGCTGGCCAGGCCCACCCAGGCCACACCCACTCCAGCCCCCCAAGATCAAACATAACCCTGATGCGGCTTTCAATGAACTGGACTTTAGAACCCCTTCCTCATTTCAACCCTAAGCTACAAATATTCTTCTTTATTACCGTAGTAAAATGGGTTTGTGTGAACGAGGTAACTAACACAATCCAATTCATTGCAGCAATTGCAATAGCACTTAGACTTATACACTGCTTTACAGCCCACTCTAAGTGGTTTACAGAGTCAGCATATTGCCCCCAAACAATTTGGGTCCTGCAATCCTGTTTCCAACTGAGTGAAATCACAATTCACTACATTCTGGGCTTTGTGATTTGTGATTTCACTCAGTTGTGGTTCTAAAAAATCTTGGTTATGTAGGAAAAACCTGGCTTAAAAAGAAGAACACACATTAACCTACAAAAATAAGAATACACACACACACACACACACACACACACACACACACACACACACACACACCTTAAACAAGTCTTTCATTTCTGGTTTTCTTAGCGTCTCTTCTGTGATAACATAGTCTGCTCCAAGGGACTTAAGTCTGTCTACAAGATCCTGGAGATTTGGTCTGTGGAACAACAACAACAACAACAAAAATAGAATCAGATGAAGTTGATGATTTGATGGGGCATAAAAAAGGAACGTGAACATTAAACTGATAAGAGAATGCACATTATCAATATTCTCACTCTGGCATAAACTGAATCGATTTTCAGTGATTAGAAAAATACTTGTCTTCATCTTTTTGCACTTAGATACTAAAGTAGCTAGCTTAGAATAAGAGCTGGGAGTCAGGTGATATACAAGTAACAACAAATGTCTAGTTTAATGAAAAGAAGGACTAGGGGAGACATGAGGGAGTCAAACTATTCTTCGTAGCATTTGAAGGCAGGACAAGAAGCAATGGGTGGAAACTAATCAAGGAGAGAAGCAACTTAGAACTAAGAAAAAATTTCCTGACAGTTAGAACAATTAATCAGTGGAACAACTTGTCTCCAGAAGTTGTGAATGCTCCAAGACTGGAAGTTTTTAAGAAGATGTTGGATAACTATTTGTCTGAAGTGGTGTAGGGTTTCCTGCCTAAGCAGGGGGTTGGACTAGAAGACCTCCAAGGTCCCTTCCAACTCTGTTATTCTACTTTAGTATTCTAACATTTGCCAACGGGTGAAGTGGTTCAGGAGACCACTTCATCCTTCGGCGACTTATCAGCCAGATCACTTCTACATGCATGTTCTACAAGAGGAAGACTTCTTCTGTGAAGACAACTGCTGATAAGACAGAGCCCTCATTCAGAAACAAAGAACGCTTGCCGCTAAATCTATCAATTACTATGAATAAAAAAATAGCATCAAGTAACTATAAAAGCCTGAAGCTTTCAGATCAAGCTCTCTGCAACTGCTGTTCAATTCTGGGGTGGGTGGGTGGGGGATCATCTCAGCTGCTTTAAGAACCTGCAGACAGGCACTGCATTTGTGCCCTCAAGTACTCCAAAGCAGGGGTCTCCAACCTTCAACTCCCAGAATTCCCCAGTCAGCTTTGCTGAATTCTGGGAGTTGAAGTCCTCCTGGCTTACAGTTACTAAGATTGGAGACCTCTGCTCCAAAGATCAAATCCAAAGCATATGCTCATATTAAAGTCCTGTATTCAAATTTTAAAAATATATTGTCTCAGATATAAATTAGAAACCTTTTGTATGATGTGCCTCGTGAAACCCAATGCTCATCATCATCAGAGCTGGAAGGGACCTTGGAGGTCTTCCAGTCCAACCCCCTGCTAAAACAGGAGAACCTATGCTATTCCGGACAAATTGCTGTCCAGTCTCTTGGTTAACAGTCACTGGTTAATTTTTTTTATTAATTTTTTTATTAACTTTTTTTACTGTCAGAAAATCTGTCTCTTTAGTTCTAGATTGTTTGTCTCCTTGATGAGTTTCCAGCCATTGCTTCTTGTCCTGCCCTCAGGTGCTTTGGAGAATAGCTTGACTCCTTCTTCTTTGTGGCAGCCCCTGAGATATTGGAACACTGCTATCATGTCTCCCCTAGTCCTTCTTTTAATTAAACCTGTTACTTGTACATCACCTGACTCCCAGCACTTATTCTAACCAGGCAAGAGCCTGGTGGCGCAGTGGACTAAGTGCTGTTAAAGTAGCACTTAGTTGCCAGCTGCCTGCAATTACAAATCTCACCAGGCTCAAGGTTGACTCAACCTTCCATCCTTTCGAGGTAGGTGAAATGAGGACCCAGATTGTGGGGCCAATAAGCTGACTTTGTATAAAAAGAACACCACTTGGGGGAGCCGAAAGCCCTACTAAGCAGGTATATACAAAAGTAGGAAGGCTATTGCTTAACGCATTGTAAGCTGCCCTGAGTCTTCGGAGAAGGGCGGCATATAAATCTAACAAATAAATAAATAAATAAATAAATAAATAACTTTCCATCCATTTTTTCTTGTCTTGCCTTCTGATGCTTTGGAAAATAAGTTGGCCCTCTCTTCTTTGTGTCAGGCCCTCAAATATTGGAAGCCTGCTCTCATGTCTCCCCTAGTCCTTTTTTTCACTACATACTCAATTCCTGCAATCGTACTTCATAGGTTTCGCCTCCAGCCCTTAATCATATGAATTGCTCTTCTCTGCACTCTTGCCAGAGTCTCAACATCTTTTTTTATATCATAGCAACCAAAACTGGATGCAGTATTCCAAGTGTGGTTTTACCCAGTGGTGGGATTCAGCCAGTTCTGGACAGTTCAGGCAAATTAGTAGTTAAATTGCTGGCTGGCTCTGCCCCTCCCCTCCCCTTCCAGGAGTCCCCATGGCCTGTTTTTGTTCTCAGGGGGGTGCAGAAGGCTGAGTGCTGCCTGTCACACCTGCTGGCCATGCCCACCCAGCTGGTCATTAGGGCAGAGAACCGGTTGTTAAATTATTTGAATCCCACCACTGGTCTTACCATAGCATAGAAATATAGCATACAAAGATACATACAAACCTTTTCTTTTTAAAAAAAACCTATGAGCATCATATAATGCCATCTAGGATTCATAATAATCTCCATCTGAATAAAAGGCGTCTAAGAGAATGCCCTGTTTGTGCAGGTTTAGCGTAAACCAAAAGGATCCGACTGGGCAAAAGCAATAGAAAAAAAGGGGAAAAAAAAGAGGGAAAAACAGGTTTGTAAGGCACACTCACCTATCTCTTATTACATTTATTGTTTTGATGCCCTTGGCTGCTGCAATCTGGATTACAGCCTGTCCCACTCCACTATTGGCTGCATTTTGGATGACAGACTCCCCTACAGACAAACAGACATGTCATCTCGGGCTTCAAAGATATTTCTTTCTTGCTCCCCTCAAGTGGAAGACACTGTCATCATTATTGTGTGTTGGAGAAAATAGCATAGCCATGGAAACTCAGGTCACCTGACCAGTGGTGGATTTTAAATTTTTTTACTACCGGTTCTGTGGGTGTGGCTTGGTGGGCGTGACATGGCGGGCATTGCAGGGGAAGGATACTGCAAAATCCCCATTTCCTCCTGATCAGCTGGGACTTGGGAGGCAGAGAATAGATGGGGGCGGGGCCACTCAGAATTTTTACTACTGGTTTTCTGAACTACTCAAATTTTCCACTACTGGTTCTCCAGAACTGGTCAGAACCTGCTGAAACCCACCTCTGCACCTGACACGTTTTATTCCCAATTTAAAAAGAGGTCTTGGAAAAAGACAAGGAAAACCAATTTTTTAAAATGAAATAAATAAAATAGAAACCTCAGCCCTTAATTTCCCTTTGCCCAACTAATCATAACCACAAGAATGTTCGACACCAGTTAAGATGAAGTAATTGTGGTCAGTTGCAGCAAATATTTTTGGAAGACAATAATGTAGGTCAGGATGTGCAAAAGAAAAAGGTGCCTGCATCAATTTTGATTATGTAGATTCCTTTCATTTAGGATTCAGATTGGGATAATTACTGAGACAACCTTGGTCACATCTGCCCATGATCTTTGGTGGCCCCAGGATGGTGGTACAAGATCTGTTCTGGCTGTCCTTTATGGTTTGGTTTACCAGCTGTCGATGCCATTGACCACAACACAGGTAGTACTCAATTTATGATAACTGAACCCAAAATTTATGCTGTTAAGTGAGTGTCAGAGTGGCAATCAGCCCCGTTCCCATCCTGGGGTAACTGCCCTTAATTAGAGGTGGATTGTGGCTTTTTCCTTCAAGTATACGTTGTAAGAGAAAATAAACCGAGATATATTCTAAGAAAACTCATTTTTATTGTAAAGAAATAAAAATAAGTCTTTCTATCTAATTAAGTTACATGTTGGCAGCTTTCCCGGCTACCTCTTGGCAGTCGAACAAAGAAAAATTAGAAGAAAGAAAGAATGTGGACATGCGCAGTAGCTTACTGATAAGGGTCTGGCAAACTACCGTAAGTCTTAATGTCCAAAAATAAAAGCTCAGCTGGTAAATACAGAAACGCAATGACAGTGAGAAACTTGTTAAGTGAGTTTTACCCTACTTTACAACTTTTCTTGCCACATTTGTTAAGTGAACCCCTTGCTGCTGTTAAATTACGAACACGGTTCTTAAGTGAATCTGGCTTCCCCATTTGACTTTGCTTGTCAGGAGGTCACAAAAGGGGATTGCATGAGTCTCGGACACCGCAACCGTCATAAATGTGAGTCAGTTGTCAAGCATCCAAATATAAATCACGTGACCATGGGGATGCTTTGTAGGTGTGAAAAATGGTCCTAAGTCACTTTTTTTCAGTGATGTTGTAACCTCAAACGGTCACTAAACGAAGTGTTGTAAGGTGAGGATTACCTGTATCCTTCTGGCTGTGATCCCATTGGCTTTTAGAAAATTTGGCTTTTTCTTCAGGTGTGGGGCTAAGGATGGCTGGGGGTTGATAATCATATGGAGAACTGATCGTCTATTAACGTTTACTGGATTTTAATTGGAATTGTTTATCGTGTTTATTGTGTTGAGTTATTTATTCTGTAGAGTTTTTGTATGTTTTCTTGTACACTGCCCAAAGTTGCAATTTTCAAGTTGAGCAGTCATATAAATTCTACAAACATACATACATATATGCATACCTGGTTCTAAAGTCTCAAAATCAGACAACATCCGATAAGCTGTGCAGGGGTTAACACCCAGTGTGGCAGCACAAGTCAACGGAATATCCGGTGGGATTTTCAACAGAGTTTTCTCATTGAATACCGCTTCTGTTCGCCAAGTTCCTTTTGTAAAGGATTAAAAAAAAGAAAAGAAGAAGACACGATTTAAGTTGTGGAACAGTTAATCACTATCTGGAAGTTCTCAGCTCTCAGAAAAGGCCTAAAGTGTTGTCAAGAAACACTCAACAGATAAAATCGTTGAAAAGATTGGGTTTGTACAACGTACTTAAATTATAAACTCCGGTTTCCAAATAGTCACTATGTTTCACACATTGGGCTATGCTCAGGGGTGGGCTGCTAGGGGTTTGCAGGGGTTCTGGAGAACCTCTAGCTAAGATTCTGTGCAGTTCGGAGAACCCCCAAATCCCACCCCACCCAGGAGTCCCCATGCAGCCTGTTTTTGATGCAGGTAAATGCAGGGCCTGTGCGGAGGCTGGGGAAG
Source organism: Masticophis lateralis (assembly GCA_030761175.1). Lineage (NCBI taxonomy): Eukaryota > Metazoa > Chordata > Lepidosauria > Squamata > Colubridae > Masticophis > Masticophis lateralis. Next base: position 16,147,109 of record JAUDYJ010000009.1, read on the forward strand.
AGCAAAAAAAAGGCCTACTGGAAGTTACGGAGGGCCAGAAATGGGCCTCTGGAGCCTGGGGTGGCCGTTTTCACCCTAACAGAGGCTCAAGGAAAGCCTCTGGAGCCCGGGGAGGGCAAAAACACGCCCCTCCACCGTGGTGCAGGAGGCTGACTACGCCACGCCCACCATGGACACCCCACCCAGCAACCAGGCAGAGAACCTCTGGCTAAATTGCTAAAATTTTTGAAGCCCACCTCTGGCTATGCTACAAAATGGTTTCCTCAGCTTTGACTTGGCCTCTTGTGACAATCTGTCCACTACGATTTGTTGTCAAACATTTAAAGCTCAGCAGAGGGACTGGACAAAAAGGAAACAAGAGTTTTGCCTCAATTCCTCTCTCCCCCAAAATTCACCAAGTCCTCCATCAGCTGGAATCACCCAGTCTCCTGGTTTCAAAGTCGTCACTGAATTTCCTGTGTCCATCACTTGCCCAACTCCTTCATTCCCTCCAACTGCAGGTAAGTCAGCAACAATGCCATAGGATCCTGCAAGAAAAATAGGAGCAATTTAATTTGAATTAAAATTTGCTTTGGCATTGTACATTATTTTCTTATTCTGTAGCAAATTCCAAATAGCATATAACATATACGGTCATAAAGATTTCCAAGGTAGATTTCAACAATGTAATAATACTGAATTGGTTCCCTTATCTCTTTAAGCCATGGGTTTGCCACTTCTCTGAGCACTGGCCACACTGAAGCTGCATTCTTAAAACGGGAAGGATTTCAATCTTGGAAGAGAATTTGGGGATTCTTAATGGAGTAAATGTTCTATAAAACCTTAGTTAATGAATTCCATTAAGCTAAGCTGTAGGTAATTTTGCTTCTTAAAACACAATTGAACTGGATGCATATTGTAACACTAAGCCATAAACTATAGTTTAAAAAAACTATAACGGCTCACAGATGAAAAATCTAAATCAAGCAAATCGTATTATAGCTCTTTGTAATAATATGTGAATCTGGGCATGGAGTGGCTGAAATTTTTCCCTAGGGTTACTAATTTTCTTAGCCAATTAGGTCTGGTCATTGGTTAGAAAAGATCCTGTAGGATTGATAGACAGCTGTATCCCCACAAGCAAGAAATAATCCTCTTGTTTCTTCTTTAATCTTTGGTGTAATAGCTATTTCCAAGCTTATGCAGATTAAGACCGCTTATTATGGATGGCATGTAATATTATTATATAGCTTTGCTATTTAGGTTGCCATCATTTAGATGGCACCCTCTGCATGTGGCAATTTCCAAATATAGAAACTTTATTAATGGCTCTTAGGAATGTTTCCAGAGATTGCACAGTAATATAGCCTAAGTTGAATTGATGAAGATAGCAGCAGCTGTAGGCAAGCTAACTCTGTCAATCCTGTGTACTATCTCACTGGGAATACTATTAAATGTGGACAATCTAGAGGCTTAATTTTCCCTTGACAGCACCACATAAAGAAAGAATACGGGAGGCAAAAATTAAACAATGTGCGTTATGTCAAGGTTACCTTGAATCATATTGATGTCCGCTGGGTTGATGGGAGCTGCAACCATTTTCACATGGACTCCAGAATCCCCGAGTTTGGCTAAAGCTATGTCTTTTAGGCTGCAAGGGAAAGTGGATGGAATATATTTATTATTCTTAAGCTTCTCTTTGCCAGCAAAGAGATTTTGCAAGCATTTCACTCGCTGGCAGTATGTCAAGAAGACAAGTTCCACCAGCTTGTTCATGGCACCAAGCTTTCTTTCTTTCTTTCTTTCTTTCTTTCTTTCTTTCTTTCTTTCTTTCTTTCTTTCTTTCTTTCTTTCTTTCTTTCTTTCTTTCTTTTTCTTTCTTTCTTTCACCCAGGAGTACACTTAAACACCATACCTCCTTTTGAACCCAATGCCATTATTTATACGTTTTTATTCTTTCAATTCAAAATCAGTTTCATCTATAGTTACGGGTAATCCTTGACTTATGACTGGTGATTTCACGACCATTTGAAGTTATGATGGTCACAGAAAGAGCATTTTTGGCGGTTTTCCCCACACCCAAGTCACATGACCATATTTTGGGCACTTGGCAACTGACTGTCATTTTCAACTCTTTGCCAAGTGGCCAGTGACCACCATTTGCCACCATCTGCCAGCTTCCCTAATAAGTCCATGTGGAAGTTGCAAGTGAAAGGAATGGAAGAGAGCTGAAATCCTTTAGCAGGCTGCAGGAATGGATTTCAGCTCCATTCTTTGAAGGATTCCCCCTCAGTGAACAGAAGGAAGAGGAAGTCTTCATGGGAAGATCATCGGGCGAACCAGTTCACTCGCAGCTGATCGTCAGAGCTACCGATTTGTCCGAACCAGTCCAAACTGGTAGAATCCCACCACTGCTTTCTCTCCATTTGCTTAATGTCCTGGGAGATCATTTAATGACTACAACTAGGAGTGCAGGGACTGCAGTTATTGAGCAAAGCAGTCACATGGGCATCTTGCTTAATGATTGCTTCACTCAAAGACCAAGATTCCAGTCCAAACTGTACTCATAAATTGAGGATTACTTGTGCAGATTTATTATTAGTCTAAGATAAATTCTTTTGATTTTGACAGATAATATCGCTGGCCCTTCTTCTAATTTATTTATTTATTTTATTAAATTTATATACCGCCCTACTCCCGAAGAACTCAGGGCAGTCAGATGAAGTGCATATAATACAATGTTAAAAAAACATTTAGAATATAGTAAATATTTTAGCCCAATAATTTAAAACACCCAATTTAGGATAGATTTGAAACAGTTTAAAAAGGGAAGATTAGGCCAGGCCCGCCTGTTTAAATAAGAATGTTTTAAGGGCACGGCAGAAAGTGCGCAGATCCAGGATCCTCCGTAATTCCAGTGGGAGCTCGTTCCAGATGGTAGGTGCCCCCACAGAGAAGGCTCTCCCCCTGGGGGCCACCAGTCGACATTGTTTGACTGACGGCACCCCGAGAAGCCCCTCTCTATGGGAGTGTACTGGTTGGTGAGAGGTTACTGGTGGCAGAAGACGGTCTCGTAAACACCCTGGTCCTATGCCATGGAGCGCTCTAAAGGTGGTAACCAGAATCTTGAAGCGCACCCGGAAGACCACTGGGAGCCAGTGCTGTCCTTCCAGTTTGTTTCCTTTAAAATCTAATTCCCAGTTATTCTTCCCCCCCCCCCCATTTTAGTACAATGTCAGTTTATTAAGTGCTAGCAAAATACTACACAAAACGTTTATTGTTAGTTTTGCTTTGTGATAAGGAAATGAAGACTCCAATCTGTAGTAGCAATGTTAACATCACATCTCAGCAGAAATATCAGTTTGAACATAGAGGACTGAGAAATACTGTTTTTGTATATTTATTTCTCTTAGGTGCTATATTATTAATTTATTCTATTAAGTGCTAAATTAATTCTATTAAGTGCTACAATTATTTTTAAATTTTAAAAAAGCGAAATCTCTTCCTTTCAAAATAAGCCAGTTGATTCCATTACAAAATAAACCCAGCTGATTCTATTACAAATTTAAAAAATAACAATTCTCAATAAGCCTGGAAATTCACAGGTTACATAAAATACCTACTTGTGGATTTGAATCACTCGATACAAAATTCTCAGCCAGAACCAACATACAGAAAGCGATATATAGAAAAAAACACATTCCAGCTCTTCAGTCTTAGCGTTATTAAACACAAGTTAAGTTGGTAAAATCAATTCAAATCAGACCAGAGGACTCTCTACCCTGCTATCAGATTATAAAGCAATCTAGTTTTAGATTACTATATTTTTGCCTTCCATCACACCAGTTTATAGACATATGAGATATGCCAGTTGTTAACGTCCATTCCCAGGGCCTTCTTGCAGATATCCTTATATCGCAGCTGTGGTCTCCCTCTGAGGCACTTTCCCTGCACTAATTCTCCGTACAAAAGATCTTTCGGAATCCGACCATCAGCCATTCTCACAGCATGCCCCAGCCAGTGTAGACATTGACCTCCGATCGTTCAGCTTGGAGGCTAAAGACGCAGCATGGCCTTCTCCAATTCGAATAGACACTTGTTCAGCAGACTGAGACAAAGAGGAAGTCCTGGAACCAGCGAAATCTGGGGGCTGGGCAGGGGCCAGAATGTATCTGCCCTCAGTGTGGAAGGGATGGCCACTCTCGAATTGGCCTTATTAGTCACACTAAATGCTGTTTTAGGACCTCTTTCCAGAGCACGATACTATAGTCTCTTGAGACTGAAGGATGCCAATGGAATGGAGATATGCCAGATAACACAACTATTACTTCTCAGACCTGAACATAGAAAGCATGGTTTAATTTCTTCATAAAGAAAAAGTCAGATCCTGCTGAAATTAAAATGGGACTGGCTGTTTCAACAGAACGGTCCCGATAACTCAAAAGCATTCAGTTTGAGGTAGCTTTAAACTAATTGATCAGTTGTTCAGCTTCCACTATTAATGTGATAGGAATGTTTGTATAAGCTTTTTCAGTACAGCAACCCAAAACCTTTTTAAAATTCCAAGTAACATCTGTGCTGCACTCAATGAGGTTTTATGGCTTATTTCAGCCTGGAATTACTGCTCATCTGTTTGAACTTAATTAGAATAGAGTTATCCATCATCCACATGGCTGTGGAGTTACTCTCCTCCTGAACCTCAGCCTTGCTCTATCATTAAAATGAATACTATATATTTCCCTGCTTTTCAGTTCTATCCTCCCCTAAGAGCACAAATAATTTCCCCTTCAATTACAAGTAAGTTTACAGATTCAATTGGGATGGTGCTGGTCTAATTTCAAAATATATTTCAAATATTTTTAGGCTCCTTTTTAATATAATGAGTCTTATAAAAAACAAAAGATGCAAGGACATTAAAGAATAGGCTCGCCATATTCAGCCCCTCACTAAGCCCCTCCTTAATTCAGGGGAGTCCATATAATACAATAAATTTGGGTGGCTATATAAATTGAATAAACAAGCAAACGAACAATAAAAGAAATGCATCTCAGCTAGAAGAAATTAGAAACAAATGGATCTTTAAAGCCTTAAGGGAAAAATAAAGCCAATTTTCCCTTGGGATCGAGCTGCACAGTGAAAGGGACGTGACTGAAAAGATTAATTTTCAATGCCTACCAAATGCTTAATATTATACCCACAAGTCAACTAATATGTCTCTAATACCGATTTTAAACCCAGGGAAGTTTATTTACTTCCAGTAAAAAGAAATTGAGGTGTGAAGTTTCCAAAAGATGCCCTAATTAATTCATGAGCCAAGAGTCAAACTTCAAAAGAAATAGTGTCATATATTAGGAACACCATTTCGGTAACTTTTGGATGCAGTTAGAACTAATCGCACATAGATTTACGTTCCCCTATGACCCTGTCTCTTCCCTCCTCGCTGGCCATGTCATAAATCACATTCAAGGGGCCAGAGGCAGAAACTCAATCTTTGTCAATGGACCATCATCTGCAACACAATAGGACCCATCTAGCAACAGAAACTCACCACATGGCATCTGGGAAGATTATATCAGCCAGCAAGGCTAGCTAAGACCCCCACCCCCTGGGAGTCTGACAACCAATCAGGATACTCTTTCTGGGCCCGAAGTTCAAAGCCAGAGAGGGCATAAAACCCGGGGACTCACTGTGTCTCGCCCCTTTTCTGTTCAGGAACTCAAGCCATGTGATCCATTAAACCATCTTTCCAAGCAGTCTCCATGTTTCCAGTGTCTTTTTCCTCACTTGGAGCTGAACCCAGAAGGATATTTCTTCCTACAGCAGCTTACGGGTAATTCTAGGGTGTTTGTCAGCTAACTTTTTCCAGTCTGGAACAGGTATGTGGCTAATTACAATGCTCTTAAGAGATGCGGGATGGATAGATTTTGTGGCTAATGAAGAATTAAATATAATAAAACCAGCACAGAGAAAAATTCCACATGAGACACATCCCATTATGTTGCACAGGCCATCTTTTTTCAATCAATAATTTATAGCTCCCTTGAAAAACTGATGTTGTAATGGAAATGCTGACAGACCATTAATTACCACATAGCCTGCAAAGTATGACAGAAACCTAATTGTCCAGATTTGCTCAAATATATTATACCACTCAGCTGAATAATGGTCACTTGCTGCAACGAGCATGTAAATTGTGTAAGAAACCTGTTGCTTAATCTACGAGCTGCTGGCCAGGGAATTTTACAGCCAATATTATATTTGATTTCCTTTCTGGACACAAATTAAATACCACAGCAGCACTTGCCAAAGAAAGAGTGATGGAATAAGAGTATAGGATCACTGTAAGCACAACTCTCTTGAGTAAAAAAAAAAAATGCTCCTGAGGCAGCATCTTCTGAAATTTTTATGACAGCTAAGTGAGATGTACTAACAACTGTCCAGTCTCCACTTTCTTACCTTAGATTTGATTTACAGCATTTCATTTTGCTGGTTCTTTCTCTTTTGGGACTGGACGCTAAAACATACGAAGAACGACTGCAGGAACTGGATCTGCCTAATCGAATGAAAAGAAGAACTAGGGGTGACATGATAGCAATCTTCCTATATTTAAGGAGCTACCACAAAGAAGGGGGGGGGGGTTTCAACCTCTCCTCCAAAGCACTTGAAGACAGAATAAGAAGCAACGGATGGAAACTAATCAAGGAGAGAACCAATCTAGAACAAAGAAATTTCCTGACAGTGAGAACAATGAATCAGTGGAACAGCATGGCTCCAGAAGTTGTGAGCGCTCCAACACCGGATGTTTTGAAGAAGAGATTGGACAGCCATTTATCTGAAATGGTATAGGGCAGTGATGGCTAACCTTTTTTTCCTTGGGTGCCGAAAGCATGCACGCACGTGTGTGCAATAGCGCACACGTCCACACTCATAATGCAATGCACGCCCTCCCGCCGTGCATGTGCACGCGACTCCCCACCTGCCCTGCGCATGCACGCCCCCCCCCCCCCATTTTGGGCCTAGCAGGCCTCGCTGAAGCTTCCGGAGGCTGAAAACGGCCCATTTCCAGACTTCTGGTAGTTCCAATAGACCCATTTTTCGCCCTCCCCAGGCTCGGGAGGTGTTCCTGGAGCCTCCAGGAGGGGAAAAACGGCCTCCCCTGGCTCTCTAGGGGCCATAAATAGCTTCTTTCCGAACTTCCAGGAGACCCGTTTTTTCGTCTTCCCAGAGCCTCCGTGCAAGCCCTGTACTTACCTGGCATCCGAAACGGGCCACGTGGAGACTCCTGGGAGGGGAGCGGCAGCGTGGGTGGGGCCAGCCATAGGTCAGCTGGCCGGCAGGAGGCCCGTGCGTATGCACAGTGGAGCTGACCTAGGGCAACGGCTCATATGCCCACAGAGATAGCTCTGTGTGCCACCTGTGGCATGCATGCCATAAGCCATGGGTATAGTGTTTCCTCCTTGAACAGGGGGTTGGATAGAAGACTTCCAAGATCCCTTCTAAGTCCGTGTATTTCGCTGTGCCCTCAAGACCCTGCTGTTCCGCCAGGCTGTCCTTTCAATGTAATGATTTTAAATTGGGTGTTTTATATTGTGGGTTTTAAATCTGAGCCGAAATTATTTAATAATTTTAATTATTTTTAATTGATGTCTGTTTTTGTGCTTTTAATAGGCTGTACACCACCCTGAGTCCTTCGGGAGAAGGGTGGTATAGAAATACAATTCTTCTTCTTCTTATTATTATTATTGTTATTCTGTTTTATTAATTTCTAGCTAGTCTAGTTCATATCAGTTTCTGTAGATTGCTCAACAAGCACCACTTTAAGATGCTTAATATGCCCTGGGGCCCTTAGACTGCTTTACTACCTGTAGTAATGTTTCTTCCTGCTCGACTTTCTTTCTTATCATGTGGAAAAGGAAAGCTGGATGGGCTCCTATAATGTAAACCAACCTTAACTATCATCTTATTGGCTTTATCTGTATAGCACAGCATTTTTCAATGGTTCCTAGTTTTAATTGAACATTTCCACCACCACAAAAGCTCTCTGGTGTGCACTGTTTTACCTAACTAGGAAGAGGTAATGTACATACCTCTTGACTCTTTTCTCTTTATACATTTTACCACTTCTTGAAAGAGAGTAACATTTACAATCTTCAAATTCTAGTTAAGGCACATAGCAAACATTCAAATCAAACACAAGCTGTTTAATATAATTTTTTAGATTGAAAAGCTGCTACCTCTTAATTTTGGTTATCCTAAACTTGCATAGCTTTCTTTGTATAATATCAACAAAATGCTAACACAATTTCTTATAAATTCCCTTTTTACAACCTCAGGCCTTCAAAACTTGCTATACTGAATTTAACATCCATTCTTCAAACAAATGGAGACTTTTGGCAAAATGACAATGGAGATTTAGAATTTCTGCAAAAAATCCCAACCCCCACCTCAAAAGGTAGATTCAGATTAGACAGAGAACAATTAAATTCAATATTTGAGCTGAATGAAAAACTCTACTCCAAAACTGCAGATGTTTTTATCAAGTCAGAATAATCTACATGGAATGTTGTTTTTGGTTGCAAAGTCATGTCCGACCCATCGTGACCCCATGGACAAAGTTCCTCCAGGCCTTCCTCTCCTCTACCATCTTTTGGAGTCCATTTAAGCTCATGCCTACTGCTTCAGTGACTCCATCCATTCACCTCATTCTCTGTCATCCCATTCTTCTTTTGCCCTCAATCATTCCCAGCATTAGGCTCTTCTCCAGTGAGTCCTTCCTTCTCATTAGGTGGCCAAAGTATTTGAGTTTCATCTTCAGGATCTGGCCTTCCAAAGAGCAGTCAGGGTTGATCTCCTCTAGGAATGACCGGTTTGATTGCAGTCCAAGGAACTTGCAGGAGTCTCCTCCAGCATCATAGTTCAAAGGCCTCAATTCTTTGGTGCTCAGTCTTTCTTATGGTCCAACTTTCATTGCCATACAACTGGCTATTGCAACTGGGAAAACCATAACCTTGTCTATACGCACTTTTGTTGGCAGGGTGATGTCTCTGCTTTTTAATAAGCTAGATTTGCCAGAGCTTTCCTCCCCAGGAGCAAGCATCTTTTAATTTGTTGGCTGCAGTCCCCATATGCGGTGATCTTGGAACCCAGGAAAATTAAATCTGTCACTACCTCCATTTCTTCCCCATCTATTTGCCAGGGATTGAGAGGGACGGATGCCATGATATTAGTTTTCTTAATGTTGAGTTTCAAACCAATTTTTGCACTGTCCTTCCTACATGGAATATATTTTAATAAACAATCAGAATTTAAAATCTCATCAAAGCCAAAGAAAGTTCTGCTTTTTTAAATATATAATTTGTACATGGATTATTACTGCACACTATATTCTTGGTAGTTAAGCTATACCCTTTAGGTTCTTTGTACAGGAGTCCCTAACCCTAACCCAACACAAGAAGATCAAGAACCACTCAATTCAGTATTATTGAAATTAACCAGTTTATGCCTTAGCACAATATGTGAACTAGGCATTTAATTTTGGGATTTATTTTTTAAGTAATAAAACAGGAAAATATTTTTAAAATAAATAAAAGAAACAATAGTTTGCCTATCATGTAAAAATGATAAAGGCAGGATACAAATAAATAAATAAAAGCAATATTACTGTTCATATACTGTAAACACGATGTTGATTCTCACAATATTTTGTAACTTAAACAAAGGCTCAGTTTTCTCTTCACAATATATCACAAACCAGAAAGCTTCATTTCAATTCACATTATGACTCTAGTCACTGACTCATAAAATGTTTCCTAAGATTTCAGACTTTTAAAAAATGGAACTCAGAATCTACTGCAAGGGTAGCAAAAGATCTCCTATGGATCTATTGAATTTGAAAAGAACACTGTAGATGGAGATGAATATCTCCATATCCAACATAGAAACTCTATTCACACACCAAGTCATTTTTATTTAATTGATTCAATCATAATTTGCCTGAGTTCATACACATCATCCAATCCTAAATCATGCTTTGAAAACCACGGTTCATGGTTCTCAATTGCAGTAGTATCCCCTCATAATTATAGGAATCACAATAATATCTAGACTGAAAGCAAATACAACACAGGACAGCTTAGGACCTGTATACTGCACGAGTCAAAAAGAGGGCTATGAAAATATTTACAGACCCTTTGCATCCTGGACATAAATTGTTTCAACTCCTATCCTCAAAACGACACTATAGAGCACTGCACACCAAAACAACTAGACACAAGGACAGTTTTTTCCCAAACGCCATCACTCTGCTAAACAAATAATTCCTTCAACACTGTCAAACTACTTACTAAGTCTGCATTACTATTAATCTTCTCATCGTTCCTATCACCCATCTCCTCCCACTTATGGTTGTATGACTGTAGCCTTGTTGCTTGTATCCTTAAGATTTATATTGACTGTTTCCCTATGACTATCATTAAGTGCTGTACCTTATGATTCTTGACGAATGTATCTTTTCTTTTATGTACTTTGAGAGCATATGCACGAAGACAAATTTCCTGTGTGTCCAATCACACTTGGCCAATAAAGAATTCTATTCTATTCTATTCTATTCTATTCTATTCTATTCTATTCTATTCTATTCTATTCTATTCTATTCCTATTATTCCTATTATTCCTATTATTCCTATTCCATTTTTAGCAAATTGTGAAGAAATCCATGGGACTGCCCTATTGTCCTGCCATAATCCTCATTTCTTGAAAGTAGTACTGCTGCAGTCTCTTTAGTACAGGGATGGCTAACCTTTTTGCCCATACCCATAATTCAATGTGCCCTGCCCCTCGTGCATGCGCCCGTGACCACCCACGCTCCCCCTGTGTTTGGTACACAATGGCACAATGAGCCAGGTAGGCCTGTTTTTCACCCTCCCCAAGCTCCAGGAGCTTGGGGAGGGCTTTCTAGGAGCCTGGGGATGGCAAAAACGGCCTTCCCCAACCCCCCGGTGGCCCTCCGGATGCCCATTTCCCGATTTCTGGTGAGCCCGGATGGCCCAACAATCAGTTGGCTGGTGCATGCATTCGTGCTGGAACTGAGCTAGGGCAATGCTCGTGTGCCCACAGATATGGCTTCATGTGCCACAGGTGGCACGCGTGCATAGGTTCGCCATCACAGCCTTAGTACATTTACAACCTGCTTTCACTACTCATCTGGCTGATACAGACTATGTGGGAAAGGCTAGCAATACAAATAATATAGATTGTATTGCTAATCTTTTCCCCATAGTCTCCAAGAATTCAAACTTGGCAGCTTTAAGACTTGTGGACAGAGAAACAGTTTGATGTAATGGTGAAGGTGCTGGCCTAGAAACCAGGGCACTTGTGAATTCTAGACCTCCCTTAGATATGAAAGCCAGCTGGGGGGACTTTGGGCCAGTCCCTCTCTTAGCCCAGTCCACCTCACCAGGTTGTTGTTATGGAGAAAATAGTTGGAAGGAAAGAATATTAGGTATGCTTATTGCCTCGAGATAGATAGGACAAAATAAATAATGCACAAATCAAGGCCAGAACTGGAAAAAAAAACAAACACCATCAAATCATTCAAAGTGCAGATTGTACAAAGAACTCAAAGGTTGAGTTCAAGGTCGACTCAGCCTTCCATCCTTTCTAAGGTAGGTAAATTGAGGACCCAGTTTGTGGGGGCAATAAGCTGACTTTGTATAAATATACAAAAGTATGAAGGCTATTACTTAACACATTGTAAGCCGCCCTGAGTCTTTGGAGAAGGGCGGCATATAAATTAAAAAAAAAAAAAAAAGCAACAGAAGCTCATATACTCAGATCCTGAAAAAGAAAAAAAAAAAGTTCAGCCAAACTGTCAGTAATGAAGTTGCCAAATGGATTCATCGGCAAAAATGATCATGTGCCAACAGTAAAAAAAAAAAAATCGGTTGAAATAAAAATATAGTTGAAATAACTGTGCTTGGGGGAGAAAAAAAAGGAAGTGTAGATAATTGACGCAATATCAGAGGATATGAAAACGGAAGTCCAAGAATTGGAGAAGTTCACAACGTTATCAAGCGCTGCTGGCTGGGGGATTTTAGGAGTTGAAATCCACCCATTTTCAAGCTTCCAAGGTTGAGAAACCCTGTTCTAGATTATGGCATAAAACCAGCCATGGTGGTCCCAATTTTCAGCACACTGGGTGCCACTGTACTCCCCCCCCAAAAAATCCTGTGCGTGGCAAAAATCCCCATCTGTCAATTGCAAAAAGGCCACCCGGCTGGATCCATAAATATACCACATTGATACATTAGGACAGAGGTCTTCAAACTTGGCAGCTTTAAGACTTGTGGACTTCAATTCCCAGAATTCCTCAGCCAGCTTTGCTGGCTGAGGAATTCTGGGAGTTGAAGTCCACAAGTCTTAAAGTTGCCAAGTTTGAAGACCTCTGTCCCAGTTCTTGGGCAGCACGAGACATGCGGCAGCTGCGATCTGGCATTGCTGTGCATAGAATAATAATAATAATAATAATAATAAATCCCCATCACAATGCAATTTGCGATTGATGCCTGTCTAGAACACAAACCCCACTTTCGGGGCAAAAAGGAAGCCAAAGCTTTCTCCGCTTACTGTAGGACCTGAGCCGGCTCTCCGTGCTTCTCATAGACCAGTCCTCGAGGCCCCGTTGGCGTCGCTGACCGAGCGCGGAAGCCGTAACCGAAAAGGAGCCGCAGGGCTCGAACCCGCGATCCTACGACTACCGCCATGCCTAAGAAGCAACAATCGCTATGAGTCCGCGGCGCGGCGGGGATGACGACACGCCACTTTACCCGGGCCGTATAAATATACGTCATCACAGCACTGATGGCTCCGCCCCGATCTTCTGCGCGGTGGCCCCGCCCCCTCGATGCTAACAGCAATGGAGAAGTTTTGATGGAAGTGAGATGCTATGTTGCCTGCGCATATATACACACACAAAATTTAATAAATAAATAAATATATAGATTTGTTATTAAAATGTATTAATTTTTATATTTATGTATTATATACTCTGTCTATCTGCCTACCTACCTACATCCATCTATCTATCTATCTATCTATCTATCTATCTATCTATCTATCTATCTATCTATCTATCTATCTATCTATCATGTATATTCTGCGCTTCTATGCCCTCATCAAATTCTCTGGGTGATTTACAGTAACAGGAAAGAAATCAGTAAAATAATGCAACCATAAATCGCAACCTATAGCGCCGGGTGTGGGTATTTCCGTGCATAAGGAAAACAGCCTCTTTATACCGCAGCAAGATGTTATTAAATGAAAGGGAACAAAGTTTTATGGTGGGCTCGCAGTAGCAACCTATCATAATAACTGACAAACCCAAAACGGAAATGCAAGGGTAATTGCAAAGACAAAAATATAGACAGCAGCAGGCGCGTTTCAGCAGAGGAAGAAACGGACGGTCTCTTGCTGCAGCGATATTTTAATTAAATTAAACCAAGTTCCGGGGGTGACTTCCAACAGCCGAACAATAAAACGCAGCCATAAACACAGGAACGTATCAATAGCCGCAGAGGATGAAAACCGCATCCCAGAACAGCAATATTATTGCAAGTTACTTAACACCGTGGTGCACCTTTTAAAAATAAACCTTTTAGCCTTAGTTAAAAGTATCCTTCCCCTGTGTGGTTGCTTGGTATGGTTACCATATTTGGAGTAACAAATAGACGAATTTTATCTGCAACTCAAATTGTTAAAAAAGCAATTTTATAAAGACTTCTGGACTGTCAGTCGGGCAACTGTCCAAAATGAGAATAAAACCGAGACTGATTTTGGTATGGTGGGAGAAGCCAACAAAAGACAGATTGAGTTCAAACATGGACTGTTCAGAAAAAGAAACCCAGATCAATGGTAAATGATTTTGTATGCCACAGACTGCATGGTTTCCCATCCTATTCCCCATAGCTATAGATGGTGGTATTCCATTGGGTAAGCCCATTCCAGTCCACTGGATTTGCATTTCCAGTTAGCATTCCCTGGAATCCCTCCAAGACTGAGTGGCTGTGGATGCCGGCATCTCGGATTTCAGAAGCCCCATCACTTTTGATGGATGGAGAAAAACTTGCCCCCGTTGATAGGGCTCGCAACTTGGGTGTCCTCCTGGATGCTCGGCTGTCCCTAGAAGACCATCTAACGGCTGTGACAAGGGGGCCTTCACACTGGTTCGCCTGGTGCACCAGTTGTGCCCTTTCCTGGACCAAGATGACCTTCGCACAGTCACTCATGCCCTGGTTACTTCCTGCTTGGATTACTGCAATTCCCTCTACATGGGCCTGCCCCTGAGATGCACCCGGAGACTCCAGCTGATCCAGAATGCAGCTGCACGGGTTGTTACGGGAGCACCTCGTTACCCATATAACACCCCTCCTGCGTCAGTTGCACTGGTTACCAGTGGTTCTCCGGGTCCGCTTCAAGGTGCTGGTTCTCACCTATAAGGCCCTACATGACTTAAGTCCAGGAAATTTACAGGACCTTCTCCTGCCTGCTTCCCACCGTCCTGTTTGCTCACATAGGGCCGCTCTCCTCAGGGTTCCGACGGTGAGCCAATGTCATCTAGCGGTGCCCAGGGGTAGGGCGTTCTCTGTGGGTGCTCCCACCCTCTGGAATGAATTACCTACTGAGCTCCGGATGGCTCCTGATCTCCGCTCCTTCCGTCAGGAGCTGAAGACTTGGCTGTTCAAGCAAATAGGCTGACTCTGATTCTGGGTTTATTATTTATCATTAATTAGTTATTTGATTTAAAGTGCGATTTTATTGTATGTGTTTCTTAACTTGTGTTCGCCGCCCTGAGTCCTTCAGGAGAAGGGCGGCATATAAATACATGTAATGAATGAAGGAATGGTTGAAACCAGGAGTCCTTGGTGCTCTCTGAGTTTGGTTATTTTCTTGCAGATGATTCATTATCCAAATTAGAAAGTATCACCAGTGCTGTAATGTTACCTGGTTTGGATAATGAAACATCTGCACAAAAACACCCAAGCTCAGAGAGCACTAAGAACCCCTCATTCCAACCCTGAGCTACAACTATTCCTCTTTATGGTTGAAACCAACCAACAATGGATAAGTTCTCTTACTGCTAATTGGACATCACGATTGTTCTATAGAAGAATGTTTCTCAACCTTGGAGCAAGCTGGCTGGGGAATTCTGGGAGTTGAAGTCCATCTTAAAGTAGCCAGGGTTTGAGAAACACTGTTCTATATTCTTCATTTGCAGAAAGCCATCAAATATACGGTAGTCAGGGTGAAACAGAGATTGGGTTTTTCTTGTTTCCTGATCGTGTTATGTGAACCCCCTTCTAGACCTTGAAAAATGGATCATTTATCTATTTATTTCCATTTGTAGTTGCTTTGCTAGAAATACCCTAGGAGAGATTACACATGCCTGCTATTTCATGGTGTTCCATTTTTGGACTTTTCCTTATCAGGGGAAATCAACTGCTGACTTGCATCAAAAATAGCAATACATTTCAAGGTCCCAATCTGAGTTGCTTGTGCTCAAGCCCAAGCATTTCCACTCCTCTCACCTAAATAAATATATAAATAAATAAGATGGATGAGCTCCAGATGTTCGGAAGAAGCCGAGTTATTGCTGTGGTTAAAATCTTGCACTTAGTAATTTTCTGACTTATCTGTAAAAAATGAAACATTAATGACCTCTTTTGCTTTAATGTAAGTTCATAAACACATCATTTTCATAATGCCTCTAACTCTGCTGCATGCAAATGTGCTACTTTCTTTGGACCAAATGAAGCCCATTAGCAGAACACTCAGCACCAAGAAGCTTTTTAAAAAAATGACATTCTGTTGAAATCTTGCTTTGCTCTTCTGCATATAATAGGCAGAAAATGGTGCGAAGGAATGCTGTATTTATGCAAAATGGTCTCCTAGCATGCAAGCTTCACAGATCAGCAGCTGGGTTCACATTTAAGCCTACAGTATAGCCTACTTAGTTACTTCAGTAAACTTTACTGAATAATCCAGAATAATACAAATTAGGCTTGGACAACTATGTTGATATGCCTAGCTTGGTACAGCCATATGCAAAGTCCAAACTGAAGAAGCCTGTAATGGTTGGTTCCCAGACGGATCTTGATCCAGTAGAAGAGGCAGTGGATCAGTGACTTAATGATGATGGACATGGTCTGGTCCAACAGTTTGAGTGCTGGCACTGTGTGGCTGGATGAGATCCTGTAACTTGCCTCAGCTTCCCACCTACTAGTTAGAAAGTATGTTCTGTGCAAGTAGATAAGTAGGTACCACTTTGATGGGGAGTCGAGTTGGTGTGAGAATATGGTTAGGCAGATGACAAGAGCTTGCCAAAACCTTATGGCTTAGCCTTAGCACAATATGAGAACCTAGCTAAATTTTTCATAACAGGGCTACTCTGTTAACATTCATAGCTTTGATGCCATTGCTTTTTAATAGGGAAAAAAACCCAAACGGCAATCAAATCATTGCTTCCTTATATATTCTTTTTACAGGCATATGGGAAGTGAGCTTGTGAATTTGAGAAAATACTTGGCAGGGTAACTTTGATACAACAGAATAATGGAGTTGGAAAAGATCTTGGAGGCATTCTAGTCCAACCCCATTTAAGGAGATCCTATACCATTTCAGACCAATGGTTGTCCAATCTCTTCTTAAAAGCCTCCAGTGATGGAGCACCCAAACTTCTGAAGGCAAGCCATTCCACTGGTTAATTGTTCTCACTGTCAGGAAATTTCTCCTTAGTTCTAGGTTCCTTCTCTCCTTGATTAGTTTCCCTCCATTTTTCCCTCCAAAGCGCCTTCTGGTGCTTTGGAGAATAGGTTGACCCCGACTTCGTGGCAGCCTGTATCTAACTTCAAGATACCCATCTTCTGCAATCCCTCCAACAATGAAATATTTCTATTCCCAATCAATTGGTGTTGTTACTGTTTTATTATGGCTGTACACCGCCCTGAGTCCTTCGGGAGAAGGGCGGTATAAAAATACAATAAAATATAAATAAATAAATAAATAAATAAACAAACAAATAAATAAATAAATAAATAAATAAATTGGAAGATGACATGTCTCCTCCACTTGAGAAATTCTTCACTGATATTTGCAAGTGACCATTTGCTAATGGTCCTTTTCCTTCAGCCATTATACAGTGGACATTCTTATCAGCTACATATTACTTCACATTCAAGATGTTTGCAAGATACATTAAGCCAAAAATCAATCAATTACACTGTTTTCATTTATTCATTCAAATTCTATTGCCACCCATCTCAGCCACGGGACTCTGGGTGGCTTATAACTCTAAAACTGTTAAAAACAATAAAAAGCATCTAAATATTTTTGCTCTGGGATGAATTTTGCTCGAAGCTCAGCCCACGCTTGCTGTTAGTTCAGTTAGTTGTGAGAACCTAGAAAACTGGGTCAATTTCATAAACTATAATTGTGCAAAATTCATTTTTCAGGAGTCAAAATGTCATCCCTGCAAGGACTTTAATAATTGGACAATATTTTCCAGCATGGTTTTTTCCAGGCTAGGGGATAATGGGGCATGCAATCTAACACACCTATAGATGGGGTCCCCACCTATAGATGGGACTCTCTGAGCTTGGTTGCTTCCTTGAAAACGTTTTCCTACCCAACTGTCATTACCATTGATATTCCACAATTCAACTGAGGGTCACACATTCTCTTTTATTGGTAATACCCATAGGTTACTATGATGGCAAAAACCTGTACTAGGTAAGGATTATGGAAAGGAGGATGGATATTCAATAACTTTTTCACCATTAAGAATGTTGCAGCTGCTTTGAACCAACCTTACTCATCTCAAAAAACTAACCAGGACTAAATTTTGTTACTACTTGGAAAATGTTAGTAATTCCATAGGCTGTAGACAAGCATTGAAAAATAAAAATAAAAAAAAAAATACTGGAAAGTGACAATAATAAGTCATTTCTTAACTATTATCAACCAAGTCCTGCCAAGGTTGTGTCCACCAGGAACTGAGCTCAGTTGTAGAGAATAGGGTGTTCTTGATCCAATCACTGTCAGAAGTGGCTGCTGTTATGTATATTAGCAGACATAAAACACATGAAAGGAGCTGGAGTGACGGGATTGAATAAATGGGATGAAACCCTCTTCAGAATCCCATCGCTATCCCAAAGGTGCTTTTTTAGGAGGCTTTCCTAAACTGGGCTTTCTTGTTTTTTGGGTCTTTGAAGCACTTGGAGGTTTGTCACCTGAGTTCCTATAGACTGCAATTTTTTTCTTCTGGAAATCCATTCCTACTCCCACACATTCAAAGGTTGTTCATTCCAAATTGTATAGCTATAAGTCGGTAGCGATTTTCAGCCATCCAGGTCATGGTTTGTCCCAAAGGTGCTTTTTTCAGGAGTCAACCGGATTTCCTTGTTTTTTCTTTTGAAGATGTTTTCCTTCTCATCCAAGAAGCTTCTTCAGCTCTGCTATCGCTAGCAATTTCTGTCTTCCAAGGAGATGCCTTTCCTGTACTGATCCTAGCTTGTGTGCCTTTGGGGCAGGCAGCTGAAAAATGAAATAAACGTTGTAATCCTGACTCCATGGCATGAGGTATGTAACTAAGAAGTTGGAGCAAGTTCACAAGATATAAACAAAATGTGCTTGAAGCAAAGGGGAGCGAGCGGGTGGGAGGAAAAAACAATCCTTGTTAACCTTAAGCATTTGCACATGAAATAACCAGTGGCAGAGGAAATAAAAGTAGAAAGATATGAAGCCAACGAAAGGATCTCAAGATTATCTCCAATGGAAAAAAAATACATAAGATCGGTCTGTTATCTGAGACATACAGCCCCTAAGCTTGCATAGAAAATAAACATCAGAGAAAACAGATATCAGAGACCATAAACCTTAATAGCGTCTCACATTGAAAATGGAAGTAACCTTACACCATCTTTCCAGTTCAAACTTGTTACCTATCCCTTAGAGATAAAGGAGTTATTGCCACAAACTTTTCTGCTTCCTTCTCTGAAATTTTCCAGATTCCAGGAGATTCTGATCTTTAATCAGAGGCTCAGAAACAATTGCTTTTTCCCCAGGCTCTGGTTTGCTACTGCTTTAGTTTTTAAAAGATGCAAGTTTTTCCTCTAAAGAAACAGCAGGATTGATGGCTCTCCTTTTTGCTACATGCTAAGATAAGCATTCTTGTTCAGGAGAATCCTGCTTATGTATATTGGAAAATTTCACCATTGGGTGACAAATGACATGTACCGTAGCTGTCAGTCTGGAGTATTGTAAAACCAAGTTGCCTTAACAGTCATAATGGGGGAGAGAAGGAAAGAGAGAGACTCAGCTAAGATGCTATCTATGTTTACATGACCTACTGAACCATAAATAACACTTTATGCTAGCATTACTGTGTGATCCCAGGCAATGCAATTAATTTCTAACTCAGCTTGTATCTTTAATTTAATGAACTACGGAGGAATCGTTGAGTCTGTCATCTGCACCTCTATAACTGTCTGGTTTGGTTCTGCAACCCAGCAAGGCAGTCACAGACTTCAGAGGATAATTAGAACTGCACAAAAAACAATGGCTACCAACCTGCCTTCCATTGAGTATACTGTATACTGCACGAGTCAAAAAGAGGGCTATGACTATATTTACAGTCCCCTCGCATCCTGGACATAAGCTGTTTCAACTCCTACCCTCAAAATGACGCTATAGAGCACTGCACACCAGAACAACTAGACACAAGGACAGTTTTCCCCTGAACGCCATCACTCTGCTAAACAAATAATTCCCTCAACACTGTTGAACTATTCACTATGTGCATTACTATTACTATTACTATTACTATTACTATTACTATTACTATTACTATTACTATTACTATTAATCTTCTCATCATTCCTATCACCCATCTCTTCCCACTTATGACTGTATGGCTGTAACTTTTTGCTGTATCCTTACGATTTATATTGATTGTTTCCTACTATTGCTTATTTGTACCCTATGACTATAATTAAATGTTGTACCTTATGATTCTTGATGAATGTATCTTTTCATTTTATGTACACTGAGAGCATATGCACGAAAGACAAATTCCTTGTGTGTCCAATCACACTTGGCCAGTAAAGAATTCTAATCTAATCTAATCTAATCTAATCTAATCTAATCTAATCTAATCTAATCTAATCTAACGATGATTATGTTAAATAAAGGCAAGTGTTTTATGCCAACATTCACTATGCGAATCCATTGTTATGTATTGTATATAGTGTATAGTTGTCAGTTGAAGTTCTCATTCTAGTCCTCTCCTAATGCTCTCTCCTAATTGATTTATGGCTGATCAGTTACATATGAAAGGAGCTGTGTCAGCCAGGGAGACAATTTACCTCATAGGCAGCATTGAATAAAAAACTATTAGAAATCACTCTGGTCTTGCCTCCATTCCTCGCCCAGAACTTAACATCCATGGTTCCCTTTACCATTGTTGAATTAACTACAGGTGGCTAGGTTCAGACATAAACCCTTAAAATATGGTTTTCAAGATCAGCTTCATATGCATTAAGGCAAAATCCAACATACTGTTTGTGGTTTATCGCAGTGGATGATTCTCATGAGCTGCATACAATGTACTAAGCTTAGGTTTGCCTTAATGTGGTTTGTGAATAGAGTTATTATTGTCTTTACTCAGCCATAGCATTTGCCTCGCCATATAACTCACTCTTTCTGGTTTATTCCATTATTTATTCCTTTATTTATTGATTAGAGTTTTATCCTGCCTTTATTACTTTATAAGTAACTCAAACAGCAAACGTACATAATACTCCTTCCTCCTCCTATTTTCCCCACAACAATCGTGCAAGGTGGGTTGGTTTGAGAGGGAGTGACTGGTTCAAAGTCAACCAGTCAGCATTCATGCCTAAGGTGGGACTAGAACTCACAGTCTCCTGGTGATTGGACTAAAGTGACCCATCCAGCTTTCATGCCTATTACCTAAGGCAGGACTAGAATTTACAGTCTCCTGGTTTCTAGCCTGGTGCCTTAACCACTAGGCCAGACTGGCTCACTGATAATGATGTTATTATGCTGGAATAACATTGAGGAAAGAGGCAGCTGAAATTTCAGGTCAGGTAAATTCATTGTTAGCTTCCAAGGTAGCCTGTTTCATAGAGTTGTTACGAAGAAAAAGGAGATAGATAGGCAGGCAGGCAGGCAGGCAGGCAGGCAGAGATTGCTTAGCAATGTTTTAATGTTTTACTGATTTTTGCATATTTTAATGTATTTTATCAATGTTTGGCTACTTTTATGTAGATTTTAACTTGTTACCCATGGCAATTGAAACAATACATTGAGATCAGTGGTGGATTTCAAAATTTTTTACTACCGGTTCTGTGGGTGTGGCTTGGTGGGCGTGACATGGCTTGGTGGGTGTGGCTTGGTGGGCGTGGCAGGGGAAAAGTTACTGCAAAATCCCCGTTTCTTCCCAATCAGCTGGGACTCAGGAGGCAGAGAATAGATGAGGGCAGGGCCAGTCAGAGGTGGTATTTACTGGTTCTCTGAACTACTCAAAATTTCCACTACCGGTTCTCCAGAACTGGTCAGAACCTGCTAAAACCCACCTCTGATTGAGATACTGTTTGATTGTTTTTACATTGTTTTAACTGTTTCTAAGCCCCCCACCCTGAATTACACAGATGAGATGGTTGGCTACATCAATGAGAAAAATAAACAAATAATAACATAGATAGGCAGAATATCAATGTAATCAATAAACAAGAACTTACAAGGCCCAAATTGGCCTGTGTAGCAAAGGAAATATTCTAGCACAATAGTTTTTGCCAAGCGATTCATTGCTCTGCTGTCTGCAAGTGTCAAAATGTTCGAAATTTCTATATAAATGCCGAATTGGATCAAGAAAACCACCTGTTTGGTTTGTTAAATAGACCCAAGTAAATATGTCTTCCGTGAGCTTAATATGAGCTTCCTAGAGGTTAATTAACAATTTGAATCGTAAATCCAATTCTCTCTGGTTCTGTTCAGCATTCACCAGGAACACAATATTTTCCATGCTTGGGGTGGGCTCAGTGGATTTTTCTCCCAACCAGCTGCCAAGTGCTGCTGGCAGATCTAAAGCTTGGCTCCCTCTGGTCACTAGAGATAAGTCCCTACCCATTGGGTCCTTAAACATTGCTGACGACCTTAGCTGAGAAAAGTTTCCCATATCTGAAAACATAAAGAGACTGCAGGGCATTGTGCAAGAATTTTTAACTACAAGAATATTGTATTGCTTTTTTATTTTTTACATTTTTAAATGCTTATTACAAGGCCATCTCAAAGTAAAGAATGTTTACTTATTAAATTTATATGCTGCCTATCTCACTACTGTTCAAAGAGAAACCAAAAAGGAATGTGATTTTTGGATTTCTAGCAGCTACTACTATTTAAGTCTTATCTAGCCTCTTATCCTAGATGAACCTTTGTTGATGACGAACCTTTTCGGCACCGAATGCCAAAAAGGTCACGTGGAAATGTTGTGTGCGTGCGCGTGCTTTCATTGGGGCCGCGCTCCGGAAAAGCCAAACTTCCGGGCTCTAGCCTGCATGTGTGCCTGACGATCAGCTGGCCAATGCGCATGCACACACCAGTTTTCGGCACTGCCACGTGTGCAAAGGACAGCTGATCATTGCACATGCATGCACGCCAGAAACCTGGAAGACAAACAGGCAAGGAGGTGCATGCCAGGCAACATGGCTTCACATGCCACTTTGGGCACATGTGCCATAGGTTCGCCATCACGATAGTCCTAGACTATCTAGATTGGGGTGTCCAACCTTGGCAACTTGAAAACTTGTAGACTTCGAGTCTTAAAGTTGCCATGGCTGGCTGGGGAATTCTGGGAGTTGAAGTCCACAAGTCTTAAAGTGGCCAAGGTTGGATATCTCTGATCTAGATATTTATCCCAATGCTAAGGTTAGCAATCTCTGGAATTTAGGGACAATAATATGTCACAGATACCATGTTGGCCTGCAGAAAATGGCTTGTATGCTCAGAAAAACTTTTCTGGGTGTGGTGTGACTTATGGTTTTGACAGGATAGATTATGGAAAAAAAGAAGAATATGATATAACTTTGGAGCGGGAGGTCAAAATATATTTGTACTTAATAACTGTTCTGAAGCATATTGGAAACCACTTTGTATCTATTCTTTTTATTTTCCTTTCATGTTTTCCTTTTCTTGCACTGTTTGCTTTTCCTTTGACTTTTGTTTCTTTTTCCTTTCTTTCCATCCATTAGTTTGTATTAGCTTTTTTCTTCATGTTTAAAACGTTTAATAAAATTTAAGCTTAAATAGGGGGGAATTTTCTGGGTAGTGTAGATTGCAGAAAATCTCCTGCCCTTATTCTTTGCAGTGTGTTCCCTTAACTAGTAAGATATAAGAGAAAAAGTGGGTGGTTTATCAGTAGTCATTCAGGAACCGCTTGCCAGTTTTATTAGTGGTTCTGAGAATCTTAGAGGAAAAAAAAACTTTCTTGATACCTCTAGATTAAATAGAGTCTGGTCTGAGTCTGGTCTGAGAGAAAGATCAACAATTTGGAAAGTGATTGAGAAAGTTTAAGGAGAGGTTTGATGGGTCTGACCATTTTCAAATAGAATAACAGAGTTCAGAGGGACCTTGGAGGTCTTCTAGTCCAACCCTCAGCTCAGGAAGAAAACCCTATGCCATTTCAGACAAAGGGTTGTCCAATCTCTTCTTAAAAACTTCCAGTGTTGGAGCATTTACAACTTTTGGAGCAAGCCGTTCCACCGGTTAATTGTTCTCACTGTCAGGAAATTTCTCCTTAGTTCTAGGTTGCTTCTCTCTTTTATTAGTTTCCATCCATTGCTTCTTGTCCTCCCCTCAGGTGCTTTGGAAATAATTGATCCAGTACAGGTAATCCTTGACTGATGACCACCGTTGGGACCAGAATTTCCATTGATAAGCAAGGAATGAGTCACACACTTGATTTTACAATCTTTTTTGCCTCAGTTGTTAAGTTGCCGTTGTTAAGTGAATCATATGGTTGTTAAACAAATCCAAATTCCCTGCTGTCTTTGCTGGCTGTGAAGATCACCAATGGTGATCACGTGATCCCAGTAGGCTGTCATTACAATCATTGTAAATACACGCTGGTTGCAAGCACCCATATTTTTGATAACGTGAGTGCGGGGAGACTGTGACTATCCTAAGTGCAAGGAACAGTTGCAAGCCCCTTTTTAAAGTGCCTTTGTAACCTTGAACGGTCTCCAAATGAATGGTTGTAAGTTGAGGGCTACCTGTATCACAGTTCTCTGGATGTTTTATACAAGGAAACCTTCTCATTGACCCAGATTTTCTGGACTGGAGCTTAGCATTTGTTCTTGACTTTGTCTCCCCGTCTGGGTTCCTGGCATTGAATGGTGCTAATAATTAAAATGCAGTATTGAAGAATGGAATTAATATTCATATAGTGCATCAATCTAGACTGTCTTTCTGCCCGTTATTTTCCTTGCCCAATGCCTTTGTAAGCAAAAGGTATGAACACATTACCAATTATTGAGCAAATTCAGTCTGTACTTTTTATATTTAAAACAAAAATCACTGATTGCCCATGGCTTCAAGTCAGCTGTAATTAATTCCTCCCTTCCTTTTAATTTTTCCCCACTGTAAATAATACTTATGGTTGGAAAACTTTTTTTTTAAAAAAAAGCTACTTAGGAGTTAATTATAGACATTGTGTTTTTTAGCAACTTCAGGGTAGTTCAAAAGTCTTACAGCCTGAATCAACCACATTTGTTTAGAAGAATGTCCATTGCTTTTCCAGAAGGATTTACTTGGTTTTATATTTACCTGATTAGAAAAATGTAGCATTGGTTGAAAACTGCACCTTACTGTGACACTGTCCTCCAGATGTGTTGGACATCAGCTTTCAGAATTCCTAGCCAGGATGAGGAGTTGAAATCCAACATGTCTGGAAAGCATCATTCCTCCAACCCCTTTGAGAAAGCAGGATTTTATTGATACAAGAAAAAGTAATTAAATCTCAATCCCTTAGTTATGGTGTAATAAAGAAAAGTACTGTATGGTGTAGTATTATAAATACCGTATTTTTCAGAGTATAAGATGCACCTTTTTTCCCCAAAAAAGAGGGTGAAAATCTTATACTCCGAATGTAGCTCCGCCCAGCTTTTCAAACGGAGGTTTCAGAGGCTGAAAAAAGCATCAGAAAAGAAGCCTCAGAAACAAAGCTCCCAAACAGAGCTTCAGAAAAGAAGCCCCCAAACAGAGCTTTAGAGGCTTTTTTTTCTGAAGCTCTGTTTTGGAGGCTTTCAAAGACAGAAAAGAAAGTTTTTTTCTGAAACGGAGTTTCTGAAGTTTCAGAGGCTGAAAAAAAGCAAGCCGCAGAGCTCACAACCAAGGAACCTGTTGCTAAAATTCACCTCTGGGAACAGCTGATTGGGGGTATTCCAGGAGGTCGATCCACCTGCCAATCAGCTTTTTTCTTATTTTCCTCCCCAAAAACTAAGGTGCGTCTTATACTCCGGTGCATCTTATACTCTGAAAAATATGGTAAGCAATGCTACTGAACTCAGCAGTAACTCTGTTGGTTTGATATAAGCCACAAAGTTTATAATTCTCAAGTCTGAGCATGATTGTAAGCATGATTAATTCTGCGTTCATGTATATTTTCCACATATGTGTAAATTTCATAACCAAAAGGCCCAATTCAAGGACATCCTGTTCTGGCTGGTTCTATTCTTCAACTCTAGACTCAACAGAATTACTTCCAAGAATCTACAAATAAAATACAATAAAATGGTTGGCTTGAGGCCCAAGACTGAATGTTCAGGGCACATTTGCCGTCATGTTAGATATCCTTTTTATAAGAAAGTATCCTGGATGACAGGATAAGAAAGCAACTGGATGACAGTTCTAATTAAAACCGCAGAACTACAACTTTACCCATAAAATTATTTGCACTCTAGCTATTATTGGAATAATGTTTTTCCTGTTCAGGTGACTGCTGTTAGGAAGACTGGATTTATTTATTTTACAACCTGGGCAAAGCTTTCTAGTTATGAAAGCAACAAAGAAAAAATTAAAAAAAATACACTTCAAATTAATGGATTTATTCCCTAGACTAAATTCAGAAAAATCCAGTTCAGTGTTTCTCAATCTCAGCCACTTTTTGATATGTGAACTTCAACTCCCAGATGTCTATGGAAGTGATGGGTTTCAAATTTTTTTACTAACGGTTCTGTGGATGTCGCTTGGTGGGCTTGGCATGGCTTGGTGGGCGTGACAGGGGAAGGATACTGTAAAATCTCCATTCCCTCCCGAACAGCTGGGACTCGGGAGGCAGAGAATAGATGGGGGCGGGGCAAGCCAGAGGTGATTTTTACCGGTTCTCCAAACTACTCAAAAAAATATATATTTTTTTAATTTGATTTATATGCCGCCCTTCTCCGGAGAGTCAGGGCGGCTTACAATGTGTTAAGCAGTAGCCTTCATACTTTTGTATATTTATACAAAGTCAGCTTATTGCCCCCACAAACTGGGTCCTCAATGTACCTACCTTAAAAAGGATGGAAGGCTGAGTCAACCTTGAGCCTGGTGAGATTCAAGCTTACAGTAATTACAGACAGCTGGTGTTTAATTACAATGCTTTTAGTCTGCTGAGCCACCAGAGTTCCTGAAAATTTCTGCTACCGGTTCTCCAGAACTGGTCAGAACCTGCTGAAACCCACCTCTGGTCTATGGAGGTTCTCAGTCATCCAGGTCATGGTTGTCCCAAAGGTGCTTTTTCAAGAGGCAACTAGACTGTCTGCTTTTTCTTTGCAGACGTTTCACTTCTCATCCAAGAAGCGTGAAGCTGTTGGGTAATAACCATTTGTCTGAAGTGGTGTAGGGTTCCTTGCCTAAGCAGGGGGTTGGACTAGAAGACCTCCAAGGTCCCTTCCAACTTATTCTATTTTGTTTTTAAAGAAAAACCAGGAAATCCAGTTGCCTTTTGAAAAACTCCCAGAATTCTCTAGTCAGCAACTTTATGAATATGGACTTCATGCTGGCTGAGGAATTCTGGAAGTTGAAGTTCACACATCATAAAATGGATGAGGTTGAGAAATACTGCTCCAGACATCCATAATGGCAATAGCGGTACTATAGTCTGAATCATTCACTTAGGATTAAATGATTTTTTGGTTGTTGTTCAGAAAGTTGTATGGTATAATCACTGTGGTTTGCAAACTATGGTTTATGTCCAATGTGTTAGGTGGATGTTGTCACTGTGGCTTATTTAACAAACTCCGATTAAGCACACTATGCCTCAGTGAATGTAGGAAGAATCAAATTTAGGAATTGTTATGAATGCTTCTGTCTGTTGTTACAAGATGCTCTCTAATTGTTGTGGTATTTAATTCCACAAGCTTCTTTTTTAAACTATAGTCAGTGCCACGTATACAATTTCTCTCCTGTAAATAATTTTATTCTTATAAGCAGCCTTAGCTTTTACACTGGCAGGGTACCATAATAAAATGATGAGCAATTGACAACAAAGAAAAGCTCACTGAAGCGGGATCCAAATAGCTAATGTCTCACACAGCAATCTGAATGTCCTCTTTTTAAGCAATAATAAATAAATATGTCTTTAGTATCTTGTTTCAACACCTGTCATCATGATTCTACTGATGGAACTGAGATTGATGATATGGCAACTAACACCTGTTCTTTTAACTCCTTTTCCTCACAAGTGGGTAAATAAGCATAGTTTTAGAAACTGATCTATCAATAAGCGTGGGGCAATAGTGGATAAAAACAGCATTTCAAATATTTTTTCCCCCCGTGGAATATTGCAAGAATTGGCCAATAGGCCCTAGCAAATCTTGTAGAATTACTATACAGTTGCAAAGGGCAAGGGGAAGAAGATTGTAAACCGTTACTGATTGAATGACTACAGTAGCAGAAGCATATCTATGATAGAATACAAATACCGTATTTTTTGGAGTATAAGATGCACCGGACTATAAGACGCACCTACATTTTTGGGTGACAAAAAGAAGAAAAAGAAACCTCCCTCTGCCTCTTCCTCTCAGCAATTTTGCCTCCTTGCAGCAAACAGTAAACAGCCTGCTTTATTTTCATTTTTGTTTTCAGCATAGCTTGATTAGCACAAGGAAAAAAAAATCTGCAACAGCAATTTACCTCCTTGCAACAAGCAGCAGAGCCCTGTGCAAAACAGCTGAGAGCAAATCAGCTGAGAGTTGGGAGGCCGATCCAATCAACTTGTGCTAATTAGGCTGTGCTGAAGCTGAAATGGGCTGTTTCTTCTTGCTGCTTGCTGCAAGGAGGTAAATTGCTGGGAAGCAGAGGCCAAAGTGTGGGGGCCAGTGGGCGGACGGGGCTACATTTGGTGTATAAGTTGCACCTAAATTTTCACCCCCTTTTAGGGGGGAAAAAGTTATATAAGACTGCTTTAATTTGGCAAGATTCTGTCTAAGGGTATAGAACAACACAGTATTGGAATTGCTTGGAAGAATCACCATGTATCTTTTTTAGCATTTGGGGCCTGGCAAGTCCCTGTGTCAGAAATCTTCCTTGGCAGATGTTGCCTGTCATAATAGCTGCAATTTATTGCATCTACGGACTAACAAGGACTTCAGAAAACAAAAATGCCCTTGTCCAGAGCCTTGCTACTAAACTCAATAGCATTCTATCAATTTAAGATGCTTGTAGTTAAATTATTGATTTTGCATTAGTGCTTTAACTGAATTGCAGTAATAGAACAAAAACATTTAAACGATGTTTGAAAGTCTGGGCTTCGAATTATGCCAAATATCTTTCATGTTGTGCTTTCTTTTATTGCTTTTCCTGTGGCTTGTCAATCAGTGCGCTGATAAAGTTGGCTTGAAAATCATTTGATATAAGCCAGTGTGGAAAAAGCAAAACAGGTTTGTCATGCTTTCTCCAGGGGATGTTATTGGCAAGAAACAGAACAGTCAGATATGTTAAATGTTACATTAAGTGAGGCAACATGCCGATTGCTGGAGAAAGGAGGCGTGAAGCAACCAGACAACTGATTGGACAATGTGACTGATTGTTTGGGGGAAAGGGGGAATTTTCACTTTTTAATCAGGTGAAAAACCGCAGGAACTTTTAGAGTCGGTTTTTACCAGTTGTGCCAATATGATATCTCCAATAAAACTGTTCTTTGAGGAACCTGCTTGCCTCGGAGTTTTGCTTTCTAGGGGGTTATTACTTGGAATGCTGACATTGTTATTTGAAGTGGACCTCATGGTAAAAGGCCCAGGATTCCAATCACTTGTATAAGTAAGCCCTCAATTTACAACCACAGCTGAAACCAAAATTTCCATTCCCTAGCAAGGCGGTTGTTTTCTGAATCATGTCCAATTTTACAACTTGTTTTGCCACGGTTGTAAGTGCTCGCTGTGGTTGTTAAGTGAATTACATAGTTGATTTTGCTTGTGAGAAGCTGGCTGGAAAGGTCACCCAATGATGATCACATGACCCTGGGACGCTGCATCATAAATACAATGCCAAGCACCCAAATTTTGATCACATGATCGTGGGAATGCTGTGACCGTCATAAGTAAAAGGACCAGTCATAAGTCACTCCCCTCCCCAGTCTGGTTGTAACTATGAATGGTTGCTAAATAAATGATTGTTAAGTTAAGGGTTCAACTCTGAATCAAAATTGTGCTGCTTTACAGTTGGCACACACTATGAGGGGGAGGATGAAGGGAAAATAGGTAGACTGTCTCGTAGACAAAATAAACTAAATAAAGAGCTCTCCTGTGGGAACCAAGGTCATCCCAACAGGTGGCAGTTGGAGGAGGAGCAGAAGTGATCAAGGGAGCCCGTCACCTGCTTTGATTGGACAATGTGGCCTGTGACACTTGAGGAGGGAAACGTTTGCTCTTTTAATTACATGGCAACTGCGGGAAGCTTTAGAGTTGGTTTTCACTAGCTGTGCTGGTATGATGTGTTACCAATAAACAAGTTCTCTGAGGAACGTTCCTGCCTTGGAGTTCTGATTTCTTTGGATGTGTTACTCGGAACGCTGACATTAGGACTACTAATGGGGCTACTTATTCCCTTTTGCTGTATGCAAAGTGAATATTCACTTGCTTTAAATGGTGATAATTCAACCTTGCTATATTTCGGTAATAATTTGCTTATTGCAATCCTGGATTTCTGCCCACTCCTCTTGGGTTTAATGATACTTCTATGTTCTATGTATTTTTTACTTCTGCTGACAAAAAAAAAATCTAGATTGCTTTTTTGTGCTGAATTAGATATTTAACAAAGTGCCTCTGTTCTCTAGCTTTCCCTGCCTTTTGATGTCTATATCAAAATCATCACATGCGGAAAATCGGGTTTCTTTTAATCTACTGTCTGTCTCCTTGCCGACCTCCTCCGCCCCACAAAAAGGGTGTTAAGGATCTAATTACCTTAGCAAAATGAGATTTGCTGGCATATCAGTCAAAATGGATGAATTTGAAAATCAGACCTGGCAGATGATTTATGATTATTTTGTTAATGTTTCTCTTTTAACAAGTGCAATTTCTCATGCTAAATAGCTTTTCATCTCTTTAAGATATCATCCCTTTGTTAAAAGAAAAAAAAAATAAAATAATTAGGAGTGTGTAATTTCTTACTGCGCCTTGGCAGCAGATGGTGCTGCTTTTCCTTAGCTTTGAGAAGGTTGACAGAGCAAAACTTTCTAAATCTGGACAGGTTCTCATGAGTTCATTAGCCTTGATCTTCCCCTCCCCTCTCCTTCCCAAAAGAAGAGCAGGCCTGGAGAAGGAATGGGTCAGTTTGTTCTTTTCCACCTTGCCTACCTAATAACCATTATTGTTAATTATGAAGCAATGATTTATTACACTCATGGATGGATTCAGTTTTTCCTGCCTGCTGCCTCTTGAAAGCCAAAATATCGCCAATATGACTTTGAATCAGGAGTGAAATGCTCCCAGTTCGGACCGGATCGCCCGATCTGGTAGCGATGGCAGTGGGTGGTTCAGAGAACCGGTAGCAAAAATCCCTGCCCCCACCATGCCCAGCTGAGTCGCGCGATCATCAGAGGCTTTTAAAAAAACTTTTAAAAGCATTTTTTCCACAACCTCTTTGGCTGAAAAAAAGCTTTTAAAAGTAAAAAAAAGCCTCTGATGATCGCGAGGCTCAGCTGGGATCAGCAGAGGCTTTTAAAAGCATTTTTTTCTACAACCTCTTTGGCTGAATGGGTTTCAAAATTTTTTAGTACCGGTTCTGTGGGTGTGGCTTGGTGGGCGCGGCGTGGCTTGGTAGGCTTGGCGTGGCGGGCGTGGCAGGGGAAGGATACTGTAAAATCTCTATTCCCACCCCACTCCAGGGGAAGAATACTGTAAAATTTCCAGGCCCTCCCCACTCCAGGGGAAGGATATTGCAAATTCCCCATTTCCTCCCAATCAGCTGGGACTCAGGAGGCAGAGAATAGATGGGGGCGGGGCCAGTCAGAGATGGTATTTACTGGTTCTCTGAACTACTCAAAATTTCCACTATTGGTTCTCCAGAACTGGTCAGAACCTGCTGAAACCCACCTCTGGCAGCCTCTTGCCCCCAACAATCTGGGTCTTCATTTTACCCACCTCGGAAGGATGGAAGGCTGAGTCAACCTTAAGCCTGGTGAGATTTGAACTGTCAAATTGCAGGCAGCCGGCAGTCAGCAGAAGGAGCCTGTAGTATTGCACTCTAACCACTGCGCCACCGCAGCTATCATGTCACCCCTTGTCCTTCTTTTCATTAGAGTAGGCATAACCAATTCCTGCAACTATTCTTTGTATGTTTTAGCTTTCAGTTCCCTATGAAAAGGTCATTGGCTTCCCTTGTCTCTCAACCAAGAAGAGAATCTGGGCCTTTTGGTCTTTTAACCCCCCGCCACCCACCCCCATATGTATATAGATATTGTAGATGGGTTTTCCTCTCTCTGCTTTTAGATTAACATAGCTGTCTTCTGAGAAGCTTTATGCTGACAAAGCTCCGAATCTGGAAGGCATGCTGCTTTCTGGAATGGCAAAAATAAAAAGAAATACTGTAGTTAACACAGGGGGTGATAAATATATTGTGCCATTTGAATGAGATGCTCTGAGCATCAATCACTGAACAGATGCATTTGGCGGGAGGGTGGGGGGTTCGGAGCGTCCATTTTATGTTTTTCATTCATGCTGGTTTTTTTAAAGATGCCAGGGGAAGTGTGAGAGTGGAATTCTTCAAGGGGCATCTGCTGTCCTAAATTGCTGCAGCATGGATATTACATTTTTACAGTCCTTTTCAGCACATAGGTGGTGTCCATTGACACACTTTTCAGCTCTGTTTAAAAACTAAATAAACCCTGAGGTCCTTGCCAAGGTATCTTGAGGCATCACTCTGGGAGATTCCTCAGATACGTGATGATGGTCAATTTCCAAGTATTTGTGATGCCAGCCAAAATAAATCACCACTAAGTCTATTGGCATATTCCTCTTAAAAGAAGAAAGGGACGACAGAGAACGAGATGTCTGGATGGAGTCACTGAAGCACTTGTCGTGAGCGTAAATGGACTCCAGAAGGTGGTAGAGAACAAGAAGGCCTGGAGGAACATTGTCCATGGGGTCACGATGGGTCAGACATGACTTCGCAACTAACAACAACAGTTCCTCTTAATCTTTCAGCACTCTCCTCCTCCTCCTCCTCCTCCTCCTCTTCTTCTTCTCCTCCTTTTCTCCTCCTCCTCCTCCTCCTCCCTTGTTCCATTCCATTCCATTCTATTCTGTTCTATTCTCCCAGTAAAATGTTCTTAGCTGAGACATCACAGAGGTAATCCTCAATTAGAACAATTCATTTAGTCACTCTTTGTGTTATGACGGCACTGAAAAAAATTGATTGCAATCAGTTCTCATACTTACAGCTGATCCATGATCATGTGATTAAAATTTGGGCACTTGGCAATTGACATATACAAGTAGTCCTCAACTTAACAACAGTTCACTTAATGACCGTTCAAAGTTACAATGGCACTGAGTGACTTATGACTGTTTATCACACCTACGACCATTGCAGCATCCCCCATTGTCATGTGATCTACATTCAGATGCTTGACAACCTGTTCACACTTATGACGGTTGCAGTGTCTCAGGATCATGTGGTCACCTTTTGCAACCTTCTGAAAAGCAAAATCAATGGGGAAGCCAGATTCACTTAACAACCAGATTACTCATTTAACAACTGAAAGGGATTCACTTAACAAATGTGGCAAAAAAAGTCGTAAAACGGGGCAAATTAACACATTTCTCACTTAACAACATAAATTTTGGGCTCAGTTGTGGTCGTAAGTTGAGGACTACCTGTATTTATGACAGTTCCCCCATCCCACAACAATAAATGTGATTGCTATTTGCAACTTCCCATCTGGCTTCTAACAAGCAAAGTTAATGGGGAAGTTGGATTCGCTTAATGACTGCATGATTTATGGTAACTAACAAGCACAGTGACTCACTTAACAACTACGGCAAAAAAAGGTCATAAAATTTGATACAGTATGCTTAATGACTGCCTTGATTAGCAGCAGAAATTTGAATTCTAATTGTGGTCATAAGGAATACCTGTACTAATAATCATACTACTGTAATACTTAATATCATACTAATACAAATGTTGCTGGGAATGGTAAAATCCATCTTGGTTTTCTTCCTTTCCTCTTATGTTCCAAAGAACTCCTGTGAACAACTCTTGTTTAAATTTGCAATGTTCTACAGCAGGGGTATCAAACTCAAGGTTCAAGACTCAAGGATCCGGCCCGCAGGGTATTTAAATTTGGCCCATGGGGCTGGCCTGGAAATAGCAAAGGTATCTGTGGTATCTCTGGCAGCCGAAACAGGGCATGGAGGGGCCATGAAAGCCCCCCTTCCACACCCAGTTTGTGCTGGCGGGGTGCTGGCAGGGTGCTGCAGGATGCTGCAGTCCATCCAGGGGTGGGCTTCAAAAATTTTTGTAAGGGGTTCTCTGCCCAGTTGCTGGGTGGGTGGGGCCATGGTGGGCGTGACCTAGTCGGCTTCCTGCACCATGGCGAGGGAGGGCATTTTTGCCCTCCCCGGGCTTTGGAGACTTTCTTCGAGCCTCCGGGAGAGCAAAAATAGCCTCCCCAGGCTCTGGAGGCCCTCTGAAGGCCCATGGCCGGCCTTCCCAAACTTCCAGTAGGCCCGTCTTTTTCCCTCCCCAAGTCTCCGTGAATGCTCTGCACTTACCTGCATTCAAAATGGGCCACGTGGGGACTCATGGGAGGAGCGGGGCAGGGTGGACAGGGGCAGCCAAGAGTGAGATTTGCACTGCACTGCACATTTGCACCGCACAGAATCGTAGCTAGAGGTTCTCCCGAACCCCTGCGAACCCCCAGGAGTGCATCCCTGTGTCCATCCCATTTCCACCCCACCCTCCGGCCAGCCCGCAGAAGAGAACTACAATTCTGATTCAGCTGTCAAAGATATCCAGTCTGACGCCCCTGTTCTACAGTGCCATTCTTTAGTCATTAGTTCATAGTTGGTTAAAAAAAACAAAACATGCCACTCTACAGAAAGGCCTGATCAGCTGTCTGACTTCTTAAGATATAATGCTGTTTCTAAGGCTCTTAAACCATGTCGTTCATGAATAATGCGGAGCAACATTTCTATTCAGAAAATAAAGCCAGGCCTTAAGATCAATTGATTTTCTTGTTATTAGGTATGCATGAATTGTCTAATAATAATAAAATAAAATTATGTACTTAAAGATGTACTTTCCCTAATCCATGGCTTATCCCCAATCCTCTTTTAATGCTTTTTTAAGGTGTTGGACAATTCCGTAATTTATTTGGTCTCTGAGCTTATTTAGTTAAAGTCTTTCAATTCACAGGATGCTCCAGGAATCGACCAGAATTATTTGTGTATGTCTCTCTCTCTCAAGAAAAGATTATGCTTTGGCACTTGAGAAGCAAGAAAAACTGTGCTGTATTTTTCATTTTTTTTTACCTAGAGGGGCAAAAGCAAGTTAATAAAACCTCCACATTCTGGTGCAACCTATCCCTTAGGGACAGCAAAACCAAGAACGAATAATAAAAGGCTCAGTCGTGAATTGAGAGGATCAGGAAAGATTACACTTGTTCACACTCATTTGCATGATATAAATCCATCTCTCTTGCATGCCATACTCCACCGTGGGCAATTTGCAGAATCTGGGAGAAAAAAAATAGGACAACTTTTAGTCACCAAATATAGGTAGCCCTTGACCTACGACTGCAATTGAGCCCAAAAGTTCTGTTGCTAAATGAGACACTTGTTAAGTGAGTTGTGCCCCATTTTATGACCTTTTTGCCATGGTTGTTAAGCGAATCACTGCAGTTGTTAAGAACAACATGCCACTTCATAAGCTTGCTGAATGGGTGGATATTTAGTGAGGAGCACCTGTACTCTCTACAAATACAGGTAGTCCTGGACTTACAACATTCAAAGTTAGAACAGCAGTGGAAAAGGTGACATGACTGTTTTTCACACTTAAAACCGTTGCGGCATCCCCCACTGTCACATGATCAGGATTCAGATTCTGGGCAACTGTGTTGTGACCCAGGCCCAAGTAGTTAGTATTAAATGCAAACAGTTTGAAAACAAACAGACTTTATTAGAATAGCTGAGAATTAACTCATTCTCAGTATAGTCCAAATTAAATTAAAGAAAATTCTTCAAAACACCATTCCTCAGTTTATCACCAACCTTGGGATAATTAGGCAAACTGCCAAAGGCTTCTCTTGGCAAACGTTCAGAAGCAGAAGATGCCAACAAGAAATGAATACATTGAAACAAGAAGCAATTCTCTCAATGTTGTTTTCCAGCAAAGAGGCCAAGAGCCGTTGCTGGTATTTTAAGCCTTATGGGAGGGGCCAATCATCTCTTGGCCCTACTCCCAAGTTGTCCTCTCTCCTTTATCTGCTCTTGCCTTCTGGCAGCTCTTCTCATACATGCACTAGGAACAGGCTCCTCCTGTTCCTCTGCCTTACTCCTATCAGTCTCTGGAGGCTCTGGTGTCCGCGCATCACTTCCCGATGGCCCTGGCCCCATGTCTGCCTCTGACGCAGAGCCCTCATCCAGGCCTTCCCCAGCCTCCAGGACTGGCCCATGTTCTTCCTCAGCCTCCTCGCTGCCTGACTTCACTGCCAGCTCCACAGGCTGCTGGCAGACCACAAGAAACCGACTCATATTTATGACTGTCGCAGTGTCCCGGGGTCATGTGATCACCTTTTGCGACCTTCTGCCAAGCAAAGTCAACGGGGAAGTCAGATTCACTTAACAACTGCAGTGATTCACTTAACAACCATGGAAACGAAGGTCTTAAAATGGGGCAAAACTCACTTAACAAATGTCTCACTTGGCAACGGAAGATTTGGGCTCAATTGTTTGTTGTGAGGACTACCTGCACTTTGGAACAGCTTCCCCTGAAGCTTAACTCATTCCTTCAGCGATTACCTTTTGGAGAGCAGTTAAAATGGAGCTTTTCTAAATGGTGTTTGTGGTTGAAGTGTGATTGGCTTTTATATTTATTTTCTGTTTGGGTTTATATTTATTTATTTATTTATAATCGGACTTATATGCCGCCCTTTCTCCGTGAGAACTCAGGGCGGCTCACAACAATGAAACCAGTCCAGATTAAAATTCAAACATTAAAAACCAAAATTCCCATTAAAACCCCATTCAGTCCAGGCCAACCTGGCGAAACAACCATGTTTTAAGGTCACGGTGGAAGGACCGAAGGTCGGGGGGCTACTCAGAGCTCCAAGGGGAGTGATTCCAGAGGGTAGGTGCACCCACAGAGAAGGCTCGCTCCCTAGGGGCTGTCAGCCGACATTGCCTGGTCGACGGGACCCCAAGTAGGCCCTCTCTGTGTGAGCGCACCGGGTGATGGGGAGCTGTTGCTGGCCACAGGTATTCCACCAAATACATTGGACCTAAGCCATGTAGGGCTTTATAGGTGATCACCAACACCTTGAACCTCACCAGGATTGTTTGCTCCACGTCATTTTCATTTTACTGTGGACATTTTGATTTTTCTTATTGTGTTTATTTATGCTAAGCTGCTTGGAGCCTGGAATGATCAGGCAGTATGTAGGTCTAATACATTAATATGTAAAGAAATCCAAATTTCTATTTAGTTTCCAAAAATAGTTGCAAAAAATAATTCTTTTTCCCCTTCACTAATTTTTTTTATGTTTGCTTGCTATGACTAAGGCATCCCACTCTTTCAGCCACAATTTTGCCATTTAATGTGGAATAGAAGATGCTTCTTCCAGTTTTATTTTCCGTATTCCAGTGCATGCTTTTAAAAGGATAAAATTAGAACCTACTGGCTGCTCTTTCTGAAGTCCTCTACTAGCATCCAACCTCGATGAGATAATTCTAAAGGTTCTGTTGTTTGTTTGTTTGTTTGGGGGTGAGGTTTAGATGGATGAAGATGAATGGTCTGCCACTGTGATAGCACTCTTGCTGAGCGTTAATGGAAACCCTGGTAGTTACCCAAGATGGCTGCTGAATGGGTGATTGGCAGCTCTGTCAGGTAAATAGCTATCTACATATCTGGGATGACCCTGTTAATTCCTGTTGAGGTCAAAGCACTCTCAGAGGATAACAAATTTGTCTCAGCAGAACACCAGGAGTGAAGAGAGTATCAGGTTAGTGCTAAAGTTGAGAAATTTCTTCAACAGTGGTGAAAAGAGATTGAGAGTGACTATAACCAACGCCTACCTGCCTGTGTCCTTCCTTCCTTCCTTCCTTCCTTCCTTCCTTCCTTCCTTCCTTCCTTCCTTCCTTCCTTCCTTTCCTCATAAGCAGTGATTCTGGATGGCATACAACATTGAGCGTGACTACGGCCAATGTTCTGTTCTGTTCTGTTCTGTTCTGTTCTGTTCTGCTGTTCCCATCCCCTCCCCTCCTTCCTTCCTTCCTTCCTTCCTTCCTTCCTTCCTTCCTTCCTTCCTTCCTTCCTTCCTTCCTTCCTTAAAAGCAGTGATTTTGGATGGCATACAACATTGAGAGTGACTATGGCCAATTTCTTTCTTTCTTTCTTTCTTTCTTTCTTTCTTTCTTCCTTCCTTCCTTCCTTCCTTCCTTCCTTCCTTCCTTCCTTCCCTCCCTCCCTCCCTCCCTCCCTCCCTCCCTCCCTCCCTCACATTGACTTCTCGTGGCTTACAACACTGAATGAAGAAATAATATATTAAAATAATCATATATAAAAAGAGCAGAAGGCATGAGATGGGATGAATGTTAACCACACTAACATTCTTGTTAGCATGAGAATTGTCAGTCATGGAAACTGTATTCAAGAATGTGCAGAAAAGTCCTTTTTCATCAAGGTACGGTTGATAGGGAATACATGCTATACTGTATCTGAAGATGGTTCTCAAGACCAGTGATGGTATAAAATTCAAGATCTAGAGAAGAGGGAGGAGGTCATCTAGTTCTAGATCAATCTCACAGTGCAGTTTGTACACTACCAGCCCAGATAGCTGATCAACTACTGTCCACAAATGCCTGGGGCATTATTTCATTCTTCCTACAGCAGAGAATCCAGGTAGCTCTCAAATTACAATCATTCATTTAGCAACTGTTCAAAGTTATAAAGGCACTGAAAAAATTGGGCATGACTCATTTAACAACTGTCTTGCTTAGTAAAAGAAATTCTGGTGCCATTTCTAAGTCTTAAATTGAGAATTACCTTTATCTTATAGGTTCTTCAACTGTTATGATGGTTCAAGAAGACCAGTATAATGAGAGGTCATTCAGGGGGAGATGAGGACTCTAATGTAGTCCAGTCCAGTCCAGTCCAGTCCAATCCCATCCCATCCCATCCCATCTAACCCAACCCAACCCAACCCAACCCAACCCAATTTGAATCAAATTCAATTTTTAGTGAAGATTTGAGGGCTGAAACCAATCTCATGTGGTAGGAACTTTAGTTGGCATTATAACAGGAGAAAGAATATCAATAGTTAAACATATTTTGAGAGCACCTTAAAGTGAAGAGTTCAAGCAGCCTACTTTCCTTCACATGGGCCTATGGAGTGTCCCATCACCCCTAGTCCCCAACTGTCAGGAGCTCTTGAGCTTTGGATTCTTAGGGGTCTCCTTCAGCCTCCGAATGAACTTTTATCCTTGATTGGATCATTGGAACTATCAGGATAGAATCGAAAGGATTCTTCTCTCTAAGCAATTTCCTTGAGGAAGATCCAACTCTCAGCTTCTTGAAAGAAATTGCTGATGTTCCCTTCTATCAGATGCAATCACTTTCCTCTATAAATGACACCTTTAAGGTCAAATAGAAGGTAATTTTTTTTTCTCCCAGATGAAAAATGAAATCATCATTGCTTACTGATCTTAAGTGATTTTTATCTGGCTCAACTGGAAGTAATCAAATGACACAAGGCAGCATACCAATTGCTTCTGCTTAAGATGACGTGCCTAGAAAGAGTCTTCATTTCATATCAAAAAAATCTCTCTGCAGTCTCCCCTTTCCACTGAGTTATCTTGTGATCTCCATCTGCCCAGTAAATTTTGCTAGGGTAGCTTTGAAGTAAATCCTTCTTACCTTTTTCATTGCATCTTTTTTTTGCAAATGAATGGATTTGGTTGACTCTAGTACTAATTTATACAAGTTTTACTGCTCCAAAGGTGGGGGAAAAGGGCTGGCCTGAGCCTTCTCTGGCTCTTTAGAAGATGTTGGATTATATCTCTCATCCTTCTTGATCCATGAGAGTGCTGAGTAAGATGAGGAAAGCTACATTTAAACAACCTCTGAAGGGCACAACTCACTAAGACTTAATCCAGTGTTTCTCAAATTTAGCAACTTTAAGTGGTGTGGATTTCAGCTCCCAGAATTCTCCAACCAGCATGGCTAACTAGAAAATTCTGAGAGTTGAAGTCCACCCCTCTTCAAGTTCCCAAGCTTGAAAAACACTACCCTAATAAAAGCAGTAACTATATTATATACAATATAGCTTGACTTTATAGCATTTTTGACTATTACCTTATGTTGTTCTTGAAATATTAGGCTACTCTTTGGAAATATTTTTGGGTCAATTTTGCTGCCTTTACCAATGGTTGAAATTGATGAGCTGCACACTGGGCAACATGGGATTGCAATTTTATTGTTGGATGGCTCGTCGGATAACATTTTCCAATCATATTCATGTTGGATGAAGAGGTAAACAATAGGATACATTTAAGAGTAAACTGTCTGACTTTCTTTAGGGCCTTTAATATATACAGTAGATAGTAGAAACGCCAAGTTTATAATCGAGTCTGCTTAATTAAGAACTATAAAGTGCATGGAACGCTGTTACCTTCCCACCAAAGGTGGTCCCTATTTTTCTACTTGCATTTTTTAATGCGCTTTCGAACTGCTAGGTTGAGACAAGGAACAGGAGCTCACCCCGTTACGCGGCACTAGGGATTTGAACCGCTGAACTGCCGACCTTTTGATCGACAAACTCAGCATCTTAGCCACAGAGCCACCGTGTTCCCTTTAAACTAACCTATAGGATGGCTCAATAATCTTCTTTTTATTTTTTTTTGTTTTCATTGTATGGTTTTTTTTCTCTCTAACTTCTCTAACTTTTCTTTTGTATTTTTCCAAACTTTTGTATTTTCCAAACCGTATTTATTTCTTTTCTGATCTTTGTTTTTGTAGGAATAGAACTATTTTGGTTTCAAAATAACACCTTAGAACTGGACACCTGAAATGTAAGGACTGATTGCTGTAGGACTAGCCAACTGAAAAGACGGGGCAGGCAATGCTCTGGACATCTGGGGAAAGTAAATAAATGGTTGCTGAGCTCCATCTTGTTCCTTTGAAAGAAAAGGTTATTTTTGTCCAGTTAAAAGGGAAAAGGAAGGGGACTTGAAGAAAAGAGGACAAGTCCAATTAGAGGCAAGGATCTCAAGGGCCCTGTAATGCAGTACAAGCATATGCAGAAGAACAAATTAAAAAAAAAGTTGCAGAAGTAATAAAGATAACGATGATGCACCTAAAATTGCTTAAATTCATATAAAGTAATGGACCTGCTTTGCAGAGTAATTTTCTACCACTTTGTATAGATCTTATTTGGAGAACGTTATAATAAAGCTTGGCTCGAGTGGGCAAACCAGAGTGAAAATGCATTCTTACCCAAAATTGAAAAGACATCTGGGGAAATCATGTCCTTCTCCCAGCAATATTGTTCAGCCAGCACATCAGGTTTGTTCTTAAGAAAATATAGAAGTGGTTGAGAGACCTTTCAGAGATGAGAGTTTCTTAAGTACAGGGGCCACTGAATCAGCTTAAAAGCCATGCAAGAATATTAAAAGTGCTTCTTTTCAGAAGGCAATTGGACTTCCTTTGTTTTTTATTTTCAAGACGTTTTGCTTCTCATCCAAGAAGTTTCTTCAGCTCTGACTGGATGGTGGGGAATGGAAAGATTTATACTCCTTGCAGACAGCTGGTCATTTGCATCCTTTTTGAGGGTCTGCAACCCGTGGCTCTGGAGCTGCATGTGATTCTTTCATCCCTCTGCTGCGACTCCCTGTCGCTCAAAATATGTGTCACAACTGCCAATGTGTGACACCCACTGGCACACGATTTATTGAGTTTTTTGACCCGTTTTTTTTTTTTGAGTTCAAAATGTTTTTGTTGCATGCAGAAATAAAACTCTGTAACAGTTCATTGATTTCATAAATTCAACACACTATAGTTTTTTTATACATAGCATAAAGGTAAACAATATATGCAGGGTTATCTTCATTTTAACTGTCAAAAGGGTTTTGTGGCTCCCGGTGTTTTCTTTTCTGTGGGAAACAGGTCCAAATGGCTCTTTGAGTGTTTAAGGTTGCTGAGCCCTGATCTAATCCAATCCTATCTTTTTTTTTTTTTTTTTTTAGTCTTTTGGGTTTGTTCTTGCTCTTGTTTCAATACATCCCTAACACTCCTATTGTAATATGTTGCTTTTAGGGATTTTTTTTTTGTTTTAAAATAAAGAAACACTCACTGTAATTTTTCCAGCCATGTGGGTTGTTCAGAGAAAAGCAAATCATCTTTGCAGTCCAAAAGACAAAGAAAAGCAGTAAAATAGAAAGAGGAAATTAACTTTGGATCCAGAGGATAACAAGGTCTTTTTTTTTTAACTTACAAGACAGAACCGGTCACTATTTGCTTGGTGGTAGTGGTGCTGGTGTTGAGCAAGCTGCCTTTTTAACTGTCCAGTTTTCACAGTGGAAATGAACCGTTCTCCAAATTACAGCCAGGCTGATGAAAGATTGAAGCTGACCAGCCCAATCCTGGGCAGTTTCTTTTTTTAACTGAAATCACATTGCTGTCATCTTGGCCAAGTCAGCTATTAAGATACAATTGCTGTCCTTTTCAGGTTGACTGTAATCACACAGTTGTCTTTAAGAAACATTTCTCCTTGGAATGGAGGCGGCAATTTTACAGCATTTGCAAGCACCAAACCCTGTATTTCTCATCCCCCCTCCAAATAACTGTATTTGGTGAACGATTACTTCATTTTTAGCTTGAGTATTTTTGTTTCATGACCAGGATTGAGAGCCTGATAGGGGCTAGTTTTCTA
The DNA here is from genome assembly GCA_030761175.1 of Masticophis lateralis. Lineage (NCBI taxonomy): Eukaryota > Metazoa > Chordata > Lepidosauria > Squamata > Colubridae > Masticophis > Masticophis lateralis. The sequence continues at coordinate 16,189,782 of JAUDYJ010000009.1, forward strand.
TATGTGGAGAACAGAGGGAAACTGGATTTTTCTTGCTGAATCATAGGTTGGATTAAAAACAAAACAAAACACCCCTACAATCCTCAAATGGCCTGCCTGGCTTCGATTCAGGATGAAGTATGGAAAGTATACTAGTATACTTTCCATACTTCATCCTGAAGTATACCAGTCACTTCGATTCAGGATGAAGTATGGAAAGTATACTAGTATACTTTCCATACTTCATCCTGAAGTATACCAGTCACTGTGATATATAAATCATCTGTTGATTGATTTATATCCTGCCTTTATTACTTTTATAAATAACACAAAGCAGCAAATGTATCTAACCAGGGGTTGGCTCCAAAAATTTTAGCAAGGGATTTTCTGCCCAGTTGCTGGGTGGGCATGGCCATGGTGGGCAGGGCCTAGTCAGCCTCCTGCACCAGGGTGGGGGTGGAGGTGTTTTTGCCCTCCCTGGGCTCCACAGGCTTTCCTTGAGCCCCCGGGAGGGTGAAAATGGCCTCCCCAGGCTCCGGAGGCCCTCTGGAGGCTGGAAACGGGCCCTTTTCTGGCCTTCCCGAATTTCCGGTAAGCCCGTTTTTTGCCCTCCCAGAGCTTCCATGCACACCTTGCACTTACCTACATCCAAAATGGGCCACATGGGGACTCCTGGCAAGGTCTGGGCTGGGTGGGACGGGGCCATCCAGGAGTGGGATTTGGGGGTTCTCCGAACTGCACAGAATCTTAGCTAGAGGTTCTCCCCAACCCCTGCGAACCCCCAGCAGTCCACCCCTGTATCTAACACTCCTTCGTCTTCCTATTTTCCCTCACGAGAACCACCCTGTGAAGTGATTTGGGCTGAGAGAGAGTGGCTGGCCCAAGATTACGCAGCCAGTTTTCATGGCTGAGGCAGAACTAGAACTCATCATATCCTGGTTTCTAGCCTGGTGACTTAACCAATAACTTAATCATGACTTATGGCTTAGTAGGTTATGTGAACACGGCCCATTGTCATGCTTAAGTCAACCATGCTACATTATGTGGAGCCTTCAAGTCCTTGTTGACTGTCATTTTTAAAATCTTTTTAACATCTTTGTTTAATAAACATTATGTAATAAAATTAGTTCAGGTTTTGTATTGATGGTTTTGTAAAGGTTTTGTATTGATGGCTTTGTAAAGGTTTTGTATTGATGGTTTTGTATTGATGGCACATGCTTGTTTGAGCACACACATAGACAAAATTCCAATCAGGAAGCATCTGAGGAAAAAAAGAAAGTATGACAGCATATAATGAATTGGCCAATCAGATCTTTTAACCTTTTAGATGTTGTTCATTTACAAATCCCAAAATCCCTCAAGTTTGGTCTTGATATCTGGTATTGCTAGAAATGGTAGCTTAACTACATCTAAGATATCACAAAGGGGATGTGGTGGCTCAGTGGCTAAGACACTGAGCTTGTCGATTGAAAGGTTGACAGTTCAGCGGTTCGAATCCCTAGTGCCGCGTAACGGGGTCAGCTCTCATTCCTTGTCCCAGCTTTTGCCAACCTAGCAGTTTGAAAGCATGTAAAAAATGCAAGTAGAAAAATAGGAACCACCTTTGGTGGGAAGGGAACAGCATTCCATGCTCCTTCAGCATTTAGTCATGCCAGCCACATGACCACGGAGACATCTCTGGACAACCCTGGCTCTTTGGCTTTGAAACGGAGATGAGCACCGCCCTCTAGTGTCAGGAATGACCAGCACATATGTGCGAGGGGAACTTTTACCTTTATCTTAAGATATCACAGACTCTGTACTCTCAATTTACTAGTAGTCCTTGACATATGACCATTCATTTAGTGACCATTTGAAGTTACAATGACATGAAAAAGTGACTTACGACTGTTTTTCACACTTCAAAGCATAAAGTCTTTGTGGTCACGTGATCAAAATTTGAGTAATTGGCAACTGGCTCATACTTACGACGGTTGCAGTGTCCCGGGGATATGTGATCACCTTTTGCGACCTTCCGACCCGCAAAGTCAAAAGTGGAAGCCGCATTTCACTTAACAACCATGTGACTGACTTAACAGCTGCAATGATTCGCTTAAAGTGGTGGCAGGAAAGGTCATAAAATGGAGCAAAAATCAACTTTCTTGCCTAGCCACAGAAATTTTGGGCTCGGTTGAGGTTGTAAGTTGAGGGCTACCTGTAGATGATTTCTTGACTTCTTTTCATTATTATTATTATTTTTTAATTAGATTTATATGCCGCCCTTCTCCGGAGACTCAGGGCAGCTTACAATGCGTTAAGTAATAGCCTTCATACTTTTGTATATTTATACAAAGTCAGCTTATTGCCCCCACAAACTGGGTCCTCTATTTACCTACCTTAGAAAGGATGGAAGGCTGAGTCAACCTTGAGCCTGGTGAGATTCGAACTTGCAATAATTGCAGACAGCTGAATGTTAATAACAGACTTTTATCCAGGCTCCTCCAATTAGGATTGTTTGCTGAACCTTTCTGTCCCAATGCTGTCAAAATTGGGATGTTCCAAGGGGCAAATTCTGGGCAACATTCACCCCAAAACCAGTGTGAGGTAGCCCTTGTGGCTGCAGAGAAGGGCCACTTGTAATCTGCATGCATAATTTGGACATTCTTCTTCTTCTTTCTTTTTTTAAAAAAAAATCTAGATAGAAGCTCAAGAGGCCTTTGGCGTCCAATCCTATACCACTGCATTTCAGGTTAATTAAAATGTTCATCTAAACAGGCCCACTGAGGGAGAAAAAACACAATTAGAAAAACCCCAGTACTTCATTAAATTGCATCCCAGCAGGACTAGCAAGAGCAATGTGACATCTAACTACTACTTTGCCGCTCTTTTATAAGCAGGTCAGGCGCAAATAACACATTTCTTCTTTGGCCCCACTTGGGTTTATAAGCTTCTCGACAAAATTTGACTCAAGGCCCAAGCAATACTTCTGACAAGCTGAGGATTTGGTCAAGCATCACTTTGCTACGCGTCCTCGTTGTATCTGCTCTTATATTTTAGCTAACTGCTCAGAGTCACTTTGAGAATGAGATGGGCAGGACCTAAATTTGATACGTAAATAAAATAAATACTCTTGCAGGATCCAATCTGGGTTGGTCACAGGGATCAGAGCAGTGGTGCGATTCAATTTCTTTTACTACTGGTTCTGTGGGTGTGGCTTGATGGGCATGGCTTGGTGGGCGTGGCAGGGGAGGGATACTGTAAAATCTCCATTCCCACCCCACTCCAGGGGAACGATACTGCAAAATCCCCATTTCCTCAGATGGGACTTGGGAGGCAGAGAATAGATGGGGGCAGGGCCAGTCAGAGGTGGTATTTACCGGTTCTCCGAACAACTCAGAATTTCCGTTACCAGTTCTCCAGAACTGGTCAGAATCTGCTGAATACCACCTCTGGACCAGAGGTTTTGTCTTCCAAGCTTTCAGACTAGCTAGAGAGATGTTTCCTGAAGATGGGCTCCAGCACGAATCCGAAAGCTTGGATCCCAAAACCTCTGGTCCCAATGGCCGACCCATTGGACCCTGCAACATTATCCTGGAACACATTAATTCACCTTCATTCATGATAAATACTCTTATCTCATGGGTGGCTCATGGGTTTACTATGGCTGAGTTCATTCAACCCTTTAAACTTGGAAATTGAATTCAGCCACTTCCTGGGTTTGCATGAAACGTCAAATCTTAAACTTAACCAAACGACCTTGGTTCATACAATGTACCAAACAAGAAATTTTGAGCCAGGGTTCAAAATAAGCCTAGCATGCTGTATGAATATAGCTGCCATCGCCAATGGAGACCTTTGCCATTTAGTCTTATCTTAAATTTTCTTACCAGTGCAATATAAAAGTCATGTACTTGCTGTAATGTAATGTAAAGATTTCAATTGCAACCTTTGTCGGCTTGTGTCACTTCCCTGATTGATTGATTATGTACTAAGTCAGTGTCCACCACATAGATTTTTTAAAATCCATTTTCTCAATTCCTCCATGTCTCTACCCTGATCTTTCAAGTTTTCCAATGGAGTACACATTTTAACTGGGCCCACATGCCTTGCTGATGGCTGTCCTTTTCTTCTGTTTCCTTTCATCTTTTGCCAGCTTTAGAAGTTTATTTTTCCAGAGAGGTAGATCTTCCCATAATATGTCTGAAATAGAATATTTAGCTTCGTTGTTGAGTGACTGGAACTTGAGTTGACTTATAGAATAGAATAGAATTCTTTATTGGCCAAATGTGATTGGACACACAAGGAATTTGTCTCAGGTGTATAAGCTCTCAGTGTACATACACATAACAGAGTGATGAGTCATAGATCATAATATCAGCTTCGGAAGCCATATTAATACCAGACGCTTCCATGCTGCCACATTCTTGTGCTTGGGAAACTAGGAGGGGGGATTTAGTAGAGGGAATATAGTTAAACATAATAGCATTCTTCTTTTCGGTCAAAGTCATGGCATGCCCCATCTAGAGGAGGAGTGGTTGAAGTGGTTTCTCAAGTTGGGACGGATTCTGATTGGACAATGTGATGGACTGATGGATGCAGGGATTGGATTTGGGATTTTGATTTATTGAGGGAAAACCCAGAACTCTCAGATTCAAGTTTTCCCAGATGTGTCAATATACCTACTCTAATAAATGGAAGCTTTGAGAAAATGCCTGTCTCTGAGTTTTTAATTGGAGTTGGGTTCTTCTGGAATGCTGACATATAAATCATAAGATACAATCATAAATCATAAGATACAAACAACAATTGATAAATCATAGCATATCAATAGGAGAAATTAGTAGAAAAGATGAGAGGTGAGAAAGATGAAAAGATGACAGGGATAATAGCAATACATCCTACTACATGAGTAAGTAACTTTAGGCATAAGACAGTGGTGGGGAGTTAATTGTTTAGCAGAGTGATGGCATGGGAAGAAACTATCTTTGGGTTTAGTTGTTTTGGCCTGTGTTGAAGGAAGAAGTTGAAACAGTTTATGTCCAGGATGTGAAGGCTCTGTAGATATTTTCTCAGCCCCCTTTCTGGTTTGTGAAGTATACAGGTCCTCAATGGAAGGCAGGCTGATTGCAATTATTTTTTCTGCAGTCCTAACTATTTGTTGAAATCTGTACCTGTCCTGTTTGGTTGCTGTACCAAACCAGACAGTTATAGATGTACGAACTGATTTATTCAATGATCCATTTGTTTGTGTTGTCTATTCAGGCCTTTGAAACTCAAATACTTTGGCCGCCTAATGAGAAGGAAGGACTCAGTGGAGAAGAGCCTAATGCTGGGAAAGATTGAGGGCAAAAGAGGAAGGGGACGACAGAGAACGAGATGTCTGGATAGAGTCACTGAAGGAGTCTGCATGAGCTTAACTGGACTCCAGGGGGTAGTAGAGGACAGGAAGGCCTGAAGGAACATTGTCCATGGGGTTGCGATGGGTCGGACCTGACTTCGCAACAAACAAGAACAATTCAGGCCTAGATTATGGAACAACTTGCTGCTGTAGTTAAATTTGGACCCTCCCTCTTATGAAGTCTAGCAGGGAGCTGAAAACATTTACTATTGACGGGGTCCTTGATGCTTTCTGAGCTTGGCTGTTTTCTTGAAGATGTTTCATTACCCAAACTAGGCAACATCATCGGTGCAAGAAAACAACCAAGCTCAAGGAGCAGCCAGGATCCTTCATTTCAATCCTGAGCTACAAATATTCTCCTTTATTGGTACATTTATTATTACTCAGAAATATTTAGGTTTTAAAGAGCATTTTAAAAACTTTTCATTCAAATATTAATATTGGTGTATAAAAAATTTCCCAAGTCACCAAGAGGTATGAATGTTTATCGGCAGATGTACCATTTAAAATAAAATGTGGGGGAAAAAATGTCTCTCTTCATCCCAAATCTAACACTTTTTTTCTTTCTTTCCAATAGTGAGCTGCTTAAGGGTTTATAAAATGTTGGAAACAGAACCTTGGAGAGCTCCAGGAGAGGTTCATTTGGTGAGTTTCTCTTCTGTTAAGAGCAGCTGTTTTTGAACTGTTCACCCAATTACCGGTTCCCCCTTTTCTGGTCTCAAATAATGTCATCACTTCCATAAAAAAAACCCCACTGTTGTTTGACACGAGAGTCTCAGCAGTGGCAGTCCCACACTGGATCCTCAAAGTAAGATGAATGTTTAAGGACAAGGGAAAAGAAGGTGGGAGATAAAATGTAAGCACTTCAAATCGAGCTAAGTCTCTCAAAATATAAAGAGATCTCAGCTGAAATCTATCTACCTTTGCTGAGGTAAATAGAACTAGAAACTCATTTTGATCTCTTATTTATTTAATCCATCTATCCAACTAACCCTCACTTCAGGTCCCCTAGCTTATTACTGTCCTCTCTCCTTATTGTGGAGCATGAGATTCTATTCTGCACTTGGATTCCATCTTATTTAAGGCTCCATACATGATACATGAGAATCCAGGATCACTGGGTAGGGAAAAAAATGCTTTTTCTGGTTTTCTTAAGTGCAATGGCCCTTGAATTCAGTTCTGGATAAAAGATTTAAATGATCTTTGGTTAGGTACATCTGATGAGCCCAAACAAAATGAAATTGGTCATGTACTAGTGATCAGAATGAATAAAATAGGTGTGTTAATTAATATGGGGAAGCACCAAGCCTGGCAAGGAGGAGATATCAAGAGTAGAGCTAATCTAGAGTCAATGCACAACTATAAAAAGGCCAGAATTGGCTCTTCCGGAATTCCTTAGAGCCTTATCTAATTGTTCCCATGGGCGAACAGCCAGACTGGGAGATTTCTATATTACAGGTAATCCCTGAATTGCCACCGTTCATTCAGTGACCATTTGAAGTTACAACAGCACTTAAAAAATGACTTATGACTATTTTTCACACTTATGACCCTCACCGTTGTCACGTGATCAAAATTCAAATGCTTGGCAACTGGCATGTATTTATTATGGCTTCAGTATGTCTCAGGGTCATTGTGATCCCCTTTTGCAACCTTCTGATAGCAATAGCACTTAGACTTATATACTGCTTCACAGCGCTTTTACAGCCCTCTCTAAGCCGTTTACAGAGTCAGCCTATTGCCCCCAACAATCTGGGCCCTCATTTTACCGATCTCGGAAGGATGGAAGGCTGAGTCAAGCTTGAGCCAGTCAAGATCAAACTGCTGGCAGTGGGCAGAAGGAAGGAAGGAAGGAAGGAAGGAAGGAAGGAAGGAAGGAAGGAAGGAAGGAAGGAAGGAAGGAAAGAAGGAAGGAATACCACTTAGATTTAGATACCACTTCACAGTGCTTTTACAGCCCTCTCTAAGCAGTTTACAGAGTCAGCCTCTTGCCCCCAACAATCTGGGTCCTCATTTTACCCACCTCGGAAGGATGGAAGACTGAGTCAACCTTGAGCCAGTGAGATTTGAACTGCCAAACTGCAGCTAGCAGTCACCTGAAGTAGCCTGCTGCACACTAACCACTGCGCCACCTCAGCTCTAATAAACATATAATAAACTGATAAACGAAGTCAGTGCAGAAGTCAGATTCACTTAACAACCGTGTGTAATTTAACACTTGCAGTGATTCAATTACCAAGTGGGGCAAAAAAGGTCGTAAAATGGGGAAAAAACTCACTTAACCACTGTCTTGCTTTTGGGCTCAGTTGTGACTGTAGTCAAGGACTACTTGAGATAGACAGAATATAAAGAAGTAGTTAGCTCGAATTTGGGATTAATGTGTCTAAAATACAGCAGAAAAAAGGAGAAAATTTCTGGCCCTGCCTTCTTCATGAAAAATTGATTTTAAAAAGTGCATCTCCTAGACATTGAAAACTTGTTTGTTCTTTATCTCTGGGTCTACAACAAAGTGCTAGAAGTTTCTGAACTTTCAAATTGCCCTGGCTGGCATAATGCAATCTCTTCCATTACTACCATTATTCCAGTATTACTACTATAAAAAACAATTACTACCAACCTGCCTTCCATTGAGGACCTGTATACTGCACCAAAAGTAAGGGCTGTGAAAATATTTACAGACCCCTTGCCTCCTGGACATAAACTGTTTCAACTCCTACCCTCAAAACGAGGCTATAGAGCACTGCACACCAGAACAACTAGACACAAGGACAGTTTTTTCTTGAACGCCATCACTCTGCTAAATAAATAATTCCCTCAACACTGTCAAACTATTCACTAAATCCGCATGACTATTACTATTAATCTTCTCATCATTCTTATCATCCATTTCTTCCCACTTATGACTGCATGACTGTAACTTTGTTGCTTATATCCTTAGAATTTATATTCATGGTTTCCTAGTATGTCTTGATTGCTTATTTGTACCCTATGACTATCATTAAGTGTTGTACCTTATGATTCTTGACGAATGTATCTTGTCTTTTTACGTACACTGAGAGCACATGCACCAAAGACCAATTCCTTGTGTGTCCAATCACACTTGGCTAATAAAGAATTCTATTCTATTCTATTCTATTCTATTCTATTCTATTCTATTCTATTCTATTCTATTCTATTCTATTCTATTCCATTCCATTCCATTCCATTCCATTCCATTCCATTCCATTCCATTCTATGATTGCATCATCTTAGCTTCTGGTTCTCAAGGCAAGGAGCCCCATCCAATGAATTACTCACTGGGGGCAGTAGTGAAATCCATTTTTTTTTACTACTGGTTCTGTGGGTGTGGCTTGGTGGGCATGGCGTATCTTGGTGGCTGTGTCTTGGTGGGCATGGCAGGGGAAGGATATTGCAAAATTCCCATTCCCACCCCATTCTGGGGACAGCCAGAGGTGGTATTTGCCGGTTCTCCGAACTGCTCAAAATTTCTGCTACCGGTTCTTCAGAAACTGTGAGAACCTGCTGGATTTCACCCCTGACTGGGGGTGAGGGTATTGTCTTGCTTCTTTCCTTCTTCTCCATTTCCCAGCGGTAGGTGACTCCTTCATTCTGTAGCTGCTTCTTTGCAGAGAATAAGATGGGTTTTTGCTTCGCCTCTTGATGGCTAGTTTTTAAATGACAATTTATTTAATTAGTGCATTCTAAATTCTAAGTAGGTGTTTTTTAAATTGCCATTAACTTGGAGGGAGAGAACGAAGAGATCTTCGGCACCACATGAAAGCACAAAGCCTTCTCTCTAATTTCACAGATGACAAACAAGAGCACACTATAACCTTCCCTTGTCCCTTGTTGATTGGACCTCTGCTGGCTTCAAAGTCAAGGCTGAAACCAGAAGCAAAAGTCATGATGTCTCTAGGGAGGCTGCAAGCAGAATACAAGGATGTGAGCTATGGTTCTCTTTTGCTCTCAGATGGCAAGGATTGGCTAACCCAACCTTCTCAACCTTGGCAACTTTTAAGATGAATGGACTTCAACTCCCAGAATTCCCCAGCCAGCCTGGAGTCCATGCATCTTAAAATCACCAAGGTTGGAAAACCCTGGGTTTAATCCATCAACAGTTCAAGGCTAATCCATCAACAGTTCCGCTATGCTGTCTGGGGAATTCTAGGAGTTGAAGTCCACTCATCTTAAAGTTGCTAAAGTTGGAAATGCTGCTGCAGGCAGTCCACTATTCAAGATACATAGGTTGTCAGTACTGGATTTAGGATGAGGAGGGGAACAAAGGCACAACAACCTACAGTGTTGTGGCCAAACTGGGGAGGAGGAAACTGGGGCCAAGTGGGGAGGAGGAAGAAGGAAGCCTTTGGTTGGTTCTTTTCTTGTTCTTGTTTCCAAGGGAACAAAAGAAGAACCAATAAGTAACCAAAAGACAGAGCCTGACAAAAGCATAACTTCCACTTGCCGCTATATCCAAATTAAAAACTGGACATGGATGCTCTGAGATGCATACTCATTGTGTGTTTTTCTGTCAGTGAAGAATTGTGTTCCTGGCTGAATTTTTATGTATTTGTTTATATCCCATCTTTATTATTTTTACAAATTATTCAAGGCAGAGAACACCCACCCACTCCTTCCTTCTTCTATTTTCCCACAACAACACTATGAGATGCATTGGGCTGAGAGGGAATGGCTGTTGGCTTTCATGGCTAAGGTGGAACTTGAACTCACAGTCTCCTGAGGATTGGTCCAAAGTCACCTAGCTTGACTTTATGCCTAAAATGGGACTAGAATTCACAGTCTCCTAGTGATTGGTCCAAAGTCACCCAACTGATTTCATTCCTAAAGCAGAACTAGAACTCATAATCTCCTGGTATGTGACCCAAAATAACCCAGCTGACTCCATGCCTAAAATGGGACTAGAATTCACAGTCCCCTAGTGATTGGCCCAAAGTCATCCAGCTGACTTCATGCCCAAGGTGGGACTAGAATTTACAGTCTTCTGGTGATTGGCCCAAAGTCACCCTGCTGGCTTTCATGGCTGAGGTGGGACTTGAACTCACGATCTCCTACTTTCTACTCTGGCTCAATGTTTCCAGGTCTGAAATTATTTTTGTTCTGTGTTTGAGGCTGGATTCTTCTCTCCCTGCAACACATTTGTGATGTCAAGACAATAACATGATTTTATTTCAGAGCTGGGTGCCTGTCCCACTTTACAGCCTGTTTTGCTCACTGCAAAGTTCATTTGCCCACTTGCTACATCTATTTGGAATTGCTTGCTTTTTAGAAAGTAAAATTATATGTATCCGTGTAAAATTTTTCCCCAAATGCACACATTCATTTTCATTTTATGAGGGAGTTGCACTGCAAAATTCAGCAAAACGCAGAGCTCAAAGGACAATTGTAGCACAGTACGTATGCAGAATGAAGGGCTCTAGAACTAAAATTTGATTTATTCTTATCAAAATAAGTGATAAGTGATTTTTTTTTTGCTATGATGACTGTTTAGTGAGGGAAACAAATTGATCTCTTTTTGCCCAGATTATTTGTCACATGTGTTGACTCCTAAATCCATTCTTTTCCACATTGAACTACATTTCTCTTTAAACAAGTCTACCCTAAAAATCACCCTTAAAATCTCTTTTTAAAAAAGATCTTCCCTCAAGATACATAATTTAACAAGCATTACTTACAAACACCCACACACTCACTCACAGAAGCTAAAGCTATATTGGGATATTTGGGGAGTTGATAAAAATTATGTTTTATTCTGCATGCTTATCTAAGAAGTTTAATTCATCCAGTATGTACCCAATAGTCAGATGTTAATGACTGGCTCTCCGCCCCCCCCCCCCCCCCTCTGCAAAATGAGATGGTGCAAGGCTGATGCTTCAAATTTATTTATTTATTTATTTGATTAAACTTTTATACCGCCCTTCTCCCGAAGGACTCAGGGCAGTATACAGCCCATAATAAAAACAACAGAGACCTAAAAGTTAAAATCAATTAAAATAGATTCAATAAATTGGCCATAATAATTAAAATCCCAAAACTAAAATACCCATTAAAACTCATTCCGTCAGACCAGCTTGTTGGAATAACAGGGTCTTAAGGGCACGACGGAAGGCACGGAGGTTGGGGATCCTATATATCTCTGGGGGCAATTCGTTCCATAGGGCAGGCCCCCCCACAGAGAAGGCTCCCCCCCCGGGGGTTGCCAGTCAACGTAATTTGACCAACGGCACCCTGAGGAGGCCTTCTCTGTGGGAGCATACCGGCCGATGGGAGGCAATTGGTGGCAGAAGATATCTTATAGATATCTAGGTCCTAAGCCATGGAGTGCTTTAAAGGTGGTAACCAACACCTTGAATCGCACCCGGAAGACCACCGGAAGCCAGTGCAGCTCACGCAAGAGAGGTGTTACATGGGTGCGAAGTGTCGCCCCCATAATCACTTGCGCGGCCACATTCTTGGTTATTTTGCTCGCCTTTTCTTCATCTTTTCCAGTGGTATAATTGAATAATAGAGACTCTTTTTAATTTCTCTTTCTTTTAAAATATTGCTTGGGTTTTAAACTATAGGTCCGTGATGGCGAACCTATGGCACATGTTGCGAACCTATGGCCATATCGGTGGGCACGTGAGCATCGTCCTAGTTTGGGCCTTCTGTCAAACAGGCTGTTTCCGGCCTCCGGAGGGCCTCTGGGGGGTTGGGGGTGGGTGGCAAACACCATTTTCACCCTCCCCAGGCTCCAGAGGCTTTCTTGGCAAAAAACGGGCCTACCGGGCCCACTGTACCATTACGTGCCAAAAGCAGGGGAGCAGGGGGGGGTCATGCACGTATGTGCGGGGGGCAGGGCACATTGAATTAATGGTGTGGGTACGCGTGCATGCAACCCCCCATGCTCCCCCAGCTTTTGGCACTCAATGGCAAAAAGGTTAGCCATCACTGCCATAGGTAGTATGAACCTTAAAATTACAGTACTGCAATTGGCTGTATGTCAGGAACCAGGCCAGGGATGTTTTGTGAGTTGACACTGTATTTATATAACATAAAAGTATCCTAGCCTTGCATCTTTTGCAAATCCAGCTGATATGACTATTTTGATCAATTTACAATCACTCTCCCCCCCCCCATTTATTTTTATATTTTCTCTTTACATACAATAATTGCTTAGTGAAGAGCATACTGTTCTGGGTCAGTTGCTTACATAGTAATGTTTTTTTAAATCCTAATTTCTACCTCTATTATCTAACCGTTGATAAAACAAATCGATAGATTATCTTTTATCTTCAGTGTTAATTTGCCCATTTCTGCACAGTCTAATATTTGTTTAATTACCGTATTTTTCGGAATATAAGACACATCTTTTTACCCCCAAAAAGAGGGTGAAAATCTGGGTGCGTCTTATAGTCCGAATGTAGCCCTGCCTAGCCTCTGAAATCTCCATCTGAGAGGCTGAAAAAAGCCTCTGAAACAGTGGTGAAATCCAATTTTTTTTACTACTGGTTCTGTGGGCATGGCTTACTGGGCGTGACTTGGTGGGCATGGCAGAGGAAGGATACTGCAAACTCTCCATTCTCACCCACTCCAGGGGAAGGATATTGCAAAATCTCCATTCCCACCCCACTCTGGGGCCAGCCAGAGGTGGTATTTGCCAGTTTTCCGAACTATTCAAAATTTCCGCTACCGGTTCTCCAGAACCTGTCTGAACTTGCTTCTGCTCTGAAACTTCCATTTGAGAGGCTGAAAAAAAGCCTCTGAAACGGAGGTTTGAGAGGCTGAAAAAAAAAGCAAGGCACAGAGCTCACAAACAAACCTATTGCTAAAGATCACCTCTGGGAACAGCTGATTGCGGGTATTTCGGGAGGCCCCCAGTCATCTTTTTTCTTATTTTCCTCCCAAAAAACTAAGGTGCATTTTATATTCTTGTGAGTCTTATAGTCTGAAAAATAAGGGTATATTTTCTTCTGTGAGTGTTTCCTCGTTCTTCCAGTGTTGTGCAACTACAATTCTTGCTGCTGTCAAAACATATATCAAATATACATTCCCTTTATTATATTTTTCTGGTATTATGCCTAATAGAAATACCCTGTTCCCCGTAAAATAAGACATCCCCTGATAATAAGCCCAATCAGGCTTTTAAGCGCATGTGTTAAAATAAGCCTTCCTCCCCAATAAGCCCTCCCCAAAAATATTTAACCATATGTGCAGCTGGTCCCCGCCATTTCCTCTGGTTAGGGTTAGGGAGACACAGCGGGAAATCAGGTAAGAAGGCAAGAGGAGCCCCGTCTTGCTCCATGAGCTCCAAAATAATAAGACATCCCCAAAAATAAGGCCAAGAACTTATTTCGGGGTTCAAAAAATATAAGACAGGATCTTTTTTTCGGGAAAACACAGTAGTTCCAGGTTATAATGCTGTCTTAACATTTTTTCTCACCACATATGAATTTTCATCATAAATGTTTTTGCTTTTGGACACGTCCACCACATGTGATCATATGTGTCCGATGTTTAATTTACAACCACTTTTATAGCAACCATTTGAAGCTGAAAGAAATGACTTGTGACTGGTCTTCACACTCAAAACCTTTGTAGCATCATGAGTTCACATGATCATTATTGTGACTTTCCCAACTGACTTCTGACAAGCAAAATCAACGGGGGGAAGCTAGATGCAGTTATTAAATGACCACGAGAGTCATTTAATAACTGCAGTGATTTGCTTAGCAACCATCGCATTAAAGTTGAAGCAGTTTATGTCCACGATGTGAAGGGTACATACTGAGGTACATGTTTTGTCCATATTCACAAAACAGGTTAAAAATGCTTAATGTGGTTAGTTTTATTAATGGCTCTGTATGTTAAACCAGGCCAATTGGTAGTTTAGGGTTCACTGTGTTGTGTAATCTAACATTTGCTTACCTGAATCATTCGTAGATATGTGATATTTGATTCCCAAAATTTCTTAGCAAGGATATTCCTGGTAGGGGAGTTCTGGGAACTGAAGTCCATGATCTAAAAGTTGCTCGGATTGGGAAAACACTGATTGTAAACCAATAAAAGTGATTAATTTAATAATCCAATTAAACACACTGCAGGGATCCAAGCAGGAGCTATGAATAAACGCTAGACTAATGAGTAATTAGACAGAGATGAAATGCAGAGCCAAGGAGGAAGAGCAGGAAACTCAATCTTATGTTCAACAGAAAACATTTTATCTCTTTCTTTTTTTTTTTACTGAGAAAAATTTAATGACAAGCCTGTGAGGATGAATTAATCCAAATCTGAGTTTCTAAGACGCAGCCCCTGTGGTTCAAGGATTCACCACATGAGGGCTGCGTGCAAGTGACTTAAAATCACTGTTTGTTGGATCAGCCATCACTGATGATGATGACTGATGGATGGTTTGTGGTTGAGTGTGTTGTGGGAACTTTGTCCATTATAACTTGGTCTACCATATTAAAAAATAAGCCTTGGTTTAATGCACAAGTTGAGTAAGATAATCAAGAGGATTAACTGTATATAGAACTTTTTTGGATACAGATTTTCAACCAGTGAAAAATAAAGGTTAATGATCTCCAGTTCTGGCTTTAATTGTCTTCATCCCATCGTGGGAATCTACTTCCCCCAAATTCCGCAGTAAGTTTGTTTCACAATTTTTAAGTCACATGTTTCACATGTCCCCTGAGGAGTTGCATTTTCATCATACGTCTTCAGTATCAACTGGGTCGCCTGTTCTTGTAGTTGATCTCCATCTATTTCTTAAAGGTAAAGGTAAAGGTTCCCCTCATGCATATGTGCTAATCGTTCCCAATTCTAGGGGGTGGTGCTCATCTCTGTTTCAAAGCTGAAGAGGCAGCGCTGTCCAAAGATGTCTCCATGGTCATGTGGCTGCATGACTAAATGGCAAAGGCGCACGGAACGCTGCTACCTCCCCACCAAAGGTGGCCCCTATTTTTCTACTTGCATTTTTTACGTGGTTTTGAACTGCTGTGTTGGCAGAAGCTGGGGCAAGTAATGGGAGCTCATCCCCGTTATGTGGCACTAGGGATTCGAACTGCTGAACTGCCGACCTTTCGATCGACAAGCTCAGTGTCTTAGACACTGAGCCACTGCATCCCTTTTATCAATTTCTTACCTTAATTCAAAATGTATTTTTCCCTCCCTTCCCTGTTCAGAAACTGGAGAAGTTTTCAATTTGGACATGTTCATCTTATTTCTTTAACCGGCGTGAAAGAAGAAAATCACCTGGGGCAAAACCAAAGATGCAGTGAACAGGCTGCCTACCAGCCCAGGTGAGTAATCCTTTATGTTATTGATCTGATGAAGAGAGAGAAATGCAGAGATACCTGCATTTCCCAAACTCCAACCGCTCAGTACTTTGGACTTGCTGAATCGAATTCTTTTCCGTTTTTTCCCCTCTGTTGTGAGACAGAATGTTATTTTTAGAGAGGCAGTTCAGCCGGTTTTTATCACTCCAGAGTCTTCCGTGTATAAATTAAGCAAGTCTAGTACTCTGTGATGATTTAGCTAGTGAATTTCTTCAGCTTTCCCAGTGAGACACAAATGCACATTCAGAAGAATTTTTTTTTTTAGAAAAAAAAAATGCAGCCAAGAGAATTTGAAATGGTAGTAAATACAGAGGAAATGGTTGTATGCTGATGAGGTTTGTTCTTAAGTGTTCTGAACGACAGGCATCAAACCAAGGTTGCATCAAAAGGACAAATGTGTAATGACATCATGCCATCAGACGCAAGAATGTGAATATTTTTTTGCATGATGACATCATGATGCACCTTTATTCATTTGCCTCTCTTTGTCCTACTTTTGAAGAAGCCTATGTAGCCTTCCTTCCTTCCTTCCTTCCTTCCTTCCTTCCTTCCTTCCTTCCCTCCCTCCCTCCCTCCCTCCCTCCCTCCCTCCCTCCCTCCCTTGCTTTCATGCATTTGTAGCTGTAACTGTATCTATACAAACATACACACAGGTAGTCCTTGACTTACAATTAAAATGGATTGTCAAATTTGCTGTAAAATTGATGGAAAAAAGGACAAAGTTGGTGCAGCAGAATGTGGTAGATTGCAGGAAAGAGCATTTGATTTAATAATGTAATTCTAATAGTAGTTTTAAGTCTGATTGGGTAGATGCAGGGGTGACATTGTAATATAATTTTAATCATATTTAATTTGTATCTCAAATTATTGTATTCTATTCTGATTACACTCTAGATTGTATTTTATTTAAATTTCATTTAAAATTTCGTTTAAAATGAACACATTTTAAATCGTGTTTTATTCCTATTCCAATTTCATTTTAAATTGTTTGAACCAAACTTTTGTAATAACTGTTTCTGGAGCTCTGCACTTTGATATGGCCCAAGGGCTAATCAATAAATAAAGATTGATTGATTGAAATAAAAGAGGTTTTATGGGGATGAGGAGTCTGCTCTTGGGACCTACAATTAAAACTGGGACTAGAATTTCCACTGTTAAGCAAGACAGTTTTTAAGTGAGTCACATTTGATTTTATAACTTTTCTGCCACAGTTTTTAAGTGAAGCGCCACAGTCGTTAATTGAATCATGCAGTTCTTAAATGAATCTGGCTCCCCCCATGGACTTTGCTTGATAGAAGCTAGCTGGGAAAGTTGCAAATGGGGATTGCATGACTCCAGGATCAGAGGTGGTTTTACTACAGGTTCTGTGGGTGTGGCCTGGTGGGCGTGGCTTAGTGGGCATGACAGGGGAAGGTTACTGCAAAATCCCCATTTCCTCTCGATTAGCTGGGACTTGGGAGGCAGAGAATAGATAGGGGCGGAGCCAGGCAGAATTTTTACTACCGGTTCTCTGAACTACTCAAAATTTCCGCTACCGGTTCTCCAGAACTGGTCAGAACCTGCTGAAACCCACCTCTGACCTCACCCCATTCCTAAGAGGTCCGTAAAGGGGGCGTGCATAAGCGCACCAGCATGCCTACCATCCCTGTCCTACTATCCTGATTTATTTGTACTCATTTCCTATGTCCATGTCCATGTTTATACTTATACCTGTTATCCTGAACATGTTTGACAAACTAAATAAATAAATAATAAATAAAAATGTAGATGTAGGTGGAGTTTTGCATGAATGTCACTGCAGAGGCTTGGACCAGGAATTCCCCAATTTCTTATGTTTTTGGGGAAGATTGTTCAGGGTTTTTTTGTTTTTTGTTTTAATTTTGTGGAGAAAAGGGATTGATGCATAAAATGAAAATGGTATCTTTTTTCCCTACCCCCCCCCCAATTACATACTATAAAGGCTAAAGGAAAGAGAAGTGACACGGTTTGCATTTTCAGTACTTCAAGTCCCCTCATAGCTTCCTATTAAGCTCCCCTGGGATTTGTAATAGTTGGAAGCGGTTCCCGTACTTTCACTTTGCTGGGAAACCACAACCACAATTTTATTACCTGTTTTTCCAAGAAGGCTGCAGCGTGGCTACAGAGGGCAAGGAAAGGCAAGGAAAGCCCCTGTTGCTTTGCTCTTAAAAACAAGGGAGTTGCATTGCTGTAGAGAGCAGTTTTATGAAGGTGCTTCCTCCATCCCTCATAGAAGGGAACATGGCCTTGGAAACGTGTGCATCTCTGATACCAGATCGACCTTCATTTTTCCAGCAATTTACAGGTGACTAGAGGGTGACATGATAGCAATGTCCCAATATCTAACGGGCTGCCACAAAGAAGAGGAGGTCAACCTATTCTCCAAAGCAGCTGAGGGCAGGAGAAGAAGCAATAGATGGAAACTAAGCAAGGAGAGATCCAACCTAGAACTAAGGAGAAATTTCCTGACAGTGAGAACAATTAATCAGTGGAACGACTTGCCTCCAGAAGTTGTGAATGCTCCATCACTGGAGGTTTTTAGGAAGAGATTGGACAACATT
The DNA here is from genome assembly GCA_030761175.1 of Masticophis lateralis. Classification (NCBI taxonomy): domain Eukaryota; kingdom Metazoa; phylum Chordata; class Lepidosauria; order Squamata; family Colubridae; genus Masticophis; species Masticophis lateralis. Next base: position 16,208,048 of record JAUDYJ010000009.1, read on the forward strand.
TTGTCTGAAATGGTATAGATCAGGGGTCTGCAACTATAAACATTCAAAGAGCCATTTGGACCCGTTTCCCACAGAAAAGAAAACACCGGGAGCCACAAAACCCTTCCCATGCCTGCCTATTTCTTGAGCAGCCACAAAACTAACGTATGTAATTGAATTAAACGTTCTGTTTTCTTCTGAAACTTTTCTTTTCTTGGATTTATCCATGGTTGGCCTACTGGAGGTTGAAAAGCTCAATATCCCGACACTCTCATGTTACACCCCTCCTGCGTGATCTGCATTGGCTGCTGGTTGCTCTCCGGGTGAGATTCAAGATGCTGGTTATCACCTATAAAGCCCTACATGGCATAGGCCCGGGGTACCTGATGGACCATCTGTGGCCAGCGACAGCTCCCCATCGTCCGGTGCGTTCCCATAGAGAGGGCCTCCTTGGAGTGTCGTCGGCCAGACAGTGTCGACTGGCAACTCCTAGAGAATGGGCTTTCTCTGTGGGCGCACCTACTCTATGGAATCAACTCCCCCTGGAACTCCAGATGGCCCCTGACCTGCGCTCCTTCTGCTGTGACCTTAAGACATGGTTATTCCACCAGGCCGGATAGGACTGAAGGGGTTTTTTAAGGGGAATTTTTAATAGTTTTAACATTTAATATTGATTATTTGCTTGTTTATTGCTGTGAGCTGCCCTGAGTCCTTGTCGGAGAGAAGGCGGCATATATCAGCTTAATAAATAAATAAATAAATAAATAATATATCATGTGCCAGCAGGTGTCACACATTGGCAGTTGTGACGCATATTTTGGGTGACAGGGAGTCGCAGCAGAGGGGTGAAAGAGCCACATGCGGCTCCAGAGCCACAGGTTGCTGACCCCTGGTATAGAGTTTCCTGCCTGAACGGGGGGTTGGACTAGAAGACTTCCAAGTTCCCTTCCAACTCTGTTATTCTGTATTCTATACTCCCAAAGGCCACAAGAAATGGGCTTGAGAATCACAGACCGCCTCTCCTGCTGTAGAAGATAACCGTATTGAGAAGCGCCATTTGGGAGCCTGTGCGAGAGTTTGTCAACCATACTGCATCCATGAGAACCCGTGTGCATCAGGATGGTATTTATACCAAACTTCTTGTTTGTAATTTCTCTCTTTATTCATTCCAGCCAACGTGTTCCCCTAGTTCCCACTCCCTCCTGTTGGACCTGAGGTGTCTCGTCTCTCTCTTCTTCCTTTCTACCTTCATCCTTGCTTTTCCTGTGTTGGCTGGTGTTATTTAGAGCCGCGCCACTCCCTCCAATTTCTCCTCCAAGCCCCCATCATGCAGAACAAGTCAACAATTACGGAGGATTAAAAAAAAAAGGCGAGGGGAATTAAAATGTCACACTTGGAAGGTGGGGCGCTATTCTTTGCATGAAAGAAGCCAACCAACAAAAGACCCTCTGGGGCAGCCCGAATTGTGTTCCTTCCATCCTTGAAGGTGGCTGGCGGCTTCCCCATTTCTTTGTAGAGCTGCTGGGATGTCATGCGTGCTGTTGTCCTACCAGCTGGCAGGCTGTGATTCTGCCTCTCTTTTTCATTCTGTGCCAGAGATTTCCTCCTCTACGTTGATGCTCCTTTTCTTTCCCCCTCCCTCTTTCTTGCCTAACTCCTAGTTATCTCAGCTCCCTTCCATCTGTATCTAACAAACAGCAGTTGCCTCTCTGACAGTATGTTTGATTTCATGTGCCAGCTTGTCACACGCTTAGTTCGTACATTACACAATTACCATGCACACTTCTCAAAGCCTGGCCCATTCTTCTCACCTCCCTCCCTCCCTCCCTCCCTCCTTCCCTCCCTCCCTCCCTCCCTCCCTCCCTCCCGTTCTGTTTTCTGTGATTTCTTATTTGGCATGTCAATAGTCCAGGTCTTCTCCTTTCTTAATATCGCATTGAAAACCTGGATAGTCATCATTAGAGGGGTGGGGAAGGGGACTGCAGTCAAGAAATTAAAAGGTGCTTGCTCCTGGGGAGGAAAGCTATGGCAAATCTAGACAGTGTTCTAAAAAGCAGAGACATCACCCTGCCAACAAAAGTGTGTATAGTCAAGGCTATGGTTTTCCCAGTTGCAATGTATGGCTGTGAAAGTTGGACCATAAGGAAGGCTGAGTGCCAAAGAATTGAGGCCTTTGAACTCTGGTGCTGGAGAAGACTCCTGCGAGTCCCTTGGACTGCAAGGCGATTAAACCGGTCAGTCCTGGAGGAGATCAACCCTGACTGCTCTTTGGAAGGCCAGATTCTAAAGATGAAACTCAAATACTTTGGCCACCTAATGAGAAGGAAGGACTCACTGGAGAAGAGCCTAATGCTGGGAAAGACTGAGGGCAAAAGAAGAAGGGGACGGCAGAGAACGTGGTGGCTGGATGGAGTCACTGAAGTAGTAGGCATGAGCTTAAATGGACTCCAGAGGATGGTAGAGGACAGGAAGCCCTGGAGGAACATTGTCCATGGGATTGCAATGGGTCAGACACAACTTCGCAACTAACAACAACAACAGATATGGTTTTGCCATGTATTTTCTGTGAATCCTGTCCCAGAGATTTACGATCCATGTCTCAGAAGGAAGTGAGCCAACTCTGATTGTCAACCATCTCTAGACATACTGTGGCTTCTTGTGATATTTGCTTTCCACAGGTGTATTTTTGAATAGCTCCTTGTTAGCTTTGATCAAGCAGGAAGATGTTGGGGGAAGTTAAGCTCGCTACCTCATGTGATCAGTGTGGGGTGGGGAAAAAAAATAATAAATGAGCAAATTAATCATGCTGTTCTCCATTGCCTCCCTGCTATGTGAATAAATAGCCACACCAAAAAACAATGGGAATTACTGTGATTAAATGGACAGAAACCAAACCTTATGGGGAGGGTTCTTCCTGTACAACCAATAAGAGGAACTTGGTAGTTTATTAAGAGGACACAAGTGAATCATAGTTTGGTTTGGACTGTATAATTTTGCCTACCCGGCCAATTTTAATTCAGGTTCTCTTTCTTCCGTCTCTTTGAAGCTTCTCCTTCTAATATTCATATATTTGAAGCAGGGGTGGGTTCTACTTACCTTTACTACCGGTTCGCAACGGGGCCGCGCGCATGCACAGAAGCATTTTGATGACGTCGGGGTTGGTGGGCGGAGCCTCCCGCCAGTTTTACTACCGGTTCTATAGAACTGGTGCAAACCGGGGGCAACCCACCACTGGGTTTGAAGCCATTCTGGAATAATATAGAACAGGGGCATCCAAACTTAACAACTTTAATACTAGTGGATTTCAACTCCCAGAATTCTCCAGCCATTATGGGTTATTCCGGCTGGGGAATTCTGGAGACCCATACTGCAGAAGAAACCATTCAATTGCAATGTTTCCTTCTCACCCCTCCCTTAGCCACAGCTTAACACAGGCCACTTTTCAATTCAATGCTGGAATCGGTTCTCGCAGAGTTGCTTCTTCTGGAAAAGACATTGTGGTTTCTTCTAACATCACCCTCGGGGCCCCCGATAGATTTTTCTGGCGCTTTGTTGCTCACAAACTGGCAGAGAATCCTGTTGGTTTTTCTTTGCCTGATCCGAATGCATCGAGGCAGCCCTTAAACATCATGCCAAGATCTGGAAGCTCAATCTGACTTGGCTGCCGTACCTCAAGATATTTTTCTTGGGCAGTCATTTCTCTTTTCCCCAAGCCAGCTATATAAGCCAAATACTTAATAGTTCCCATTCCCAAATTCAGAACAGCCCTAGGAAGATTGAATGACTTCCCCACTGCTGTTCTCAAGGGGAAATTTTGGGGTAACCCATTTGGATAAGGCGTTTACTCTTGTGGTGAAGGACTTTCTGAAATATCCACCCTTGTTTTGTTATCGAACTCCATTAGAAACCTGCTTGGCTTCAGCCAGTAACTTTTCACCTAGCCAGTTTTCTAGGCCATCCATTTTATTTATGGTTGTTACTATCCAATCTACGTGATTTATTTCTCAGAACGTGGCTAAGTGTTGTTTTGCTGTTTGCCAAAACTTGGTGCGTGCCAGTTATATATTTGATGGGGCTTCACTGTGGGTTTTACTTGCTGTTTCACCATGTGCTTTGTTTTAGAGATGGTCAATGATTTGTAATAAGTATACGGGTTTTTCCTGAACTCTTTTCTCCGACTCCTTTTCTTTTGTTGTGCAATATCCTGGTTAACAGAAGGAGGGGGGGAAGTTGTTGGAATGACGATGGTGCCAAAAGAATGAAGAGAATCTCACATCCTTCTTGGTCTCCTTGCAATCAAAGGAAAGAATCATGGTTTCCATCTGTGCACAATTTCCAGCAATGAATATGGTTTCCCCCTCCTTTCCTTATTTCTTTTTAAAGTACAGTACATGCAGAGAGATTTCCTTCTACATAATTTAAAAAGTTTGGCCATCTGGGAAGTCAAACTTTCCCCCTGTTGAATGTTCGTTTCTTTGCTTGTAACATGGAACATGTGTTTTGAAATTTTATCTTAATTTCACTGGTATGAAATACAGGTATTCCTCAATTTCCAGCCATTTGTTTAGTGATTATACGAGGACACAAAGGCACTGAATTACAGAATAAGAGAGTTAGAAGGACCTTGGAGGTTTTCTAGTCCAATTCATTGCCCAAGCAGGAGACTCTATACAATTTCAGACAAATGGCTGTCCAGTCGCTTTTTAAAAGCCTCTAATGATGAATCACCCATAACTTCTAAAGGCAAATCATTCCACTGGCTTATTGTTCTCACTGTCAAAATATGTCTCCTGAGTTCTACGTTGCTTCTCTCCTTGGTTAGCTTCCATCCATTGCTTCTTGTCTTGCCTTCTGGTGCTTTGGAAAACAGACTGATCCCCTCTTCCTTGTGGCAGCCCATCAAATATTGGAACACTGCTATCGTGTCTCCCTTAGTCCTTCTTTTCATTAAAAGGTAAAGGTTCCCCTCGCACGTATGTGCTAGTCGTTCCCAACTCTAGGGGGCGGTGCTCATCTCCGTTTCAAAGCCGAAGAGCCAGTGCTGTCCGAGGATGTCTCCGTGGTCATATGGCCGGCATGACTAAACACCAAAGGCGCATGGAACGCTGTTACCTTCCCACCAAAGGTGGTCCCTGTTTTTCTACTTGCATTTTTTAATGTGCTTTCAAACTGCTAGGTTGGCAGAAGCTGGGACAAGTAATGGGAGCTCACCCCGTTACGTGGCATTAGGGATTCGAACAGCTGAACGGCCGACCTTTCAATTGACAAGCTCAGCATCTTAGCCACTGAGCCACTGCATCCCTTTCTTTTCATTAGACTAGACTTATTTATTTATTTATTTATTTATTGGTTCAATTTATATGCCGCCCTTCTCTGGAGACTCAGGGCGGCTTACAATGCGTTAAGCAATAGCCCTCATACTTTTGTATATACCTGCTTAATAGGGCTTTTGGCACCCCCTGAGCGGTGTTCTATTTTATACAAAGTCAGTTTATTGCCCCCATAATCCGGGTCCTCATTTCACCTACCTCGGAAGGATGGAAGGCTGAGTCAACCTTCAGCCTGGTGAGATTTGAATTTGCAATAATTGCAGGCTAATCATCTTTGTTGCTCTTCTCTGTACCTTTTCCAGAGTCTCAACATCTTTTTTATATTGTGGTGACCCAAACTGGATGCAGGATTCCAAGTGTGGTCTTACCAAGGCATTATAAAGTGGTATTAACACTTCATGTGATCTTGTTTCTATCTCTCAGTTAATGCATCCTAGGATTGCATTGATTTTTTTGGTGGCTGCACCACACTACTGGCTCATATTTAAATGACTGTCCACTAGAACTCCAAGATCCCTCTCGCAGTTATTACTATTGAGCCAAGTCATGGGAAAAAGTGACTCTGGATTGGTCCTCGCACTGACAACTGTTGCAGCATCCTCACAGCCACATGATCAAAATTCAGGCAGCAACTGGCATGACTTACGACAGTTGCTGTGTCTTGAGCAGTGGTGACATTCAATTTTTTCCCCCTATTGGTTCTGTGTGCGTGGCTTGGTGGTGGTGGTCCTGTGGCTGAGTGGGTGTAGTCAACTCGATGTTACTCATGGCCACACCCACTCAGTCACATGACCCCCCATCAAGCCACACCCACAGAACCCCATAGGAAAAAATGTGTGTATAAGCATGAGAAGGGCTCATAGTGAATGCTGTGGCAGAGAGAAGCCGAACTTTCTCCCTCCATTCACAGCGGAGCTGCTGCTCCCTTTATGGTCCCCCCGGCCCCCTCCCTCCCAGGAACTACCTTAAAGGGACAGGCTGCAGTGGCCGGAAGAGGTGAGCGGCAAGCGGGAGAGCGTGGGCGGGGCCAACCAGGGTTATTTTTACTGGTTTGGCGAACTGATTCAAATTGTCCCTACCGGTTCGCCCGAGCTGGTCTGATCCAGTTGAATTTCACCCCTGCTGTAGACATAAGCTATCTGGCTTAGATAGATCTGGATTCAAGTCCTGCTTAACTTTATCCTCGTTTTAGCCTTGCTGTGCTTTCTTAGTATAAGTGGATTTTAAAGTGAACTTGTAGTGAACAGAGAGAAGGAAGAAAACAAAGAGTTACTTTGAGTTTCTGGGTAGAACAAGCTAAAATAAAATAGCCACATTATTTTTGATTATAGCCAGGCACTAGGCATGTGTACACGATAAACTCAGCTATAAACCACCATTAGCAAGTGGGCATGTAGCATCTTTGCAATATCATAACCAGGTGAGTTCAATAGCATCATTGCAGATACCATCTTGACTTATTATGACCATACCTTATATGCACCTCTGGTCTTTCGCAACGATCTAGGACAGAGGTGTCAAACTCAAGGCCCATGGGCTGCATCCAGGCTGTAATGTGGTCGGATCCAGCCCGCGGGGCTGTCCTGGTCTACCCAATGCGATCAGGCCAGTGTGGCTTCGGCCCAGTCTACTCCTGACTAGGTGGCTCAGTGGCTAAGACACTGAGCTTGTCGATCAGAAAGGTCGGCAGTTCGGCGGTTTGAATCCCTAGTACAGGTCTCCTGTGTGAGCAGGAGGTTGGACTAGATGACCTCCAAGGTCCCTTCCAACTCTGTTACTGTTACGAAAAGGAAACATGCCAGCAGTTTGGGGAGTGGTGTCAAGCTGGCCACGCCCACCCAATTGCCCCCCCCCCCGGTCAACCACAGCCCTGATGCGGCCCTCAATGAAATTGAGTTTGACACCCCTGATCTAGGAGAATATGTTTGAATTCTTGGCAATAATGATGAGGGTGGGGTAGGGGTGTAAAATAGGAATGTATATCATTGGACTAAGCCAGGGGTTGGCAACCTTAAACACTCAAAGAGCCACAAAGTTCCTAACCGGAAGCCTCCCATTCAATTCTGGAGCTGACCGGAAGTCCGGTTCCCCCACCATAGAGTCTCCTAGCACGGCGTCCTTTTTCCTCTGTCGACTGGAAGTCCGGTTCCCCCACCATAGAGTCTTCCCCTAGTGTGGCGTCCTTTTTCCTCTACCTGTCCTAACCAAAAGCTCTATCAATTGTGGAGCCGACCGGTGACAGGGAGCCGCAGCAGAGGGATGAAAGAGCCACATGTGACTCCAGAGCTGCGGGTTGCTGACTCCTGGGCTAAGCTTTGCCCACAAAAGATTTCAGGGGCAATGTTGGATTGGTTGGTTGCTGACGATGGTGACAATTTGAATGGAGGTTGTTTATTCTAAAGCAATGTTGCTCAAGGTCAGCCAATTTAAGAGGCATGGACTTGTTGGCTGGGGTATTCTGGGAGTTGAAGTCCATACCTCTTAAAGTGACTGCTCTAGATGAACACATATCCTAATTCTAATTCATTATATTTATATTCTACCTTTCCTATACAATCCCAAGCAACTAACCTAACACTCTTTATGTCCCCCAGAACAATCCCATGAGGTGGATTGGGCTGAGACAGAGGGACTGGCCCAAAGTCACCCAGCCAGCTTTCATGTCTATGGTGGGCCTGGAACTCACACACTCCTGGTTTCCAGTCCAGTTTCTAAGTCCACCATTCCACCCAACTGGTTCTCTTGACTCTTAGTGACCACATGATTATTTTCATTTCATTTCCTTGGCAACAGCACAGAAGCACTGCCACCTCTGGGACGGTGCCCCCCTCCCATTTCCCAACCTCACTCACAACTTCATGTCTTTGATCTCCCACCCAAATAAGGACCAGACCTGACCCTGCTTAGCTTGAGCTCAGTCCAGACCAGTGGTGGGATTCAGCCAGTTCGCACCACTTCGGGAGAACAGGTTGTTAACTTTCTCAGCAGTTTGGTGAACTGGTTGTTGGAAGAAATTATTAGGGCACAGAACCGGTTGTTAAATTACTTGAATCCCACCACTGGTCCAGACCAACCAACTGGTTCAGCAGTCTGCGTGTCAATAGGAGTTAGGCACCTGCGAATAGATACATACAGAAATATACAGGTGATTTTTGAAAGCACAATCGTTTTAGATCAATTTGTTCCGGGCTCAGAAGGTGGCAGTCAGGTTACTTGAATTGAGAGGGACCACAAGGGCTGCAGAGAGATAAATAGTCCCAGACTGCTTTCTTTCATTGTCTTTGGCATCTCCATTGAAAGAAGGTTTGTGTCTTTTTCTGGCAGGAAATCCATTAAAAGTCTAGATAAAAGAAGCTTTGAATGGAGTTGGTTCTCCCCATGGCCACCCTTAGCTTTAACGCAAAGAGTTGTGCTTTCCTGCCTGTTTGCTACAGCAATTAGCGAAACAGACATCTCATATAACATGCACAGTTCCATAATTTTCAGGGGCACCTGGAGTCAAAAAAAGTCAAGATGGCGGCTGCCCTGGTGCGATCCACGCACATCTAAATCCCGCTGAGGTGTGAACCTTGGGGTGGACGCTGCCATCTCAACTTTTTTTTGGACTCTACCATGGCTAGGCGGCTCAGTGGCTAAGACACTGAGCTTGTTGATCAGAAAGGTCGGCAGCTTGGTGGTTCAAATCCCTAGTATAGGTCTCCTGCGTGAACAGGGATTGGGCTAGATTACCTGCAAAGCCCCTTCCAACTGTGTTACTGTTACTGACCCTTCCCCCCAAGATGTTGACTTTTGGTTTGTTTTGCTCCTCCAACTTTCGGCTCCCAACACGCCACCAACCACAGAATAGAATAGAATAGAATAGAATAGAATAGAATAGAATAGAATAGAATAGAATTCTTTATTGGTCAAGTGTGATTGGACACACAAGGAATTGGTCTTTGGTGCATATGCTATCAGTGTATGTAAAAAGACTAAGATACATTCATCAATAATCATAAGGTACAACACTTAATGATAGTCATAGGGAACAAATAAGCTATCAAATCATATTAGGAAAGTCAATATAAATCGTAAGGATATCAGCAACAAGGTTACAGTCATACAGTCATAAGTGAAAGATGGGTGGTGGGAACCATGAGAAGATTAATAGTAGTGCAGACATAGTAAATAATTTGATAGTGTTGAGGGAATTATTTATTTAGCAGAGTGATGGCATTCGGGAAAAAACTGTCCTTGTGTCTAGAAGTTCTGGTGTGCAGTGCTCTATAGCCTTTTTTGAGGGTAGGAGTTGAAACAGTTTATGTCCAGGATGCGAGGGGTCTGTAAATATTTTCACAGCCCTCTTTTTGACTCCTGCAGTATACAGATCCTCCATGGAAGGCAGGTTGGTAGCCATTGTTTTTTCTGCAGTTCTAATTATCCTCTGAAGCAGCGGTGGATTGCTCCCGATTCACACCGGTTCGCAAGAACCGGTAGTAAAAATGTGTAGTAGCTCGGAGAACCGGTAATAACATTGGCTGGCCACGCCCCCAAACTGGTCCCTGGCCTGGTTGCCACTGGCTTACCCCGCCCACCTCATCAGAGGCTTTTTAAAAAAACTTTTAAAAGCATTTTTTCTACAACCTGTTCGTCTGAAAAAATGCTTTTAAAAGTAAAAAAAAAAGCCTCTGAGGATCAGCTGGGATCGTCAGAGGCTTCTGAAAGCATTTTTTCTGCAACCTCTTTGGCCAAAGAGATTGTAGGAAAAAAAATGCCTTTAAAAGCCTCTGGCGATCCCAGCTGATCCTCCGAGACTTTTAAAAGCATTTTTTCTGCAACCTCTTAAGGTTGTAGAAAAAATGCTTTTGAAAGTAAAAAAAAAAAAAGCTGGCCAAGCCTACCCAGTCACATTACCCCACCAAGCCACGCCCACAAAATAAGCCACGCCCACAGAACCGATAGTGAAAAAAATTAGAACCCACCCTGCTCTGAAGTCTGTGTCTGGCTTGTTGGGTTGCAGAACCAAACCAGCAAGACAGACTCGGACTTCAGAGGATAATTAAAACTGCAGAAATTTGCGGTCTGTAGCGAGTCGAGCAATTTATAGTCCGGACTTCGCGGCGTCAAGTCCGGGCTCAAGACTTTGCCGCTCGTGGGAACCACAAAAGCCGCGCTCGCTGGCTTCTCCGCTCGCCGCTCCCGCCTTCGGCCAGCAGGAGGCAGCCTTGCCTTTCCAAACCGGGCCCGCTTTCTCCCGCTCCGAGCAACCGTTCCAACTCTCCCCCCTTCAACCCCAAGCTCCCCGTTTCGCTTTCCCTTCGCTGGAAGAAGCCCTGACGTCACTTCGGTGGCTCGCGTTCGTTCGTTCGCTCGTGGGGTTTTTTTTTTTTCCCCTTTTCCTTCTCCTCTTTCCTCTGCCGAAGCTTTTCGGTTCCAATCAGGCTTTCCGCTGTTTCGGGCTGCGTTGGAATCCATGGTTTGTCGGAGGAACTTTCCGCCGCGTCTTTGAGCAAAAGGCAGAAGAGCGACGAAGAGGCGAGGACGAGGCTTATTGGTCGTGGTGGGGGGGAAGGATAACTTTTGGGGGGACGGGAGGTGGGGGGGGGGCAAGGCTTGTCCTGATGCAAGATGCCGAGCACCCGCGCTTTGATCTTCATGCTCACCTTCCAGATCTGCTCCTTGGAGACCGAAACGCCGACAGGTCAGTCAGTTCCCCGGAGCGATTCGCCCCGTTTGCTCGGCTCGATGGTTGCGTTTCTGGGGGTGGCGGTGGGGGGGGGGAGGTGTAATCTCTTCTATCCTTTTCTCGCCAAAGTCCCCTGTCCTCCCCCGACCGTGCTCGGGGACTCCAGGCTTGGCGGTTGCGGTCCCTGAGTGTGTTTGTTTTGGGGTGTTTTTGTGTATGTTTGTTTTTTGCCTCTCCTTCCTCAAACAACTTGTTTATCCCTCGGCTCGGCTCTTCTTCCCGCGAACTTCGAAGGTTTTTACGCAGGAACCGAGCCAGAAGCTCCTTGGCTCCGGCCGAGGAAGAGTTTGAAATTGGCGTGTGTTGTTGATATGTTGGAAATTGCCCCCGGTTTGCTTTCCTTGAAGCGCTGGTGTGCTCCGGCTTTTTTGTGTGTGTGTGTGAGGAGGGGGGGGGGTGCTTTGCTGTATTCCCCCCCCCCTGTTTTTGCAGCGGTTGTAAAAAACAAAAAAACAGTTGGGAAAGTCCTTTCTCTCTTCCTTTCTCTCTTTTTCTCTCCCTTTCTCTCTCCATCCCTTTCACACACTCTCTCCCCCTCTCTCTTCCTTTCTCTCTCCCTTTCTCTTTTTCCTTTCCCTTTCTCCCTCTCTCCCTCCCTCTCTCCCTCCCTCGCTCTCTCTCTTCCTTTCTCCCTTCCTTTCACGCTCTCTCTCCCTTTCTCTCTCTTTTCCTCTCCCTTTCTCCCTCCCTTTCACACTCTCCCTCCCTGTCTCACCGTCTCCCTTCCTCTCTCTCTCTCTCTCTCTCTCCTCTCCCTTTCTCCCTCCCTTTCACACACGCACACACTCCCTTTCTCTCTCTCTCCCCCTCTCTCTTTCTCTTTCCCTCCCTTTCTCTCTCTCTCTCCATCCCTCCCTTTCGTTCTCCCCCTCCCTTTCTCTCTTTCATGCACGGGTGCCTGTAAGCAGTGCTGAGGGGCATAAACCTCGTTTACTCCCGAGTATACCTGCCTAGGTCGCGTAGAGAGAGAGTCCCCTGCCCAGTCCTCCCTCCTCTTTCCACCTCTCTCGGCTCCTCTCGGGATCACACACGGCGACTGTATCCCAAGGCTCCGCGGTCCCTTCCTGAGTCTGTGCGAATGGATCCTGTCCTGCCTTCTCCCCAACCTCAGGAATGCCAGTTAGTGGCTCTTCTACGCTTTTTGGAAGGTCTCCTTATGGAGTCTTAAAAACACTTACTCCCAAAGTAAGCGGGGTGATGGTGGTGGTTAGAATAACACAGCCCTTAAAAATACTTGCCCAAGCCAAGCCAAACGAGCAAAGCTGCTGGGATTTGGACTTTGTTCCGTGATACCTACACACCCTCCCTCCCTTCCTCCCTTAGTTAACCTGGAACTAAAGGGCCTTTGAGATTTACTCTATGGTGAAGGCGGGCGGGCGGGGGGGGGGGACAGGGACGGGAGAGGGAGGGAGAGGGGAGCTTCCACCTTTCTTTCCTACTCTACAATCGCTCCCAAAGCTTTCCTGGGCTGATTCTTTCACTGATTCTCCTTAACTATGACTTTTCCTTATGAATCTTAGAAGCCTTGTCGTGAGTGTTGGGGGTGGGGGCCAGGTTGTTTTGTTACTGACCCCACTTTGTATTTAGGCACGAGAGGGAAAGTGAGTGGGAAATGCTGGGCTGAGCTTCTTGTTGTGAAGTCTCACTTTCCCTGGGGGGTGGGTGGGTAGGGGGGGTTTCTTTGAAGTCTCCCCAAAGAAGCCGGAGTCTTTGCTACCCGGACTTTACCTACTGACCAAACATGCTATTTGCTAATAGCGGCTCTGTGCATAGGAAAAGGAGGTTGATCTGTGTCCAAAAAGGATTGATTGATGCCCGTTTCCTGTATATATTTTTCCTGTCTGGAATAAATAGTTTCCTTTCTCTACATCCCTTTTTTTAGTTTTTTGCCAACAAGCGGCAGAAAAAAATGCCGAAAAGGAGGCTCCATTTTTTGTCAAAAAAAAAAAAAAAAAAAGGTAGCTGAAGCAGGCGAGTTCTCTTAAAGAAGGGGGGGGGGGCTTGATCTACCTGATTTCTGCCCAAAATGTAGATGGTTTTCAATCAAATTCTTATGAAACAAAGGGTTGTTATGGGTCTGAAGCCTGCTCTTCTTTTTTTTTCTCTCCTCTGCTCAAATGCTACAATTAAAAAAAACAAACAAAAAAGTTTTACTCCAGCCAGAGCATTTGGCCAAAGTTGACTGGTATTTCTGTGGTACACCAGCTGATGCATACATCAAAAAAAAAACATGTTTGGTGAGTTTGCAATGACCCCTTTGTGGCTTTCCCTGGAAGACAGTCCCCTTAACCGAAATCCCTTTGATGGCTGTGTTTTGGAAGCCTTGTTGTTCCCCCTACTTTGTTCTGGTCTGCTTTTACTTTTAGTGGTTGCCCCCCAAAAAACTGATCAGGTCTTGTGGGGCAGAGGATAAAATCCCAGACAGATAATTTTGTGCAGAAATTATTTGCAGATACCATTTTTTTTTGCTGTGTGATTTAAGGGGAATGGAGATGTTTGGCAAAGGATTTTAATGGGAGCCATTCTCCTTTTGATACTGGGGCATAGCAGATAAATTGAGTAGCCTTGGAAAGCTCTGATAAAATATTATTATATTCCCCCACTCCTCCTCCCAATTTTTCCCAGAGAGGCTTCTGAGTGAAAAAAGGACTGATGTTGCTGTTGTTTAAGTGGAATCCAGTTCAGTGAGAATGTAATGGTCCTCTTAAGCTTCTCTTTCCTTGTCTTGCTAGCTGATAGTGGAAGCTGAGCAGACACAACCAAGGAGACCGTGGTGCCTTGGTGCCTCTTTTCTGTTTAGAAGAAGAAATGTGCTTTTCACAAGAAGTGAGATCATCATGTCTGCAGGCCAACCAAAGTTCTTGAGATGGAGCTGGGTTGCGACAGATCTTGCTCCCTTAAATGCCTATATGGGCTATTTTCATCCTTGCCAGCAGCCCGATGGTCTTCAAAATGATTCAAGCAACTACAGGTAGTCCTCGACTTACAACCAGAATTGACCCCAAAATTTATGTTGCTAAGTGAGACATTTGTTTAAGTGAGTTTTGCCCCATTTTTACAAACTTTTCTGGCCACCGCCGCTAATGGAATCACTGCCGTTGTTAAGAGAGTAACACAGTTGTTAAGCAAATCTGGCTTTCCCACTGACTTCGCTTGTCAGAAGGACACTGAGACCGTCATAAATACGAGTCAGTTGAACAAGCATCTGAATTTTGATAATCCCCATTATGTGACCATGGGGATGCTGCAACGTATAAAAGTATAAAAAATGGTCATAAGTCCATTTTTTCCCAGTGCCGTTGTAACTTTGAACAGCCACTAAACGAACTGTTGTAAGTCGAGGACTCTCTGTACACAGCCCGGTAGCCCTCATAGAGAGCTGTGGCTCCGTATTCAATGCATTCACAGTTCTTGTGATAGGGTGAAATGGTACCATTGAGGTTATGGCTTCCATATAGGAGAAAGAGGAAGGTCTTTTGTCATGAGATCACATAATACGATGATTGTCTTTCACTCCATTAATACTGAAGACTCTTATTAAAGAGAAGGACCAGCTTGGAAAGGGTGGGGTGCAAGAGAGCCCACCCTTTCCTCCTGGGAATGGTTTGTTTTCCATGTTGCTGATCCTTCTTCTGATTCATGATGGTATCTGGGAACTCTGCTTCCATCCTACATTTCCTAACTGAAACATTAGGCCATGCTACAGATAATTAATTTCTTCAGTTTACCTGTAGATGAATAGCTACGGAGATTTTAGCTGTCTTTGGTTGCTGTTTTTTCTTGGGAGGTAGGATGACCGCATTCCAAGTGGTACCCTGTTTCCCCAAAAATAAGACATCCCCTGATAATAAGCCCAGTCGGGCTTTTGAGCGCATGAGCTAAAATAAGCCTCCCTCCAAAAATAAGCCTTCCCCAAAAATATGTAAATGCAGAGCTGGAAATCAGCAAGAGGAGCCCCGTCTTGTTCCATGTGCCCGGAAATAATAAGATCTCCCCGAAAATAAGGCCAAGCACTTATTTCGGGGTTCAAAAAATATAAGACAGGGTCTTATTTTCGGGGAAACACAGTAGTTGTTCTAAGATTTTCTCAGTGACGTTTCCTCTTTGACATATGTGCCTTTCCTTGATCTGACATAACCTTTAAACAAATAGGTGCTCAGAAAACTGAGGACGTCAGGAATATTACAGATGTAAAGACGCCTACTGGGTCAACTCATTAATGTGGTTTGTTTGATATTGAGTTTGTAAACTCTGGTTTATGGATTAGTGGTGCGTTACCTAGATTATTGTGACTCAGCAGTGAGGAAAACAAGTAAAGCAGGTTTTATTAATGAAGTGCAATTGGGCTTATGTTGGTGGTTTGTGTAGACTGGGTGTGGATTTACGTATTAATCCAACCAATGAAAACAAACAGGGTTTACAGGATAAATACATCCCATCATCTTTCAGCCTATTGGTTCATGTCTGTGGCAGGCATTTTGAGGTTCATCAAATATATGGGATTTCAACTCTCATACTTCCATCCTGACCCGCCAATGGGTGCTGTAACCATCAACATGTTTCTGATTTCTAAACCAGCTCAGAATTGTTGACTTTGTCTGACGAGGATGCTGCAAAATATTCAGGATTGTGTGTCCTTCGCGAGTCTAACTTGCATTCGGGATTGCATCTTCTTCTCAAGTCTCATCTTGGGATGCAGAACATCGAAGTTTACGCTTGTTGCATGCAGTGCATTTTCTACAGGTAGAGTACTGCATGCAATGCATTTTCTACAGGTAGAGTACTGCATGCAATGCATTTTCTACAGGTAGTACTGCCCTTCTCAAACGGGGATAGGAAACAATAGCGAAAACGCTTCCCCTTATCAGAAAAGTCTGTGCAACATGTTCAAAACAGTATGACGACTCTAATGATTGTTATTTTGAATGTCCTTCTTGCTCTTCTGCTTCCTGGCTGTCTGGAGTAAACAGATGGGGCTCTGTGGAAAAGCCTCCTTCCTTTTCTTTTGTGATTTAGAATAAAATGAACCATCTGCTGTCATTAATGTGCTGCAAACTTCTTCTGGATTATAACTAGTCCTAGCAAGTTTGAAGTCCACATGACGGGGAGATATTTTCCCCTTCCGTAGATTGATTTTTTTAATATAAACATTTTTTTGTAGGGGGTGACTTTGTAGCCACCTCTTGAATTTCATACCTCGCTGTTCTGCACCTGTTACTGGAGAGCTGGTCATCAAACAATGACTTTCATGTCTAGGTGTGAGAGATGATCCATCAGAGGTGAGAAATGTCTCAGAAAGAGGCAGTGTGATCATGTCACAAATAGGGCATTGGAGTTATCACCTCAGATGGATTCTTTCCAATGGAGATTAGTCACAATGGGATTGTTTATCGGCCTCCTTGTGTAATTGCAGCCCTGTTTGTCCAATAAACATTGTAAACCCAATGCTTAGATGGCAGGAGAATTCAAGCTGGCTTCACTTTCCCTCCTTTCATTTGAAGTTCTACACAAATCGTGCCATCCATACATTCATAGACGTATTTGCTTGTGAAAAATCTGCATCCAACTTGTATGTATTTGAACCCTGCAGTGTTCCTTGAATTAAGCTGGTCAGGCTGGCTGGAGGATGTGATCTTCCTCCCCTTTCTGTTCTGCTTCTATACACATTGTAGAAAGACACATTACAGGTAATCCTTCACTTACGACAGTTCATTTAGGGACCGTTCAAAGTTACAATGGCACTGAAGAAAGAGTTCTGCCCCAGCTGTGGACCCCAAAGAACGCAGCACGCACAAACTCTATACTAAGCTTATTTTACTCAAATAACTTAGTCTTTATCATTCAAAGGCTGTTAATGAACTGTCTTAACAGCCTACCAGAATTCTAAGATAAGGTAATCACAGTCTTACTAGAGTTGGCAGAAAGCCCAGAAGCAATTTTGCAGACACGAAGGAGGGTGAACTAAAGTTGTTCTCTACAGCTTGTTGCAAGTGGCGTTCCTTCTTAAATAGGCTATGGGAGTGACCAATTAGCCCCAAGCCTTACTCTCAAGGAGACCTCCTCCTGAGGAACCACTCATGCCTTTTGGCAGCTCTGCGCGCCCGTGCATTGAGAAGAAGCTCCTTCTCTTCGTCCTCTTCACTTATGGGAGCTTCTGGAGGTTCTGAAGGCCCTGGCTGAATCCCCGCCTCTGGCACCACATCTTCTCCAGCCTCCTCATTGTCCGACTCGAGCGCCAGCTGCACAGGCTGCTGGCGCAGCACCACACCAGCCTCCTTGTTGTCGGAATCAGCTACAGTCTGCAGAGGCCGCTGATGGGCCACAACAGAAAGTGACTTATGGCCGTTTTTGACACTTAAAACCATTGCAGCCTCCCCATGGTCACGTGATCAAAACTCAGCAACGGGTTCATATTTATGACGGTTGCAGTGTCCTGGGGTCGTGTGATTCCCCCTTTGAGACCTTCTGACAAGCAAAGTCAACGAAGAAGCCAGATTCATTTAACAACCATTACTAACTTACTAACTGCAATGATTCATTTAACAGCAGTGGCAAGGAAGGTCATAAAATGGGACAAAATTCCCTTAACAGATGTCTCGCTTAGCAGTAGAAATTTTGATCTTCATTGTGGTCACAATTCGAGGACTACCTGGACCAAGTGATGGCGAACCTTTTCAGCACTGAGTGCCCAAACCAGAAAACACATACATGTGCATGCATGTGCGTGCGCTGGAGCGCCGGAGACCATCTAGCTGGCACATGTATGCCTGATTTTTTGGCCGTTTTTGGCCATTTTCAGGCTGTTTTCTGGGCTGTTTTCAGGTTGTTTTCTGGTGCGCCAGTGTGCAAGAATCCAGAAGAGCAGCTGGCGATGGTGCATGTGCCCACAGAGAGGGCTCTGTGTGCCATCTCTGGCACGCATCCAATAGGTTTGCCATCACGGACCTAGACACTACCCTAAGGGCATTAGGAAGAGAGAGGATAGTGTCTAACAGTGTCTAACGGTCCAATAAGTACTTATGCGGTTGATTGGAATTGTGATAAAGGGCAAACAACCCCTGGGAGATAGACTGTAGTGGTCTGTAGTGCTCAAGGGTAGCCCCAGGATATCATAAAAAGTCAATATGGCAGCTGGGATGCTTTTGATTTTACCTGTTGCACCTAAAAAAAAAAAGCTGGAGCTTTGATTACAATATTGTGCTTTTCATCTTGGCTTTTTTGACCGCAACTTCTGACAACTTGGATGGTGGTCTAGTTGGGTGAGGAGAAGGAACACAATTGTAGGTTAGGAATTTAGGATGGAACCCCCACCCCAAAATTGGTCCTCTTTAGCTCAGCTTTCCATAAGAAATAGCAATTATGTGATGTCCCTGCCTAATGTAAAACGTGATTGAGTCCTGATGAAAATAAAGTATATATATTTTTAGAACCCACCCCAATGTGTTTCTAAATACATGAGTTCTTGTTTCAGCTTTTCTTTTGGCTAAGCCAGGGGTCTGCAACCTTAAACACTCAAAGAGCCATTTGGACCCGTTTCCCACGGAAAAGAAAACACTGGGAGCCACAAAACCCTTCCAGTGCCCAACTATTTCTTGAGCTGCCACAAAACTAGCATATGTAGTTGAATTAAACATTCTGTTTTCTTCTGAAACTTTTCTTTTCTTGGATTTATCCATGGTTGGCTTACGCTTACCGGGAGTTGAAAAGCTCAATAAATCACGTGGCGGGTATCACATATTGGCGGTTGTGACACATATTTTGAGTCACAGGGAGCCACAGCAGAGGGGTGAAAGAGCCACATATGGCTCCAGAGCCACGGGCTGCCGACCTCTGGGCTAAGCTCATCAATAGAAAAATTCACAATCTGGAAATCCCAAAGATGCTTTTTTTTCAAGAGGCAACTGGACTTTCTAGATTTTCCTTTGAAGATATATCACTTCTCATCCAAGAAGCTTCATCAGCTCTTGGATGAGAAGCAAAACATCTTCAAAGGAAAATCCAGAAAGTCCAGTTGCCTCTTGAAAAAAGGCATCTTTGGGACAACCATGACCTGGATGACTGAGTACCTCCATAGACATTCACAATCTGGAATTGACTCCTCCAAAACCATACAACCCAACCCCTCCTCGGGTTTCTCCATGTCAATCAGAGAACATCGTCATAGGAATCTCTTCCCTACCGGGATGGAAAATATAAGATTTCAGTAAGTAGGTCTGTGTTGCGCTTTGGTTTAGCTTCCAGAAGATAACTCGGAACATGAATGGAACACCTGTCTGCCCTTCCTTACAACAGCTGCATCTTAGCCTGGAATGACAAACTCTAAATTCTCTTTTCGGAATCAGATGTCCAGTCCTATGAACAAATGTGACTGCCTTATGTGATTGCTTGCATTTTTTAAGAAACTCTACGCTTGGCCTCCAGCCATTCCACACAGCTCTTGTGTAGCAGTGTGCAAAGCATCGGTGCGACAGCAGCTTGAGACAAGCTATGTGTTACGTTCCCGTGTGCTTCCACAGACCAAGCAGGAAATGAAATCCCCCCCCCTTTTTTTTATCCATTACCAGGAGGCAACAAAGAAACCAGCCAACATCAAAATGCTCCAAGAGCTGACGGATATGCTAAAGTAAACAATCCACTATTTCTACTCCAAGAGCTGGCATAGCCAGCCAGAATTTGTCTAGCTAATATAATAAATGGAGATCAGAGAAACTCATTTCAATCTGGATTCAAGAGTTGGAGGAAGCGTGAATTGGAAACAGCGAGGCTGGCTATAGTGATTCATTTTCCAATTGTCCGTGATCCCGAAACTTCCGCGGGGATCTAGAAACACATTTTTTCCAACTCACCCTTACCCAGTTTCTTTGCTAATAAAAACTTACGTTCATTAACACTGTTCTTGGCCAAAGAAAGGCTTATTGCCCCTTGGCTGTTAATAAAACATCAACTGTATTTTTTTTTTATGGATGTGCATACTTATTTTGCATCCTGAAAGTGTATGCAGAGAAGGAAAGGAAGATGGGGAGGGTATTGTAGATGAAATGTCCAGTGAAAAAGTGTGAAGGAAGTGGCTACATTTAGTTCAGAGAAAGATAAACTACGACCGTGATGGTGAACCTATGGCACGTGTGCCGGAAGTAGCATGCAAAGCCATCACTTGGGCACGCCTACCATCGCCCGTTGCTCTTCCAGGTTCCAGACTGCACATGGGCACCGGTCAGTTGGTCTTTGCATGCGCGGGAGCGCTGGAAATTGGAAGAGCAGCTCTCTGGCCTGCCTGTGCGCATTGGGAAGCTGAGCTGGTCTTCGCATGTGCATGCATGTCAGAAACCGGAAGACCAGGAAGCGGAAACTGGAAGCTCTGTTTCCTGGCACATGCATGCACGCTGGAAAGCTGCTCTTCCGGTTTCCGGTGGCGTGCTTTCCAGTTTTGGCACTCAGTGATGAAAAGGTTTGCCAACCCTGATTTAAGAGGAGGATAAGGTAGCTTTGTAAAAATCTGAGGACAACATTCATAAAGAGGATGGAACAAGATTGTTGCTTTGAAGTAGTCCTTGATTTACAACTATTAGTAAAATGACCATTTGAAGTTACAACGGCACGAAAAAAAGTGATTCACAATCAGTCCTCACACTTGCATCCCTATGATCCCTATAAGGGGTCTCGGGATCAAAATTTGGTCCCTTGTTTTGTGTGTGTGGTTTTTTTTTTGGGTGATTAGAAAAAAAAAATAATAAGAAAAAATGAGCTTTTTCTTTTCTTTGTAACCATAGAGTAAGATTTTGTAACTTTGTAAATGCTTCTTTCTGTTACGTTTTTTGTTCTTTTTCTTCACTTGCTTTCCTTTTCTCCTTTTCTAGTTTGTGTTACTTTATGTTTTTTGGTGAAACCTTTAATAACACGCATGTCAAAAAAATAATAATTTTACAAGCGTTACTTCAGCTCGCCGATATTATGTGACATTAACAGCAGTGGCTGCCGTGTTCATCCAGTCTGCAAAAGTTCATTATCTGCTGATATTTTTACAGTAGTGCAAATATTTACAGGAGAACCTCAATATTTGCAAAGAGGTGGGTGCGTGTGTCTGTTTCTGTGTATGTACGTGTGTGTCTATGTACATACCCACCCGAGGTCTTGCTCTGTGAATAATATTTCTAAGCTCGTTAAGAATCAAATGCATATCCTTTCCCAAATAAACATTTATGTTCTAAAATAGAAAATACTTTAGTATCTTTAGAAGTTCTTAGTTTTAGTACCTTTCAGGAGGTTGTTGGAATGACCATTCCTTTCATCTTTTAGCCAGGGGCTGGGAATGATGGGAACTGTCTCCTCCTCTGTTTGAAGGAAAATAAATTGGAAAGGCTACAAACAACCCAAGCTGAGACTGCCTGGGATGTTATGTTGGGAAAGATTTCAAGATGCTGGCCTCCCACCAGGAGGTGAGTGACCTTACTGGAGAGATAGAAGAGAGAAGAAAAGAAAAGAAGATACAGGGTGACGATTGTAGCTTAGCATGTTCCGGCATCCCAGGGCAGGATGCGTGGATGCCCATGGCGGCAGTTGTTTTGAATATAGTTCAGGTTAGAACCCCTCTCCAGATGTACCGGATGGTGGAGATTTTAATTAGGAAGTCTGCTGTGATTTCATTCATGCATTAATGATCATCGTGGCCCTAGTTTAACCGCTGTTCCTTTTTTATTTTGGCCAGAGTCCTTTTCAAGATGTGCTTATCCAGTGGGCAGAGGAAACGAACATTTTATTTATTTATTAAATTTATATGCCGTCTGTCTCACTCTGCCAAACAATTCTGGGCAGTTTACAATTAAAATGATAAATATTTTTTTAAAAAATTTGATTTATATGCCGCCCTTCTCCGGAGACTCAGGGCGGCTTACAATGCGTTAAGCAATAGCCTTCATACTTTTGTATATTTATATTTATACAAAGTCAGCTTATTGCCCCCAACAAACTGGGTCCTCAATTTACCCACCTTATAAAGGATGGAAGGCTGAGTCGACCTTGAGCCTGCCTGGGATTGAACTCACAAGTAATTGCAGCAGCTGGATCTTAAATGCTGCCTTTGTAGGAGGCATTACTCCCCTACGCTACTCAGGCTCCTATAAATAAATATTTATATATTGTTGTGGCTCGCCAGTGGATCTGGAAGCAGAATTGGATAGTGAGGAGGTTGGGGAGGAACATAGGCCAGTCCTGGAGTCTGAGGAAGGCTCTGATGAGCACTTTGCATCGAAGGCAGAGAAGGGGCTAAGGCCATCCAACAGTTGGCAGCTGCCTTCGGAGTCAGACATCAATGAGGCAGACAAACAGCTGGAGCCTGTTCCCAGTGTGCACATGCACAGAGTTGCCAGACGAAGGGAACAGCTAAAGAACAAGGGTCGACTTGGAAGTAAGGCCACAAGTGGATGATGAAGGGCCCCTCCCAGAGGGCATAAAATAGGAGCGAAAGGAGAGTGGAGTTTGCAGGAGACAATTAATTATTTCCTGCATTCTTGCCAAGTATTGCGGCGTCTGAAAGATATCAGCCTGGCCACTCTCCAAGCTTGATAAAGGTTGGTGGTTGTGAACTATCTTGAAAGACTGTGGGAGAGGAAAGACTTTGCTGGAGAGGAATTCACTGTAAATTAAACAAAAGGGGTTTATCGGGACGAGGACTCGGCTTTGTGCTGCTGGGGAAGCCTGGGTCAGAACACAAATTAATAGTAAGCACAAAGCAAAACAAAAGACCAAAGCAAAAGGCAAGAATGGTTCTTTCCTATTCATCTAACAGCACTTCCAAATACCCTCATCAGGGCTCTGAGTCAATCAGCAGAGTTGGATTCTAACACTTTTCCAAAGATCAAACAGGTAGGAGCAGACATCATCTCCAGCATCAAGATGTTCCAAAAAGTGGGGGCTGTGGCAGAGAAGGTTCTACTTGTAGCTGAAATTCCTTGACGGATGGGGTTGGCAGCATGCCCCTTCTGCCAGGGCAAGTGGGGCAGGTCACTCTCATTGGGCAAGATGGTTCTGCACGTAACTTGGTTCTATGCCATGAAAGCAGGGGTGAAATCCAGCAGGTTCTGGAGAATCGGTAATGGAAATTTTGAGCAGTTCGGAGAACTGGTAACAGAAATTTTGAGTAGTTTGAAGACCCCGCAAAAATAGCCTGAGTAGCGTAGGGGGCTAATGCCTCCTACTAAAGGCAACAATTAACATCCAGCTGCCTGCAATTCTGCGAGTTCAATCCTAGCCAGGCTCAAGGTCGACTCAGCCTTCCATCCTTTCTAAGGTGGGTAAATTGAGGACCCAGTTTGTGGGGGCAATAAGCTGACTTTGTATAAATATATACAAAAGTATGAAGGCTATTGCTTAATGCATTGTAAGCCGCCCTGAGTCTCCGGAGAAGGGGGGGCATATAAATCAAATTAAAAAAAAATCACCTCTGGCTGGCCCTAGAGTGGGGTGGGAATGGAGATTTCGCAGTATTCTTCCCCTGGAGTGGGGTGGGAATCGAGGTTTTGCAGTATCCTTCCTCTGCTATGCCCACCAAGCCACGCCACGCCCATCAAGCCATGCCCACAGAACTGGTAGTAAAAAAAAATGGATTTCACCACTGCGAGAAAGGCTTTAAAGGTGATAACCAAAGGCTTGCATTGGACCCAGAAGCAAATTGATAACCAGTGAAGCTCATGCAACAGCGGTGTCTGATTCTGATTTCCTTCGGATTTCTCCCTTGACATTCTTCTAAGTCTCCAAACCTTCTCCAGATTAGGAGTTTGCAAAACGCAGCTGGATCCTTCCCTTTTAAAATCTCACCCGGGGAACACTTTCCTACTCTTGATTGCTTGCCAGAGGTTGAATTTCCTGCTCTCTGTTGCTCTCTGTTGCTCTCTGGCCAGGGTCTAGATTGGCAGATTGATTTAATTTTATATCTGAACTTCTTGGAATGTTTTCTCCCCTTCATCATGTATGAAGTTGGTTATAGAATTCTGTAGATTATAGAAAGTGAAATGTTAGTTGCAATGGTTGTATAACACTGAAAACTGCAGATAGTTATTGCCTTTACCTTCTACTAATGAGCTTCTCAGAGATATCTGGATGGTTCTCATTGGTTATGGACTAGATCACAGATGGGGGAACTTGTAGCCAATCAGATGTGGCATGATATCCAATGCTGAAAGATGCTGATGATTAGTTACAATATAGGCCAGTTACACCTGGAAAACTATAGCATCCTCATCCCTACTATAGAGATAAATGGAACCCTTATCTGGAATGGTTGTTCTTACATTGGAATGGTCCTTAGAGCTACTGACCAAGCATATATTGATTTAATATATATGGGACAGAGCAGGGGTGGGTTCCACTTACCTTTACTATCGGTTCACGGTGGGAGCGCGGATCACCATGATGACGTCGTGGCGGGTGGGTGGAGCCTCCTGCTGGTTTTGCTACTAGTTCTATAGAACCGGACAGAACCGGGAGCAATCCACCACTGGGACAGGGTATGCTATCTTTGTCCCTACCATCAAGAACCTGGGAGTAGCACTTTACATGTTTGATTCCCTTCCTTTGCTGATCAGAAATTTATTAATAAATTATGTGAAGTTGAGGATCAAAGAAGTCACCCAATAGGCCAACTCTGCAAGAAGCCAAGGGAATAAAACCTTGCTACAGTGATTATAGGGAGGCTTCTATTCCTTCATAAAGTTCCAGCTGGATCATGGTAATATATACTGGTACCCTATGGTTAATTCTGCTCCTCTGAGTTTCCTATTTATTGAATTTGAATTGAATTGAATTTATATACTGTCCTACTCCCGAAGGACTCCCACCAATTGGCTCCCAGAGCCTCTGATTTATTTATTTATTGTGATTTATATGCCACCATTCTCCCAAAGGACTCATGGCGGCTTACAACAACAATCATCAATACAAATCACAATAAATAAATGATTGTTGTGACCTCTCGAATATCAGATGAGTGCTTTCTCCTTTAAAGGCCTCCTTGGAATTGAAATTGGAATTGAGGTTGGGGATGAGATGAATTGGCTTGGCTTCCTTTCACCCTGTAGACACCCTGCTATAGTTATTGCCTTTTGTATCATCATCAAGGCAATGGAGTGTAAAGGATGGTGGGAAGGGGGAAGAAGAAAAAGAAGGTTCTGTTGTTAAAATAAATTAAAGACCATAATGATGTCTTTCTGGCTTGCGCTTGACCACAGGATTTTAAAGGATATGAATGGATTTGCCGAGTTTCTTTTGAGCAGGAGCTGTATTGGAAAATGTGCTGTAAGACTGAAGAAAGTCTATGGAAGCTGATCAAACAACGATCAGTACTTTTAAATGCAAAGAGATTGACTGCAAAGTTTTCTATTTTGAGCAATTGGTTTGTTTGGACACCATTTGAACACTGGTTAAGAACACAAGGACACTAAACTTCTGGATGGATTTGTACATTTTGGGGATTCTGACAGTTCAATCTTGTGATTTTCTGAAAATGTGAGTGAAAAGAGCGGAAGTATTTTTTCTGGCTTGGTTTTTTTTTTTAATGTTTTAGGGATATAGTAAGGAGTGAGAGTAGGGAGGAAGGCAAACCATATACTCTTATCCTTTTATTCTTCTCCTAATCAATGAAACAGTCCAAAACCATGCTTTGAGTTTGAGTATCCAAATGGATAAAATTTGTGCCGTTATTCTCATCCCTCCTTCACCCATCTCCATGTGGTCTTTGGTTCCCCCTACAGCCATTAAATATACTTATTGATTACAAAAAAAATTGCTGGCTGTTTTTTTTTGAAAGACCCAAGATCTGACCTCATCTAGAGCTTGTGTCTCAGAACTGAAGCATTGCAACCCAAGTTGACTTTTTCAAATACACAAAAACAGAAGAAGGGGTAGGAGGACAACTCAAGTAAACACAGTCAACTTGTAAAGTGGGATGGGGGGAATGAACGTTTCTTGCATTTATGTATGGATCACATTTCTATACCGTGCATCTTAATGAAATGATCTTGGTTTGTTGGTTGTTTTCTCCCTTGCAAGGATGTTGGTCTCTAATCTGGCATTGAACCTGGGCCGACATCTGCACTGGCTTTGGAAGCAAGCAAATTAAAGTGTGGGTTAGAGGCTCCCTCTGGAGCGATTGGAGAAGTCTCAACCTTAAGTCTTTTCTGGGCCATTAAAGCATGACTAATACGCATTGATTGGGGATCTGGTCATGTTTTCCCCTTGACTGCTTTTTAGCTGGTGGCAGCAAGGTCTATTACAAGCTATTGTTTTTGTCTTATGGGTTGTGCAGCACTGGGATTTTATAATGGACAGGATGTAGTGTATGAACAAAAGACCACTCCTAATCGGAAGGGGAGGTCCCTGCTTTACAAAGCCACGGATGATTTATGGTTTGTGGAGGAATTACCTAGATGGATGGCTGAACCTTGCTTTATTCTCACAGTCAAAGTTTCCAAGAATCACGACATCTTGTGCCATAATAGACACACCTCGCCCTTTAAGGCTTGATTGAGACTCTTGATAGCGTAAGTAGGATATAGCAGTTGGCACTTGTGTCAAATCGGGAGTTCAGAGCTGCATTACAGTGGGTGAAACTGAATCCGTAATCACATGCAGAGAAATGTAATGGTAAGGAATTGAATAGCTCGTTGAAACACACCACTTATTCACCATGGGGACAATAGGGAAATAATGAGGCTGAATAACTGCCTAAGAAAGAACATGGGAAAGAAAAGTCTAATGTGTCTAAAAGGGATAACACTAGGATAATAAAGAGGATAATAAGCCACAGGGATAATAAAACAAAGACATGAATGAGAAATAAACTGAATCAGAAGCTGTTCCTATTTTCTAAGTTCAAAAAGTGTGCTTCTAAACTAAAAGAGTCTAGCACTCTACAAAAGAAGAAAATAGAGATTGGTCCTGAACTTACGATACCAGATGGGACCAGAATTTTCCTTGCTAAGAAGATAGTTATTGAGTTGCACTTGATTTTATGACCTTCTTGCCACCGTTGTTAAGTGAATCATGTGGTTGTTGGCGAATGGGTGATATTCAATTACTTACCCTACCGGTTCACAAATGTGTGCACACCAGTGGTGAAATCTAAAATTTGTTACTACCGGTTCTTTGGGTGTGGCTTGGTGGGGTGGGGGGTAATGTGACTGGGTGGGCATGGCCAACTTTTGTGGCCTTTTGTGCATGTGCTTTGTTAGCACGCACGCTGATGGCACATGTGCCCGACCTCAAAAACGTGCCTAAATAGGATGGCATAGAGCCGGGGCAGCTGTGCAGGCCCATCTGCTATTTCCTCTACCAGTTCGGGTAAACCGGTCCGAACCGGTTGAATTTCACCTTTGTTGGCGAACCTGATTTTCCCCGTTGACTGTGCTTCTTTAAAGCTGGCTGGGAAGATGCCAGATGGTGATCACGTGACCCTGGGACACTGAAACCCTTGTAAATAGATGCTAGTTGTTAGGTGTCCAAATTTTGATCACCTGACCCTTGGCGATGCTGCAGTGGTCATAAACGTGGGGACTGGTTGTAAGTTATTTCTTTTCAGTGCCATAACTTCAAATGGTTCTTAAAACAAATGGCTCTAAGTCAACGGCCTATGGGGCCCGTCAGCGGCCTATGCAGCTAGTAACTGATTCTGACAGTGAGGAGGCTGGTGTGGTGCTGTGCCAGCAGCCTGTGCAGCTGGCACTCGAGTCGGACAATGAGGAGGCTGGAGAAGATGTGATGCCAGAGGTGAGGATTCAGCCAGGGCCTTCAGAATCTCCAGAAGCTCCCTTAAATGAAGAGGACAAAGAGGAGGAGCCTCTTCTCGATGCACGGACGCGCAGAGCTGCTAAAAGGCAGGAGTGGCTCCTCAGGAGGAGGTCTCCTTGAAAGTAAGGCTTGGGGCTAATTGGCCACTCCCTTAGCCTATTTAAGGAAGGACGATGACTGAGGCAATTTGCAGGGAACAACTTCGTTCACTCTCCTTCATGTCTTGATCTTAGTTCTCTGCAAATTGCTTCTGGGCTGCCAACCATAGTAAGATTACAATTATTTATTCTTTGGATTCTTGTAGGCTGTTAAGAAAGTTAATTAACAGCCTTTATTTGAAAAAGACTGATTTAATTTAGTAAACTAAGGTTTGTACAGACTTTGTGTGTGCTGTGTTCTTTGGGGTCCGTAGCTGGGGCAGAACAAGAACTACCTGTACACAGTAAAAGGACAGAAATAATGAAACCATAATGATAGCAAAAGAGCAGAGGGATGAATGCTAAGAGTGAGCTAAAGCAAGTTTTCATCTTGTATATGAAACCTCTTGTAGGACAGCCTCTTAATACTGTTGCTCCTTTCTATGAGCTTGAGGGGAAAAATCCTAGAAAAAAATATGTGTCATTTGGAACGCTCTTGAAAGAAAATTATTATGTTCTTCGGGGGCAAAAAAAACAGGAAAACATTTTTTTCTTTCCAAATGATTCAGTTTCTTCTGCTTCAAGCCCAGGCAACTTTTCAAAGTTTAAAGACCAAATTAAATTCACATTAATATCATATGGCTCTTAGATTTTCCCCACTTTTTCCTTCTTTAATAAAATAATAATAATAAAAACTGTTCAAAGATTCATACTACCTCCTAGAGTTCTAAGTTGGAAAGTAATTGAAGTACTGGCTGGGGAATTCTGAGAATTGAAATCCACACATCTTAAAAGTTGTCAAGGTTGAGAAACACTGCCTTAGGGAAATGGAAACAATAAAATCCACAATGATTCTACCATCTAGATCTGTGGGAGATTGAGTGGCAAAACCCGGAGGCGGGGTTAAAAGAGGAATCAGCCTAGAATCCCTACATAGCCACAAGCAGACTAAGTCCAATCCCCTCTTGAATTCTGTGACCCTCCAAGCACATTTTATTAAGTGAAAATATTCCGGTCTCTAGGCTCTTTAGCAATACATTTCTTTAATTGGACTTTCCCATGTGGACTTGGTCTTTACCTCCTAACAGGATGTTGAGATAATGCCTTTGGAACCATAGTTTATTGTTATGAAAATTCCTCACCCTTTTCCTGGTCTTATGTCTCTTTGCATTTCAGAACAGCTTAATAAGGAAGCACCATTGTTTCCAGCTGTATTATTATGGCTTCCTCAAGGAAAACATTCATCAAACCCAAAATATCCCACCCCCCAGCACAATGACTTCCCACCACCCAGAATCCATTTCTGGCAGCACTCAAGTCAAGGAGTTAACCCTACACCCCCAGCATTTTTATGCCCTCCAAAATCACTTCCTTACAGCTCTGCACCAAAATATAGCAGAGCACTGAAATTCCATAGACAGATTCATAGTCCAAAGACTAATCTGGTAATATATGGAATAAAAACACCCCACATACAAGTATAACGTGCCCAAGGGAATAAAGAAAATTGTTTTTTAGAGAGAGGATTTCCATTCGTGGTTTATGGGAAGGTCAAGATCTCTATTCTCTGAACTTTTAGAAGACTTTCAGGAGTGATGTGCTGTCCTAATGCAGTTTTTCTTTGATTATGGTGACCATGATTATTTGGGGTAACTGTAACCTCTAGTTAAGAAGACTGGGGGAATCCAATCATAAAATGTAGGGGATCTTTGATGGTCATCTAGACCAACTATCTGCCTGATGCAGGAAATCCACCATTGGTGCATTCCCAACAGATGACTATCCAGCCTCTATGGATCATTACAGATTAACAGAGTTGGAAGGGACCTTGTAGGTCATCTAGTCCAACCCCGCATCCAAGCAGGAGACCCTACACCATTTCTGACAGATGGCAGTCCAGTCTCTTCTTGAAAGCCTCCTGCGATGAAGCTCCCACAACTTCTGAAGGCAAGTTGTTCCATTGGTTGATTGTTCTCAGTCAGAAAATTTATCCTTATTTTCAGGTTGACACTCTCCTTGATCAGTTTCCATCCATTATTCCTTGTCTGGCCTTCAGGTGATTTGGAAAATAGCTTGACCCCCTCCTCTCTGTGGCAGCCCCTCAAATGTTGGAAGACTGCTATCATGTCTCCCCTGGTTCTCTTCACTAGACTAGCCATGCCCAGTTCCTGCAACTGTTCATCGTATGTTTTAGCCTCCAGTCCCCTAATCTTCTTGGTTGCTCTTCTCTGCACTCTTTCTAGAGTCTCAACATCTTTTTAATAGTGTGATGACCAAAACTTGATGCAGTATTCTAGGTGTGGTCTTACTAAGACTTTATAGAGTGTTATTAGTATCTCACTTGATGTTGATTGAATCCTTCTGTTAATGCAATTTAGGATTGCATTGGTTTCTTTGGCTGCTGCCTCACACTGTTAGCTCATATTTAACTGGTTGTTCACATCTAAGGCAGGAGTGTCAAACTCGATTTCATTGAGGGCCACATCAGGGTTGTGTTTGACCTCAGGGGGCTGGGGTGGGCATGGCCAGCATGGCATCGCTTCTGTTGGGTGCCTATGGTGCCCTAAGTGTTCTACCAGTGAAAACAGGCTTCTGACCTCCGTTTACGGCTGCGACAGCCTCCTGCAACCCTCTGCCAGCAAAAGTGGAGCTCTGGGGAGTGGGGGTGGGCCCTTATGAGCTCCAACTTTGCCCTCCTGCAACCTCTGCCAGTGGAAATGGAGCTCTGGTGGCAGAGGCACTGCAGGTCGGTCCTTTGCTATTTCTAGGGTGGCCTCGCAGGACAGATCTAAGCACTGTGCAGGCTGGATCCAGCCCTCGGCCCTTGAGTTTGACACCAATGAACTAAGAAAACTTACCATCTCTTGTATACATGTTTCCTTTATCAAATAGCCAGCAAATTCCCTCTAGCATTTGCTCAACATCCAATTGCCTGCACTCTCACATCACAAATTCTAATCCTATCTTGTAAAGAAGAAAAGGGCGAGTAACTTTTTCGCCCTCTTCTAATGAATTCTCTTTTAATTTGGCCCTTCACTGAAGCTATCTTTAGGCTAGCAATTCCACCTGCTGCACTGGCTCGAAACTTTTTTTTTTAAAAATGGAAATCACTCTGGCATTCATTCACAAATGACTGTGTAAATAAACAATCCATTTAATGTTGAGCTGCGACATTCCATTAATCAATTTGTTTAAATTGATAGAGGTAAAAGAGAGGACCGCACATAAATTGGATACCATTAAACAGTTGTGATTCGAATACAAGTATTTACTCCAAATAATACTCTGAAGATTGGAAATGACACCTTTCAAAGTGATCAGTGCCATTTTTTCTTGTGGGAACACCGTTCCAGGTGGAAATGTTGGTGGGTCTTATAGACCGAATACAGCTGTTTTTGGCCTTCCAAAACCTTGCACTGCGCCTCCTGTTTTTGCCAAAAACAGGCCTTGTGAGGGTTTGGGAGGCCTGCAGAGTGCTCCTGGGGGCTAGGGAGGGCCAAAACGCGATGGGTGGGTTTGGAAGGCCAAAAATGGGCCCATTTTTTTGCAAAAATGGGGGTGTTTTTGCCTTCCCCAGCCCCCAGGAGCACACTGCAGGCCTCCCAAACTCTCTGCAGGTCCCATTTTTGCAGAAAACGGGATGCGCAGAGGGTTTGGGAAGCCTGCAGAGTGCTCCTCGGGGCCGGGGAAGGCAAAAAAAAATTTTTTTTCTTGTTTACCTCTTCAAAATCTTGGTGCGCCTTATACTCTGGTGCGTCTTATAGTCGGACAAATACAGTAATTCATTGATTTCTAATATAACTGATTTCTTCTTAAATTTGCAGGCATCTCAGGAAAGTTCTGTTCGGCTTTGCTCAGGAATTAAATTTTATTACCATGGAAGTGGGGTCTACTTCCTTGTAGCGATGTGTTTTATAGCTATGTAACCT
Organism: Masticophis lateralis; assembly: GCA_030761175.1. Lineage (NCBI taxonomy): Eukaryota > Metazoa > Chordata > Lepidosauria > Squamata > Colubridae > Masticophis > Masticophis lateralis. The sequence goes on from JAUDYJ010000009.1 coordinate 16,239,927, forward strand.
ATTTGGGAGGGGTATTTTGGGAAGCCACCAAAGGGCTCCTCTAAAATTGTTCCTAAAAATGCCAAGGCACTGGGATTCTTTCAAAGCCTCCAAGGGTCTCCTTCAGTGGGGAGGCTCCGCCCACTGACCCGGACATCATCATAGGTGATTTGCACATGCGCGCGGGCATGATACAAACCAGTAGTAAAGATAAGTAGAACCCACCCCTGGTCTCCTTTAAGGTTCTTCTACATAAATCACCCATATTTGGGTTTTTTTCCCTGACCATCCCCGCAGAAATATCTTCTCTACAATGAACACGTGTTTCCATGATGCAGGGTGGCCCTCAAAGCATCTGCACCAAGCTTTTGAGAAGATGAAGCACCTCAAAGCTTTGAGCATTGATCGAGAGCAGGCTTTTCACACAGCAACCCCTCCAAACCCCTCACCTACCCTTAGCATTTGCATCTGCAGCCCAAGACTCCGATGATTAAGTGCATTTATTGGGTTACGGACAACTGCAATTAATATTGTGTACTATTTGCAGCTTCTGCTTTGCCACCAGCAACATAACTTAATTTGTTTGTGCAATGGATCGGCCATTCCTCTTACCTCTCACCTGTAAGGGGATGCCTATTTTAGACCCAGCTGCAGCCAGCTTTATACAAAGTGCAAATGAATCTAGTATGGTCTTTCGAGCACCCTTTGTGTATTAAGAAGCAACTAGGCAGAAGGTTATGGTTATTATGTCACAAGTCAACCACCGTGTTACAGGTTTAATATCAACCAGCTGCGCAATCTGGCTCCACAGCCTCGATTTTTTTTTTCAAGCCCCCACAACGTGAGTATCGTCCCGTTCGATGTGCTCCGAAAACCTTTTAGCTCTTGCTCAATGAAATATCAGTTCCAATCTTCTGCTCGCGGTAAGAGCTTTGCGGCCTGCCTCCCGCATTTCGCCTTGTCTTTGCATTCCATTTTTCTCATAATTCTTGGGTTGATTTCTTGTGCCGCTGATCTTTGGCACGGAGGATGCCCTCCTGTTCTTCGACTCCTCTGAAATGCTTTCAGGTTGTTACCGGAGGAGCTGAACATCTTGCCAGCCTTTTTGTATTTAAGATTTGGGAATTTGCACCAGCTGTAACATCAGATGTTGCTCTCCTCCTGGGTAAGGGCTGACACGGGCAGTCCAAGCCATTTGGCCAGGAGTGCCTAGCATGTTATATCGACGTGATCCTTTTAATAAATCTCGCTGCTCTACTTAAAATCTGCAATTATTTCCTGCATGTTGGTGATTCCTCGTTGATTTGACAGTCACATGTTTTTTTTCCCCTGAGCTTGTTTTTTTTAAAAAAAATGTACATGAGACTTAGAAAGTAATTGTGCAAGATTGAAAAGAGTGATCCTCTTTGGAACTGACTTCAGATCTTAGCTAAGAGATGTATTATTGACACAGCTTCCTTATTAGTCTCAGTTTTCTCTGTTTGTAAAATGGGAATAAACCTCTCCCAGAAGCTTAGCACAAATCCCTGAATGATAGTTGCTAAAACTGATGCTCTGATTTGTACAGTTGTACATAAAGGGTCTTTTTAGCATTGTAAAGATAGGTAGAGTTGATGCAATGGAGTAGTTAAAGTGCTGGACTTGGACCACAGGGAAACTTCCTTAGTGCCTTTGGGCTGATTGCCATTTCACAATCCAAGGCAAAAATTGAAGGTAAAGTGCAATCTTTATTGCTTAGAACTCCTGAAGGACAGGAGCAGTGGTGAAATGTAAAATTTGTTACTATTGGTTCTGTGGGCATAGCTTGGTGGTGGGGTAATGTGACTGGGTGGGCGTGGCCAACTTTTTTTTTTTTTGCTTTGAAAAGAAAGAAAAAGCCTCTGACGATCAAGCAACGCAGCTGGGATTGTCACAGTCTTTTAAAAGCATTTTTTCTACAACCTCTTTGGCCGAAGAGGAAAAATGCTTTTAAAAGTAAGAAGAAAAAAAAAGCCTCTGATGATCACTCGGCTCAGCTGGGTATGGGGAGGGGAGGGATTTTTGGAAACGGTTCTCTGAACCCCCCATCGCCATCGCTACCGGATCGGGTAATCCGGTCTGAACCGGCAGCATTTCACCCCTGGACAGGAGGTTACAAATGTCAAAAGTTAAAAGTAAGAATGTAAAGTTTGTAATGTGAAGAAATATGGTTTAGATTTCAGTTCTGGTAGAAAATAAATCAATATGAAAATATGAAATGATGTATTGAATTAGTTTAGATGATGTATGTGTCACTTTAATTATGTCTTCATGAGCCCGATTTGCATTGTGGCCTACAGTTCTACACAAAACTACACAAAACTACACAAAACTACACAAATACTTACATGCACTGATCCATTCTACATAAGGTCCAAGTCTTTTCTAGTCCTGCTATTCAAGTCTTACCTTGTAATAGGATGTTTTCTTTTTTGGAGAACAATGGCAAAATTTGTCCACTGTCCCAGCAATGGTGACCCAGATGAGGAGCAGAGTCCCTGGGTCCAGGCATTAAAGAATTCCTCAACAATGACTCTTTTGAAAGATAAAATCAGCTAACCAGCTTTGGCAGACCATGGTTTATGACAATACAAAGTAAGCATCCAGCCATTGCTACTTTTAGGCATAGTTTGCAGTTAGGGAAACTATGGCTTAGTGTGATGTATAAATTAGATAGATGATAGATCAATTTTATAGTACAGTTTTTAATGTAAAGAGATAATATTCCTTTCTGTGTAATGACTTGTTTAGAAGGCAGGAAAAAAAATGTTAATTGTTTTCCATTTTGCAGGAAAACAATTTTGAGGAAAGAAATTGTTGTATTGTAGGCTTTGCCTGTAAGAGATCAGGAACTTCAGCAGAAGATTGGGAAAAGTTGGTCACACTAGACCAAAATTATGCTTGATCAGTTTCACATGGTTAGATTTTTCAGCTTCTGTAATCACATCTGTCAATCTGCTTATCTGTCTGGAAGAAAACCACAGGCAAATTACTTCTTGCATTGGGTCTTACAAAAGACTCATCCTTTTAAGGAGTTTTCAAATATTGGTATGTTCAGAACTGGTGGCCTGGTGGCTCAGCTGACTAATGCATTGTGATTAACTCCAGCTGTCTGCAATTATTGTAAGTTCGAATCTCACCAGGCTCAAGGTTGACTCAGCCTTCCATCGTTTCTAAGGTAGGTAAATTGAGGACCCAGTTTGGGGGGGCAATAAGCTGACTTTATATAAATATACAAAAGTATGAAGGCTATTGCTTAACGCATTGTAAGCCGCCCTGAGTCTCCGGAGAAAGGCGGCATATAAATCAAATTAAAAAAAAACAACTGGCTAGTATGGCTGGGAGACCACCAAGATATCTCAAGAACATCAAGCCCATTAGGAAGTTAAAAACCATTCTGAAAAAACACACAGATAGACATACTTTCCTAGGCCTGCTCATACACTACCCTTCCCCAAGGGGTGTCCATCTATAATCACAGGAATGGAGTCGGGTGAAATCCAGCAGGTTCTGACAGATTCTGGAGAACCGGTAGCAGAAATTTTGAGTAGTTCGGAGAACTGGCAAATACCACCTCTGACTGGCCCAGAGTGGGGTGGGAATGAAGATTTTGCAGTATCCTTCCCCTGCTATGCCCCCAAGCCACACCACACCTACCAAGCCACGCCCACAGAACCAGTAGTAAAAAAAAATTGGATTTCACCACTGAGTCGAGTGCAACTCAAAGGAAACTATTTCTATCTTACATTCTGAATTCTGTGGAGTCCTTGGTACTCTAAGTTTAGCTGTTTGCTTGCAGACATTTCATTACCTGACCAGGTAACATCACTGATGCTAGTGAGCATAGGGTTGGCTCCCTATTTACGGTTTATACAGTAGCTTGCCCTGCCAGTGTTGGTGAGGGTGTGAGTTTCTTCTTGGTCCTTCCTTGATTGGGTATTGCTTTCCGCTTGATTGGTCTAGGGCTAATCTCTGCTTATCTGAGTGGAGGCTGCTGGAGACAGGTGTTCGATTTTTTGTTTCCTTTTTTAGCTTTTTTTTATTGTCTCTTTTTATAGTGTGTAAATGTGGATTATTTCTATGGCTTGTTTGTCTGAATGCCAAGCTTCCAGGCATTTTCTAGTATTTTTGGCTTTGGCTTGACCTAGAATGCTCAGTTTCCCAGTTGAAATTACATGTTTTTGTGATTTTTCATCGTGTCTTCTGACTGCTAGTTGGTGTTCATGGATACACTTTGCTAGTCTTCTACCTGTCTGTCCTACGCAGTGGCTATTACCATCTTTACACTGTTCTAATGCATCCTGTTGTAGGTGACTCTCTTCTGTTGGAATTCTGAATTCTTCCCCTTCATTAGTGTATCTCCATTCCGCTGAATACTGAGCTTTGATCTATCAATTGGGATGAATTGGGGTGCCCTTACTATAACAGTAACAGAGTTGGAAGGGACCTTGGAGGTCATCTAGTCCAACCCCCTGCTCACGCAGGAGACTGTACTAGGGATTCGAACCGCCGAACTGCCGACCTTTCTGATTGACAAGCTCGGTGTCTTACTTGTTTTTCTAAACCTTGGGGCTGTTCAAGTGTACTGAGAAACATGCTGAGGACTACAAGAAAGAAATGTGCTATAGGTGGTTTAGCTACAAAAGAATTGCATTTCTACCTTCTCTATTGGAAACCAAAGGAAAGCATGACTGGCTGGGGAATTCTGGGAGTTGAAGTTGTAGGAAGTTAGCACCCTCCCCTCCCCAAGAAGAATGAAATATTTTAGGAAATATTGAATGGGCAGAATATTTCCCCTAAAAAGGAGGCAGAAATTCAGCCCCCCTCCCCTTTGTTAATGGGCCATTAAGGCCTGAGCCAGTCCATTCTACATAACAAAGATCTACCTCCTTCAGGCAGAGCCATTTAATTGCCCTTCATTGCATCACCCAACAGGATTCAATCAAATTTAGCACATAGACAAGCTACGAAGCTAGCCATGATCTCTGACAGCAGCCAATCAGGATACTTTTCCTGTGCCCCAGGAGGTTCAAAGCCAGAGAGGGTATAAAACTCAGGGACTCTCAGCATCTCTTCCCTTTTTTTGCCCAAGATCCCCAAGACTTGTGACCCTGTTCATCAGTAAACCTTTCCAAGCAACTTCCATGAATCCTGTGTCTTTATTTCTTCTAACAAAGTCCATAGGTCTTAAAGTTGCCAAGGTTGGGCATCCTGACCCAAAGAGTCTATTTAACTAAGACAAAAATACCATTCTCTGGGCCTGTGTGCAGGTTTGCAAACCAGGTTCTTCTTATCCTTGATTTACTGTTGACCAGTTGTCCTTGACTTGCTCCTTCTTCGAGTGGGGGTTTACCAGGTTCCCAAAGCAGGGGGGTGGGGGGTGGGAGAAGGAAAAGGGGAGCTTGCTGATATTGTAAAGCTCAGATGTTGATTTTTTTTTTTCTGCTGCTGCAGCTCTCCTCCTGAGCCAGGATTCTCCTCGGCAGTGAAGGCAGTAGATCAATATAAAGCTTGTGAAGAAGGAAGATTCAGGTCTTTGGGGAGCATCAGGCTTGGTAATTAGAAGCTGTATGAAGCTGCTACAGACCTGACATCTATGCCAAGTAAATAGTACACGGAAGATAGTCCCTGTTTAATATTTAAAGAGTGGCTAATGTTGATAAAGCAGCTGCTTTTCTAGACACTCCAAAATACGACCAACAGAATGAAAGAATTGGGAGGGGAGGTCTAACCCCCTGCTGAAGCAGGAGACCCTCTGCTATGTCATACAAAGGCTGTCCAATCTCCACAACTGTACCCACAACTTCTGGAGGGAGGCCATTCTACTGGTTAATTGTCCACACTCTTAGGAAGTTTCTCCTTATTTCTGGGTTGGTTCTCTTCTTGGCTAGTTTCCATCCATTGCTTCTTGCCTTGCCTTCAGGTGCTTTGGAGAATAGATGGACCCCTTCTTCTCTGTGTCAGCCCCTGAAATACTGGAATCTGTCACCCATAGTCCTCCTTTTTGTTAAGGATAGAGATGCTCAGCTCCAGAGGTGGTATTCAGCAGGCTCTGACCAGTTCTGGAGAACCGATAGTGGAAATTTTGAGTAGCTCAGAGAATCAATAAATGCAACCTCTGACTGGCTCCGCCCCCCCCCATCTATTCTCTGCTTCCTGAGTCCCAGCCGATCGGGAGGAAATGGGGATTTTCCGCTGCCACACCCACAGAACCTGTAGTAACAAATTTTACATTTGACCCCTGAGTGGAACTATTCATAGTCTGTGGCTTCCCTCTGAGATGACCTGTTGCATACATTTCTACATTGGAACATAGTAGAAAGTCATCCTAACCTTCCAAATGGGAAATTATAGAAAGGTTTACCTAACCTTAAACCCACCTTTGGCTCTTTTTTGATCAGACTTGGAGGAAAATCATATGTATATTTGCTTGACTTGCGTACAGCTCTGGAAAAGACATAGTAATGGGTAAGCATTTCTGTTAACAGCTGGAGATCACCTTGAGCCCTGAGGCACGTAGGATGGATAGCTCCCATATTTTCTAGCTCTGCTTTACAACTGCAGCTGCTATTTTTCACGGAAATGTTTGATCGCTCCAAATTAATGAGTTATTTGTTCACCGTGCTCCTTTCCCCTTCAGGCCATGAGTTCTACAGGTTGCTGCTGTGAGGAAAACACTTGCTTTTTCAGCACTGGTACCTTGCCGGGAAAGGGTGAGAGAGTTTGTTGGGGTTGGTAGGAGTTTTCCTGTGATTCCTAATCTTGGACAAGGTCTTAAATTGAGGAAGGGAGAAAGCAATGGGGTTTCTGAGGGCAACGTTGGGTGGAGGACAGATTCTAGGGAGATTCCAGGTAGCTTGTTATGTGAGATGTTAAATAGGAGACCTTCCGTCAGATTGTTGTTGTTGTTAGTTGCGAAGTTGTGTCCAACCCAAAGTTGTGTCAGACCCATCGCAACCCTTGGACAATGTTCCTCTAGGCCTTCCTGTCCTCTACCATCCTATGGAGTCCATTTAAGCTCACATTAATTGCTTCAATGACTCCATCCAGCCACCTCATTTTCTGCCGTCCCCTTTTTCTTTTACCCTCAACCTTTCCCAGCATGAGGCTCTTCTCCAGTGAGTCCTTCCTTCTAATTAGGTTGCCAAAGTATTTGAGTTTCATCTTCAGGATCTGGCCTTCTAAAGAGCACTCAGGGTTGATCTCCTCTAGGACTGGCCGCTTTGATCGCCTTGCAGTCCAAGGGACTTGCAGGAGTCTTCTCCAGCACCATACTTCAAAGGCCTCAGTTCTTTGGCGCTCAGCGTTCCTTATGGTCCAACTTTCACAGCCATACATTGCAACTGAGAAAACCATAGCCTTGATTACACACCCACACACACCCACACACACACACATTTATATATATATATATATATATATATATATATATATATATATATATATATACATACATACATACATACATACATACATACATACATACATACATATATACACACACTGTATTTTCCTGCGCATAAGACTACTTTCTAACACACAAAAATCTTCTCAAAAGTCAGGGGTCGTCTTATACGCCGGGTCTCATTCTCCTGTAACCAGGCAGACCAGCCCATAAGGCTCTAATGAGCCTTAAATGGCTCTGAGGAGGGTCGTCTTATATGCCCAGTCGTCTTATACGCCGGAAAATACGGTGTATGTATGTATGTGTGTGTATTCAGGTTTTCTCCCGTGTAAAATTGGAAGTGTTCCAATCCACTTCCAATTTTATGCCGGAGAAAACCCGAATAACCAAAGACAGACAGACAGACAGACAGACAGACAGACAGACACACACACACACACACACACACACACACACACACACACATATATATATATATATATATATTATATACCTTAATACATTTTTGTATATATTTTATATGTATGTATGTACGTGTGTATGTATGTATGTATATTTTGTCAGATTGGTTGACTTGGAAAGAGAAGGAAGAAATATTTTTAAGCTTTTGACACAATACGAGACATTTTAAAGCAGGATTTCTCCACCTTGAGAACTTGAAGATGTGTGAACTTCAACTTCCAGAATTCCCCAGCCAGCATGTTATAATTAGAATATTATTCGACCTAGTGGGAATTCTGGGAGTTGAAGTCCATACATCACGTTCCCAAGGTGGAGAAACAGTGTGCTAAAGAAACCAAGTCTTTCATTGGTTGAGTCGATCTAGAATTTTTAATCATCGCCTCTTCTCTGAGATCCAGTCTGCTAATTTTAGATCGGGACTAAACCGCTGGGTTTATCCACATCTCTTTCGACAATGATGAGCTCAGGATTTCTCAGAAGAGTTCCTCTAAGTGGGCCACTGGCCCTATATGTGGACTGCTCTCTCCTGGTTTTGTTCTGATTACCGCCATATGACTTCAAGGGCCTTGGTAATTAACAGCAAGGTGTCCCAGATTTTATATTTTGGAAGTTGAAGGGAAGAGGGGCGGATATAGAGGAATTAATTTGCTTATAAACCAAAAACACAATATTTCATAATTTGTAAGCCATTTTGGGAGGTAGGACACTTGAAAAGTAGGGTAGGTGCACTCTAAGTAGGTAAACACACTAAACAGGTAATTGTTGTTCTAATAGTTTTGTATAAACAACTCAAGGCTAATACTTAATCCTCCCTCCTCCTCCTATTTTTCCCTCAACAACAACCTTGTGAGATGGGTCCAAAAGCTATCCTCTTAACTTTTGTGCCTAAGACGGGACTAGAACTCACAGTCACCTGGTTTCGAGGATGGTGACTTAACCAGTAGACCAAACTGGCTCTCAGTTGTTAATTGATAGCACAATCTATCCAGTGGTGGGTTGCCCCCGGTTCAGACCGGTTCTCAAGAACCAATAGTAAAACCAGCGGGAATCTCTGCCTACACCCCAGATGTCATCATAGGCATATGCAGAAGCTCGGCACGCGCGCGATCCCATTGCAAACCAGTAGTAAAGGTAAGTAGAACCCACCCCTGAATCTATCTCACAGGGAACCTGCATCCTCCCCCTCACTCCAATCTAAATCCTACATCAGTCAGAGCATTCTATGCACCTGAAGTAAAGCCCTGCAGCTGATGAAAGCTTACGCTACAGTTACTTGGAAGAAGTGCTGTCAGAGTCCTGCGGATTTTTTGTCACCATGGTCTGCCAGGTGCAAGAAACCAGGAGCAAGGATGGAATTCAAACCACTGAATTTTTATTTCCTGCAATTTATAGACAAGAATCTGATCTACTAAACATCTCCATTTAATGACCCCATAATCCCTTGCGGGGTGGAGTCTGGGCAACTGAATGGAGCTGAGTGTTTACTGGCCGGATGCCTTTCCTTTTGCCAATGCAGAGTTATATTCAGCAGATATATTCTCAATGTGCCCAGAGAGAGATACCTGCCTCTACTTAGGATCGAAGTCACAGCCTCCTGATTATGAGGCGAGAGCTCCGCATCTAATTCACCCCACACTCAAGAATCTGATCTACTAATGGTCAGTGCAAATTGGTGCCAAATAAGAGTCAACGGGACTTCAAGAGGGGCTGGGTTTAGGTCTCTTGAGGTTGTAGGGACTCCAGACTGATGATGTGTTTGACCCCACCTTCAGGTTCAGTCTGGTCATCTCCTGCACTAACATGTCTCTCCTCTTACCGTATCTCCATATCTGTGGCTATTGCTGCATGAGAATTCTTTCAATCTAGGCATCATAGAGACATTTGGTGCCTAGTAGGATCTCTAATCCAACTCCGTATTTCATGGATGAGCTTCAGAGTACAGAACATCCCTAGGGGAAGCTTTCCAGACCCTGTTTGTCCAAAGCAATTGGCACCTTTGTCAAACAGCTCTTTCTCCCAATATGTTTCTCTAATGTTTAGTCTAAGTCCATCTGTAGCTTCAGATAAATCAAGTCCCACTCTCGGGGAGCAGCCAGGAATGATATTTTTTTAAAAACTACCTTTGAAGTTGACAGTCCTTCAAGTGTTTGTCCTCTCCTGTCAATTCTATCTCCGTGGGTTAGCTCTGAATGCTGGTTAATTCTGCCTGTTAAAAGAAAGAGCAGAAGGTGGCCATACCAGAAATAGACGCTGGGCTGGTCTTAATTAGTTTATTTCAAGTTCGCATCTTTGCAGTCGGCAAAGGAGTCAGGTTTGAAAGCAGGAAGCTGGTTCTACAGCACCTGGCTGCCATCCAGCACGACTCAGATCTGCTGAATAGTGTTAATTATCACTTTGGTTGACAAAAGGGCACAGACACTTGCACGCATAGACATATACGTGTGTATGTATGTGTGTGTGTGTGTGTGCGGTGCTATTCAGCAGGTTCTGACAGGTTCTGGGGAACCGGTAGCGGAAATTTTGAGTAGTTCGGAGAACCGGCAAATACCACTTCTGGCTGGCCCCAGAGTGGGGAGGGAATGGAGATTTTGCAGTATTCTTCCACTGGAGTGGGTTGGGAATGGGGACTTTGCAGTATCCTTCCCCTGGAGTGGGGTGGAAATGGGGATTTTTCAGAATCCTTCCCCTGGAGTTGGGTGGGAATGGGGATTTTGCAGTATCCTTCCCCTGGAGTTGGGTGGGAACGGGGATTTTGCAGTATCCTTCCCCTGGAGTGGGGTGGGCATGGGGACTTTGTAATAACCTTCCCCTGGAGTTGGGTGGGAATGGAAATTTTTTTTTTATTGAAAAAGTTTTACATTACAGTTTATTTTTAAAACCCCTTCCCCATCCCCCCCTACCAACCCCACCCTATCCCTCCTATCCCTCCCCAATCCCCCCCTTGACTTCCGCTATTAAACAAACATTAATATTCAATATTTAACAATTTTTTTTTAAGGTGAGATCCAACTAAAAAAAAGCTATAACCTTATTTTATAACCAATTTTAACCTTAAGTAATAATAAAAAAATTTTTTTTCTTTTAAACCAATATATAACAACATAAATCACATATAAAAAACTCTTAACTCTTAACAATCTATTTAAAAAAATCTAGTAAAATAATTTTAAGCCTCAGAAGATTTAGATTAAAGTATCATATAAAGTATTAGAAAGGGCACAAGACAGGGAGGAATGGAAATTTTGCAGTATCCTTCCCCTGCCATGCCCACTAAGCCACAATTACCAAGACACGACACGCCCACCAAGACACATCCAACCGGTAGTAAAAAAAATTGAATTCCACCACTGGTTTGTGTATATGTGTACACACACACAAAACACAACACACACAGACACTTTGAAATGCGGCACAGAACTAAGCCATCTTCTTTTCCCTGCTAATGTTGGAAGGTGTTCCATTAAGCCGCTGATCTTTTCTTGGTTTGTAAACTATTTCTGTTGGGTGTGCTCTCATGCAGAGGAGATCCAATTCCACCACCTTTCCCCGAGCTGTAGGAATAAAACAAACATCCTTCTGGGATGATGAATAACAGGTACCCTTAGCTTCGAAATGGGAACAGAATGGTCAACCTGTTGTGCTTACAGCTAGTAGGATTTTGTCCTCATTAGATCTTGTGTGGGATAAGGAGCAGAAACTCCAGAGGAGGGATATTTATCAATAAAGGAGAATATTTGTAGCTCAGGGTTGAAATGAGGAGTCCTCGGTGCTCTCCGAGCTTGCTTGTTGTCTATTTATTTATTTATTTATTTATTCATTCATTCATTCATTCATTCATTTATTAAATTTATATACCGCCCTACTCCCAAACGGGACTCAGGGCGGTGAACAGCCAAAATAAGATACAATAAATACAAAAGTTAAAAATCATTTAAAACAAATTAAATAATTTGACTCAAACAGTTTAAAAATCCAATTGTAAAAAATTTAAAACCCAATATAAAAAGAGGTTAAGCCAGACCAGCTTGTTCAAATAAACATGTTTTTAAGGCGCGGCGAAAAGTACACAGGTCCTGTAACCTCCTTATCTCAGGGGGGAGCTTGTTCCAGATGGTAGGTGCCCCCACAGAGAAGGCTCTCCCCCTGGGGGCCGCCAGTCGACACTGTTTGACCGACGGCACCCTAAGGAGCCTCTCTCTATGGGAGTGGACTGGTCGGTGAGAGGCTATTTGTGGCAGAAGGCGGTCCCGAAGATACCCTGGTCCTAAGTCATGGAGCGCTTTGAAGATGGTAACCAAAACCTTGAAGCGCACCCGGAAGACCACTGGGAGCCAGTGCAGCTCACGGAGGAGGGGGGTCACATGGGAGCACCACGTCGCTCCCATCACCACCTGCACGGCCGCATTCTGGACCAGTTGGAGCCTCCGGGTGCTCCTCAAGGGGAGCCCCATGTAGAGAGCATTACAGTAGTCGAGGTGTGAGGTGATGAGGGCATGAGTGACCGTGTGTAACGAATCCTGATCTAGAAAGGGACGCAACTGGCGAATCAGGTGAACCTGATAAATACTCCTCCCGGCCACGGCCGTCATATGCCCTTCTAAAGACAGCCGGAGACTACCCAAACCAGGTAACATCATCAGGGTTAGACTAACACTGACAATGTTACCTAGTTGGGTAATGAAATATCTGCAAGAAAACAAGCAAGTTTAGAGAGCACCAAGGACCCCACGATCAGAGATGGGATTCACTTACCTTCCCTACCAGTTCGCAAATGTGAGCACCTTCCACGCGTGCTCGGCCTTCCGCGCAGGCTCTCTGCTCACGCATGCGCCATCCGCGCATGTGCACAGCCTCCAAAACATAGCTAAATAGGATGGCATTATGTCCAGGCGGGTGGATGGAGCATACTGCAGTTGGCGCTACCGGTTTGCCTGAACCGGACAGAACCGGCTGAATCCCACCACTGGACATAATGTTCTTCCTTTCCCCTCTGAGATTCTGTTTGCTATGGGCAGCTGAATAATATTGCTGTCAGTGTTTGGTGAGTTGAGGAAAGACTGGGTTTCATAGTACAGGTAGTCCCCGATATATGATGACAATTGTGATCAGAATTTCCATTGCTAAGCAAGGCGGTTGTTAAAGTGAGTTATACTTGGATTTACAACCTTTTTTTTTTTTTGCCAAGGTTATTAAGCAAACTGCAGTTGTTAAATGAATCATGTTGTTGTTAAGTGAATCTGGCTTCTTCCATTGGCCATTTTTTAAAAAAAATTAGATTTATATCCCGCCCTTCTCCAAAAACTCAGGGCGGCTTACAATGCGTTAAGCAATAGCCTTCATACTTTTGTATATTTATACAAAGTCAGCTTATTGCCCCCACAAACTGGGTCCTCAATTTACCTACCTTAGAAAGGATGGAAGGCTGAGTCAACCTTGACCCTGGGGAGATTCGAACTTACAGTAATTGCAGACAGCTGGATGTTAATAACAGGCTTTAGTCTGCTTTTAGCCTGTTGAGCTATCCAGGCTAAAGCTATCCAAGACTTTGCTTGGCAGATGCTAGCTGGGAAGGCTGCAAATGGCGAAGAATAAAATTGGAATTAGAATTAATTAGAATTAGAATTAGAATTAGAATTAGAATTAGAATTAGAATTATTAGAATTAGAATTAAAATTAAAATTAATTAGAATTAGAATTAGAATTAATTAGAATTAGAATTATTAGAATTAGAATTAGAATTAGAATTAGAATTGAATAGGACAGGACAGGACAGGACAGGACAGCAGAGAATAGGAGAGGAGATAATGAGATGAGATGAGATGATGAGAAATGAGATGAGATGGAAGGGATCTTGGAGATCTTCTAGTCCAACCTCTGCTCAGGAAGGAAACGCTGTACCATTTCAGACAAATGGTTGTCCAACCTCTTCTTAAAAACCTCCAGTGTTGGAGCATTCACAAGTTGTTGTACTGATTAATTGTTCACATAACCCTAGATTGCTGCAACCATTGTAAATACCTTTGCCTGTTGCCAAAAATCTAAATTTTGATTGCGTGACTGTGGGGATGAATTGATGGTTGTAAATTTGAGACTGGTCATAAGTCACTTTTTTCGCAGTGTCTTCGTAACTTTGAAAGGTCCCTAAATAAACCGTTGTAAGTCGACGACTACCTGTGTTAAAGGAGGGAAAACGAAAGTAACATTGCTGTGGCTGTTGGAGGTGATTTTTTTTTCAGAATAAAACCTCCTTTCCCAGATGCCCAATATCAAAAGTAACATCCAAAGATTTAAAAAGTGAAGAAGGAAAATCCTGTTCGCCAGCAAATGGGCATCCATTCACTTAAAAGCGGAATGGGATGCTAACACTTTGCAGCACAGCTGGGACTCAATTTAGAACCCTCTCTGCTGGAAAGAAATCAGGAAGAACCCGGGAGCACTTTTTCTGACCAACAACGGTTGTTAAAAGGCACAAGCTTTTGTACACCTGATGAAGTGAGTTGCGGCTCATGAAAGCTCATGCCTTTAAATAAAGTTGGTGAGTTGGAAACGGGGCTGCCAGACTTCTGATTTATTTATTTATTTATTGCTACTGTAGACTAACACAAATTTCCTACCACCCGCTGGAAAGGTAATGGAATATGCGAACTTCCATTGTGTTTCTTTGCTTGGCATTGCTGATTGACATGAACATCTGTGAACAATAGATCATCTCATGGATACACAGAGCCTGTGGAGGACAGTAGCCCACTTGTGTTTCATTTTTGCTTGGGTGTTGTCTTTGACCCTTCAGTCGTCTTCTGACTCCCTTCTCCTCCTTTCCATGGGCACATACACATCTAAAAGCTTTTTTGCTGCCCCAGAAACAAAATACAGGCAGTCCTCAACGTACGACCAAAATGGAGCCCAAAATTTACCAAGTGAGAAATTTATTAAGTTGAGTTTTGCCTCATTTTACAACTTTCCTTGCCACATTGGTTAAGTGAATCTTCTGCAGTTGTTAAGTTAGGAACCTGGTTATTAAGTGAATCTGGCTTCCCCATTGACTTTGCCTTTCAGGAGGTCGCAAAAGGGGATCGCGCGTCCCTGGGTTACTGCAACTGTCATAAATAGGAGTCAGCTGTACCAAGCATCGAATGTAAATCAAATGGTCCTGGGGATGCTGCAATGGTTTTAAGCATGAAAAGTGGTCATAAGTCACCATTTTCACTGCCATTGTAACTTTGAACGGTCACTAAATGAACTTTTGAGGACTCCCTGTATGGGTTCCAACTTATGATGCCCCGATTGTGCACAACGATCACGCCATATTTAACTAAGTCAGTTAAAGCCCAAGCAGCTGCATTTCCTCAACATGCTTAGCTCAGATCGATTTATCCTCGGTTAGCTTTTGGGTGGCTTAGCTCTAGTGTGTGAACCTAGTGAGCAGAGCCATTGTTAGCAAAACTCTTGTCTCCTTATTTAAGAAGGGTTTGAACCTTCAGCATGTATTCCTCAAGAACAAATAACGAAACAATTGTCAGGCGCAAGGAACCAGAATGACTCCGTGAGCTGATCAAAGTTACTTCTTTATTGCTGCGTGCCTATTTACAAGAATCTCCCAGACTGGCTGCATTCTGTTGGGAACTAGGTTTTTATGGACTCTGGGGAGGTAAGATCTGCATTGTTTCTGCTATGCAAGGACTCATGTTCTGACCTAAGCTTCCTGAGTTAGTAAAACACACAAGTAGTCCCAAAAACCTCTTTAATTTCAACGGCTGTGAATTCTGTTCATTCACAGATGAGTCCCAAATAGTTGCAAAGAGTCCTTTGGGATAAGGCTGATTATCACCCACGTTTATCTCCCTTGACATGCTGCCAAAGACCTAATTGCCAAAGCCACATGGAGTCCAGAATCAAACAGAGCTTCAGACTTTAAACTGAATGGAATTAACAACGTTGCTTCCTGCAAAGGCCCATGTACCTTTGCTCCTCTTTTAAGTCTTATGGGAGGGGTCAATCATCTCTAAGCCCTACTCCTGAGTCATCCTTTTGTTTTAACTATTGTTGCCTTCTGGCAACTCTGTGCATGCACGCACTGGGAACATGCACTGTTCCTCTGCCTCGTTGCTGTCAGACTCTGGAGGCTCCGGAGGTAGCATATACCTCCCAGATGTCCCTTTCCCTGCCCTCATCCGAGCCTTCCCCAGACTCCAGGACTGGTCCATGTTCCTCCCCAACCTCCTCACTGTCCGACTCTCCTGCCAGCTCCGCAGGCCGCCGGCAGACCACAACAAGTCACCTCTTTCTTCACACACCCACACCCACTCACAATTTCTGCCACATCAGTACCGGGATAGGGAAACATCCCTGCTGCAGAAACCTCCTGGTGGCTGCGTCTTCCAACATAATTATTGTGTGCAAGGAAGTCTGATCTACTCAATACTACTCTTTCCTTTTTGTGGCTTGTGGTTGATGTCAGCCTAACCAGAGGAATTCAATAGCGTCTGATGCTGCCACTGTCACCACTACCGCCAACACAGAACACAGCACATGTTTCTGCCTAGCTCCATCCAAGCTGGGACGGTGGGAGCCACCTTTCAACAATTTGTGGCCTCCCATGAATAACAGGGAGGAGAACACTTCCCATGATATTACCCCCTTCCCACTGCAGCTTTGCAAAACAGTTTGCCGGAGGGTTTTTTTTTTTTCCAGTGAAAAGTGTTTGTCTTCTCATTGTTCCCCAATAGAATCATGCCTGGCTGCCCTCTTAGTGAAGAGCGGAAAAAGGGAGGAATATTAGCAAAGGGGGAGACTGATTTTAGGCAGGGTGGGACATGAAGAACCAATAGAACTCAGACTGGATAAGTTTAGTTACTGCAAAAATGGGAGAATTCCTTTTCTGTCTTTTCCTGCCTTTTCCTTTTCTCTCCCAATGTTCTCCTTGGCCGGCCTCCTGCTTGTGGAAAGACAGATCTTAAGGGATGCTCTAAATCAGGATATCCAACCGTGGCAACTTTTAAGGTTTGTGGACTTCAACTCCCAGAATTCCCCCGGCAGCCATGCACAGGCTGATGGAAATTAGGCAGAGAGTTAGGGCTTACCCATCTCTATCCCTTGTGGTGGGCTCCGACCATTGAGGCAGTAGATATAATTGTTCCTGCCCCTCCAGTCTTTAGAACCTCCTATTGACTCTCTGAAAGGGACGTGGTGGCTCAGGGTCTAAGACGCTGAGCTTGTCAATCGAAAGGTTGGCAGTTCAGCGGTTTGAATCTCTAGTGCCGTTACTTGTCCCAGCTTCTGCCAACCTAGCAGTTCGAAAGCATGTAAAAAATGCAAGTAGAAAAAATAGGGACCACCTTTGGTGGGAAAGTAACAGCATTTTGTGTGCCTTTGGCATTTAGTCATGCCAGCCACATGACCATGAAGACTTCTTTGGACAGCGCTGGCTCTTCGGCTTTGAAACAGAGATGAGCACCGGCCCCTAGAGTTGGGAATGACTAGCACATATGTGCATAAGGGGAATCTTTACCCTTTTATTGACTCTCTAAATTTTGGATGTTGGCTAAACCGATAAAACTATAAAACCATTATAGTGTAATAGTTAGAAATTCTTGTTTGCATTAAGGCAATGATTCTGGAATTTTTTTCCTTGGTGACAATGCTTTTTATTTGAATGGAGGTCATTGGGTTTGATTTCTGGGTCAACATATTCTGTACATCCGGAAACATGAGAATGTGGTTAAAAGGTTGAGCATGTTATTTGATCGTAACTAGTGGAATCTCTGCCTTACAGACTCCGTAAAAGTATATATCATCACTCTGATCGCTTATTACAGCCTATTTATAATTCCCTTGTGGAATTCCGGTGAAAGGCAGCTTATCTTCCCTAGAGTGGGATCTTACATTTGAGGGAAGGCAGAGTCCAGAGACCAAGCGCATGCCTGCCCATCCAGCCCGAAGTCTCGCTCATCGTTGGCAGGAGAAAACAGATTCCAGCAACACAGAAGGAAACCTATTTGGGGGCCCATGAAGTTTTTACTTTTTGGTGTGTCGCATCAGGTTTCGAGGGTCATCATCACAGTGAAAGGGAGGGGGGGACGGGGAGTCAGCTGCATCTCTGTTCTCAAAGTAGTTGTAACTTCCTGTGTAATTAGCTGAATAAACACTCTTGACATAATAACTAAGTGCTGGTTGCAAAGCTGAATGCTGTGGTTGGGTAATTGAATTAGTCTATGTGGGTGGCTTTCAAAAGGCTGTGTCTGCCTATGCTTCTCTTATGACCTTTCATTGTGCATTTCAAGAGCTGGAGTGAAGTGTCAGAAATGCTAGTTTTTCTGAATTGGGTATTTTGATCTAAAGGCAATAGATCAGGGGTGAAATTCAGCAGGTTCTGACAGGTTCTGGAGAACCAGTAGCGGAAATTTTGAGCAGTTCGGAGAACTGGCAAATACCACTTCTGGCTGGCCCGAGTGGAGTGGGAATGGAGATTTTGCAGTATCCTTTCCCCTGCCATGCCCACCAAGCCATGCCCACCAAGCCACACCACACCCACCAAGCCACGCCCACAGAACCAGTAGTAAAAAAAATTGAATTCCACCACTGCAATAGATTTCTATGGATTGCCTTTTTGTGGACAAATATGTATCTCTTTTTCCACAGACTGTGGCATATCTGTGTCACTTGAATGCTATCAGAGCTTCAGGTGAGTCCTGATGATGTTAAAAAGAATCTGAATGAACAAGTAACGCTAATATTTGTTCTTGCTTTTTCTTTTTAATGCCCTCAACAAAATCACCCAACGTACTGGTTGATGGAATTGGGTATGTCTAGTTTAATGAAAAGAAGGAATGGGGTGACATGATAGCAGTGTTCCAGTATCTCAGGGCCTGCCACGAAGAAGGAGTCAAGCTATTCTCCAAAGCACTGAGGGCAGGACAAGAAGCAACGGGTGGAAACTAATCAAGGAGAGAAGCAACCTAGAACTAAGGAGAAATTTCCTGACAGTTAGAACAATTAATCAGTGGAACAACTTGCCTCCAGAAGTTGTGGGTGCTCCAACACTGGAAGCTTTTAAAGAAGAAATTGGACAACCATTGGTCTGAAATGTATAGGGCTGTGATGACGAACCTATGGCACACGTGCCACAGGTGGCATGCAGAGCTCTCTCTCTGGGCACGCACACCATCGCCAGCTGCTGTTCTGTTTTCCGGTGTGTACATACGTGTCAGCCAGCTGTTCTTCCCATGAGCAAGAGCCCTGGAAATCCAAAGACTAGCTGGCCGGCACGCAGGTGAATGCCAGCCACCTGGTCTTTGGATTTCCGGCGCTCCAGCACGCGTGAAGATAAGCTGGCCAGCGTGCATGCATGCTCTGGAAGCCGTGCATGCGCACCAACCGGCTGGTCTCCGGGTTGCTGGGGCTGTAGCGCATGTGGACATGTGTGCGCACATACACACCAAGTGCCCAAACCGTTCTGGTTCGTCATCACTGGTATAAGGCTCACTGCCTGAGCCATGTGTTGGACTAGAAGACCTCCAAGATCCCTTTCAATTCTGTTATTCTATTCCAGTGATGGTTAACCTTTTTGGTGCCGAATGTCCAAAACACATGCCCATGTGCGTGAATGCAAGCCCATGTGCCCAACCGCCAAAATGCAATGCCAGCTCCCCCCATACATGCGCCCTGCCCTCTGTGCATGCACACCACATCCCCCTGCTTGTGCCCTGCGTATGCGGGGCAGAGACCGAAAGATCAACTAGCCGGCGGGAGGCGTGCACGCATGCATGGTAGAGCTGGGCTGGGGCAATGGCTGGCGTGCCCACAGAGAGGGCTCTGCGTGCCACCTGTGGCAGTCGTGCCATAGGTTCACCATCATGATTCTATTCTGTTATACAAAACACCAGTATGAAAATTAGCTCCTCCCATTCCACCCTTTACTCGGTCCATTCCGTTAAAGGGATCCTCTACACCAGTTGTGTGAGCCCTTCATTAAATAACCATTCACAAACGTCCTAAATTTTGGCTAAAGGCATCCGAAGGAACCATTCGGAGTCAAGGGGCATTTATTGCCTTGCTCAAAAGAAATACGTGAAGGCTTCCATTAAAAAGTCATTGATGCTATTAGGATGAAAAAAGGTTATAAAGTCAGTCCTAAAGCTCCGTCTATTGAAGAGTTGTATTTTCCCCAAAGTGGTTAACCTGTCAGAATCACTCCAAAAGCAACATATAAAAAGGAGGTCACAGAGAACCAGAGAACATCATCCAGGGATCTTCAGGGCCATCTCATCTTCTAAAGTTCATGACTCCATCAGAACAACACCGGGAAAAAACTGAGACGCATGGGAGAGTAGTAAGGCGGATTCCATTGCTCGCCAGGAAAAATATTGATATTACCAGAAACACCTGAATGACCTTCTAGCCCAGCGTTTCTCAACCTCAGCAAGTTTGAACCAGCGTGAGGTTGGAAAACGCTGGGGAATCCTGGGAGTTGAAGTCCATACATCTTAAAGTCACTGAGACTGAGAAACATTGCTCCGGGCAATAGACAAATAAAACAGAAAGTTTCAGACTATAATAAACAGAATTCTGTCTAGGAGAGTGATGGCTAACCTTTTTGCCATTGCGTGCCAAAAGCAGGGAGAGTGTGGGGGGGTCACATGTACGTGTGCCCACACCCATGGTTCAATGCCCCCTGGGTCCCCCCCCCCGCATGCATGCACAACCCCCATGTGCTCCCCTCCGCCTTTGGAACGTGACGGCAAAAGGGTGGGCCTGGGAGGCCCTTTTTTCGCCCTCTCCAGGTTCCAGAGGCTTTCTTGGAGCCTGGGGAGGATGGAAACGGCCTCCGGAGGCTGGAAACAGCCCATTTTCCAACTTCCGGTGGGCCTGGAAGGCCTAAAAATCAGCTGACTGGCGTGTGCATATGTTCTGGAACTGAGCTAGGGCAATGCTCGTGTGCCCACAGATATGACTCCGTGTGCCACCTGTGGCTCGTGTGCCATAGGTTCGCCATCACAGGTCTAGGAGAAAACAAAACACTGTATTCACAGCAGTGGTGAAATTCAGCCGGTTCTATCCAGATCGTGCGATCCAGTAGCGCCAGCGGTGGGAGGCTCCACCCACTGGCCTGGATGTCATCACATCCCGTTTTTGACCCTCTGTGCATGTGCAGAAGGCTCTGTGTATGTGTGGAGGAGGTGCACGCTCACATATGTGAACCGGTAGCGAAGGTAAGTGAATACCACCCCTGATTCACAATCAGAACCTTGTACCAGCCATCGAACTTGGAGGTGGTACAGGTAGTCCTCGACTTATGAACACAATTGAGCCCAACATTTCTGTTGTTAAGTGAAACATTCGTTAGGTGAATTGTGCCCCATTTGACGAGCTTTCTTGCCACAGGAGAGAAGCAGCTTAGAACTAAGGAAAACTTTCCTGACAGTGAGATCAATTAATCAGTGGAACAGCTTGCCTCCAGAAGTTGTGAATGCTCCAACACTGGAAGTTTTTAAGAAGATGTTGGATAACCGTTTGTCTGAAGTGATGTAGGGTTTTCTGCCTAAGCAGGAGGTTGGACGAGAAGACCTCCAAGGTCCCTTCCAACTCTTGTTATTCTAAATTCAAGTTGTTAAGCGAATCACTGCAGTTGTTAAGCTAGCGACACCGTTGTTAAGTGAATCTGACTCCCCCATTGACTTTGCTGGTCAGAAAGGACAATCGCATGACCCCAGGACATTGCAACCGTCATAAATAGGAGTCAGTTGCCAAGTGTTGCTCAAGTGACCATGGAGATGCTGAAATGGTCACAAGTGTGAAAAACAGTCATATAAATCACTTTTTTCAGTGACGTCACCTTGAACGGTCACTAAATGGACTGTTGCAAATCGAGGACTACTTGTAGTGTCATGGTTTGGGGCTGCCTTGGGATAGTTCCCACTATTGAAAAAAAAATGCATTCTGCTTTGTATCAGAATTCAGGAAAGTTTTATCGGTGAGGTGTGTGGCAAGGCAATAATTTCCAACATGTAGTCAAGTCTAGCTGAATCCCTCCACCTTGGCTTTCAAATCGGCGTCAATTTGGGATCTGTTACGTAATGTCTTCTTTGCAATTAAAAATCTGCAGCCTCCCCCCCTCCTTTTTTTTTAGAAGAGGCATTTGAAGAAGATCCCACTTTTCTGAAAATACATTATTAGACAAGAGTATTTTTAAAGAGCTTATTCCGGGGCATTTATGTTAATTTTTATCACATTTTCTTTTGTGGTAAACATTTAAAAGGAAATTTAGCTGGCAATGAACGCATCGGAGAAATTGGGATAATATACCTTTATTGAGAAATTTCCATTAAGAAGGACATATATTAGGGGGAATTGCATAGGAAAGCTCTGTGTGTTTAGAGAAGCCTGTAAAAATAAACAGATGGAGATTTTAAAAACAACAACAACAACAACAGATGATTAAAATGTTTATAGAAAACTTATGAGAGTCTTTGTGGCGCAGTGGTTAGAATGCAGGCTTACAAACTAGCTTTGCCCATGGTGCGGCGTTCGATCTTGACCAGCTCAAGGTTGATTCAGCCTTCCATCCTTCCAAGGTCAATAAAACGAGGACCCAGATAGTTGGGGGCAATAGGCTGATTCTGTAAACTGCTTAGGGAGGGCAGTTTACAGTGTAAAGCACTGTGAAGCGGTATATAACTCTTAAGTGCTAAATGTGGAGGTAAGAATATTGTTTACCAGGGACCAGTTTATGCATCCCTGTATGTGAGGCAGATCCTATACCAAAGAGCAGATATTTATTTATTAAAATGTATGAGTCCTTTTCGGAAAAACTGTGAAAAACTCCATTTTTCCAGAATGGTTTACAGTAGGTCAGTGTTTTTCAAAGTGTTGTCCTAAGATCAGAGGTGGGTTTCAGCAGGTTCTGACCAATCTGTTCAGTTCTCCGAACTACTCAAAATTTCCACTACCGGTTCTCCAGAACCTGTCAGAACCTGCTGGATTTCACCCCTGACTTATACTCACTGTAAAGGAGCTTCTTTATATCTGTTTCCTTTCTTGGCGACTGCAGCAGTTTGGAAGTTCGAATCTCATCAGGCTCAAGGTTGACTCAGCCTTCATCCTTCTGAGGTGGATAGAATGAGGACCCAGATTGTTGGGGGCCATAGGCTGACTCTGTAAACAGCTTAGAGAGGGCTGTGAAAGTGGTATATAAGTCTAAGTGCTACTTACAATTGTATTTTTTCCCTATTCCTCCCAAATCCTATGAAGCAGCTTGGATTAAACCCAATATGGGCTGTGATTGAGTAGAGTCTGGGTTTAGGGTTACAGTTAGGCATTTCTTGATCCAAGTCCAAGACCCAAGAGGTAAAACCTCTTAGAGAGGGCTGTAAAAGCACCGTGAAGCGGTATAGAAGTCCAAGTGCTATTGCTATATGTCTCTGAGCAGAGGCCGCCGTGGCGTTTATCACCCTGATCAGAATTTCCTAGGTGAAAATGAGGACGCTTGTCTCTGTTGGTAACATCCTGTTCTCCCATTAGCAAAGAACAAACCGAATCCGGTTTCTCCTTGTCCCCAATTAAACATTACCAGCTGCATGGTGCATTGATTTACTTAGCACTTGGGGTTTAGGATTTTTTTTTTTGCTGAGTAAATGTATGCAGGAGATGACAGCTGCTGGAAGGAAGCAGGTTGCAAGGTAATTTTCCATGCCCCTGTTTTCTGCTTAGAAAAAAAAAATACAACTTACAACCATTAGTTTAGGGATCATTTGAAGCTACAATAGAACTTTAAAAAAGTGACATGGCTGGTATTCACATGACCATTGCAGGATCCCTATGGTCACGTGTTCAAAATTTGTGTCCTTGGCAACTGGCATGTATTTATGGTGGTTGCACTATCCTGGGTCCAATGGTGGGATTCAGCCGGTTCGGGCTTGTTTGGGCAAACTGGTAGTTAAATTGTTGGCTGGCCACGCCCCTTCCCACACACCCTGGCCACGCCCCCTCATCACCTTGAAGTCAAACACAACACTGATATGGCCCTCAATGAAATCGAGTTTGACACCCCTGTTATAGAGTTTCCTGCTTGAGCAGGGAGTTGGATTAGAAGAACTCCAAGGTCCATTCCAACTCTGTTCTCCTATGAGCCACGGTGGCATAGGGGTTAGAGTGCAGTACTGCAGGCTACCTCTGCTACCTGCCGGCTGATTGCAATTTGGCAGATCGAATCTCACCAGACTCAAGGTTGACTCGACTTTCCATCCTTCCGAGGTAGGTAAAATGAGGACCCAGATTGTTGGGGGACATATGCTGACTCTGTAAACCTCTTAGAGAAGGCTGTGAAAGCAGTATATAAGTCTAAGTGCTATTGCTATTGCTACTTACAATTGCATTTTTTCCCTATTCCTCCCAAATCCTATGAAGTAGCTTGGATTAAGCCCAATGGGGGCTGTGATTGAGTAGAATCTGGGTTTAGGGTTAACGTTAGGTATTTCTTGATCCAAGTCTAAAATCCTAACCGTTATACTACACTGTATCTCAGCTTCTTTTTGAGTGGGTCCACTACTCTCTGAATCATACCTTACAACGGCTCCATTGAATGGTGAATACAGTTTTCACAACAATGATGGACTAATGTAAAAGAGAGGCTGTGTGGAATAGAAACCCTAGATAATTATCAAGAAGGAAACTTCAAGAATATCAACCAGCTCCAGGGAATCACAGACAGCTGTAGAATTTAGGTGTCTAAGCAATGAACTTCTCATCTCTCCTTTTTGTTTCACTGATCAGGCTGGAGGTTCGCTTAGTTCTCTGACTGCTAGGTGGAGTTTTCTTTTTTCTTTTTTTAAGTTGGAGAGAATCAATAATTCTAGTTTCTCCTTCCAAAGATTCTTGGCAGAAAGTATTTGTGGATGGTCCTGCCAATCTGGTGTTCTGGAGAAGCATTGATCCTCAGCAATCCCAGCTAACACGGCCTGCGGCAAAAGGCTGTGGGAATTGTAGTCTGCAATTTTTTTTTATTTTTTTGAGATTGCCAGACTGTCTGCCTCTCATTTGCTCCATTGCAGCGGCCTGATGGGATTCTGTTAGCATCCTTCAATTATTTGTTTTGATCCTTCATTGGCTATTTTGCATTTCCAGGAATAGAGTGTCACACTGTCCATGAACAAGAGGTGAAATCAGGAGCACCGTGAAACCTGTTCTACTGAACCACGGAGGTGATCTTTGAAAAGGAATGCAGCAGTTTACAAAATAGCAATTAAGGCCTCAGAAGAAAGAGAATTGTTAGAAAGAAACTTAAAACTGACTTTGCCTTAATTCTGTTTGGTTTAAGAGAAGAGAAAGCCTTTTGTCGAGCTTTCAAGACAGTGTAATTATAGCCTATATCAGTATTTATGCTGGAATCTGTTTCCTGACCTGGTCTAACTCAGAAAGCAATAAAAACCTATTCTACCACCAAGGTGTGGTTGGTCTAGTGGTGAAGACACCAGCTAGAAACCAGGAGACTGTGAGTTCTAGTCCTATTTTAGGCATGAAAGCCAACTGGGTGACTTTGGGCCAATGATCAGGAAACAGTAAGTTCTAGTCAGGGGTGGGATTCAGCCGGTTCTGACCAATTCGGGTATACCGGTATCTCTGAAGATCAACTGAGAGCGAACCGGTTCGCTCTGACAATCAGATGGGCCCGCCCCCCTGCCCCTGCGCTATAACCTACCTATATTTTTGTTTTAAACCCAGCTAATAAGCACGGCAGAGCGGATTGCTACGCCTCCACTGTTTTACTCACTCTGGGTTCGGTAGAAGGTAATTTTTGATCGCACTGAGCACACCAAACTCGTGGAAGGGTGAGTTTGGTGTGCATGCAGTGCACGTGCAGTGAACCAGTTGTTACAACCAACTGTTCTAGTCCTGCCTTAGGCATGAAAGCTGACTGCATATCTTTGGGCCAGTCCCTCCTCTCTTCTCAGCCCAACTCACTTCACAGAGTTGATGTGAGGAAAATAGGAGGAGGAAGGAGTGTTAGGTATGATTGCCACCTTGAGTTATCAGAAACATCATAAAAGGTGGAATTAAAGTATTTGCTTGTGTCTAGAAGAAAGTGAGGACTGCAGCATTTTCATTTACATTCTCTCTGCGTGTGCCACGAATGCATCAAACTGCTGCTATTTGGTACAAAATCTTGCATTTTTTTAAGCTGAGCTCAAACCTTGCATACTAAGTAAGAAGAAGACCTGTTCAGTTGGGGTATAACATGTTCTGCTTTGCAAGCCATGGTTTTTGGCTGAATGTTGCATGTGAACTAAGACAATGGCTTATTCAAACCTTGTGTTCATGCAACTTATAGTAAATCCAGCCAGGGTCTACCTATATTGATCAGTAAGCAGAAATCTCTGGGTTTGTGTGTGAGAGAGATTCTTAAGGAAGTTGTAATCAAGTAGGCAGGCAGATTCTAGATGATCTTCCTGTGACCTTGAAGCTTGACAGCTAATCTTTGATCCTCTTTTGAAGGGTAGCTTTGCATCTGTGTACCGTAGCAGGTAGGTAGGAGATGACATATACTGCATTGTTAAAAATAATATAACTTCCAAGCTCACAAAAGTCTGGTCAAATAGCAATAATACACAAACACGGCTTATGTGTGCTCCTTCATCAGTCATGTCAATTACAAAGCCAGCTTAAGAACGAGACACTAATCAAAAACAAGCAATTGTAACAGTAATAAAAAGCACCATTATTCACTGCCCATAAGATGCAGGCTATCTAATAATCCATTCTAATTCTACTTGAATTAACAGGCAGATAATTAAAACTCACCAACTTAGAGTATGGTCATCTATCTTACCTGTACTTTCTTTATTCTATACACTCTGGGGTATAAATAGGAATTGTGCGTACTTTTCTTGGAACAAATAAGATCTATGGCAAACCTCACCCATCCTTAAAAATGCATGCAATTATTAAAACAGGTATGTGTCATTCTTCCAAGTAGTAAAATTTCCCAAGATTGCTTGCAAAATTATATATATATATCTATATATATGTTTCCTGAGGTTTTCGTGGGTGTTTGTATGTAGGTCTTTGGTTATTCGGGTCTTCTCCCGCGTAAAATTGGAAGTGTCTTGGCAACGTTTCGATGAAGTCTCATTCGTCATCTTCAGCCTGGTGTCTTCGGCTTCGTGCTTCCAGGAACAATTTGCATGAAGCCGAAGACACCAGCCTGAAGATGACGAATGAGACTTGGTCGAAATGTGTGTGTGTGTGTATAAATATAAATACAACAGCCCTCGCATTTACAACTGTCACAGCATTCATACAGTCATATGATCAAAATTCAGGTGCTTTGTAACCAGCAGGTACTTGTAATGGTTGCAGTGTCCCAGAGTCATGTGATTGCCATTTGTGACCTTCCCAGCCAGCTTTTGATAAGTATAATCAATGAGGGAATTCAGATTTGCTGAACAGCCTAATGATGGAGGAGATGAGCAGGCTGAGCCCGAAGGAGGAGTCAAACGTGTCATAAGTCATGAGTCCCTGCGCTCCCGCAAGAGATCTAAATCCATCCCACCTTGAATGCCTTTCTTATCTCCCGCTCATTTCTCTTGACTGGTAGTTGGTCAGATTTTTATAGCAAGCTTAAGCTTGCAATACATCTTTTATATTCATCTGAACTGCCTAAACCTCCTGATTTTCCTGGTGCTTGACACAATCCACTTAATAACTCTAGTTTCATTTAACAACGGCAGCAAAAAAATCCCTTGTAAAATTAGCTGCACTCACTTATTAATCACTTGCTTAGCAAGGGGAATTCTGGTCCCAGCTGAGGACTACCTTAATCTAGAAAATATTCTGCTGCAACCCAAATAGAGGGAATTTATAGATGAATCACAAAAATGATGAAGATGAAAAGGGACAAAGCTACCCTATAGAGCAAACTTATACACATGCACTGGGAGGTAATCCTGTTCACTTAAGCACATAAAGGAGCCTTTTGAGGCTCACTAATTCAAAGCAAGCATTGCCAATTATTGTGCACACTTTGATTTTCCTTTATCCGAGGGATCAGAATGTGGTACCTAGAGTTGCCAAAAAATGCTGCAAGAGAAAAAGATTGAATTAAAAAAAAACACGACTGAAATTTCACATGCTCTTTCAAAGTTTCAAAAGATTTTGGTGATTTTCCATGTGATAGTGGTATTTTTTTAAATAAGGTCACCGCAGAAGATGGCTGACACATTGCAAAACTTCAGGTGGTGTTGAAGAGGCATTCTGAAAAATGATTTTTTTGATGAAAATCTGGTTCCCATTTCCCCAAATTTGTAGGGAGCAAAATATTAAATAACATTAATGGCTAAGGAAGAAGTAGCACAGTGTTTTTCAATCTTGGCTGCTCTTTGAGGAGTAGATTTCAACCTCCAGAATTCTCCAGCCAAGAATTGTGGGAATTGAAGTCTACCCATCGTACAATAGCCAAGGTTGAGAAATACTGAAATAATAAATTTAGAGCCTTGCATTATGTTTTGGAAGGCCTGAGCCAACACCATACACTAAAGATCATCTTACCTCACCTACAAATATACTTCTTGTCTCTCAACCTCAGGAAACACATTTCCTTGACTTTCCAAAAGCCAAAGCGAAACGTAATCCTTTTCTTCCTCAAGGAAAACACAGTCCAGTTGCTTTTTGAAAAAGCACCTTTAAGACAACCATGATCTGAAGTGGCTCAGTGGCTAAGATGCTGAGCTTGTCGATCAGAAAGGTCAGTGGCTCAAATCCCTCGTATAGGTCTCCTGCATGACCTATACTAGATGACATCCAAGGACTAGACTAGATGACCTCCAAGGTCCCTTCCAACTCTGTTACTGAATGACTGGGAATTTCCATAGACATAAACCAACCTGTTTCTTGGGCAACAAAAACCTTTAAATCTTGTGCCATAGCCATGATGGCTGGTCTTCTTGGTTGGAAGCCAGTTAGTAAACTTAATCTCTGGTGTTTTCTTTCTTGGATTATGAGTAATTTTTCACTTTTTTCAGAATATATTAAGCTTGCTTTCTGCATTTGCAGGATCTGTTGCTCATGCAGTTGAGTATTCTTCTGCGCCAGTCCTGCTGGATTGCTAGCCCCCAGAGAGACCTACCGTATTTTTTGGAGTATAAGACGCACTGGACTATAAGACGTACCTACCTTTTTTGGTGAGGAAAAGAAGAAAAAGAAATCTGCCTCTGCCTCTGTCTTTGAGCAATTTTGCCTCGTTGCAGCAAACAGCCTGCTTTACTTTCATTTTTGTTTTCAGCATAGCTTGATTATCACAAATCTGCTCCAGCAATTTACCTCTTTGCAGCAAGCAGCAGAGACCTGCGCAAAACAGCTGAGAACAGATCAGCTGAGAATTGATCTAATCAACTTGTGCTAATTAGCCTGTGCTGAAGCTGAAAGGAGCTGTTTTTTCTTCCTGTTTGCTGCAAGGAGGTAACTGCTAGGAAGCAGAGGCCAAAGAGTGGGGGCCAGTAGCTGGACGGGGCTACATTTGGTGTATAAGATGCACCTAAATTTTCACCCCCTTTTAGGGGGGGAAAAGGTGCCTCTTATACTCCGAAAAATATGGTACATCTACAATATCCTTTATCCAAAGAATATAGAGGTGCCAGCCCCCGACCGGATAGACAAGACCGGAAAATCAACTCCCCATGAACCATTTTTATTGAGATTGGCTATAATAAGAGAACTCTTAATTACCTCCTTCTCCTTCTTATGCTCCAATGAGTTGAAGTCCACAAGCCTTAAAGTTGCCAAGGTTGGACATCCCTGATCTCTATTGTACTGTATCAATGATGGGTTGCCCCCGGTTCTAGAGAACTGTATGGGATATCGTTGTCGTGCAGGTAATCCTTGATTTACAACAATTCGTTTAGTGACCGTTTAGCTACAACAGCGCTGAAAAAAGTGACTTATGACCATTGCAGCATTCCCTGTGAGTCACGTGATCAAAATTAGGGCCATTTGTCAACCGGCATATATTTATGATGGATGCAGCAACCCAGGGTCACGTGATTACCATTCGCAAACCTTCCCAGATAGCTTCCGACAGGGCATAATCAATGGCGAAAGATGAATTTGCTTAAAAGTAATTCCACATATCTCAGCAGCAGCAGCTTGCAGTCTCTGTGTTATTTCTTACTCAACCCCCTTTTGGTTTGCAAGTATTTATTTAGTGGTTTGTTTGATTGTTTGAAAAAAACTGGGCTTTGTGGTGTCCTTCCCACCCTGGTTTTCTTTCACAACACATTCTTATCTGGGTGAGCTGGATATTTTGATGATGCTTCTGCACCAAAATGCGAATTCAATTGCCTCCCAAACGCCCTAGAGCTTTCGGCATGCTGTAATTTAAAGACCGTGAAGCAAAATGAAAGCAGATAAAATAGTTTTCTTCCCTTTGACGGGCGGGGGGGGGGGGGGATATATATATTATAAAATTAGCAGAGAAAGTAGGAGCGTAATAAGAGAGATCCCTCCGGGTGATGCTTGCCTTGCTCGACTCGATCGGAGCCCTTCCTGCAAGCAGATTCCAGCCAAGCTTTTCCTTCTGCTCCAACTTGGAATCACGCTTTCTGGTATTTAGCTTCCCCTATAATTTTCCAGCCTTGGTTTGTCAGCAATATTTACCAAACGCCTGAATGCAAAAGGTGCTGGGGTGGATTCGTTTTCAAAGCTATCGTAAATCTTTACCTTTTGGTTCGGTAGCTTCATGGAAAGTGGAGGAAATTTTTTCCCCCAGGCTGAGTTGTTTGCCATTTGCAAGCCAGACTTGGTCAGGGGGACAATTAAAAGAGTGACTAGATTTATTTATTTATTTACTTACTTACTCACTCACTCACTCATTCATTCATTCATTCATTCATTCATAAAATTTACATGGCTGCCCAACTCACTCATGGTGACTCCAAGTGGCTTACAACAATATATCCCCAAAGCAACTTAGTATCATAGGGTTGGAAGGGACCTCAGTGGTCTTCTAGACCAGGGGTCTCCAAGTTTGGCAACTTTAAACCTGGTGGACTTCAACTCCCAGAATGCTGGGAATTGAAGTCCTCCAGGCTTAAAGTTGCCAAGCTTGGAGACCCCTGTTCTAGACCAAACCCATGCTCAAGCCGGAGATCTTATATCAGGGGTGAAATGCTACCGGTTCGCATCAATTCAGGCGAACTGGTAGCGGCGGTGGGTGGTTTGGTGAACTGATAGCGGCGGTAGCATGAGGCTCTGGCCACCCATCCAGATGTCGTTACTTCCTGGTTTTAACCAGGAAGTAACCTGTTTTTGACTCTCTGCACACGCACAGAAGGCTTTGCGCATGCGCAGAGGGTCCAAAATTGCACATGATGCGCTCATGCACTTCCAAACTGGTAGGGAAGGTAAGTAGATTTCACCCCTGCCGTATATTATCCAGGTCAAATGGTTGTCCAGTTTATTTTTGAAAACCTTCAGAGATGGAGCACCCACAGCTCTGGGAGTGACGGGGTAAGCTATTCCATTGATTAATTGTTCTGTCGGGAAATTTCTCCTTAGTTCTACGTTGGATTTCTCTTTAACAAGCTTCTACCCATTACTTCTTGTCCTGCCCTCTGGAGCTTTGGAGAACAAGTCAGTCCCTTTTTTCTCCATACCAGACTCTTAAGGACTGGAAGACAATTATCATGTGGGCTTTTTCCCCCAGTGAGACCGGTCTATCAGGGCAGCCTGATCTACCCAAATATGGGATGGAACATACTGCTTCCGCTGTCGCCTTTCAGCCCCAATCCAGGAGCCTTTGCAGGTGGTCACTTCCGCAACAAACTGTTTTTGTTTTGAATTTATATTTCCCGACAAATATTTACCTTTATTTCTTTATCGGTAAATATAAATTCAACACAAAAAGATAATTATCGTGTTTCTCCAATCCTTCTCTTTGATAGGCTAGCCTTCATACTTTTGTATATTTTATACAAAGTCAGCTTATTGCCTCCACAAACTGGGTCCTCAATTTACCTACTTTAGAAAGGGTGGAAGGCTGAGTCAACTTTGAGCCTGGGGAGATTCGAACTTACAGTAACTGCAGACAGCTGGTGTTTAATTACAGTGCTTTAGTCTGCTGAGCTACCCAGCCTCTTTTCAATTGCGCAGCACAGCTGATTTCCTTCCCACCCTGCTGTTCTACTTTACCGTTGTTGACTTGGAAGGTAAGCAGCTAAGCTTCGAAATGCTCCATTTTCAGTGCTGCATGCAAGCGCCATAGGCGCAGGCACCCTCACCGAACCGGTTGTTAAACTGCCAGCATGCTACCACTGCATACACCGGATATAGAAGTCAATAACAAGGGTTCATATTTCCAGCACTTTATTTCAGGGCTTGAATCCTTTGCTTTTGGATCCCCCTACGTAAGAAAACCATAACCAAACTCAACAGGTTTGCTGTTATTGCCTGCTCTTCAATTGTCTTGGGGCACTTGTTGCTAGCCATACACCTGATTCTTTTTCCCTGATAATTCACAGGGATTATCGTTGTCCGCAAGGCAAATGCTGTCCCCTAGAGCTACGTCCACTTACCACTTTCTGCCGGCATTATTCCATCTGTTTTCTCCTTGCCTCCTTGTCTTACTGAATGCCTCTCAAGCATCCAGCGGCTGTGCACGAGAAAACAATAACATATGGCGTTTGCCTTGGCAGCTACCTGGCATTGGTTCCACGGTGAGGCTGGCAGTTTCAAAGAGCTCCCCGTGCATGTTTGACTATTAAAAGTGAGCTCTTCCTTGCATCTATAAACGTAAAAGAAATCCCAAAGTGGACTCTTCTGCTCTGGTATTCCTAATGCAGCAAGCTCTGCCTTCGGGGACATTTTAGGGCAAAGGGAAGCTTACAGGATTGGTTTGCAGTCCTTTAAACAATAGTGGCATTAATGAGGCTAATTAGCATGCCTGGCGGCCACCTCTGAGTGACACAGTTCTTTCCTCTGTAAGGCTTCTCATCTGATGGAATGAGATATGCTAGTGAGCAATGGGTGGCACGCGGCAGATCAGGACTGCTCGGGCACACTTGAGCGGGATAACCTTGATAACTTTTCCATAGCAACTGTTCTACAGGAAGATCATTGTCCCGTTGGTTCCACGTGATGGGAATTTAGAACTTCCTTGAGGTGGTTCTTCTAAGCCAGACACTGATGTCCCCTTCAACTCTCCAAATAAACTCGATCTCCTGATATTCCTGGTCCCTCTCTGTTGGCTAAGGGTGGTTAGAGCTGCACAGATGCTATTCAGTAACATCTGGAAGTCCATAGGTACTTCATGTTGGTTTTATCCATTCAGTCCTTTCCGACTCTTGGCGGTTCTGTGGATCAGGTCTCTCCACATCTTCAGAATTTGCACTACTTTTTTTTTGAGTTGTTCTATGCCAAGGGTCTCCAACCTTGACAACTTGAAGACTTGTGGACTTCACAACTCCCAGAATTCTTGGGAGTTGGCTGAGGAATAGAATAACAGAGTTGGAAGGGATCTTGGAGGTCTTCTAGCCCAACCCCCTGCTTAGGCAGGAAACCCTACACCACTTCAGACAAATGATTATCCAATATCTTCTTAAAAACTTTCAGTGTTGGAGCACCCACAACTTCTGGAGGCAAGTTGTTCCACTGATTAATTGTCAAGCAATTTCTCCTTAGTTCTAAAGTTGCTTGTCTCCTTGATTGAGTTTTCTCTTGAACTAGTTCCCAACAGTGCTGCCATTAGATCAAGAAAGCAGAAAGAGTGACATTAAATGAAGGGTTTTGGACAATATAGGTAGTCATCGACTTGCAGCCATATGTTTAGTGACTGTTTGAAGTTACGAACAGTGACCGTTTTTTCATACTTACAACTATTGCAGCATCCCCACTCTCATGTGATCGAAATTCAGACGCTTGGCAACTGACTTGTATTTATGACAGTTGCAGTATCCTGGGGTCATGGATCACGTTTTGTGACCTTCTGACAAGCAAGGTCTCAAAACGGTTGGTATTACTAGCTTAACAGCTATAGTGATTCACTTAACAACTGTGTTGAGGTGGTAAGATGGGGCAAACCTCACTTAACAACTGTCTGTCTTTGCAACAGAAATTTTGGACTCAATTGTGGTTGTGAGTCGAGGATTCCCTGCCCCGTCTGCTTTTTATGTTTTGACTTACAATCTGTTTGTTTTGAGCCTAATAATAATGCTTCAATTCCCTTTATTTCCTGGAGTGTCGTTGTTTCTAGATCCTAATTGCTTGGGCTCTTGATCCCTGCCCTGATACTTGGCAAAACAGTCCCATTCCTCCCATTTCCTCCACCTCCTTACTGTAGCGAATGTGTTCATGGCTGTGATTCTGCTCATGAGTAGCAGGTGCAAACAGGAGAAGGTGAGGACACCTCCCCCAGAAGTTACCTTTGCAAAATATCATCCCATCCTTTGTGCAGGATTTTCAAAGACAAACAAAAATGCTGCGCTGTGTTGTGCTGTGCTCAGCAGTCATGGAATTCTGCCTGTCTACTGGAGAAGTATTGAATGGAGCATGCAAGAATAGTCTACAATGCCGATTTAAGTCCTGGGTTGCTGCTGTTGTTAGTTGTGAAGTCGTGTCCGACTCATCGCGACTCCATGGACAATGTTCCTCCAGGCCTTCCTGCCCTTTACCATCCTCTGGAGTCCATTTAAGATCACGCCAACTGCTTCAGTGACTCCATCCAGCTACCTCGCTCTCTGTCATTTTGCCCTCCATCGTTCCCAGCATTAGGCTCTTCTCCAGTGGGTCCTTCCTTCTCATTATGTGGCCAAAGTATTTGAGTTTCATCTTCAGGATCTGGCCTTCTAAAGTCCTGGGTAGAAGGACTCAAAGTCTGCAACCTTTGACCAGAGAAGTTTTTATTAAGGATATTAAACAGAACCTACAGTAAAGAATTTCGATATTTGATCTTGCATATAATTACAGCTGCAAGGATAGTCTATGCAGAAAAATGAACAGAGGAAGAAATAATTAAGAAAATCCTGGACTGTGCGGAAATGGATAAATTAATGAAAGAAATAAAAGAAAAGGAACATACAGAATACTACCAAGTATGGACTAAGTGGTACGATTGGCTCGAGATTAGAGAAAGTAAAGGTGAATAAATGATGGAGAGAAGACTATGACAAATGTGTAAAATATTGTAAATGCTTAAAATTAGAAATAAAGGGACAATAAAGATAATGATAATAAAGCATGGGAAAAATGCGGAATGTATAAAGTAGAAAGTAAGAGGAACGAAACTGATATGTAAAAAGAAACACATATTATGTGTTTGTGTTTTGTAGGTTGTGTTGTTGTAAAATCAATAAAAAACTTATATAAAAAAAGTCTGCAACCTTTGGTAGCTACTGCTATAGCTGTTCTGTAAATGCTACTCTCCTTGGAAGAGGTTTTTGTGCGTGTGTGTTACACACGTGTTCACATCACGTTCTGCAGAATTGACCGGAAGGAATGAAGGAGGGAGGGGGGTCATCGCACACCCAAGTGCAAAAGAATGGTGTGTTCTTCCTTCTAAATTATAAACAGAACTAACACCAGCCAGTTCATGGGGAATTTGAAGCATCATTTTGGTTTTCTTTGCCTCTTTTCATTTAGGGTTTTCCTTGTGCGTTTAAGGCGACCCTTTGTAAGTGTGCAATTTTGGGGCTCCTTCTGGCTGAACAATATTGTCTTATTGATCTGAGCACCTGGTAATCATCCCCGTTTATTGTTTGTTATGACAATATCAAGCAAGGGTCATGGAAGCTGCGACCTGCCTTCCAAGTGAGGGGAAATCTTTCTTATAATTTTTTTTAAAAAATAACAACAAATCCTTAAAACCTCTTTTTAAGATGTCTATGGAGATTCTCAGTCATTCAAGTCACGGTTATCCCAAAGTGTTTTTTTCAAGAGATAACTGGACCTTCTGGTTTTTCTTTGAAGATGTTTCCCTTCTCATCCAAGAAGCTTCTTCAGCTCTTCCCCATCATCCAGTCAAAGCTGAAGAAGCTTCTTGGATGAGAAGGGAAACATCTTCAAAGAAAAACCAGAAAGTCCAGTAGCCTCTTGAAAAAGCACCTTTGGGACTTGCTTTGCTCAGGATCGTGAGCGAAGCGAGGGCGCGCACGTGATCCCGTTGTGAACTGGTGGTAAAAGTAAGTAGAACCCACCCCATGTGTAGGAATGTAGTTGTGTAATGCAAAGGATATTCTGCTGGGACTTCTGGCAAGGTGGAGTGCCTGTGCTTATTACGTGGAGGTTGAGATGACCTGGGGAATCCTTCAAACTCCCCTGCTGAGCCCCTTCTAGAAGTTGCAACTAACTCACTACTTTTTAGTAGAAGTCTTTCGCTGATGTTAATGCACGTTGTGAAATGTTCTGAGTGCTTTGCATGGCCCTGTCAGGAAAGAGGCCCCTTTCTGCAAAGGGCTCAGGAAAGGGACTTCCTGGGATGGGAGGCTATGTGGAGATTCTTAAAGGGAAAAGTTCCCCTTGCACAAATGTGCTAGTCGTTCCCGACTCTAGGGGGGCGGTGCCCATCTCTGTTTCAAAGCTGAAAAGCTAGCGTTGTCCAAAGACGTCTCCGTGGTCAGGTGACAGCATGACTAAACGTCAAAGGTGCACGGAATGCTGTTACCTTCCCACCAAAGGTGGTCCCTATTTTTCTACTGGCATTTTTTACATGCTTTCGAACTGCTAGGTTGGCAGAAGCTGGGACAAAGAACAGGAGCTCACCCCATTACACGGCGCTCGGGATTCGAACCGCTGAACTGATGACCTTTTCAGTCGTCAAGCTCAGTGTCTTAGCCACTGAGCCACCACATCCCCTTAAGATTCTTAAGGCACAATTTAATTTGGATTCCTCAGGGATCCTCTCCAAACGTAGGATTTTACATACTACTGTATCGCCTCCAGTAACAGCAGACGAAAGAATGCTTAATCTTTTCTTCCCTCATTATGATTTTGACCTTAGACATTGGCTGGATCTGCTCTGTTGGGGATCTAAACTGTTTGGCTCTTAACTTTCTTAATTGCTTTAATTGCAGAAGAGGTTGGATCGTGGGCTTGGCTGTTGCATAATTCTAAGTCATCATTAATTGCTTGATTTTTGGCATGGCAGATGCTGGGCCAGCCCTTCCATTATGTTGTCAGTTTCCATGTAAACCAGGACTTTTATTGCTTGGTCAACACACCATTTATTTTCCAAAATTCCTGGTTACGCATGATGTGGGAATGCAGCCAAAGAGAGCTTCCCAGCAGCAGAGTTGATTTTATACATCGCTGAACAAAGTGACAGGACTGTGCATCCTTTTGGATTTGATTAGAAAATGGTGCGTAGAGAGATGCAAATATAGCGTCTGTTTGTATCTTTTTAAAGCAGCCGCCTCTTTAAAGGTTGTGGATCTCAGGAAAAGAAAAGTTTAGTCTAGTGGTTAAAAGCACAAGGCTAGAAACCGGGGAGACTGAATTCTAGTACTACCTTAGGCACAGGGGTGGGCTTCAGATCCTTTAGCAATGGGTTTGCAGTCCCATTGCTGGGTGGGCGTGGCCATAGTGGGTGTGGCCTAGTAGGCCACCTGCACCACAGGTGTGTGTGTGTTTTCGCCCTCCCCAGGCTCCGGAGACTTTCCTCAAGCCTCCAGGAGGGTGAAAACAGCTTACCACAGAGTGCAGAGACCCTCCGAAGGCAGGAAACAGGCTCGTTTCTGGACATCCGGAACCTCCGGTAGGCCCGTTTTTTGCCCTCCCAGGCCCTCCACACGGCGCCTGCACTTACCTGGACTGATGAATGGGCTGCGTGGAGACTCCTGGGAGGGGAGGGGAGGGGTGGGCAAGGCCAGCCAGGGGTGGCATTTGGGGGTTCGCTGAACCCCAGCGATCCTTGGCTAAAGGATTGCCTGAACCCTGCCGAACCCCCCAACAGCCCACGCTTAGCCATGAAATCAATTGGGTGACTTTGGGCCAATTACCAGGAAACTCTGAATTCTAGTCCTGCCTTAGGCATAAAAGCCTAAGTTGGGTGACTTTGGAAACGTCACCAGGAGATCGTGAGTTCTAGTTCTGGCCTTAGGCATGAAAGCTGGCTTGGGCCAATCATTCTCTCTCCCAGCCCTTCACAGGGTTGTTGTTATTGTGAGGAATGTAGGGGGAGGAAGCAATATTAGATGCAATGTTTGCCGCCTTGAGTTGTTTATAAAAATAAAGATGTGATACTAAATAAATACAATAAATACAAGGCATGTTTCCTGCAATCTAAAATCTCAGGACAAGATATACCCTCTATATATAGACTTGATGACATGTCCTGTGCTCTTCTTCACCCAAAATAAACTTTTTGCCTTTGAATTCAAAGCAATGCCTTGTTTTGGGCATCTGAATTTGATTTCTCTTTTTTCCCCTCCTGCTTTTCCTATCCCTTGTTTCCAAAAGATAGAAATCGGGTTTCCTCATCTGGGAACGACTCCAAATACCTTTGACGAAAAAGGAGCCCGGAATGGCAAGAAATTATACGCATTTCTTAAAATGATAGTTTTAAGGAAATGCAGATGATGGAGCACTCCCGCCTTCTGAGAAAATAAATAGGACACGTTGAGCTTTTCTTTGCCTTAAAAGAAAAAGGTAGAATGATGTGGGAACGTGGTGCCATAGACTTAGGCCTGAATAGTTACGGAGCTGATTTAAATATATTGATCCATCCAGCCTTTCAGCGAGGAACTAAAGCGTGCTAGAAAGAAGGCATCTGCTGCAGAAAGAAAAGGAAGCAAGATTTTCTTCTCAACTGGGATTGGCTCTGCACAAAGTCAGATCCATCTATCTGGGAACTATATACTAAAGTGCTTAGTTTTTCCAATCTTCATTGGGGCTTCCAGAATGTGTGTGTCTCCCTTTCTTTAAAGCAGCATTTTTCAACCTTGGCTGGTGTGAGATGGATGGATTTCAACTCCCAGAATTCCTGAGCCATGGCTGGTTCAGGAATTCTGGGAGTTGAAGTCCACAAGTCATCAAAGGGCCATCGTTCCCCAACCCCTGACTTAAAGCAAAAGTTTCTCAACCTTGGCTGGTGTAAGATGGATGGACTTCAACTCCTAGAATTCCCCAGCCAGCATAGTATTGAAGTCCATCCATCTCACACCAGCCAAGGTTGAGAAACTTTTGCTTTAAGTCAGGGGTTGGGGAACGATGTCCCTTTGATGACTTGTGGACTTCAACTCCCAGAATTCCTGAACCAGTCATGGCTCAGGAATTCTGGGAGTTGAAGTCTGCAAAGTCATTAAAAAGGGCATAGTTCCCCACTTCTACTTTAGACAAAGGCTTGGCTCCATCTCAGTGCTTTTCTTCCAGTGGATTGTATCGAAAAGGACAATTTTCTTGCAAGACTATCAAATTATCTGAAGGCAGGGTGGATGGGTTTATGCTGTCCTACATAACTTGTAGGCATGCCTTTGCAAGCTAATTCAGAAAAAGCTTTGGCTAAAATCAGTTACTTTCCAGTAAAAAGGAAAATCATTTCCCCAAATCCAGTACTGATCTTCTCTCTGTCTCTCTCTCTCTCTCTCTCTCTCTCTCTCTCTCTCTCTCTCTCTCTCTCTCTCTCTCTCTCTCTCTCTGTCTCTCTCTCCCTTCTTCCCTCCCTGTCTGTCCTTCCTTCCCTCCCTCTCTCTCTGTTTTTCTCTCTCTCCCTACCTTCCTCTCTCTAACTTTGTCTCTCTCCCCCTCTCCCTCCCTCCCCATCTATCCTTCCTTCCCTCCCTCTCTCTCTGTTTATCTCTCTCTCCCTACCTTCCTCTCTCTCTCTCTCCCTCCCTCCTTCCCTCTCTCCCTCCCTGTCTGTCCTTCCCTCCCTCCCTCCCTCTCCCTCCCTCTCTCTCTGCCTTTCTATCTCCCTCCGTCCCCCTCTCACTCTCCGTTTGTCCTTCCTTCCCTCCCTCTCTGTCTCTCTCTCTCTCTCTCTCTGTCTCTGTCTCTGTCTCTGTCTCTCTCTCTCTCTCTGTCTCTCTCTCTGTCTCTCTCTCTCTCTCTCTCTCTCTGTGTGTGTGTGTGTGTGTGTGTCTCGCAAAGTCTCCACCAATGGTCACCATGCCAAAATGAGGTTGTGGTTGCGTGCTGCCAAACAATGGTGGCAGGATTTCATGCTGAACTTTTGGGCAGGTTATTTTTTTTTTTTAAAAAAAGGATTGGAATGGAAAAGTTTACTTGGCAAACCTCGGGTGTGTTTTCTTGATATATGTAATTTTTTAGTGAAAGTTTAAACAATAGTAAGTAGTGATACAAACTAAAGTAGAACAAAAAGAAAAAAAAAAGAAACAGAAAGGAAAGAAAAAAGTAAAAGAGCCAAAAGAGAGCAAGTAAAAGAGGGGGAGGGGGGTGGAGAAAAAAAGAAATGGTGCCTAATTTTTTCACCGCAGTGACAGGTAGAATTCTATTTCAAGCATTCTCTCTAAAGTTACAACCTGCCTGCCTGCCTGCCTGCATCTATCTTATGTCTGTCTGTCTGTCTGTCTGTCTGACTGTCTGTCTCTCTAGCTCTCTATCATCTACCTACCAACCTACTTACCTACCTATCTATCTTCATCTACCTTTCCCATCTTACCAGCAAATCGCTTTTATTTTTTTATTTTTTATGTAAAAGGTCCATAGGGATTTCAAGTCACCAATAAATGTCAATATTGCCTTTTCTCTGATCAAATAAATCAGTGTAGCCTTTTCAGCAAACTCTGTCCTATAAAACTTCAGATACGCTGTACAAACTAGGTATTTTTTATAGAAGTTTTTTTTTTAGATGAATGATATTTAAAAACACAAGTGATGAAAAGGGATAAAAGTGCAACCTCTCTTTTCCTAATTACCTCATTGTGACATAGCCCCACCCAGTGTCAACTTGACTGCCAAAAAAATCTAATCATAATTAATCTCACTCAAGCTTAATAATAAAGCAACGTAGCCCCAAGCTACTGAGATATTGTCTTTCATTCTTTAAGACAGAGCAGAACCAAACTTCTCCTCTCAGGGTTCTTAAATTCTGTGCTCTGCCTTGTTACTCCATTTCCTTTTCCCCAAATAGTTGATTTGAGTTAATGCATCCTTGCAGTCGGGATTTTCATTCTTCTTTGAAATCTAGAATTTTCAAATAGCAATGTCAACCAAATGTCAATCAAGGACTAGAGGTGGCATCAGTGGTGGGTTGCCCCCGGTTCAGACCAAGAACCAGTAGTAAAACTGGTGGGAGGCTCAACTCACTGACCCGGACGTCATCATAGGTGATCTGCGCATGCGCATATTGTGGGCGCGATGCGAACTGGTAGTAAAGGTAAGTAGAATCCATCCCTGGGTGGCATGATAGCAATC
The DNA here is from genome assembly GCA_030761175.1 of Masticophis lateralis. Lineage (NCBI taxonomy): Eukaryota > Metazoa > Chordata > Lepidosauria > Squamata > Colubridae > Masticophis > Masticophis lateralis. The sequence goes on from JAUDYJ010000009.1 coordinate 16,281,139, forward strand.
TTCCAATATTTAAGGGGCTGCCACAAAAAAAGAGAGGGTCAGCCTATTCTCCAAAGCACAAGAAAAATAGGAAGCAATGGTTGGAAACTAATCAAGAAGAGAAGCAACCTAGAATTGTGAGAAATTTCCTGATAGTTGGGACAATTAATCAGTGGAACGACTTGCTTCCAGAAATTTTGGATGCTCCATCAGTGCAGGTTTTAAAGAAGAGATTTGACAACTATTTATCCAATATAACAATAGCAATAGCACTTAGGTTTATATACTGCTTCACAGTGCTTTACAGCCCTCTCTAAGCAGTTTACAGAGTCAGCTACTTGCCCCCAACAATCTGGGTCCTCGTTTTACACACCTCAGGAGGATGGAAGGCTGAGTCAACCTGGAGCTGGTCAGGATCGAAAGAATCAAACTCCTGGCAATGTGAGCAGAATTACCCTGCAATACTGCATTCTAACCACTGTGCCACCACGATATAGGGTTTCCTCCCTGAGCAGAAAGTTGGACAGGAAGACCTCCAAAATTCCTTCCAGCTCTGTCATTCCATTATTCTGTTAAGGCTGAGCTTGAAGTCGCAATGAATTTAGGGATAAAACTGTGCACATTCAGTGTCAGAAAATTGTCCTGTTTCAAACTTCCATGCCGATGTTTGGTTGGGAAAGTGAGAACTAAATTGGAAAAGCTTGATTTCGCTCAAAAGGAGAGATGGCTGGCAAGCGCCAGGTTGTTTCTTCTTGAATACTGTTGTGGTCCACCAGCAGCCAGCGGAGCTGATGGCAGACTCAGAGAGTGAGGAGGTTGGGGGGGGAACATGGGCCAGTCCTGGAGTCTGGGGGAGGCTCTGATGAATGCTCTGTGTCAGAGGCAGAGATGGGGCCAGGGCCATCCGATAGTTATCAGCTGCCTTCGGAGTCGGATATCAGTGGGGCAGAAGCACAGCTGGAGCCTGTTCCCGATGTGCACATCCGCAGAGCTTCCAGGAGAAGGGAACAGCTAAGGAACAAGGGCTGACTCGGGAGTAAAGGCACAGGTGGGCAGTGAATGGCCCCTCCCATAGGGAATAAAGAGGAGCGAAAGGGGATGGGAGTTTGCAGGAGACAATTATTTCAATTCATGAGGGTGAAGATCTGTTCCTGACTTCTTGCCAAGTAATTGCTGCTACAGCATGGCGTTTGGAAGATATCAACTTGGCAACTCTCCAAGCCTGATAAAGGTCTGTAGTTGTGAAATCTCACGAAAGACGGTTTGCCGGAACGTTGCTGGAGAGGAATTTCCCTTTAACCTAAATAAAAGAGATTTTATCAAGACGAGGAGTCTGCTTCATGATCTTGGGAGCCTAGGTCAGAACAAGTACCACCTCAAATGTCATTGCTTCTCACCGCCAATGTTTCAAGGTGCTTTGCGTGAAGATGCTGACTCTGAATCTCCTCTAGGAACAAGTTTCTCAGAACCATAGAAGAACAAGAGAGCTGATCCCTGGATTTTTCCTGCACCAACTCTGATGATTCAGTGAACCATAATCCTTAAGATCAAAGTTTTGGGGGGTTTTTTTTGTGATCCCAAAGCATTTTTTTCTCCCATCACATCGCTCCGGCTTAATTAGCGTCTGTAATGTAACCCTAATAAACAGGCGGTGAAGTGCGAGGATTAAAATCGTGGGGGTGATTGATCTTTCTCCTGTGTTCTAGTTCCTACACAGCCATTGTGTAACGTGCATTTGATGTTTGCTTGGGTGTGCGCTGCCTTGGATCAAAGCAAAAAAAAAAAAAAATGTCACAAGGGCTTCCAACGCATCTGTGGTTGCCTGAGGTCCGGGACTTAATCAGCTTTCCTTCCAAAAGCTAGTTTTCAGCTCTTCTAGTTATTATCTCCAATCTTTTGTGAGCTCATCAAACATTTTTTTTTCCTGCATGCTCCTGGATGCTCGAAGAAACTGCTGAGACTCTGTGATTTATCATTAACTCCCTATTATGCCTGCACAAACCTGTGGATGTGAGAAGAATATTCCAGAGCGGGGGAAAAACAGAATCTGATAAAGGAAAAGAAACAGGGTTCTCTCATGTAGGGGAACAAATGCCTTTCCCAGCAGCATACACTTAGTCCTTGCCTCACAGTCAATTGACTGTCTGAAATTGCAATAGCATTAAAAAAAGTGATTTATGACCAGTTCTCGCACTTATGGCTGTCACAGGTCCCATGATCAAAATTTGGGAGAGGGCTCTTGAGAATCCTTTGGACTGCAAGGAGATCAAATCAGGCAAACTTAAAGGAAATGAACCCTGATTGTTCTTTGGAAGGATAGATACTGAAGCTGAAGCTGAAAAATATTTTTCAGAGTATAAGATGCTCTGGAGTATAAGATCCATGTTAGTTTTTGGGAAGGAAAACAAGAAAAAAAATTCTGCCTCTGTCTACCAGCATCCATCAGTATTCATCTGGCTAGTGTCCTTACAGCAAACAGCCTTGTCAGCTTCAGCACGTTATCACAGCCTGATTCAGCACAAGCAGCTGATTGGCGGTTGGATCAGCCTCCCGGAATACCTCCAATCAGCTATTCCAGGCTGCAGGGATTGCCACAGCCCGTCGCCACCTCCGTGCATCATGTTTTTGGCCTCTGCATGTTGCATTTTTGGTCTCTGTGCATTGTGTTTTCGGCCTCCCCACACTCCGTTTTAGACCCATTCCAGGCTCCCAAGATCACCATAGCACATTTCTGCCAATTGCTGCCTCTGCGTGTCGCATTTTTGGTCTCTGCGCATTGTGTTTTTGGCCTCTGTGTGTCCCTTTTGGCATCCCTGCATCATGTTTTCGGCCTCCACATGCTCCGTTTTTGGCCTCTGTGTGTCGCGTTTTCGGCCAGTTCCAGGCGGCAGGGTTGGCAGTGGTAGCGGTGATCCCCGCCACCAGGAACCAGCCAAAAATGCAACGCACGGAAGCCAAAACGGTCAGTGGGTGGGGGCCGGTGGGTGGGCGGAGCTTTGGCAGAATTCGCTTTATAAGACACACAGACATTTCCACCCACTTTGGGGTGGGGGAAGTGACTCTTATATTCCAAAAAATATGGTACTTTGACTACCAAATGAGAAGAGAGGACTCACTGGAAAAGACCCTGATTTTGGGGAAAAAAGAAGGCAAAGGAGAAGGGAACAAGGTGGTGAGATAGGATGAGCTGGTTAGACATTGACAGAATGAACATGAATTTGGGCAACTCCCAGGAGATTGGAAGACAGGAGGGCCTGGTGTGCTTTGGCCCAAGGGCTTGCAAAGAGTCAGACACAACTTAGCGATTGAACACAAACACAATGAATTTACGATGGTTGCAGCATCTTAGAGTCACCATTTGTAAATCTTCTCAGCCTGCTTCCAACCAACAAAATCAATGGCGAAAGCCAGGTTGACTTAATAACCACGTGAATCACTCTAACAACTGCTGTGATTCACTTAACAACCACGGGAAAAAAAGGGGGATAAAATCAGATGTAACTCACTGAACGGAGTTCAGCAACGGAAACCCTGGTTCCAGTTGTGTTTGTAAGCTGAGGACTACCCGTGTGCCATTTTTTTAAAGCAGGAGTAATTGAACTGTTCTGTCCCAGCGAAGTTAGTGAGATCCAAATAGGCTTTTGACCTTCATAGGCAACACTTTTGCATGAACAAATCCACCAAGAAACAGTGGCTAAAATTATAGATAAAAGCGGATTTGGAGAAAGTGTTGTTTATAGTTTAGAGAAAGGCAAGATATGAAACTTTGATTTGAGCTAGAGTTATGCAGTGTTTGTTCTAGTATTATTGATAGTAAGAGAGAAGAGAGGAAAGAAGAAGAGGGAGGTTGTGGATTCGTCTTCTCTGGGGACTTTTAAGTGGAGGCTGAAGAGCCATCTCTCAAGAAAGGTTTAATGGATTTTCCTGCCCACTGAAGAAAGGTGAATTAGATGACCCTTGTAGCCCCTTCTGTCAGGCATGAAAGACCAGGTCCACATGTGAAAGTCCAGTTAAACTGATTTATTGCTAAACAAACTATGCACAGGAATCTGTTCAACTAAAGGTTAGCACCTGTTAAGAGTTAAATAAGGATCCATGGAATTCAAGGGGGTTAGACTTAGTTCGCTTGTGGCTACATAAGGATTCTAGGCTGGTCCCTCTTAACCCCCACCTTAGTTTCGGCCACTCCTTCTCCTACACCTTCCAACTCGACAGTTCTATGAGTCTGTTAATAATGATAGCATTACTGTTTGGTTGGTTTTTACTTTGTCCACTCCAACCAGGTAAGAGGAACTGACATCGACATGCTGGATGATGTCTTTCTTTTATATCTTGATTTATTAAGCTGAATGAGTCATCTGAGCTGATAATTTATTAAAATTAACAATTTATTGAAATTAGTAATATTGGTATCTATATGGTAACCCAAGGGACATGATGACTCAGGGGCTAAGATGCTGAGCTTGTTGATGGAAAGGTCGACAGTTCAACGGTTCGAATCCCTGGTGCCATGTAGCAGTTCGAAAGCACAAAAAAATGCAAGTAGTCTTCTTCTTCTTCTTCTTCTTCTTCTTCTTCTTCTTCTTCTTCTTCTTCTTCTTCTTCTTCTTCTTCTTCTTCTTCTTCTTCTTCTTCTTCTTCTTCTTCTTCTTCTTCTTCCTCCTCCTCCTCCTCCTCCTCCTCCTCCTCCATCTCCATCATCATCATCATCATCATTTTTGTCTCACCTGCTGATTGAATATAGTCAGGAAGCGACTAAGAGCAGTGCATCATTGTCCTATCTTTCATCGTATTGTTATCTCTCTATTAGTTTGCAGACATCCGGGCTTCCTCTGTTTCATCAGATTCCAAGGGAAGCTCTCCTGTGGGAACCCCCCACAGGGATTTTTCATAACTGGGAAAGTGGGCAGGCAGCCATTTTCGTTTCCAAGGGATGGAAAGATACCTCACAGCAAAGAAAGCCCACACCTATTTTTGGCCTCATCACCTCCGGCCATCAACCAAGCAGAAAAAAACGCCACTGGGGGATACTAGAAATGAATTCTTAAACCCACCATGTATAATTTCCCACTCCCTCTCCAAAGTCTCTTTTGCGGTGAGAAATTTCAAGACAGATTTTTACACATCATCCTCTTGTTTATTTATCTGAAACATTTATGCAGCCTCCAATCTTAAGCAAATAACTCTGGGCGGATAATATAGGGAGTCCTTAATATATGACTGATCACTTAGTCACTTAAATAAGATCCAGATTTGAAGTTTCAGTGGTTGCCCTCCCAGGTCATGTGACTGAATTTCAGGCAGTCGGCAATTGGGCCTTATTTACGACCGTTTGCAGCATCCCTTTGTCATGTGAACAGCTTTTACAACCAATTTGCTAACGGCTGGCATTTACTTCCACTTTTCAACAAAACTGTACCCATAGTGAACCATGAGTTTGCTTAATGATTGTGGCATTTGCTTAACAATCACCACAATAAAGGTTTTTAAAAAACCTTCTTGTGACCATCACGACTTGCAACCATTCTTTTTTGAAGTTGTAAGTCGAGAACTACCTGTAATGCAAACCAATAAAAAGCAACCAAAAACACAATTACAACCAAACATAATATACATAAACTGAGGTATCTCATATCTCACTCTAAATCTCCCGGTGCCTTCAGGTTTGAGGGAAAAGCTAATTGGCTTCTATGTATTTTCAGCAGGGTCAAGCTATTCAGATTTCTGAGGGGAGGCAGTTCCACAGTGCAGCTGCCACAACAGAGGAGACACATCTCCCGGGTTCTGAAGGATGGCACTGTTTCTCTGCAGAAACCTGGAGCATGCCAATCCTGCTGGATCTGGGATGGCAGAAACCCAGGGATGGGTTGCTAGGGTTCGCAGGATTTTGGGTGAACCTCTAGCTAAGATTCTGTGCAGTTTGGAGAACCCCCAAATCCCACTCCTGGCTGGCCCTGCCCACCCCTCCCATCCCCTCCCAGGAGTCCCCACGCGGCCCATTTTGGATGCAGGTAAGTGCAGGGCACATGCCGAGGCTTGGGGAGGGTGAAAAACGGGCCTACCAGAAGTTCAGGAAGACCGGGAACGGCCCCAGTTCCAGCCTCCAGGGGCCCTCTGGAGCCTGAGGAGATTGTTTTCACCCTCCCGGAGGCTCGAGGAAAGCTTCCGGAGCCCAGGGAGGGCAAAAACGCCCCCCCCCGCCATGGTGCAGGAGGCTGACTAGGCCACACCCACCATGGCTACGCCCACCCAGCAACCAGGCAGAGAACCCCTAGCTAAATGTTTGGAAGCCCACCCCTGCAGAAACCATAAGAGACAGGCCATCCCACCCACAACTCACCATCATTCATTGCAGAACTAAAACCTCAGCGATGCATCTTGCAGCAGTAAAAAGGCTCCTTAGCCCTTAAACACGGATTGTGGGACATCAAAATTGAGTCCATAAAACTGAGCTAGTAAAACTCTTCACCTGGGAAAGTTTAAAAGCTGTGCGATGAGGTTGGAATCGCAGGTCCTGAAGCTCTCCGTGTTACAAAGACAACACGTAGCCCCCATATTAGGAGTCAGCTTTCTTTCTTTCTTTCTTTCTTTCTTTCTTTCTTTCTTTCTTTCTTTCTTTCTTTCTTTCTTTCTTTCTTTCTTTCTTTCTTTTTTGGTGAGACATTGAAGACATGTTTGATGGTGAGCTAGAATGCTTGGATGAATCTGAGTTACAGAAATCAACTCCAGTGCTCTCGTGCAGGTGTTCAGGAAACACTTTAAGGTTTTCCTGTTTGGACAGGCCTGTAGTAATATTAAACAGGGAAGCCTTTTCTTGTTAAATATCCCAGCCTCAGTCCCCTGTGGCAGATAATTTATTGCCACATGTGGAAGAAGAAGAAGAAGGAGAATTCATTCTAGCAGAAGGAATGTTAAAGCAGCAAATTGCAAGAGCCAAAGGGTTGGGATTTTAAACATATGTAGAGTATTTGGTTTCCGCTGAAGGTTTCCGTGGCTGAGCTTCCTCTCTGTTTTGGCCATAGAATAGACTTTGATGTATGTAAAGGTAGATAGGTGTACAAGCACAGGTATGCTAATCAGTGGTGACATTCAATTTTTTCCCTACTGGTTCTGTGGGCGTGGCTTGATGGTGGTGGGTCTTGTGACTGAGTGGGCATGGCCAACTAGATGTCACTCATGCCCACTCAATCACATGACCCCCCCTCCACCAAGCCACACCCACAGAACTCAGTCAGCTGGTGGGACCAACCAGGGGGTGATTTTTACCAGTTCTGCAAACTGATTCAAATCGTCCCTACTGGTTCGTCCGATCCGGTCGAATTTCACCCCTGATGCTAATTCTGAGCAAATCCCAAACAGTCCATTTTGAAGTGAGCATTTTCAAAATATATCTTCCCAATTGCTAAAGAGCGCATGGTTTCTTTGTTTTGAGACTGGAGACATTACATATAAATAATTGAACGTCACTGCTCAACAGTTGAGATGTTCCATCTATAAGCTCTTAATTGAGCTGTCCGACTAAAGAGACCGAGCGGTTATCTTGTTTCACGTCTTTATATTACAGGTTCCATGACATCACAGAGGGAGGACTGTTGCTGTGCATGTTCCTGGGGTCAGATAATGTGCAAAAACCACAGGGCTATGTATACAGAGATAGTCAGAATGTCAAAATGTTGTACCTGTCAGTAGTTTTAGGAAGAGCCACTTGCCTGCTGTAGTATGCTTAACATGAATTTCCCTAGATAACTCATGGCAACAAGTAAAGTCCCAGTTCTTAAAAGACAGGATTAATTTCATAACATCCTATATACTTAATGTCAAAACCAGATCTGTTTCCTATTTGTATGGAGAGAGTTGCTTGCATGCGAGCTGCCATCAAAGACTGTGAGGATGGCTTGGCGTTACCAAGATTCTGACGTAGTCTGAACATGGAAATAATATCATCACTGAGCAATGTTTCTCACCATCAGCGGTTTTAAGGTGTGCGGATCTCAACTCCTGAAATTGCTGGCTTGAGGAATTCTGGGATTTGAAGTCCACGCTGATCTGTCCCCCCCCTTCAGAGACCCACAAAAACACAGCCAGCCGAGGGTTAAGACTCACTTGGCACACTCTGCAGTTCTTATCTCAACCTTGGCAGCGATATGCACACCGTCTGCCAAGGACTTTATTGGTTTACACAAACAAGAAAATCACCTACGTAGCTTTGCCGTTCATCCAGCTTCCAAGACTACGAGGTTGCTCCGTTTGTTTAGCTGTGCAGTTAGCTTTGTTCGTCACGAACTTCGTGACCCATTGTACTGTCTTAAATAGATATGCTTCTGGGTGTGGTCCAGTGAGTCATGGATCCTATGACTCCAATCCAATGACTCAGGATTTCCTCATACGCCGCAGCTGCAGTACCCTTTTCTCTCGCCTTCTTTGGCGTGCGTCCAGGAATGACGTCTCTCCCTCACTCTCATCTGAGACACCTGTTTCCCCACTACTTGGCTCTCTTTCAGCTGGCACCTGAGCCGGTGCCAGAGGGGGAGGGCTGGGAGATCTGGCTGGCTCCTCTTCCTCCTGCTCAGAGTTGCCTTCCTCCAAAGGGATAGGCTCAGAGGACGGGGCCACAACACTATCCCCCACCGCAGGGCCCTTCCCCCGGGTCTGACGGTCGGGATGGGGTCGGGACGGGAACTGTTCGTGGAAAGTCCGCACCAGGTCAGGGGCCTGAACGGCAGATGCGTCCACCCAGGTGAAATCCTCGGCCCCGTACCCTTTCCAAGCGATGAGGTATTGGAAGCGCCCCTTCAGCCAACGGGAGTCCCGAATACTGTCCACCTCATACGTCGAGGCGTCGTCCTCGTCGGCTGCGGCTGGGGGGGCAGGCGGCGGCGGGCGGCGGAGACGGCTAGTGGGAGTCTCAGGGACCAGGAGGGACCGATGAAAAACGGGGTGGAGCCGCATGGAGCGGGGTAGAGTCAACCGATAGGCCACCGGGTTGATGACCGCCTCGATGGGGAAGGGACCGATAAAGCGGTGGGCCAGTTTCCTCACCGGCTGGTCCGTGGGGAGGTGTTTCGTGGACAGCCACACCCGATCTCCAACTTCCAGCGGTGGCGTCGCCCGGCGGCCGCGATCGGCGAACCGTTTATAGTCCTCTTTCGCCCGGATCAGCTGCCGCCGCACCAGTTGCTGCACCGCCTGCAGCTCCGAGAGGAAGTCCCGGGTCTCAGGAACAGGGGAGTCCATGATGGTCAACGGAAAAAAACGTGGATGGTACCCGACGTTGGCATGGAACGGTGTCATCTGGGTGGAGGTATGTTGGGAGTTGTTAAAAGCGAACTCCGCCAGGGGAAGGTACTCGGCCCAGTTGTCCTGCTGCTGGTTGACAAAACAGCGGAGGTACTGCTCCAGTATGCCAATGACCTTCTCCGTGCCCCCGTCAGTCTCCGGGTGGTGTGATGACGACAGGCACACCTGCACCTCCAGCGCAGCCATCAGGCTTTTCCAGAAGCGGGCCGTGAACTGGGCCCCGCGATCCGAAACCACCCGGTCCGGCAGGCCGTGGAGGCGGAAGATGTGTTGCAGGAACAGGCGAGCCGTGGTACGAGCTGAGGGCAGGCCGCGGCACGGGATGAAATGTGCCATCTTCGTGAGCGCATCCACCACCACGAGGACGGTCGTGAACGTAGCGGACAGGGGCAGGTCAGTCAGGAAGTCCATGGAGATGGCTCCCCACGGTCTCTCCGGTGTCGGCAGCGGCTGGAGGAGTCCAGGAGGGGGGCCGGACGCGGCTTTGGCCTGTCGGCATGGCACACAGGACGTCACGTAGGCGTGCACGTCGTGCCGTACCCGAGGCCACCAAAAAGTCCGCGTCACTAGGTTCAAGGTCTTAAAGAAGCCGAAGTGCCCCGCCGCGGGGTTGTCATGGCACTGGTTCATGACGAGGGCTCGGAGCGGACTTGTGGGCACGTACAGCCGACCCCGGTGCCTGAGCAAGCCCTCCTCCACGGTCCATGGGGACGCGGGGCCGACGTCCGCTCTCCGCTGCTGCGACCAGTCGTCCCGTCGCTGCGCTTCCAGCACCTGAGTCCGCAGGTCCACCGGTTCCTGGACCGCGGCCAAGGAGTCCGCTGGCAGCACCGTCCGGGGGGAAAGGGAGTCCTTTGGGCAAAAGTATTCCGGCTTACGGGATAGCGCGTCCGCCCTCTGGTTGAGGTGGCTCGGAATGTATGTGACGTGGAAGTTGAACCGGGCGAAAAACAACGACCACCGGATCTGCCGCTGGTTCAAATTCCTGGCCGTGGTGAGGTGCTCCAGGTTCCGATGGTCCGTCCGCACCTCCACCTGGTGTCGGGCCCCCTCGAGGTGATGTCGCCAAGCCTCGAACGCGGCCTTGATAGCCAGCAACTCCTTTTCCCAGATGGTGTAGTTGCGCTCGGAAGGAGTGAGTTTCCGGGAGTAGTAAGCGCAGGGAAAAAGAGTGCCACCATCCACCGGAGCCTGTAGCAGCACCGCTCCAATCGCCACGTTGGACGCGTCTGTCTCAACCACGAACGGACGGTGTGGATCGGGGTGCCTCAGGACCGGCTCCGTGACAAAGGCCTGCTTGAGAACCTCGAAGGCCTGCTGCTGCGGGGGCCCCCACTGGAACGGAACCTTCTTCCGAAGGAGCTGGGTCAACGGCACGGTCAGGGTGGCAAAGCCCGGGATGAAGGTCCGGTAGTAGTTGGCGAATCCCAACAGACGCTGGACGTCCTTCACCCGACGCGGGGGTTCCCAACTGCGCAAGGCCGCCACCTTGTGTGGGTCCATCGCGATGCCCTCGGGGGTGATGATGTGCCCGAGGAACTCTATGGAAGTCTGGAAGAAGTAACATTTCTCCAACTTCGCATAGAGCTGGTGCTCCCGCAGGCGCTGCAGGACCTGGCAGACATGCTGGAGGTGACTCTCCGGGGTCCGGGAATAGATCAAAATATCATCCAGGTAGATCACCACGAACCGATCCAGCATGTCCCGGAACACGTCGTTCATCAAGTGCTGGAAGACCGCGGGGGCGTTGGTCAACCCGAACGGCATGACGGTATATTCAAAGTGTCCGTATCGGGTGCCAAATGCCGTCTTCCACTCGTCCCCCTCTCGCATCCGCACCAGGTTGTAGGCTCCCCGGAGGTCGAGCTTGGTGAAAATCGAGGCCTCCCGCAACCTCTCCATCAGCTCCGGGATCAGCGGCAGGGGATAGCGATTCCGTACCGTGATGGCATTCAAGCGCCGGTAGTCGCAACACAGGCGCAAGTCCCCCGTCTTCTTTTTCACGAAGAGGACTGGGGCCGAGAGCGGGGAGGTCGAAGGCCGGATGAACCCACGGGCCAGGTTCTTGTCCAGAAAGTCCCGTAAG